>CM076580.1:462730353-463438503 GCA_034641835.2 Pinus albicaulis | reverse complement strand
GACCTGCGCAGTTTACTTTGGGTCAGCCTGATGCCTCCCCCATCATACTCATGTGGACCCCCAAGGCCCCCTCTCTTAAGTTACAACGTCAATCTACTAGGAAAAGAACACTTTATTATAAAGTGTGGTGACTAAAGTGAGGTGACCCCTCTTATTTCTCACTTTATTTATTATGTCTAGCTAAAGCGGAAAAATAAAGCAAAAAATGAAATATTCCAATTAGCAAGGCTAATTGGGAATATTACAGTCTCCCCCGGCAAAACGTTGCTTGTCCTCAAGCAACTGAAGTGATGGATGCTGTAACGTCTGCTCGCTCTCCCAAGTGGCATCCTCATCCGGCAAAAATTGCTTGTTCTCAAGCAAGGCTGGAACAAGCCTACTCTCTAGCTGATGCTCCCTGCCGATACTGCAAAATGTGCCTGGGTCCCACTGAAACCTCTCTGTCTCCTGCATCACCCTGACATGAAGGGATATCTCAATGCCAGGATCCCAAACCGGCCTCTCATGGTACCAGCCAATCAATAGTCCTCCCGGATCCCATCGCCACTGTGGCCAATAATCGTACAAGCCCCATGGCTCGGACTGCTCACTGCCTCTAGCTATGACTGAAGACCATGACCGATGCTGCTCTGCATCTATGGTTGTGTAAGTTGTCCCATCGACTGTGCACCAGCTCATCATCTCTCTCCCATCAAGGCATGGAGTCGAAAATATAATGAGGAATATCTCCCTCCTGTGGATCCTCCATCTCCAAGCAATCATCCAGACCAAATGAGCCACCTCCCAACAAGGCAACTCCCAAAAATCTCCTTCCACCTCAAGCTCTGGTAATGAAGGTGGGCTAAAAATATGAACTTGGCAAGCATCATAGCTTACCTCATGCTGTCCTTCTCTCCACTCATGACAAGTGTAGAGTCTATGCTGATCCTGGGCTGCAAAATCATTGCCCTCCAATGGCAAAGTGAAAAACAATCCACCATAGAAGGTTCCTCCATCGATGAAGAACAAGCTGGCCCAAAACAATCCATAGTGCAGTCTCATCCACTGCAACCTCAGAAAATCACATGGCAAGCAATGTACAAGATCCAACACATCTACTAATGGATAGCAAATGGCTGAATATGACAACAACATAGGTCCAAACACTTGCCCATGGTTGTAAATATCAATCTCATGGCCCACATCAAAAGAGAACGCATACATAGTAGTGGTGGCCATGCCTCCTCCCATGCTCCCATTAGAACATGTAGTGCAGAAATTGTGAGAATTTTTCCCACTCACGGATACATCCGGCTCATGTGTCTCCCTCATAATCAAGCCTCCCATACAAATCTGATATATATCAGCAAATGAAGACATGATCAGCAGCAAAATGAAGGAAATGCCGAAGGTCTCATGTGGTGCAAGAAGATAATCCTCCTTATGCTTGGAAACCCAAGTCAAGAAGAATAGGCCATAGATGTCTCTATCATCATTACTTCTTGTAAGTGCAACAAATATGAAGTGATCCTGGGACCTATGGGTTATAGATCCACCATATCTCTGTTGCGCATACTTCCTCCATAATGTTCTGCTCCAAGGTGACAATGTTGTGAGCTCATGCAAATGAGTTCCTGTCAGTACAAGACTCTGTTCTTTGACATGCTCCTTGTCAAAGACTCCTCTAATAATGCTGCAATAAATATGGAATACCTCCCAAGGTGGAAGTGCTTCCCAATCAAAGACCATGGAGATTGTGCTATCTCCTTCTCCTGCAACATCATACAAAGTGTGAGAGCAAATCTGCCCTTGCTCTCCTAGGAACAACCCAAGCAACAAGACATTGTGTTGCCTCTCCATACCTCCATCAAACAACTCATGTGATGAAGACACAATGAATGATATGAGTAACACATCAACACCATGCATCCATACTCTATGCTGCTCAATGATGCAAGTATCCATCCATCTTTTCCCCATCCTCCTACTCTTAGGAAGAATGTTTGCCAAGTGATGGCCAAACTCTTTCAAGAGTAACCAGCGCAGCCAAGCCTCCTGCTGCCTGGTGTCATAGATCTGCAAATAGCCTCCTAGCTCCTTGCTCATCAACCACATCCACTCAATACATTGTGGATGCCTCCTTCCCCTCATCCTGGTACTCCTCCCATGAGGGCTATCGTCCTCCCAAATCAAATTTCTGATTTTGCCCTTCATGGGATTTTGAAGTATAAACTTCTCAAGGATCAATGAGACCCTATCAAGAATCAAATAGGTGGTAGGCAAAAACCTCCTATCATGATGTGTATGGCTCAAGGGATGTCCAACACAAGCATGAGAGATGTTATCCATCCGAAGATGTCCCCCATCTTCTATCTGCTCTTGTGAGAAGGGAAGAAAGTCATTGCACCCCATGGTGTGTCGAAGTGCATCTCCAGTAAGATCTCTCCTTGAGACCTCCCCTTCATCCATAGTCTGCTCCACCGAGTACCAACTCAAAATCTCTCGCCATCCAATCTCAACACGTGGCTGCTGTACCCTGTGCAACTCTGATCGTCTCATACCACTATCCAAGTCAACATATGAGACCTGACTAGGTGGCTCTTCCTCTCTATCTCCAACGGGAAGAGATGATCCAACCATACTGCTAGTCCCATCCATGCATGCCTGAAAGGGAATGATCTGATGCTGCAATGTGCCCTCAGGTTGTACCATCAGGGAATCCAGTTGTTCCCCAATGCGGACCAACTTGGCCGCCGACTTGGCACAAGTCGCTCTCATACCCTCCAGCTCCTGATCCTGCAACAAAACGGTCTCCCGTACTGACGCGGCCTTCTCCCTCAAAGCTCGAAGGTCCGTCCGAAGCCGATGATACCGCTGTCTGCGATCATCGTCCAATACCTCTGTATCTCCTCGTGCCTCATCGATAGTGGATATATCTCCTGATACCTCACCCATCTGTCGTGTGCTGCTACCACCCGAAGATTCGGACATGGCTCCGGTCATCACCTCAGTGGATGGCTCTACCGGGGTAGGCTCTATCTCCTCTACTACGATATCAACCGGCACGGTCAAGGAAGTCTCTAATGATGGTGAGTCCTGTGTCTCACTAGGTGTATCCTCGAACTCCCTGCAATCCTGCGTTCCCTCATCCTCTTCTCCACTGCTCTCGGAGAAGACCTCAATGAAGTGTGCCTTCCCTGCCGCACACCTGTGTCCTGATGCCCATGGCTCCCGGCAAGTGAAGCAAAACCGCTTCCTCCTCGGCTCTCTCCTGGCCTCATCATCAAACTACCCTCGTCCAGGATTCGCCTTGGGAGGCGGAGCCCTCGTGTCCTTACCCTTAGGCTGGAAGGCCTGCCTCTGGGGATAAGGTGTCCGAGTCCTGGGTAAGACATCCTGTAAGTCCCGAGTCCTGCTGATGGCATCCTGAAGGGTAGCCGGTCTGCTTGACCGGACTGAGCCACGAAGTGGCTCTGACAGCCCCTCCACAAACAAGCCAACCATCCGAGCTGCAGATAAATCAGGTACCATCACCGAAATCCTCAAGAAGTCTGAAATGTATGTCTCTGCACTCCCAGTCTGTTTGAGCTTGATCAGCTCACCAAAATACTGATCCGGATCCCTCCGGTCAAAACGCTCTACCACCCTCCGTGTAAACTCGGCATATGTCGTCACTGTAGAATGCCCGAGTGTCACCATCCCATGGAACCACCAATCCCGGGCCTCACCATCCAGATGCAATGTCGCCACCTTAATGGCCTTCTTCTCTGACATCTGGTTAAGCTGAAAATAGATGTCCAGTTTCTCCATCCAAGACTTTGCCGTAGTCTTCTGTGAACCATCAAACATTGGCAAATGGAATTTACTCGCTGCACGGTGACTATCACGGTGGGATCCACGTCCCTTGTGTTGGTCCTGCTCATGGGCCTTGCCGCCACATCGGAACTGGATATAGCGCTCTAAGGGGAAAGCATCCATGAACGCCTGACCTAGGCTCTGCCAGTCTGCAAAAATGGCCGCATGTTGAGCTGGACTCACATCTCCTGCCATTGGTATTTTCTGCTAGGTGCCTACAGGCTCCTCAGAAACTGCACGGCTGCTGCAAAACCATACTACTGCTTAACTTCAACCTCCGATTTACCCACTGAAAACTATTCAGAAAATTCCAGGAATTTGGGAAAGTGATCCTCGTCCAAAACCCAGAAAAACCCAGAAAACGTTTTTCCTAATTCCAAACTTCAAAATTTGACCCTTTTTATTTTGGCCCTTTTTCCAACTGCGTTTCTGGTATTGCAAGCTTCTTTATTGCTGCAGCCTTGATCTATTTTTACGTGTCATAGACCACGAGTGAGCAGGTATGCTCCCAGGCACGCGCCAATATCCCCCGAAGAATAACTTGATAATAAACAGAAATATGCCAGAGAGATATAGAAAATACAATGCTGAACCAGATCATGGAACAATTACACATAGAATGCCATAAAACTGAGCCATTTTATTAATCTGAAAGTACATAGAGAGGAGTACAAAAAAATCAGAGTAAGTGCACCTATCCTTGCCCTAGGCAAGTGGAGACCCTCTCAATCAAGAAATGGCTGCAACAAGGACAGCGTAATGAGCTGAAGACCTGGAAAATGGCTGATCTCAAACTGCAAACCCTCTCCAATGGAAAACGCTGTCTCTGCTAGTGACAGCGCAGAAACAGGTGAAGCACAAATCACCAAAACCCTCTAGACAGATGGATCAGCTACTGAAATCTTCCGGAAAACGGCCCGGTGAGCCCCTCACCTCCAAGTACGCTCCCTCGGATCGGCGTCCTTTACGGGTGGATCAACGTCTACATGCTCGGATGCGCACCGGAAAGCACCCCTCCAACACGATGCGCGTCCTCTCAGAGTCGAGGATGCCGCACGCAGCCCGCCCGGATCACATACGGATCGACGATATCTCTTCGGTCCCCCCACGCGACCTCCAAAGGCAGCAGATGCAGTGTTATCTCTTCAGATCTATGCTAGATCTGACCATAACTCCTCAGATCTGCAATCTCCCCAGCTGGATCTAGTACTATACCTTCAGATCTGCACCATACAAACCCAGATCTGCAAGTATCTGCTCAGATCTACCCTCTCCAAGGCTGGATCTATCAATATGCCTTCAGATCTGCAACCTTCTCTTCAGAATTGGACAGCGTCCTCACTTCTAGGCTGATCAGCGTTCTTCCTCCTCTTGGACAGCGTTTCCTCTGCTCAGATCTGGACTGCGTCCTCCCTGGAACAGCGTCCTCACTCTCCTGGATTAATCAGCGTCCTCTCTCCTGATGGGACAGCGTCCTTCCTCCTCTGACTGCGCAGCCACAAGAGGGCTTCTCCCTCTCCAGATATGCACCAGAAACTGTTGCTACTCTGCTACTGCAACTGAAAGATGTACTCAGAACAAACCTTACTAGGGCGGGCACTCGAAGTCCCCCGAAGCTAAGGGTGAAACCAGAAATAACCTTACCAGGGCAGGCACTCGAAGTCCCCCGAGGCTAAGGGTGAGATCTCCGACCGGAGACACTCGTGCACTAAACGGTGCTGCAGACCGACTAAACAACCGGCGTGCTGAAGCAGACAGAAGTCCAGCTATCAATAATAATATCAAATCATGAATGATCCAAATGAGGTGAGAACCTCTCCTTTTATAATGCCAAACTCCCTCCAAAAATTAACTCTCCTTTGACCTGCGCAGTTTACTTTGGGTCAGCCTGATTCCCCCATCATACTCATGTGGACCCCCAAGGCCCCCTCTCTTAAGTTACAACGTCAATCTACTAGGAAAAGAACACTTTATTATAAAGTGAGGTGACTAAAATGAGGTGACCCCTCTTATTTCTCACTTTATTTATTATGTCTAGCTAAAGCGGCAAAATAAAGCAAAAATGAAATATTCCAATTAGCAAGGCTAATTGGGAATATTACAATTAATAACTCAGTTTTTCGAAAGTTGTTGGAATGCAACGGAACGAAAGGCATATTGTGCAGATGATAGATCATACCAAGTGAATGCCATCAAACCTAATAAAAACTCCTCAAAACCCCCATGAAACATCTACAAAATCCCTTGGGCTTGCTGATGGAGTAACATGCATCTGTGACCTATCTGCCTCCAACCCTGAAAGTCCATCCATAAGGACCACCACAAAAAGGAACATCACATATCCTCTACCCCAAGATTGCTTGCCCTCGAGTAATCCATATCTTTCGACAAATATGGCAATCTTGTGCAACTGAAAATCAATACCTAGATCCCATACAAACCACTGGGTGATACCATATCTTTGTGCCATCCAACCAAGAACGGATCCCTTAATGCCTGGATCCCAGACTAAACTCGGACTCGACCTACCATCAACCGATCCTCCTGGATTCCAATGCCACCAAGGACAAGCATCAAGGCTCCATGGGTCCTGCTATACTATAGCTTTGGCTGTGAATGTTGCTCCATCAACCACGTACCAACTCATCACCTCTCTCCAATCCAACCCCTGACATGGACCAAGGTCAATCTCACCATATTGATGTTGTGCTGAAATATTGATGAGCGGCCAATCTACACCCTGCTAATAACTAGAGAATATAGTATCCCTCACATCTAAGGGCTCCTACAGTACAATGCTCCTGACTAAAAATGATACTCCATCAATAGGATACCAACTCATGATCTCCTGCCAATCTAATGTATGGACACATGTGCAAGGAATAAGTCTACTAAGATGATATTGGTCCATGCTCAACTCTTGCTACTCTGCCTGGTCATCCAGCAAAATATGTCCAAGAAATACTGCCCCTCTCCCTATAATGTGTGAAAATTTCTTAATCTAAGAAATCCTACTATTAATTCTCGATTTACTTCTCCTACTTGATTACATACACAAGTTATTAATCTGAATATTCAAAACTAACAGCGAAGTAAATACATATAACAGCCTACAAATAGAGATCAATCACTAAATAACATGCTCCTAGACAAAGTGACACAGATTTTTCGGACAAATGTCCCCGGAAAAATCCAATGCGGGAAAACCGGTGCAGCTAGCTCTAGAGGGTTTTCATTATTATGCAGAATCTGAATACAAAATTTCTGGGCACTAGCTTGGTTAGCGCTACAGAGAAAAATACGGTAAGAAATACCTCTGTCCTCGGAGACAAAAAATATGGTTGATTCACAACCTCAAACGGGATTTACAAAAAGCGAGCCCTTTTTGGGCCACCGGAAACCACAGCACTGCTCTTCAGCCCTATGTGTCAGCCTTCCTAGCCTGCGTCAGCCTCTGCGATGCTCTGGAAGGGCCTGCGTCACCCTAGAAGGGCTTACGTTGCCCCTGCACTGCCCTAACTGGGCCTACGTCAGCCCTGCATGGCTTTTGCTACCTCTGCTGGACTGTGTAGCACCTGGCTGCCTCTGCACTGCTCTGGTATGCTGCCTCTCTGCCTTCGTTGTATTCTTGGCCTAGGATCAAACCATCCCCCTTGCTAATACTACCCCTCACTGCAACTGAAACACTTCTAAAATTCTTAGCAAAGCATGCCCTAGAATCTCAACTTAGCTTCAGTGCTCTGCCAATGTGTGTGTTCTCCAACTAACCCCAAGCCCTTCTCTTATACTTTTCTCGTTGAAAAATCAACGGTCGTGATCTAATCTCTAATCGATGGCTAAGATTAGAAGTTGTTTGATCCGCGTCACTTAAGTCATTCTCATCACATGTTTAATTTAATTCACTTTAATATTTTAATTTTCCTAAGTTAGACTTAGGGTCCTTAATTAAAAAGATTAATTAATTAATTATCTCTTAAACCTGATGGAATTTCTTCAAACGCTTTCTGGGTCTTGGAGATCTTATGTACTCCAGCTCCTCCACAAAATTTGGGAGCTAGAGCACATCCGATGCAACCCCAAAATCTCAACATAATGGACAAAAGTAGGCAAGTTGTCTTGCAAGCCCTGTCTATGTACTCCTAGAGAGGGTTGCTTCCTGAAAATGTTGCAGCTTTGTTGGCCGCTACTACATTTGTTTGCACCTCATCAATGGGTAGACCCAAATATGGATGCACTGTCGTCTCCCTCTCCTAATAGGAAACTCCACGCTCCTCCAACCCACCAATCTCCTGCAAAACTGTCTTGCCAGACTCCAACACCTCCTGAGGACAAGTGTCTGTAAATACTGCCACCCTGCTAGCTGTCTATACATCTATCTGCTCCTCATCAATGGCTGACCCCAAGGGTGGATGCTCATCCTCCTCCATCACGGGCTCAATATGATCCTCCAACTGGCTCTTCCCAAAAGGCTCATCATGCATACTGTGCATATCATCCTCCTCAACTGACTCATGCTCCACCATATGTTGCTCATTCTGAATCATCAAGGGTGACTCATCATCCTGAATGTCTCCCATAGGGTCCACTAACTGCTCACCATACACACTGGAATATAAATCTGGCATGTTGTCAACGACTCCACATGACTGCTCATGCTCCCCAAAAGCATCCTCGTATGACCCCATGGACTCATCCAAAGAAGAGTCCTCATCCTGACATACAGAGGGAATATCCTCCTGCTCTACCTCTGCATCTCCCAAGCATGAGTGGTCAGGTCCCCAAGGTTCTTTGCAGATGAAGCAAAGACCCTTCCTCCTCAACCAAAACCTGCTACATGGTTGGTCACCATAAATCCACAACAACTCCTCCTGGGTCAACCATCTCTTGAATAATCCAATGTTCTGCTCAACTAACCTTTCGAATAGTTCATAAGAAGAAAGTGAAACCAATTGTTCCTCCCTTCAAATGGTTAACAACTTATACTACAACCTCCTGTAAATGGCATCATGGCCTCCCATACATGAGGACAAAATGGACTGCGTGTGTCTTATGACGGTGTCAGGATGATGTTTACGAATGCTGAAGAAGCATTGAAACATCTGTAGGATCAAAACGTCACACTCCAGCTCAAACATGACGTCAAACGATCTAACCAAGGCCATGACTTCTAGAATTTCTAGCCTCTTCCCAAAGGTAGGGCCCTCACTGTTATCCAAATCTTGAAAGGTCTCCACTATCAACCTAAAGACTCTCCTCATAATGTCATTACTGTAAGGGGGTATAGGTGTCGTCAGCATCATGATACTACTGAAACAAGAGGCAACTGGAAGTTTGACTCCTATACAAGGATACTCCAAAACCTTGTGTTGTATGAGAGCAAGCATAGCTGGTTTTAGAGCCCAAATCAAGCTCTTCTCATCTAACTAATGTACCTTGGAGAGGAGTGAAGTAAGTTCTTCTAGTTTGAGAAGGGATTTTGTGGTCACCCCATGCATCTCAAATCTGTCTCAAGTGCATAGATTTTGTGTCCCAAATCATGTTCTTTTTGTCGTTGCTCTTGTTGTAGCATAGAAAATATCTCTTTGGAAAAGGATCTGTTGATTTTTGCTGCCAGTTAATAAAGAGAATTTATGAGGGTTTCACCCATGTTTTAGTCCACTGAAGTCAATCACATCAGGGTGTTTTATACATGACTAGGACTAGCATCATAACAGAGGTATACAATAGTTGACCATCTGACCCAATAGATAGGCTTCCCACGTTTTACTAGCGGCAGACTTAACCTTGATATACTTCTAGCACATACTCAGCTATGTGGACAATAATAAACATAAATATGAACACTCTTATGACATGTTTTTCCACAAACCCTAGTAGACCACATAATAGACCACAACAAGCTCCACCTACCAATGATAATATAGGGCTCCTTTAGCAAGCTACAACAATATTTTGACCCTATACCCTAACAAACTTGTACTTCGACTCAATCTGCTATCAGTATCTCACATAGTGGCAGGAAAGAAAAACTAGGGTTCAATATTAATTACTGTATTATGTATTAGGACTCAAATGGAAAGTAACATTCCTATAGGCATCAGATACATTACATTGCAACCCAAAAATTATATGACAATCCCCCATTAATAATCTTCAAATCTGGTTAAAAAATACAGAGAGATAGAACTTGAAATGTGTGTGGGCAAATACGTTGTCACAAGAATATGTAGATGCAGTCGGTTGAGATCAGTTATAGGAGTACCAATTATGCCTTCCAATCAACACAACATGGCTCGATCTCTCCTTTACAAGCTTCCAACTCGGTTCTCCAAGGGAAATCAGATTTGGTTTCAAGATATCCGCTACAGCCAACCCTGGTGACAATATTCTCGAAATAAATTATGGGCTCGGCCTCCTCTTCAAATCAGTTGTTATAGGCATTAGAAAGCTTAAATTTGTCATACCAATCGATGGCTACTTAAGATGATGAGCATGGATACATTAGTTCTGGACATTGTACGCAGTGACACTACAAGCAATTCGACCTCTTCGTGGAGGCAATTGAACCAATAACACAGTTTCCTTGGTGAATCAATTTAAGATCCCAACCCCACTATCGAGCTCAATAAATTTGGTCTGTCGACTTGTCCTCTGTGATTTCCTTGACGCGGCTTCACAATCCGGGTCACTTTTATGAATTTTGTTGTTGTCCGATTGATTATAAAAATCAAGCGTTCTGCCTGTGCACTCCCGATCGGTAGATGCCTTTCGTATCAGTCGGAAACAATCACACGGGTAAATTCTTCACTTATCCCTGCGCACGGCTTCGCGCCACAGGAGTACGCGCGCTGACTATCACCCCACAGCAATTTGTGCCTCTTGCTAATGAACAACGACTTCTGGGATTTGTGCTCATGTATTCAAGAACAAGGCAGCCTCCGGTCCAACTCTGCTAAGGAACTTCGATCTCAGGCTTTGAGGGCTTGGCCAAAAGAAAGGATGGCTCGAACCTTAAGGTCTGGGTTATGAATTCCACCCGACATACAACACTACGCATCTTGTGACATATTTTTGGAATGCAATTTTGAATAGTTCGGTCCTCGATGCTCCACCAACAACCATAGAATACTACAGGTCGTCCCTCATGCGGCAAAGCTCTACGACATTTGATTGGCATAGGAACTTGGCATCCCTGTGATCGTTCTGCTGCATGCACACGATTAAACCACGTACTTCCCTTCTTTGCGTCTGGGCTTGTCTCCAGTTGCATCGCACCGGAACTTCTGATCTTGCCCACTGTTGTAGTTGATCACGCAACTATCTTCGCGCAATCAACTAAACTTTCCATGCACAACAAAATTTCTGACCGTTGGATTGATTACCAATAAATATTTGCCACATCGTTCCGATCCAGCGCTCTCTCACAATCGCGGAAACGGGTAGAACAGTGGAAAAATTCAACGTATGCATTGACCGCTGAATTGTAAATCGACGCCTTGAAATTTGATCGAGCGCCCGTGACTCAGCGACTTTCGGCACTTACGTAGCTCGGATCCGTGCAACCAACAGTTGGTTGACTCATGGCCCACCTAGTTATAAAACTTTTAAGATGATACCAATATGAATTTGCATCCTCGACTGAGAGGAGAAGAGAAAAAAAAAAAAAGAGTCAATCTCCAAATATAGATCTTCAGCCTTCCATATTCGGGATAGAAGATAAAGCTTGGAGTCGTGCAATTTAGTCACCATAAAGGAGCAATCCAGTCTCGTTTCAAAATATTTCAGCAAATAGTGATTAAACTCTAGATTACCAGCGAAAAAAACCCACAAATCTACGTTTCTAGGTTTCGCAACAGACCGTCAGGCTGGCAGGAAAACCAGCTTCGATACCAGTGTAATATTCAAAATTCAAATTTTTGCAACTTTTCAAAATTCAACTCAACAAATGCTCCATATAAAACTTCCATTCATTAACAAAACATTGCCATGTAAAACTCAACAACATAGAGCAACAAAACAACCACATAATGAGCAGAAATAATCTCAGTTTTTATTATCATATATAACTGACGTTACATGCACATACAACCAAATTAACTATGATAAAGTTGGCCTCCAAGATAATCTGTTGCACTGCCATGCTGGCCCTCCAAACTGAACTGAACTGCACTGCGGAGCACTCTCGTGAATTCTATATGAATTCACCAAGGGGAGATGGGTACTCACCCAATCTCACTAAATCATCCGAGGGTTTCCATCCTGGGGCTACCAATGGAGTAGAGATACGGATTTACAACTTCTCATACAAGAAGCAATGCCAAATCCAAGATGTCTCCTAATGGCCTCCTCCTCTTTTATAGATCTTATGGACCTCTCTAGAAGCCCCTATTTATTATTATTTTAATCATTGAGCTCATTTCTCTTAATTAAAATATTCTTTTTAACATGGAAAAATAATAAATTGGCCACCCTGCCTCCTCAGGTCATTGAAAATCACTTCTAGCCATCCCATCCTATAGATCTTCTCATTCCAGTTCCAACGAGCTATTACACTAAGGTGTTTTGCCAATCATTCCTCCTAAAATGCCACTTTAGATGTAACTAATTGAGTTAGGCCCATTAATAACCCAATTTTTCGAAAGTTGTCAGAATGCAACGGAACGAAAGGCAAATTGTGTGGATGATGGATCATACCAAGCGAATGCCATCGGACCTCATAAATTCCTCAAATCCCCCATGAAACATCTCCAAACGCGGCTTGCTGATGGAGTAAACCTGCACCTGTGATTTGTCTGCCTCCAACCCTGAAAGTCCATCCATAAGGACCACCAAAAAAAGGAACATCGCATCCAAGGTCGTTTCCTATTCTAACTCGTCATTTTCTTTAATTTACATATTTACAATTTTGTCATATACAAGAAGATACAAATTCAGATAACCTTTAAAGGTATTTTATTGTGCATTTATTTTTCTGAAAATTGTTCGAGGGAAGAATACCTTTCATAAGTGCTCTTTCCTCAAGTTTTTTCAGAGTACAGTAATGTTTTACTATTTGTTTACATAGAGTTTATACTAGATTTTCAAAATAGAAATCCTTCTAGAAAAAATCAATAGATATAATTTTCATATATGGAGAGTGAAGATTCAGATGCATTTAATGAATAAACTTCATGGGGAATTGTCGAAGGCACTAAACCAGAATCTACACAACCTAAAATATTAATCGAGGCAAAATAGAGATAACATTGTCAAGTCAATCATTGGCCTTGCTCTTTCATATTCTGGATTACAACATGTTGATTTAGACAAACCTTCAGAAGAAATATAGGAGGAATTACAAATGGTGTTTCATGCAAAAGCAGTGAATGCAAACTTTTCTTTAAAATTACAACCCTTTAGATTAAAAATGGTTGTCAAAACTACCAAGTCGAGCCATATAAATGATTTGAAATCAATTATAATACAGTTAGCTGAAGTTGGCGCAAAAGTAGAAGAACAGGATGTAAAAGCCCTAGTGTTAGATAGTTTACCTTTAACTTAAAATAATGTGATTTTACATTAAGTCAATTGCCTTCGAAGTATTTAAATGATTTGATATCATCACATTTAGCTAAAGATAAAAGGTTAAATGAAACACTAAATGAAGGAGATTCAAAAGGTGCTCTCCATCCTAACAATGCATTACTCATAAAATATCAAATGAGGGGAAAATTAGTTAAAGAAGGTCATGAGCATTATCATGCAGAAAAATAGGTCACAAATCATGGAATTGTCAAATTTGAGCCAACGTTCTAAAAGGGAAGGTTAAAGACAACACAAAAAAATTTAGCCATGACAACAAAAATTTTCATAATTGAAGAAACATCCGAACCTGGATATGAAGTCGAGAAATGTGACAATGGAATAGAGGGGAATTACTTGTTTTGAGTGGTTGAAACTTCAATACAGGAGGGAATCAAAGAAGGTTTAACTTAGCATGGATTGTTGTCCAGGTAATTTGGGATTCAGGAATTCAATAATTCAGGAGTTTGGAGTCTGGACATTTGAGGAATTCAGGATAGTTCGAGAGTTTGGGAATTCCAAGAATTTGGGAAGTCTGGAATTTTGGAAAATTTATGTATCTGCAAGATTCTAGATCTGTAAAGATGAGATGCTGCTTAAAGAAAACTTTTTCATTATGTTTTTTGTTGTTGTCAATCAAGCTTTAGTACTTAAAGTTAGAATTGTAGCAATAAGAAGGGGTGTTTGAGTATAACACACCAATATGCCTAATGTAATGAAATATAATAAAGGAACGTTACATTAATGGCACTCCAATATGCCTAATGTAATGAAATGTAATAAAGGAACGTTACACAAATGGCATTAACAATTAATTATGAAAGGCATTAGTTTACTAGATGTCATTAAGAAAATTCAATTACGTTATAAACCGCCTACTGGCCATATAAAAGAGAATTGATGTCAATGTATTCAATGATTCCATCATTGATAAAATTTCTTGTTCTCATATCTTTTGTGTCCATTTCTTATATGATGCATAGCCAATTTTATAATAAATATAGCAACTCCAATAGAGAAATTGGAGAACTCCTAGGTTAAGAGAAATAACAGATCCAAGCACAAATTGTTAAAACCTTATGTAAAGTACAAATCTCTCACAGGAATAATATAAGGGTGTTGAAAGGTGCTTGATGAGGCAAAATACTAAATATGAAACCATGTATATTCATATATAATGCTGTCCAGCCAATAGGAAAAAAAAACAAGAACGTTGTGGGTAACTTTATCATAACAAAATATGCTTCACTGCCATTGGCTAATAGCAGCATAGCTTGCCAATTGTTTTAACTCTGTAATTTTATAGTATCTTACCTGTTATTTTCCAGCAAAATCATTATCAGTTGTCAGGAAAAGCATACAATGGCACTCCTTCCTGCCAACAAGCAAGTTAAGAGTAAAGGAGAGGACATTCAATTACTTGTATTTACATTCCCGGAAATAAAAATCACAGTTGATGCATTATAAGATTTTAGGACGTGAAGGAGTTTGAGAATTTCAGAAGCACTATAACTTGCTGAAATTTCTGAAAAAAAAAGGCAATTAATGCAAGACAAAAATTTCACCTCTTAACTAGAGGTTTCCCAGATCTTAACCCTGTGAATTTTCAGCCTTATGGCTGCTATGAAATATAATACCAAACAACAATGGAAGGGGTCAATATTTCAATCTTTAACAACCTTAAACTTCTAAGTGATCCAAGAGAAAAGATATCAAAGTGTTCTGATAAGCTTCAGCCCTCTAGTGCAATCATATCATCCATAAACCAGATCTGAAAACTCTCACTTACAGCAGTAAAACAGGCATTATCTTCTTCAATTACAATGTTAGATTACTTAACGTAATTTCCCTTAACTTATGTCAGATCAGCAAAATACATATAGCTAGAAATTACAAACCATGAAGAACATAGATGGCTGAAAATCAATTCTGAAATTTACACAAACATTGGACAGCTGAAATTTTCATTAATATAGATAAGATAGAGTTGTTTCACATACCATAACATTATCACAAGGTTACTACAATACACTAGCCCTTCAAAACCCCCACAAAGGAAAACAATGAAAAAACCTAACACAACCAAGAAGTGTTGAAGAATGCAACTAGTGTCGGTCTTCATAATTATATTCGTCATAAGAAAGAAAAAGAATTTTTTGTTGTAAAAGTAATTGAATTATCAAAGCATGGGTTTCATGCTTGGGTCAATGGCCAATAGGTCAAAGCACCCATGTGTGCTCTAGGATTATTGTATTAAGTCAAAGTCAAAATTATGTAAAAGGCCCTTCTTGGGGCTCATAGTGTCAAAGAAAGAAAATGTTTTGATGTCAAAAATTAAGTCTTATTCATCTTCCATCAAGTCGGCCTTGTCTCCTTGCAAGTTGGCCTCTTCAACAGTCAAGTCAGCCTTATGAACAGACACGTCCACTTTGCAAAGACCATAAATATATAGGAGCATTCGACCTTGTGAAGAAGCACTGAACTGTCATCCATATTTGATCAGAAATTTCAATAGAAAAGAGGAGTTCGTAAGAGATATAAAAGGAAGTTTGATAAGCATTGTAGGACCACAGTTTGCCAAGATGAATTACAAGACCGAAACTTGTCAAAAGGACTGCAAGATCAAATTTCTTTGCTAATATGATTGCAGGAGCCAAAGATACGATAAGACAGAGAGGGCCGAGTACCTTGAAGAGCTATTTGGTGTTGACTTATGAAGAAATGAACCAGCAGATGATTTATCTCTTGAAAGGATGACTTGATGGATGGAGGGTGTTCTTAGTCTAGGTCAAAAGGGTCTTGGTCATCTCAACTTGATTTGAATCTACTAGTGGAAGAACTTGAATGGGTTTTCCCCTTCATAGGGTTTTTTCCCTCACTGAGTGCCTACATCTGGTGTTCATTGTGTATGATCTTCATGTTTTTGGCATCTATTTGATGATGAGAACACTAATTAGTAATATAATCAACATAAGACAAATATAATATCACAAGTAAATGTCAAGAGAAATCAAGAATGAATGTTGCCCTAATGGATTTCTCAACATGCTACCAGAGCAAACATCAGTGATGTAATGGCAGCTAGAAGATTACTATTGCTTAGAAAAACAAGAATCTTATCTCAAGTCCAAGCTACCTGGGAGGAAGACCAAATTAAATAAATTCTTTCTTGAACTTGTTTATAAATCAAAATTTAAGTAGTTAGGCCACAGGCCTGGGTTAAAAGATCAAAAAAACAAAGAGAGTCGTATAGTATCAATCAAGGTTCCAAGAAAGCCTAACTATGAGGTTCAACCAAACCGAGATCCCTAATAAATAGAGCGAAGATCTAAACAGTGTTTGAGGTTTCTGAAATCATCACCAATTTCTGAGATAAGTTTCTAAGGCCTGGAATTTCAACAGAGTCCAATTACATTTTCAGAGATGTCTCTTGTAAAAGAAGTTCTTTTGTCTACAAAGAATCAAATAACACTTTTTTAAGGACCGAAAGTCCAAGCTACAATCCTAGACTATGTCGAGTTTCCTGTGAGAAATATCGAACCTCTGCACATAACTCCTAAGTCTGGAATCCGAAGGTCTATGCATCTAAAGATTATGGTAATCAAGTCATATAATTTGGAATCCTGCAAAAGAAAAAGGAGCAAGACCGAACTATTATAGGACTGTTACAAAGCTACAGTCAACCCAATAATTAAAGAAGTCGAGACATCTGTGGAATAGAACGAGAATCTATTTCTAATAGTATATATATATATATTTATCAGCCTCAACAAAAGACGATCTAGAAGAATCGTATGTGAAATATTTTGAAAGGCTGTAGCAACTTCTACATTACACAAGTTATGCCAAGGAAGGCTACAGAAAACTTAAAAGAAGGTTCATTGTGCACATTCTATCATTGTCTCAAAGAAAAGAAGCAGTATGAAGAAAACTGCTCATCTTCAGCTTGTGGAAGAAGCCTTGAAGTCCTCATCAAATACAAGTATCCTTTATGTTATTGACTATCTAACAATTTGTTTTCAGTTTGCAAGAAAAGAGAAACAAGCTCAATGGAATATCAATCTTTCAAGCATGAAAGACAAAGGTATGTAAGTTTTGAGGTATGTATATCATGTTTATTTAAGAATCTAGAATAAAATGTTTAGTTGTTTAGAATGGCAAATCCTCATTGAAGATTATTAATGTCTAGGGTCTATAAAAGTCTCACCCTCATTCTTTTGTTTGCTCTTAGCAACACTATCTAATAATGTCTAGGGTTTGTTATTAGTACAAGGTATATGACAATTCCTTGCGAAAATAAAATTAATTAATAATGTCATAGGGCCTTCAAGAAAATCTTTAGGAGTTCATTCTCGAAAGCAAAATAGAAACTGTAGATGATCATCACGATATTGTACTTGTATATTTTTTGGATGTGCTTGTCAATGAATATTGCAAGAAGCAAAATAAGGCAGACATGCTAATCTTAGGAATGATGACTTGGTAAATTGAGACACTCTAAACAATAGTTGAAATGGACCATGGAGATGCTATCATTCGGAGGGAGCCCCACAAGGTTTGTAAAAAGAACAACTCAAGGTATGTCTTAGACTACAAGATTTGTTGCAAGATTTTCTTCATACAAAAAGGAATCATCATTCTTCATTTAAAAATTGTTTTATATTACCAACTCTCTTATGTCTAGGGTTTTGAATCATAACGATTCTTCTTAGGGTGATTAATCACTAGATTGAATCTACCCTTACCATATTGTCTCTTACCATTTTGTTCATTTTGGTGAAGCCCTAACCTTTAGGGTTAACCGTAAAACCCTAACCATTCAATACTTAAAGCATATGATGAAACCCTAGTATTCCTAGGGTTTGTTGATAAAGTTTAGATCTCATGATAAAATCCTACTCTTTTGATGTTTAGGATTTTGGTAATGTTATGGTAAAACCCTAGCCTTTTTAGGGTTTGATGAATTAGGGTTTACAGTTTATGAACAAAGCCCTTGTAATAGTTAAAGTAAGGTCCTAGGAATGAAACCCTAGGTGTTTGTGCTACTGTATGATTTCCTAACCTGATTAAATTTGTTGTATATCTAATTTTGGCATTTGATGTATGTATCTAGGGTTTACGATAAGGACCCTAAGTAAGAGATTGATATAAGGAAATTATAATGAAACCCTAGATATGAAATGCTAGTATGCTAAATTGATTGTTGATATCCTTTTATTGATGAAATCTAGGGTTTGTGACAAAACCCTAATAGAGTTTGACATGAAATTCTAGGGCATAATATTGAATCTCTAGATGTAATAATTGCTAGCTTGATTTAGTTACTGATATCTAAGGCTTTTAGTCTTGAGGTTGGAATCTAGGATTTGAAACAAAACCTAGCAAAGTTATTGAAGATATAAAAGATGTAACTCTTGTTGATTGTGAACCTAACTACGTTTAGGTTTTACATGTCCAAAGTTTGTTTTCTTGTTCAAAGCATTAAATGTTCCCATTATGATAACTTGCTAACTCTATTTTGATATAGTTGACTTAATTCTTTTGTATATTTGTACTTGGTTGTACTTGTTGAAGATTTGCAAGTATATAATCTTCAAGATGTTGAAGATGTTCATATTTGAAGATGGCTTGATAACAATAATGAGCATAATGGATAAAGATAGTTGTAAGAATGATGATGACATTGTTACCATAAGAAAGAATGATGTTCTTGAAAAAATAAAGCTTTGAAAGGTTGAAGTTTCTTCGATGATGTGATAAAGAACCTACAAGAATGAAGTTGTTTATCTCCCTAAGTTGGGAGGGAGCTTGGATGAAAGAAAGTGTATATCTCCCAAGTTGAGAGCAAGGACATAATGTGTGAAAAATTCTAAATATCTCAAACAGAAACCCTACTATTAATTTTCAGATTTACTTCTCCTACTTACATTAAGTTATTAATGTGAAATATTCAGCATTAACATCGAAGTAAATACATTAACAACCTACACATACAGATCTAAACTGAATACATGCACAATGACAAGGTGACACACAAGGATTTTCTAGACAATTGTCCCCGGAAAAACCCAATGCGGGAAAATCAGTCTTCTGGCTGCTGGAGGGTTTTAGTATTAAGTAGAATCTAAGTACAACAAATCTGGGCAACAAACTGTTTAGCCCAACAGGGAAATAAAATTGCAGTTATACCTCTGTTCTGGAGACAAAAAAACTAACTGCTTCACACCCTCAAACAGGATTTACAGAACTCGGCCCTTTTTAGTCTTCAAAAACCCCAGCGCTGCTCTAAAGCCCTCTGCATCAGCTCTGCTAGCCTGTGTCAGCCCCTGCGCTACTCAAGAAGGGCCTGTGTCACCCCAAACTGCATTACACTGCCCCTGCACTACCGTGGTTAGGCCTGTGCCAACCCTGATGGCCTCTTGTTGCCTCTGCGCTGCCCTTTCTAGGCCTGCGTCAGCCCTACGTAGCCCCTGAAGCCTCTATGCTGCCCTTGCTGGGTTGTGGCTGCTCTGCATAGTTGTTGCTCCCTCTGTGTTGCTCAGTGTATTGCTTCTCTGCCTCTTGTTGCACTCTTGGCCTGGGATCAAACCATCCCTTTCGCTAATACTACCCCTCGCTGCAGCTGAAACACTTCTGGAAATTCTTAGCAAACCACACCCAAGAATTCCAGCTTAGTCTCAGTGCTCTTCCACTGTGTGTGTTCTCCAACTAACCCCAAGCCTTTCCCTTTTACTTTTCTCGTTGGGAAACCAACAGTCAAGAGTTAATCTCTTATCGATGGCTAAGATTAAAAGAAATCTTGATCCGTGTGACTTAAGTCATTTTCATCACATGTTTAATTTAATTAACTTTAATCTTTTAATTTTCCTAAGTTAGACTTAGGGTCCTTAATTAAAAAGATTTATTAATTAAATATCTCTTAAACAGGATAAATCGTTTTCTGGGTCTTGGAGATCTCATGTACTCTAGTCCCTCCACAAAGTTTGGGAGCTAGAGCACATTCGATGCTACCCCAACACCCCAAAATCTCAACATCATGTGATAACTATAATAAAGACCTTGAAGAAAGACTAAAGATCATGGCTAAAGCATTACAAATAGATATTCATGGGTGATAAAGTTGAAAACAAAATTTGGATGTTTTGGAATAAGTGTTAAGGCTTAGTTTGGTGTTGATTTAGAAAAGAAGAAAGCTTCCGACAAAGATGTGTTTGGATAATATAATGATGACCTAAGCATCATCACTACATTTGAGAACCCCCCAAGGTTTGAGTTAACTTATATATATATATATATATATATATTGAAATTTTATTACTAATTAGGGTTGTAATTGTGCAAGATCTCTCCATACGAAGGTTAAATGTTTGAAGCATGCTTGGATTGGTGGATACATCTGGTTTCATTGATAAGGAGAGATGGAGCATCTTGTGGCAACAAGATTCTTGGGAGAACATCTGGCCAACCTGAGATGATGTTTAGATCCCGAAGTAAGGAGAGTATAGTTGGTCTTGTGGAGCTCTGACCTTGGATACGATACCTAGATCTCTAGGTTGGTGTTAGAGCTTAAGCCTGATGTTACATATAGTGGCAGAAGCTTGGAATACACCTTAGTCCTACCCGATTAGATACCTTGGTCAAGTATCTAATCTGTAGCACTGTGTGTGTTGTGACTCTTCGTAGAACATATCATGTTGAGATCATCCATGTACCTCTGTATATATGCAATTATAAATACCTCCCTAGTTCAAAGAGGGCATTGAAGAATGTAACTAGTGTTAGTTTTTGTAGCATTGGATATGTTCTTGCCTCGAAATTTTGTAGAGAGGCTAGAATACATGAAATCTCCAAAACCCAGAAATCGTTTTTGGAAATTCCACCTAGAGACGACTTAATTAGATTATTAGTTAGTTTTTAATTATTTCCTAAGTATAAACTTAGGGAATATGATTAATTAATCAGAATTAATTAAGTCATGGTGTGAATGTTCTAGAAAGTCACATGGATTGATTTCTAGTTAATACTAGCCATTGATTAAGATCTAATCTTGGTCGTTGAAGTCTCAACGAAAGATTATAAGAAGAAGTGGATGGGGCATGGAGAACAAACCCAAAATGGACACCATCTGCAATCCTGCATAAGATCCAATGCGTCCCCTAGCCTTCCAACACAACAATTCATTAAAGTAATCGGGTAAAAGAGCTTACAAACCATGGACAACAAGTGGACGCTTCATAATGGCATGTCCTTCCATAGTGGGCTTTGGCATGTGCCAATGTCCCCAAGCTCCAAAGGGGATTAGCCAAGTACCTTATTAGGTGATTTCTATCTTTAGAGGGGATAGTATGTCCAAGGTACATCCCTCAAATGGTGGTGGCATGTGATAAAGAGGTGAAATGGAATAGGGAATGAGAGGGGTAATCTTGGGCCACATATCGGGGCACAAATGTAGCTAGAAAAAGGGAAGCCCACACCTGAGTATATAAGCAGTAGGAGGGAGCAATCGTGGTACATGAGGTGCCCCAACCTTGATTTTTCCACTCTTCTTTATATGTCTTTTGTCTTTTATGATTTTTCTTTGATTAACTGCTCGGGGCTCAAAGGATAAGAGCATGATGTGTAAGATATAGCAATGATTACCCCCTTTTTGGTAAGGCAGTTCATTATCGTCCAGGGGTTGGGACAATCATGGGTTCCTAAATGATAAAAGAGGCTCATCTAGGGCCTATGGAACCAGGGTGATGAACATGGGTATGGGGTAAAGCTCATGTATTGGCTTTTACCCACGTGCTAATTATGTTTGTCACGACCATCTTTTGCATCTTTTGGTACATTTTCCTGTTAAATGTGGCCCTTTATACTTTTACTCTTCATTTTAGTTGCTTCAACCTTCGAGGCATTGTTTTAAACCTGACCCAAGGTGTGGGCAAGGGAATAAGGAAGCTAACCCTACGTGGACCCGTTGAGGAAATGTGGACCCAGGTGGGAGAGATGATGAATAGGGGTATAGTGAATGGAAGGGGAGTAGCACATGTGGATAAGGGAGTGGGACCACACAACCAAAGTCGAGATTTCCCAAGTAGTACCACCCTAAAACCAAATGGTCAGTAAAGGAGATCCCATGGGACTAAAATCCAAGGGTAACATACAAAAGAGGTCAAGGGGACAGAAGCACAAACTATGTCCACTTTTTACGCTGAATGCCCCCATAAATCCATGCCAAGAAGTGTCCATGACAAGTAAACCCAATACTCAATTACCAAATGACAAGACATACCTTTAGGTTCGGGAGGTCTACCTTCAAACATACGATCAATACAAATGGATGAAGGACCACATAGCTGGCTCAGGTGCCGGAGAAATGGCACAACGAGCTAGTTGAGGGTTGCAAGGGGCTATTGGCTGTCGGCTGAGGTCCATCATGGAGAAAAAATTTCTTCTGGGATATCACCCACCAAGTGGTGGGTAACCTCTGGCTCCAATTGGGACGCATCACTCGGAGAAGTAGGAAAAACTACTCAAACAGGAGGTCACAAGAACTCCAGTAATCCCTTGGTCACTTTAGACCTGTTATCTGCACATATCAACAACCAAAACGATGGGCCAGCATATTTTTCACGGTGTTTTATGATCACCCATGCTTAATGTCAGGCCAAAATATCAACAAGTAATAAAAATATGCAAGCTTTACTCTAAATACGACTAATCTACCATGAGAAACATCATATGACATTATTTCTATTGCGAAAATCAACATGCAATGCATCCTATCCTAACATGCATATGGTACAAAACTAATACTAAGTGTAATCATAAAGTCAGTGCAACCAACATATCCTCAAATCGATATAAATATTCTGGCCTATATGATTACTCATGTGGCAAATGCCAAATCGAAGGTTGACAAAATCACATGGATGATAAGGCCGGTGGGAGGTATGTGAAAATTTCATCTATTGCAATAACTGAAAAATATTCTTCTAACTGGCAAATTAATTATCAGTTTATTTGCTACAGCAAATATCGAATAAATTTACTACAATAATTTTCACAATAAATTACTACAGAAAATAAAATGCTGGAAATAAAGAAATTCTAGCACACATAAAATATTAACACAATTATTTTTGTACAATTGTCCCCGGAAAAACCCAATGTGGGAAAACTGGTGCAACAAATGAGGGTTTTCTTATTAATCTTCAGCAGCAATACAAATAAAAGAATTCGGACAACCAAAACAGAGGAAAAATACTGAAAGAAATTTAGTGACAAATTTCTCACTCTCCACAGCAACTCCCTGACCCTGAGATGGACCCCTTGTCATATGTTATTGTCTCTGCGTCACTTTATGCCCAGTGACTGCGCAGAGCTCTAGTGGACTGCGTCTCTCCTCACACTGCCTCCTCCTGAATTCGTTCTGCACTTCCCGGACCTCTGTTGATACCCTCTCTCTCACCTGCTACTCACCCTCTAGCTCTATCTCCTCTGTTGAAATTCAATCATTGAGAAACTCGATCTATCTGGGCAACTGAGTAACTGCACTAGTGTGTTCTCCATCTACCCATCGACTTCTTCTTATAACCTTTTGCCAGAGCACCAACGGCCAAGATTAAAACATAATCGATCGCCCAGATTATTTCCCTGTCGATCTGTATTAGTTTCTAGAACATTCACACCATGACTTAATTAATTCCGATTAATTAATCATATTTCCTAAGTTTAGTAGACTTAGGAAATATTAAAAACTAATTAATAAATCTAATTAAGTCGTCTCTAGGTGGAATTTCCAAAAAACGATTTCTGGGTATTGGAGAATACATGTATTCTAGCCTCTCCACCAAATATCCTAGCTAGAACACATTCGATGCTACAAAAACTAACAATCCCTCTTAGCGAGGAAAGTGTTCTAGTGTTGCAATTGCTACCACAACACATTGTCTTTGCACCATCTCCTGTCACGTTGTTGATGTCTAGCCATACTACCCATCAACCATTGCACAACTCTGATATGAGTTGCATTTGTGCTGCTGCCAACACTGCATCTGCACTGCAACTCCCTCTCATTTGCTACTGCTGTAACTGAGAAACATCTGCTTCTGCTACTGAAATGGGTTTTCCACCATACACATTTGTTCCCTCAACTGGATGAACTTAGCTCTCCCTAGAGCTTTTGTGACTATGTATGCTACTTGATCTCCTATGGGAACATACTGCAGTTGGACTGCCCCACACTGTACACAGTCTCTGATGAAATGACATTGGATATCAACGTGCTTCGACCTATCATGAAATACTTGATTCTCAGAGAGTTTTATGAAACTCTGATTATCACAATAAACACTAGTCGCTCCCATTTTCTTTCTGGACAAACTCACGAGCAACTTTCTAAGCCATATAGCTTCGCACATAGTGGTGTTGGCCGCCATATATTATGCTTTTGCTAAGCTCAGTGCTACTAACTTATGCTTCCTCCTTCACAGAGAAAACCATCCCTAATACAACACTGAAGCAGTACTCGGAGGTACTTTTCCTATCCACTGAATTGCCTGCCTAATCTGCATATGTGAATCCGCATAATCTGACATCATCCCCTCGAGTGTATTCAACCCACACCCGATTGTTCCGCGCACATATCTATAAATGTGTCTGGTTGTTGCCCAATGTACCCTTTTCGGTTCCACCATGAACTGACTAAGGGTGTTTACGGCGAAACAAATGTCTACCCTAGTTTTAACCAGATACATGAGCACCCCAATGAGATGTTTGTAGAAGGTGGGGTCTAATTCCTTATCCCCTGATGCATCTATCTTCTTCCAATTAGTGATCATAGATGTCGTCATGGGTCAGCAATTCTACATTTTGAACCTCTTCAAAATAATTGTAGCATATCTCCCTTGCCCAAGGAAGATCTCCACATTCTTTTGCCATACTTCCAATCCTAGAAAATAGTGCATCAACCCCATATCCTTCATGTTGAATTCTACTTCAAGGTTCCTCTTGCAGTCTTTTATTAGCCCTGATGATCCTGTCAAGAAGAGATCATCCACATACCAAACCAAAATGAGACGCTCATTATCCACCATCAAATAGTAGAGGTTGGGATCTGCATCACTCTTGACGAATCCCAATTGTTGCAAGTAACTGTCAAGTTGACCATATAGGGCTTGGGTGCCTGCTTGAGCTCGTATAGGGCTTTCTTCAATCAGCATACATGAGTGAGATTCCCATGAGTTTCGAAGCCTTCAGGCTACTCTATATGCACCTCTTCTTTCATCACCCCGTTCAAGAATGTTGTCTTGACGTCCATCTGGTGAATCTCCCATCCCATTTGTGTTGTTAGGGATATAACAGATATGATAGAGGTATATCTGGCAACTGGGGCGAAGGTCTCCTCATAGTCTATCCCTTCCTTTTGTGCATACCCCTTTGCCACGAATCTAGCCTTGTACTTCTCTACACCACCATCTATAGCATACTTGATCTTGCAGATCCATCTAGAACCTACAATTGATTTGTCTTATGGCCTCAGCCCTACCTCCCAAACATCATTTGTCATGATAGAGCTATACTCCTCTACCATGGCATCCACTCGCACCTGATGTTGTGTAGCTTCTTGAAAGTTGAAGGGTTCTACAACCTGAGCTACCAAAGCTTGATATCTGTCAAGTTTCCTTCGTTGTCTCTTGTTCGTCCTAGGAGCTCCAACAAACTCCTCTGTGTCTCTTAAGGTCTGATGCACTTCTCTACTGGCTCTACCACTGGTAGTGGGAGGTTCAGTCAGGTCCTCCTCCTATCCCTGCAGCTCTGTCTATTGAGAACTCCCTGGATCTCCTACCCCCGAGGAGATACCAGTGCTAGTCACTGTGCTTGACCCTGTCGATTGTCCTCTTTTATAAATCTTATTCTTCTACCTCAACCCTTCAATCCTCATCCCCTTTCCCTAGAAGATCAAGTCCCTTGCTTAAAAGGCAAGCAACTCCCATTCTTCATTCTATCCTAGGGAAAGGGTTTCTAGGGTCACTTCACACCTATTCATTGATCTATATTTCACAAGTGACTTCCTAAATCTACCGGGTTTCCTCCCATCGGTGAGAGTCTATAAATAGCAGGGAGTCTTAGCTATGGTGACAGTGAGCTAAGTCTCCATCGTTTCCCTTGACCTAGCAGTTGCCCTCATAAGAACCCCTCTTAGGTCCCCTGTTGGTTTGAGTGGTAACATTTTTGGAATCGTTTTCGAGGACACGAGATGTGTATTTTTTTCCCCTTATGACATATTATCGTATCATTATTGGCAACTCCATTGGAAGAACGAAGCCCTAGTTCTTCATTGAACCTTAAAGTCAATGCTTGTAGGGTGAAGCAAGCGTTTTTCTAGGCATATTTAAATTCACCTTGGCGACTCCTACATATTTTTCATGCATATCTCAAATAGGTTGTCTTTCTTTGATAAATTTCTCGCGTCGGACATCGCTAGCATCCCTGGGCACCCTAATCATGTCGCAGGAAGGATGGTATGCACGGTATTCGTGTTTGATGGTGATCCACTCTCTACAATCGACCACGTGGAGAGATTTAACGCAGATGCTTCAAGAGAGAAATTGGTTCACCAAGATGTCTTTATGTTATTATTCATGGGATCTCTCGGTGGTCATAATTCATGGTTGCATGATCATAAACCTAAGAGTATCTCGTCTATTGAGGAGTTCATTGATAGCTTTCTTAGACATTTTCGAGTATACCCCACATGAAGCATCCAAGATGAAGCCTTCATTGAGCCTCATCAAGACATTGAGAATCTAAGTAGTGAGCAAATAGATGAGTCCTCCTAGGGTCCACATGATGAAAAGTATGATTTTGAGAACACACGTGTTGGGAGGGATGAATCTATGGAAGGTGAAGTTGAAACTAACCTTACCTTTCTCGAGGATATTACTTCTGAAGATTCTCCTTGTGAGAACCTTGAGGAAGGTGATCCCATTATCCCCTTGAAGGATGACATTGGACATTAATTCCACATTGAAAAGGGAATATGGGAAAGTGTTGGTCCTCAATGTTGATTTTTGGGTAGCATTGGATGTACTCTAGCTCTGCAACTTTGTGGAAGGACTAGAACAAACGAGGTCTCCAAGACTCAAAAATCGTTTGGAGAAATTCCACCCGAAGCTTAAGTTATTCAAATAATTAATTATTTTAATGGGGACCCTAAGTCTAATTTAGGGAAATTAAATAATTAAAGTGAATTAATTTAACATGTGGATGAGAATGTTCTAAGTGACGAGGATCAAGTCTTTTCTAATCTTAGTCGTTGATTAGAGATTAGATCACGGTCGTTGCTTCGTCAACTAGAAAAGTACTAAAGGAAGGCTTGGGGTCAATTGGAGAAGACACACAGAGTGGCAGCACTTAAGCTAAGTCAAAATTATGGAGCGCAATTTGCTGAGAATTTCGGAGTGAGTTTGAAGTGCAATGAGGGGCAGTTCGGCAACGGGATTTCGAATCCAAGGCTAAGAATATAGTTGCAGAGAGGTTGACTTACCCAGGAGAGACAGCGCAACCCTTGGGAGGTTGATACAGGCCCAACTGGGCTCACGCAGAGCTGACGCAGGCCCAGAGAAGTGACGCAGTCCAAGAGGAGGTTACACAAAGCCAGAGGCTGCAATGCTAGGGTTTATGTGGGGCAGATTGGGCTCAGTTTCAGCAAATCGAAAAGGGTGACACAGCCACTAGGAAGGGTGACGCAGTTCCCGTGCAGAGCTTGCTGGGGATTGCGTAGGCACCTGTCAGGTTCGTCATTCTAAAGCTGGATCAGCCATGATATCTGTCTTCGGATAGAGATACTTCTGCCAAGGAAATTCTCTGTTGGGTAAGCCTTTTATGGCACCCTAGTTTGTATTTAGAAATCTACATAATAATAGAAACTCTCAAGAGTTGTCGCATCGGTTTTCCCGCATTGGGTTCTTCCAAGGACATTTGTCTGAAAAATTCTATATCCTTTGTCTAATGGTTGCTTATTCTTCAGTAATTGATCTATATAGTCGTGTAGGATGCAGTGTATTTACTTTGATATTTTACTGAATAATTCAGAAAATAACTTGTTAAGTAAATAAAGCAAGTAGGAGAAGTAAATCAGATTTACTGCAGTAGGATTTGTGTTTAATAGATTCAGAAATTTTCACATGGTATCGGAGCGTTTGCTGATCAGGAAGAGCTGAAGCCATCAGCAGAAGACCGAAGAAAATTTGCTGCAGGAAGGTAGCTAACCCGAATGATAACGCAGATCCAAAGAGAGGCAAGGAAGGGTGACGCAGTCACCTGTGAAGTTTACGCAGAGGGACGCAGACCCAGGAGAGGTGACCATGTAGCTGCGCAGAGGCAGGGCAGTGCTTGCTGGGCCAGCGCAAATATTTTGAGCCTCCAATGGCCGTGGCTAGAAGTGCAAACCATTTTTCTTCAGTAGTTAATGGTGGGGCATTGTTTCTGTTGGTGCAGAACAGTGTCTAGCAGGGCGTGGCGAAGGGGAAGCAGTTCCTCAGAAGACTTCTCGCCAAGAAGTCTAGATCTAGTGCTAATCAGCAGCAAAGAGTGATCGAAGAGGGCTAATTCGACACCAGTTGGCAGAGGATTTCCGGGAGGGAAATCGGTTTTCAGAGGGAGCGTGATTCCTTGGAGGGTTTTCAGCGCCAACAAACCCAGATCCGACTTTTTTGTTGGGGCAGCTGCAAAAGAGGGAGAAGTGAATCAGTTTGTCATATTCAGTTGAGCAGAGATGGGTGCACATGGACTGAGGGATCAGGAGAAGTTGGATGGTGCATCCAACTTTGTCATCTGGAAGGCCAGGATCCTGTCTGTCCTGGATGAGTATTGCATCAAGCATCTCGCTGAGAGCGTAGTTGTTCCTACTGACATTGATAAATTGAAGAAGTATGAGGAAGCTCAATGGAGTGTAAAAACTCTGGTAAACTTTATATGTAAGTATATATTATTATTGATAAAATATGAGATATGAGATATGATTACAATGGGGAATCACCGAGGCTTTAAATATAGCCTCATGGTGTCCCTTGGTGAAGAGGCATGATCTTTGATCATGCCCTTTCACTTAATAAAACCTAAGACAACTACATTTAAATAATAATTAATAAATTATACATAATTTGCCCCTTTCTTAAAGATGCTTTGTCCTCAAAGCATACGTAATCATGGACAATGTTGACGAACGCCTGGGTTTCTCGCATGGCGAGCTCTTGCTTCCCACATTTTAAAAATATCGTGAAGCATCTTCTCGAGCTCCATCTGTTGGTGATGTGGATAGCGAAAAGATCTGATATTGACAGGGTCGAGTCCTGTCTTGACTTCTATTGAATGTTTGATTTTCCCGTCTAGAGGCACTTTTATGGGTAGATCCTGGAATACTTTTTCGTGTGTTCGAACTAGTCCTTGTTCTTCTGGTGACTCTTCGTGGCCTCCTTTTGAAGATAACATTTCTAATTGATGACATTGTACTGTAAATGTTGGCGCTCCTGTTTGAATCATCTTCGTCATCAAAGATGAAGATACGACTTGATTTTTTGGGGTTTGGAATCCATACAACCTGTGTTTTTTCCCTTTCCACTTAAAACTTATAAACTGCTTCTAATGGTTGGCAGAATAAGTACCCAAAGTTTGTAGCCATTGAATTCCTAAGACCACATCTACTCCTCGTAATGGAACGGTGTAGAATGGAGATTCTAAATGAAAGTTTTTTATCTGTAATTTGACTTTATGGCATTTCCCTACTTGCTCAATCTTCTTACCATCGGCCACCATTACCTTCATATTAGGCATGGGAAAGGTAAAGATGTTAAGTCTTTTTGCCATGGTTGAATCTAGGAAATTGTGGGTACTGCCAGTGTCGACGAAAACCACTACGTTGTTACTCTTGATATGTCCTCTTAACCTTAGGGTTTGAGGTTGTGATACGTTCACATAGTCGATAATGACATTCTATGAATATTTCCATCCACTGAGAGAACTTGATGGTGTCTTCTAATCCTTCTATATATGAATCATTATTGTTAGCGTCATTAGTTGCTTCACAACTGTATAGATTTTTTGCTTTTCCATTAGCACATCTGTGCTTAGGGTCCCGCTTTTCACCACAACGTTTGCACTTGCCCTCTCTCATTCTTTGTTTTTCCACATTAGATTTTTCTTCTTCACGAAGATGGGGTGGGACATATTTTGTGTCATCTATATTTTTAGATTGAGGAAATCTTTGTCTCGAATATACTCTTTCTAATTTTGACCACGATAACCTTTCAAATTTCTTTTCAGCAACTTTTGCTTTTTGCCTTGCTATTTCTACTGATGTAATGTCATGAAGTTCAAGCTCTTCTTGTATATGGAATTTAAGTCCTGAGATGAAAGACTAGATTAAACGAGATTCTGACAATCCAGGTACTTGTGTCGCTAAGGTCTCCCATTCTCGAGTCTTCTCATCCACATCTCCTTTTTGGCGTAATTTGATGAATGTTGAATTTTTTTCTTTCTTTTATACCTTGAAATAGTTTAAAGAATGCATCCTTAAATTTCCTCCAGCCGATAGCAAGAGTCGTCTTTTTCCACCACATATACCAATTATATGCTTCTCCTTCCATTTTCATGGAAGTGTGCTGAATTTTTTCGTCATCACTATTAATGTCATAAATCTCAAAATATTCTTCAACTTTATTAAGCCATGCAACACTATTTTTTTCATTGTTGTCAAACTTGGGTAGCTCGATTTTTGCTCTTCAATGATATGCTAACGGTGGGACGATAAATGGGTATTGATTAGCAAATGCATTCCAGAGCTGCTTATTTTGAGAATCTGCATTACTATCTTCGTGATGATTTGGGGAATCAATTTTTTCCTGATGCTCTTCTCGGGTTCTAATCTTTTAATTGTTTTGTTGATATTGTTCCAGAGCTGAAATATTGGGATTGTGTCTGACTTAACTTATCTATCTTATCATTTAGCTTACAGAGTTTGGCTATCTTGTTCCATTGCTTCATTATTTCCGTGGCCTCGTGATGATTTTGATTGAAGCCACATTTGTCTTTCTATTCGATTTGTCGTGTCATGAACCTTTTTGATGTCGTAAGAGTGTCCTGCAACTGTACCTTCAAGAGCGACTAATCTTTTTCCGAATTCTTCGGAATTATTATTGATTTGTTTCTCGAGATCCACCAATTTCTTTTGGAATTCGGCCATCGACATCGATGAAGACATTGAACGTGTATGAGGTGGAGAATATTTTTCTGCCAGTTTTTCCCTCTCTTTTTTTTTTAAATTAATTAATTAATTAATATGTAATTAATTAATTAAATTAAATTTTTTTGAAATAATAATAATAATTTCTATTATTATTATTATAATATATATATACATATATATTTTTAAATAATAATAATAATAATAATAATTATTATTTTATTATTTGAATTATATATATATATATATATAATTATGGGGAAAAAAATTGTTAACCTTGAAAAGTCACGTTGTTTTGAAAAGTCACTTTGTTTTGAAAAGGCACGTTGTTTTGAAAAGGGGAAATGGGTTTTAATACCATGGGCAATTACCATGGGCCCAAAAACCACGAGCTTGTAAACCACGAGCAATTACTCTTCCTTTTTAATTTTACTTTGTCTTCACATGTACATATATGTACTTCTTTATATATATATATATATATATCTTTTTTACTTTTCTTTCTTTCTTGTAGAACTATTTCTTAAATATATATATATACTTTTTTCTTTTAATTTATTTCCCCCTTTGTGTTAACTTTCCTTCTCTATTTTATTAATATATATATATATATATATTTCTTCCTTCTTTTTTTAAAAAACAAATGTTGTTGCCCACAAGCACTTGGTTTTTAAAAAAATCTGCAATTCTGGAATTTTCTTGTAATTTCCTTAATTCTGGGTGATCACATAGATCTCGAAGAGCGATGGCTCTGATACCAATGGAGTGTAAAAACTCTGGTAAACTTTATATGTAAGTATATATTATTATTGATAAAATATGAGATATGAGATATGATTACAATGGAAAATCACCGAGGCTTCAAATATAACCTCATGGTGTCCCTTGGTGAAGAGGCATGATCTTTGATCATGCCCTTTCACTTAATAAAACCTAAGATAACTATATCTAACTAATAATTAATAAAATATACATAACACTCAAGCGAAGGAAAAGCGCTTGATCTTGGACGGGGTCAAGGATCATGTGGTCCCACACATTGCTGAGAAGAATACAGCACATGAGATCTGGACGTCTTTGACCACATTGTATCAGGGGACTTCTGTCCAGAGGAGAATGATTCTGGAGAACCAACTTCGGTTATTTTGGATGCTGAAGGGAGAAGAGATCGACCCCTTCCTCATTAGATTGAAGGCGATCTGTGATCAGCTGGTTATCGTAGGGGCCACACCTGATGAAGGTCTTATGGTGAGGACTGCTCTGAATGCAGTTACCGATGAGTAGGAGAACTTTTTCCAAGGTATTTTGGGTAGAGCAGCACTTCCGAGTTGGGAAAACATGTGGGCAGCTCTTCGACAAGAAGAGATCAGGAGGATGACCAAGGCGGGCATGAGTAGCAGAGGGATCAAGATCAAGAAGGAGGAGGAGGAAGATGCGGCTCTCGCATCTAAGGGACAGCATGGGCAGCAGAGGAAGAAGAAGAAATACCTTTCAAAGGTCAAGTGCTTCAGGTGCGGTGAACTAGGACATTTCGCCACACAATGTCCTCAAAAGAAGAAGGGTGAAGACAACTCTGATTCAAAGGTTGCCGCAGCTAAGGACGATGATGGAGATGATGACGATGTGGCCATGAGTGCTCATGTGCCTCGGGAGAAGAGGAAGGGCGACATTGATCTGTAGTTCTTTCGAACTACAATGTAGAGGGGGAAGGATCATTGAGGTGTCTCAAACTCTTGGATCACATACGAGCTACGGGAGCCCTTAATGACAGTAGCAGGATGACTGGAGTCAGTTGATGCAGAGGATGATGGAGCAACATTGGCAGAGCTAGGACGCTGAAGTATTGAGCAGCATAGAGCAAAGGCAGCAGCAGCGCAGAGGTTGATGGAATTTCAACAGTGCAGAGGCAGTACTCACGTAGTGCAGAGCAGCAACAGCGCAGAGCTCTAGAGGGTCAGCGCAGATTAGCAGCAGAGGGTACTTCAGTATCGAGGTGCACTCAGGCTGACTTGTAAGTCAAGTTTTTGGGTGATGCTTTCAGTTGCTTACTTCTCAGCAACTGAGTTGCAATGCAGTAGTTAGTAATGGCAATGCTATGGGCAGCATGATGCAGTATTTGAGAGGGAGTTGCAGTACAGATGAGGCAGCGTCAGTGGCAGTGACATGGGCAACAGTATAGATGGCAGCAGCGCAGTGGATGAGGGGCAGCAGTCGAGCATCAGCAGCACAGAGGACTGATGCTATGGATCAGGGTTATGATTCAAGTTGAAGTGTTTCTAGAGCATATTCCTCGCTAAGAGGGAGTGTTGAATTTTGGGTAGCATCGGATGTGCTCTAGCTCTGAAACTTTGTGGAGGGGGTAGAACACACGAGATCTCCAAGACCAAGAAATCGTTTGGAGAAATTCCTCCCGAAGCTTAAGTTATTCAAATAATTAATTATTTTAATGGGGACCCTAAGTCTAACTTTGGGAAATTAAATAATTAAAGTAAATTAATTTAACATGTGGGTGAGAATGTTCTAAGTGACGAAGATCAAGTCTTTTCTAATCTTAGTCGTTGATTAGAGACTAGATCATAGCCGTTGATTCGTCAACTGGAAAATTATTAAAGGAAGGCTTGGGGTCAGGTGGAGAAGACACACAGAGTGGCGGCACTTGAGCTAAGTCGAAATTTTGGGGTGTGGTTCACTGAGAATTTTGGAGGAGCTTACAGTGCAGTGAGGGGCATTTCGGCAATGGGATTTTGGATCCAAGGCCAAGAATACAGTTGCAAAAAGCCAGATTTACCCAAGAGAGACAGCTCAACCCTTGAGAGGGTGACGTAGGCCTAGCTGGGCTCACGCAAAGGGTGATGCAGGCCCAGAGGGGTGATGCAGTCCAGGAGGAGGTGACGCAGAGATAGAGGCTACAACGTTGGGTTTTATGTGGGGCAGATCGGGCTCAGCTTCAACAAATCAAAGAAGGTTGACACAGCCAATAGGAAGGGTGATGCAATTCCCGCGCAGAGCTTGCTGGGGACTGCGTAAGCACTTGTGGGGTTCATCATTCTGACGCTGGATCAGCCATAATATATGTCTCCGGATAGAGGTACTTATGCCAAGGAAATTCTATGTTGGGTGAGCCGTTTATGGCACCCTAGTTTGTATTTAGAAATCTGCATAATAATAAAAACCCTCAAGAGTTGCTGCATCAGTTTTCCCGCATTGGGTTTTTTCGGGGACATTTGTCCGAAAAATTCAGTGTCCTTTGTCTAATGGTTATTTATTCTTCATGATCTATATAGTTGTGTAGGCTGCAGTGTATGTACTTTGATGTTTTACTGAATAATTCAGAAAATAACTTGTTAAGTAAATCAAGCAAATATGAGAAGTAAATCAGTTTTACTGCAGTAGGATTTCTGTTAAGTAGATTCAGAAATTTCCACACTCAATTTGATTGTGCTCCCATTTACAACACCAACAAGGAGGATGAGGATGATATTAGCTTTCCCTCTCTCTCGGGCACTATTTATGATGACATATCCATTGGTAGTAGGTACTCTTGGGAAGGGGAATCTTTGTTTTCCCTTGCATAAAGAGGACAGTTGGAAGTGATCAATTTTCCTTTTAGGAGAGACCCAATGTTTGATACTAAGGAAATTTATAAGGCTCCCACCTCTCCCAAGTATGATTCTATGTTCAAATTACTTGACGCTTTAAATTATGATGTTAGGGAAGAAAAACCCGTTGAATGCAATACTTCACCCTCCCTTTTGCCTATTGGTCATCATCTTGAGTCTTCATCAAGTGATTCCCTCACATCCTGTCACATGATCTCAAGTGGCAGTGAGCCCTTTCCCCCTTCCAAGCATAGTGTCAAGCATGAGCCCCTCATTGATTATACTTTATCTCCTTGGGCACCCCCTCAGGATCATGATCAATCTATAATCTCCTCTTTCTAGTGTGATCATCATGGGCAACAAATGTGTGTTTCTCTATCTCATCAGTCTCCCTTTCCTACTGAACATAACCCTATGGAGGCCATAAAATATGACATAAATGATAAGGACCATCATGGAAATAATATGGCCAAGATTGCCATCCATCAAAAGTTTATGAGCCTAATCATTGACATCTCTATATTTTGGTTAGAAGAAAGGATCTCATGGACTAGATTACATCATTTTCTTACCTCTTCTCACATAATCATCCATGTGTGGGCATCCTATTTCTCTACCTCCCATCGATAGTCTCATCCATGTGACTCTGCCCACCTTCGTTTTGACATTTGCTACATGAGTAATCATATAGGCCAGTCTATTTATATTGATTTGAGGATATGTTGGTTGCACTAGCTTTATGATTACACTTAGTATTAGTTTTATACCATATTAGGGTAAGATGCATTGCATGTCAGTTTTCACATTAGAAATAATGTCATATGATATTTCTCATGATAGATTAGCTACATTTAGATTAAAAATTGCACACTTTTATTACTTATTGATTTTATCAGCTGACATTAAGCATGGGTGATCATAAGACGCCGTGAAAAACATGTTGCCCCGTGGTTTTGGTCGTTGACATATGCAGATAACAGATCTACAGTGACCAAGAGATTATTGGAGTTCTTGTGACCTCTCGTTTGAGTAGCCTTTCCCACTTCGTCAAGAAATCACATTCCAGTTGGAGCCAGATGTTACCCACCACTTCGTGGATGATATCCCTAGGAGAAATTTTTTCTCCGTGATGGACCTCAACCAGCAGCCCCTTGCAGCCTTCAACTAGCTCGTTGTGACATTTTTCCGGCACCTAAGGTGGCCATGTGGTCCCTCACCCATCTGTATCAATCGTGTGTTTGAAGGTGGGCCTCCCGAATCTAAAGGCATGTCTTGTCATTTAGTAATTGAGAATTGGGTTTAATTATTATGGACAATTATGAGCATGGATTGATGGGGGGATTTGGCGGAAAGAGTGGGCTTAGTTTGTGCTCCTGTCCCCTTGATCTCTTTTGGATGTTACCCTTGGATCTTAGTCTCGTGGGATCTCTTTTACTGACCATTTGATTCTAGGGTGGTACTACTTGGGAAACCCTGACTTTGGGTGCATGGTCCCGCTCCTTTATCCGCATATATTACTCCCTTTCCACTCATTATACCCTCATTCATCATTTCTCCCACCTGGGTCCACATAGAGTCAGCCTCCCTATCCCCTTTCCCCACCTTGGGTCAAGCCTGGAATGATGCCCTGGAGGTTGAAGCAACTAAAAGAAAAAGTAAAAGCATAAATGGCCACATTCAACAGGAAAAAATGCAAAAGATGGTCGAGACAAAAATAATTAGCACATGGGCAAAAGCTAATACATGAGCTCTACTCCATACCCATGGTCATCACCCTGGTTCCTGTTACCACTCAAACCAGCAGGGGACCTAATAGGGACTCTTAAGAGGGAAACTGCTACGTCAAGGGGAATGATGGAGACTTAGCCCACTGTCACCACAACTAAGACTCCCTACTCTTTACGGATTTTCAACGATGGAAGGAGACCCGATAATGAGGAAGTCACTTATAAAGGATGGATCGACAAATAGATGTGAAGTGACCTTAGAGACCCTTTTCCTAGGATATGATTAAGAATGGAGATTGTTTTCTCTTCAAGCAAGGTAAAAGACTCTCTAGGAAAAGGAGATGAGGATGTAAGGCTTAGGCTAAACTTGAAAAGAAATTTCCCAATCCCTAAAATCCTTATAGAACTTGGATTCCCAAGTTCTCCTTGATGAATTGTCTTTGATAAGAAATGGGACCACACAGGGCAGAGTGGACCCAACCCAAGTTAAGGGAATGGGATCTAGCAACCAATGATATTCTTAACCTGACCAAGGCAAGGGGAAAGGATCAAACAAGATTTTTCACCTAAATATGTCAAATTGATCCTATGAAGTACTAGCCTTGGGAACACTAGCGCAAAATTTGATCTTAAACCTAGGGCTTGAGGTATCTCGCAATCCCACTGTCGGAATTTCTTCAAATTCAAAGGAGACCTTAAGAACACACCAACGCAGTAGACCCTAGGAGATCAAAATTTTTCTAGGGCTATTTTCCCAGGAAATTGATGCCCTAGGTCACCCAACGTGGCTAGACCTAGAAGAGGGGGGAAAAAGGTTCAAAATATGGTTTAAATGACCACCCTTTGATGTATCAGTGCCTAATTCCTCTTGGGGATATGGAGTCTAGGAGAATTGTGAAGATGGATTTCGTTTCTTGTTCAAGGAGGCTCTCAAAGTCAACTTCATCCAATGTTAAGGGCAAGAGAAGAAAAGTGACCTTAAAAACATTTATACTTCATTGCAAATGGAAGACGATTATTGAGATAACTCGATCTCTAAGACAATTCATTCATCAAACATGGCCTATACATAGAGGCAAGCTAAATAGAAACATAATTCCACATTGATGCCATAAATGCATGCAGCAATTAGCCCTAAAATAGTGACAATCTCATAACCAATGTATGCAACAAAATGAAAGAAAATAGTGTTAAAATTCCACTTACATGTAAGAGAATATATCCAACCAGCATCATATTTGCAATATAAGAAGCTCCAAGAATAGAAGAACCCAATCCATACATCAAAATTCATCCATTATCCAAAAATATCCACCAAGGAAAAAGTGTGAAGTTCTCTAATGATAGAATGATCCAAATCCCAGTGATGGTTCAAAATGAATTCATCTAACTCCTATTTATACACTCATTAAAAGTTCAAATTAGCTAATGGGCCTACATTAGCCCCTAAAATAAAATAATGTGCAAAATAACTAAATTTTGGTGCCAAGCCCACCAAACTAGCTCACAAATAAAATAATAAGCCTCTCAAGAGGTCAAATTATAATCTATGCATGTCGTCGGGCCCTCCAAGAGGCCTAATGATGTTCTTAAGTGCCATAATGATGACTAGGACCCTCAAAAGTGATGGACAAAGGGGTGCCCCTTGTTCTCCAAACAATAAACTTGTGGTGCTCCCAGTGGGGGTGGGGGCACACCAATGACCTCATGGGTCTCCAAATGAGTCAAAGATGCATGTAGACCATCTGTAAAGGCTCATATGATGAAATAAATGATGCCATGTCAACATACAAGTCTTGGGACACATGCCAAGTGTGTGGTTTACTTGTGAGGCCAGTTGGGCATAGTGTACCAAATACATCTTCCTCATCCAAAAGTTGGCTCTCAAGCAATCTCTAAGCATTTTTGGGGATCCATGGAGTGTTGTCTACTGTTGTGGAGGCCCATGGCTCTCTATACACACCCTATATATGCCAATGTAGCCCTATGGAGGATTAGAACCTTGTATAGGGAGACCAAACCCAAAATGGATACCATCTGCAATCCTGCATAAGATCCAATGCGTCCCTTAGCCTTCCAGCACAAAAAGTCATTAAAGTAATCGAGAAAAATAGCTTCCAAACCATGGACAACAAGTGGACACTTCATAATGGAATGCCCTTCCATAGTGGGATTTGGCATGTGCTAATGTCTCCAAGCTCCAAAGGGGGTTAGCCAAGTACCTTATTAGGTGGTTTGTACCTTTAGAGGGGATAGTATGTCCAAGGTACATCCCTTAAATGGTGGTGCCATATGATAAAGAGGTGAAGTCGAATAGGGAATGAGAGGGGCAATCTTGGGCCACATATCGGGGCACAAAGGTAACTAGAAAAAGGGAAGCCCACACCTGGGTATATAAGGTGTAAGAGGAAGCAATTGTGGTACATGAGGTGCCCCGACCTTGATTTTTCCACCCTTCTTTATATGCCTTTTGCCTTATATGATTTTTCTTTGATTAACTACTCGGGGCTCAAAGGTTAAGAGCATGATGTGTAAGATATAGTAGTGATTACCCACTTTTTGGTAGGGCAGTTCATTTCCCTCTAGGGATTGGGACAATCATGGGTTCCTGAATGATAAAGGAGGCTCATCTAGGGCCTATGGAACCAGGGTGATGGCCATGGGTATGGGGTAGAGCTCATATATTGGATTTTTTCCACATGCTAATTATGTTTGTCCTGACCATATTTTGCATCTTGTACATTTTCTTGTTGAATGTGGCCATTTATGCTTTTACTTTTCTTTTTAGCTGCTTCAACCTCTGAGGCATCGTTTCAAGCCTGACCCAAGTTGTGGGCAAGGGAATGGGGAAGCTAACCCTATATGGACCCAGTGAGGAAATGTGGACCCAAGTGGGAGAGATGATGAATGGGGGTATAGCATAGTATTAAAAACCAGAACCAGTGACCAGACCGGTGGACCTAATGAACCGGTAACCAGACCGAAACCAGTCTAACCAGTACTGGTCAGGTCTAAACAAACCTGTTTTTAAAAAAATACATTAAATAATTATTTTTTAATTAAAAAAACTATTTTTAAAATTTGCAACCATGATTCCAAGCCAATAGAGACAAAATATGCAAAGTTTGCTCATTTATATACCATGTAAAGGTGAATATATCAAAATGGCACCGAATGCAATACATATCATCGAAAAAATACATAAGCAATGAGGCTCCAAATGACCCATAAAGTCCAAAAACAATGGTACAAGCTATGAGCATTGAAGCCATTGGCCTACATAGTACAGTGACAGTCTACTACAAATCTACTGTCTCTACATATATGATATTACTAAATTCTAATTAATGATCAATATTATCACTTGAAAATTCTAATCATGATCAAAGTTCAAACTCAGTTGGTTGAACTTGAGTCTCTCGACTCTCAACTGCCAAACTTTGCAACTGCTCCAGTCACAAACTTCTCTATTGGTTCAGTGAATTGAGTCTCAAACTTTTGAAGGTATTATGCGCTAATATGCCCTATTACTTCATTTGGTGCTCCACATGGCTTTACATGGCCTCCTATTTCAGCCAAGTGTTGCTTGAGCCTGTAAATAGTAAATACCCCCTCTGGCAATAGATTTTTGGCAATATTTGCAAATCATTTTGCCATCAATCATATCACAATGAGCCCATGTAGTATCCTTGCCTTTTGGAGGCATGATGGCTACTACTTAGCTCAAGCGGCAAGCCTCAAACTCTATACTGTTCCACTACTCCAACAAAAACTCAACACTCTCCAAGCTCTCAATCAAACTCACAAAATCTCCAAATGAGATGGTGTGAGACAAATGAGGGGTTTCCCCTGCCTATAAAGGATTGGAGAGGGTGTTTTTGGAGGGAGAACAACCCTCCTCTTCCCTCCAAAACAACCCTAAACCCGAAAAATAAGCTTGCGTGAGACCCTTTTGCAGCCTTGGCAGCTGACCAGCCGGTTAAGGACGGAACCAGCACCGGTTTGACCGGGAAAAATGGCGAAAGAAGGAATTAAATCGAGTTTTTGGACCGGTTTTGACCAACCAGGGGTTTCACTGGCCAGTTTGTCCAATTTCCGATTTGACCCGGCTGGTTTTTAATACTATGGGGTATAGTGAATGGAAGGGGAGTGACACATGTGGGTAAGGGAGCGGGACCACGCAACCAAAGTCGAGGTTTCCCAAGTAGTACCAACCTAAAACCAAATGGTCAGTAAAGGAGATCCCACAGGACAAAAATCCAAGTGTAACATCCAAAAGAGGTCAAGGAGACATAAGCACAAACTAAGTCCACTCTTTCCGCCAAATCCCCCCATCAATCCATGCCCATAAGTGTTCGTGACAAGTAAACCCATTCTCAATTACCAAATGACAAGACATACCTTTAGGTTCGGGAGGCCTACCTTCAAACATACAATCAATACAAATGGGTGATGGACCACATAGCTGGCCCAAGTGGCAGAGAAAACACACAACGATATAGTTGAGGACTGCAAGGGGCTGCTGGCTGCCGGTTGAGGTCCATCATGGAGGAAAAAATTCTCCTAGGGATAGCACCCACAAAGTGGTGAGTAACAATTCCATAGGCCCTAGATGATACTCCTTTATCATTCAAGAGCCCATGATTGTCCCGACTCCCAACCCCTGGAGGACAATGATCTTCCCTACCTAAAGGGGGTAATCATCGTTATATCTTAGACATCATGCTCTTGTCCTTTGAGCCCCAAGCAATTAATTAAATAAAATTCATAAAAGGAAAAAGGCATATAAAGAAGGGTGGAAAAATCTAGGTCGGGGCACCTCATGTACCACGATTGCTCCCTCCTACACATTATATATCCAAGTGTGGGCTTCATTTTCTCTAACTAACCTTGAGCCCCAATATGTAGCCCAGGACTGCCCCCCTCAATCCCTATTCCATTTCACTTCTTTATCACTTGCCACCACCATTTGAGGAATGTATCTTGGACATACTATCCCCTCTAAGGGTAGAAACCACTTAATAAGGTTCCTAGCTAACCCCCTTTGGAGCTTGGAAACATTAGCACATGCCAAAGCCCACTACGGAAGGGCATGCCAATACGAAGGGCCCACTTTGTTGTCTATGGTTTGTAAGCTCCTTTACATGATTACTCTAATGATTTGTTGTACTGGAAGGCTAGGGGACGCGTTGGATCTTATGCAAGATTGCATATGGTGTCCATTTGGGTTTGGTCTCCCTATATGGGGTCCTAACCTCCCATAGGGCTACATTGGCACATGTAGGGTGTGTGTAGAGAGCCATGGGCCTCCACAAAAGTAGACAACACTCCATGGATCCCCTACAATGTCTAGAGATTACTAGAGATCCACCTTTAGGACGAGGATGATGCTCTTGGTACACTATGTACAGCAGGCCCCACACGAGCACCACACACTTGGGAGGTGCCCTAGGACTTGTACGATAACATGGCAGCGTTCATTTCATCATTTGAGCCCTTACAGATGATCTACAAGCATCTTTGACTCATATGGAGACCCATGGAGTCATTGGTGTGCCCCCACACCTATTGGGAGCACCACAGGTCTACTACTTGGAGAACAAGGGGCCACTCCCTTGTCCATCACATTTTGAGGAGTTTATTCATCATTATGGCACTTCTGGACATTATCAGGCCTTTTGAAGAGCCCCACAACATGTTGTTATTATTTGACCTCCTGAGAGGCTTATTATTTCATTTATGAACTAGTTTTGTGGGCTTGTCACCAAAAGTTGATTTATTTGCATATTATTTTATTTTTAGGGGCTAATGTAGGCTCATTAGCTAAATCAAACTCCTAAGTGGTGTATAAACAGGAGTTAGTTGGATTCATTTGTATCATCACTTGACTTGGGATCTCTCTATCTTTAGAGAACTTCGCATTTTTACTTGGAGGATTATTTTTGGATGATGGATGAATTTGATCTATGGATTTGGGTTATTTCTATCTTAGAGCTTCTTATTTGCAAGTGTGATGTTGGTTGGATATACTCTCTAACATTGTAAGTGAAAATTTAAATTTATTTTTCTTGTTGTTGCATATAATTGAACTTCACTATAATTAGGGCTGATTTCTGCATATATGAAATGTGGAATTGTGTCTGTTTCGCTTATTCTATGTATGGGCCATTGTTAGATGAATGAAATGTCCTAGAGATCATGTTCTTGATAAGCTTGCACCATTTGTATGAAGTATAAATGCTTGAAAGTCACTTTTCTTCTCTTTCCTCTAACAATGGACGAAGTTGATTTTTGGAGCCTTCTTGAACAAGAAACCTATCAGACCAGAAGGTAACTCCACAAAATGAACCGTGAATTTGATAGAGGGTACTCATGAATATATACATGGAGGTGTGACTATTGGGATTCATTTCCCAATGTCTCTTAGACTTCCTTATTTCATATTTTACACTAATATACAATTTCTCCCAATCCCTTACGATTAGGTGTCAACATTCCCCCCTTAATCTAAAGGGATCTTGGTGAGTCCAAGCATCATTCTGAATTTTTCAAACTTTTCTCTTCTAAGTGCTTTGGTGATGATGTCTGCAGTCTGATCATTTGTGAAACAATAACGTAAATGGATAGTTTTGGCCTAAACATGATGTTGAATCAGATGGTATTTTGTATTGATGTGCTTCGTTCGATCATGGAACTTTGGGTTCTTGGCAAAATTTATTGCAGAAGTGTTGTCGATCATGAGTGGAGTTGAATGCATTTGTTTCATCTGCAAGTCTTCTAGGATTTTCCTAAGCCACACAATTTCCTTTGTCGCTTCAGCTACTGCCACATATTCTGCCTCAGTTGTGTAATCTGTTGGAACTAACTTTTTGCGTGATCTCCACGATACAACTCATGATCCAAGACTCGTAGTATAACCTGAAGTAGATACCCCAGTTTCTTTGTCTCCATCAAAGTCTAAATCAGAGTATTCGATCAAGCTGAAGTCGCCCACCTGTGTATATTTGAGTCCAAAGTCTTAAGTCCCTTTCAAGTACTTTAGAACTCTTTTTGCAGCAGACCAATGTCCTTCACAAGGTTTTTGCATAAACCTAGATAGGATTCCAACAACAAATGAGATGTTTGGTCTAGTAGTAGTCAGGTAGATGAGACTTCCTACAAGTTATGGTTTTTAGGCTTCTGTGGTTATCATTCATTGCAAAATTCTCTGGATTATCCATAGTATCGAAAAACAATGGTCGACGTTTCGAATCCCAACGGGGATCCATCTTCAGGACAAGATGAGAATGAAGATAAGATAAGATAATTTTATTAATGTCCAACGAATGACCACAAAAGGTCTATTGGACTGTTGGTTACAATGCTTACTACAAACTCTCTGGTGGACCAAGCGGTCCCCTTTCTATATAAGAGCAAAAAAGCAAAGCTGCAAGGAGTACGAAGGTAAAGTCTAGATGACTGAAACATCTCGACAATGAGTTGTGATGAAGAAGTCCTGGAGGAGAAGGATGAGCCTCCAGAAGGGGGGAGACTCCTTCTCCTAGCATCCGAAGCCGTTAGAAGAGGACTGAAGGAAGTTTGTCAATGTCTGTTAAAGTTATAAATAGTGAAAGATGAAATTGACAAGGGCCGACAAGAACTAAAATTATTAATCTATAAATTGATTTTAATATTTTATAGTACATTAATTTTATTTATATTTTTTATATAATATCACCTATTTACTAATACTACTAAATTCATTTTAATAATACTACTAATCCTACAAGTTGTCTATACTTTGTTGCATTCTCAAATTCCTTCCCTTCAATGGATTTGAGCTTCAAGTTTTGTTCCATTGGAGTGGTCAAAGGATTGCATATAGCCATGCCAAACTTGTTCAATAGATCTCCAATGTACTTCTTTTGAGAAATAAATATAAATTTAGGATGTTGAGTTACTTCAATATCAAGATAGTAGTAAACATAGCCCAAATCAGTGATTTCAAAACCTTTCTTCAATTCCTTCTTTATGGATGCAATATAACTCTCATTGTTCCCTGTCATCAAAAGATCATCTACATACACCACAAGAGATACAACTGTTTTTCCAACTTTCTTAACAAACAAAGTTGCATCATCAAGATCAAAATGTTTGAAGTTAAGTTTCAGAAGATGCTCAGTTAATTTCTCATACCAAGCTCGTAGTGCTTGCTTGAGGACTTACAAGGATTTTATAAGCTTGCAAACTTTGTGTTCTTGGCCCTTCACAACAAATCCTTCTGGCTGGAACATAACAACCTTCTCCTTTAGATCTCCATTCAAAAAGGCAGTTTTTACATCCATCTGATGGACTTTCCAACCCTTCTGAGCTGCTAAGGCAAAGAGTGTTCGGATGGTGGCCCATTTTGCTGTGGGGGCAAAAGTTTCCTCATAATCGACCCCTTCTTTCTGTGCAAAACCTTTTGCCACAAGCCTGGCTTTGTGCTTGTCAAGTGAGCCATCTGCTTTGTACTTGTTCTTGTAGACCCACTTGCAGCCAATTGGTTTGATTCCCAATGGAGGATCAACCAGCTTCCAAGTGCCATTCTTTATCAAGGCATCATACTCCTTTTGCATCGCTTCATTCCATTCATCATGAGAAGCGGCTTCTTTGAAGGAAGTTGGTTCAAGATCTGTAGACAAATTCAATTCAAAATTATAAGCAACATCCATATCAATAGGTGAATCAGAATCATCTATATCGCCTCCATTTTGCCTGGTGGAAATTCTTCTTCTTGTGTTTCCAACCTCATCGGGACGAACATTTTCCAGTGTCTTTGACAGCCATTTTGGGGGACCTTTCTGAGATGGCCCAGGTTGCTCATTTCACTGAGTTGAGATTGAATCAAGATTTAGTCTTCCAATTTGTCAATCACATCATTCAAAGTGTCATCCGTGGTTGGTTCTTCATGTGGGGGAGATAGTGCTTCGGAAGACGATTCCACAGATTGATTCAGTATAGGAATCCCCCCTTCAAGATGTGGAATCTGATTATCAAATTCTTGAATGAATTTGCATGCATGAATCTATCCAAGCGATAAAGTTGTCGCTCAACAACATCGTCAGTCTTGGAAGATTCAAGGAATATGACATCTCTAGATACTACAAACTTCTTATTGACTTCATCATAGAGACTATATCCTTTGGAGGTATTGGAATACCCTAAGAAGATACATTTTTGACTTCTAGCACCAAGTTTATTTCATTGTACCTTAGGTATCAAAGCATAACAGGTGGAACCAAAGACCTTGAAATGCTTTACTGAAAGAATGTGGCCATGCCACATTTCATAAGGAGTTTTATTTTTTATTGTATTAGAAGGACACCTATTCTTTATGTACACAGCACATAGAACTGCATCAGCCCAAAACATCAATTTTACATTCTTGAAAAACATCATGGAGCAAACCATATTTAAGATTGTCATGTTCATTCTTTCAACTACACCGTTATGTTGGGGATTATAGGGCACAGTTGCTTGATGTTTGATTCCATGTTGGCGAAGATAGTGTTCAAATTCGTTTGAAGTGTATTATTTTCCATTATCGGTGCACAAAAAGCCAATATGAGTTTGTGCATCATTTTCAAACCATGCATGAAAATTCTTGAATGTTTGAAAAGCATCATATTTGTTCTTCAATAAGTAAACCCAACACATTCTGGTGTAATCATCAATAAATGTCATCATATATTTATTTCCATTTGCAGAAGCAACAGGCATGGGACCACATAAATTTGAATGAATAAGCTCAAGTTTTCTATGTGCTCTAGAATGTGAATCATGAAAGGACTGTTTGCTATGCTTCCTAGAATACAAGCATCACATTGCTTAAGTTTCCTAGGAATCGTAGGCAATCCAGTAACACCATTTTTCTTCAACAATCGAAGGCTATCAGAGTTTAAGTGTCCAGACACCAAATCTAGCATGCCATAAAAGACTTGATGGGAATGTACCTTCATCATGATGAGAACTAAATGCAAAGTTTTGTGCGTGAGCAGAGGTACCTTGCAGCTTTAGTAGTCTTCCTTCTTCTATTCCTCTCATGACAAGTGAGCGATCTGATGCTTTTCTGACCTCAACCTTGCCATCAAACATGTGAATGGAGTGTCCTTGCTGATGGATGTGGACCAAGGACAGCAAGTTTCTCCTCAACTCGGGGAGATATAGAACCTCATGTATAAGATGGTCTGGAAGACCAAGCAGCTTAAGCCTGATTGTGCCAAGCTCTAATGGCTTGAGTTTAAATTTGTCTGCAAAGTATACTGCTCCATCAACCTTGTCAGTAAATTCTTCAAAAAAATCTTTTCTAAAAGTCATGTGACATGTTGCTCTTGAATCTAGCAACCAATCATTTCTCCAATAAGTGAAGCATCAAACAAGTCTTCAATTACTCCAATGTTACAATGTGCTACAACTTAATAAGCGGATTCAGGTGCTTTACTTTTGTCTTTGTCATGAGTTTTACCTTTTTCTTGATTTCTTTGCTGCTCAATTTTGTCCCAAGGTAGCTTACATGTAGATGCATCATGCCAATCTTTATTGCAAAGTATGCAATGAAGATCAGATTTTTCACTTTGAGTTTGTCTGCCCCCCTTCCTCTGAAATTTCTTCTTCCTCTTCCTCTTCCTCTTCCCCTTTGGCCACCTCTTCTTCTAGAAGAATCTTGAGCATGATTCTTCTCTCTATGTGCGAAACATACAGTTTCTTCAAAATACAGAGGGGTTGTCTTCTTTCCAAAAGCCTTCTCTCTTTCTGCAAACTTTTTCTCAAGGGAATCAAAAGTGATCTTCATGAGGTTTCCACTGACTTGCAATGACTCAAGGTAATGAGAGTAAGTGGGATACAATGCCTTAACATAAGCTATGAGAGGTATTTCAACTTCTACACCAGTATTTTTAATGTCATGCATGATAGATCTTACTTCTGATACTAAATCAAGAGGGTCATCGTTTTTCAATTCAAGGCTGAACAACGTAACCTTTAATTGAACAATTTCAAGTTTTGAATGTGAGTCATAAAGTTCTTTTAATTTCCTCAAGGCTTCATAGGCATTTGAAAATGGTGTAATATGGTGACTCACCTCTTCATTTACAGAAGTTGCAATCAAGGCATAGGTTTGCAATTATTGTTTTCCCAAATAGCGATCTCCTTGTCTGAGGTGGGATTTTTCGGTGGATTGGATCCTTCTCCTTCACAAATTCCTCTCCCCAACTCATTAAAAATGAGAGTGTGTTTGATTTTCCGGGACCACTCAAGATAGTTCTCCTTGCCAAAGAGAACAACTCCCACAATAGATATGAGAGAATGTATTGTAAATATGTACTTTTAAAAATGTAGTCTGCTGGAAAAAGACTCATTTCTAGTGTAAGAAATCACTCTGCTGTAAAAAAAAACTCAATTCTCGTAAAAAAATGCACTCTGCTGTAAAAACTCAATTCTGGTTTAAAAAATATATATTTTATAATTTTTTTCAGAGGGGAGGTCGACCTAGGGGAGGTGGGACCTGGGGGAGATCAAACCTCAGGAAGGTCAGACCTGGGGAGGTGGAATAGGGGGAGGTGAGGACGGAGGGAGGAGGGCGGAGGAAGGGCGAAGGGAGCGGAGGAGCGGGGAGGGGAGGGTGGAGGAGGGGAGTGGGGAGCCCGCAGAGGGGAGCAGGAGCAAGAGCAGCAGTGGAGGACTATGCTGCGGGAGGGTGGAGGAAGGGAGCAGGGAGGGGAGGGTGGACAAGGGGAGTGGGGAGCGGGTAGGGGAGAGTGGAGGAGGAGAGTGGGGAGCCTGCAGAGGGGAGCAAGAGCAGAAGCTGCAGAGAGAGGTATTGCGGGAGTAGAGGGAGGTGAGTTGTGATGGAGCAGCAGGAGTTGTTGTGGAGGGGAGAGCGGACATATAGCACGGGCTGCGACTATGCGGAAAGCACCACTGTGTGTTGTCGAAGCCAAGGAGCCGAGGAACAGCAGCTCAAAAATAATTCGACGCCAAGGAGCTAGGGAATGAGCTAAAGGCTGATAGAATTAAAAATAATAATAATAATAAAATAAAAATAAAAAATAAATAAATAAATAAATAAATCGAATCTGGAATGCCAAGAGCAGGAGGGATAGTTCTGCCAGGAGCAGACAGAGAAGCAGGTCTGTCAGGAGCAAGAAGGAGTTACAGGGGCAGGAATGCCAAAAAAAGAGTTGGCTCTGATACCATGTCAAACAAGGAGGTAACTCCACAAAATGAACCGTGAACTTGATAGAGGGTGCTCATGAATATATACATGGAGGTGAGACTGTTGGGATTCATTTCCCAATGTCTCTTAGACTTCCTTATTTCCTATTTTACACTAATATACAATTTCTCCCAATCCCTTAGGATTAGGTGTCAACAAAACTAAATCCTTCTTCATTATTATCCTTGACTCCATATCCCCAAGTGAATCAGGCACTGGTCCCTAAAAAACGGTGATCATTTTCCCCTCTTTTTCACTTTTTCCACTTTTTTCCTAGGTCTAGCCCCATTAGGTCACCTAGGGCATTCATTTCTCAGGAATCTAGCCACGGGAAAACTTCAATCTCCTAGATAAAACTGCGTTGGTGGGTCCCTTCACTCTCCTCTGAATTTGGAGCTATTCCGACAGTGGAATCTTCGAATACCCCAAGCCCTACTTCTAGGGCCAAGTTTTGCTTAGGTGTTCCCAAGGCTAGAACCTAGTAGGATCAATTTGACATCATTGGAAGAAAATTCTTGTTCGGTCCTTTCCCCTCACCTTGGCCAAGTTAAGAACATCATTGAGTACCAAAATATGTAAGACCCAAATTCCGAAATAATTTTAACTAGAGAAATTGTGCAACATGTCAATGTAACAAAATAAAGTCCAATTTTGAAATTATACTCAGAAAATCACTGGAATTTTAAAGAGCAGCTTAGAGCTTAGATTTGAGGAGAATACCTAGAAATTGATTGTTTGTGTTGCTGATATTCCCGTTATCGTAGTTAACCAAACCAATCTCACCTCCCAATCTATCTGGGGTCTACCTGTATGGTCCCCAGATCTAGAAGAAAAACCTTTTGGCCCCCGTGCCTAGAATTCCAAGAGCAATCAAGGCTTCTCTGTGTATGTGGCTCTCTCTGTTGAAAAAAATTCCCCCAGTTCTCAATTTTTCCTCCTCCCTGCTCTCTGTCCATTCCCTTCTCCTTATACTTTTATCCCACCATCTTCATCTTTTTCCCGGGTCTGTTGTTTGTGATTTCCTTCAGCATGTGGAAGAGCAACTCTATCATCTACCTCCAACGGCACTCCAAGGGCGGTCTCAAAATCATCTCATAATGTACCCTTAGATTCATATTTATAATGTTTTACTTCAATTTTTATTCATAGTTTTAATCTAAGTTTATACTTTAATTTAAATTGTTTTAATTTACTTTATATTTTATTATTTAATCTTATATTTATATGTTATATCATACATGTCTTTTAATTATATTCATTGGCCCCCTTTTGTTGACATAATCTTATTTTCTTAATTTCATTTATATTATATTTTTTTAATTAAAATGTATAATTTATATTATGCTTTAATTATTAACAATAATATGTAATAGTTTCTATTTAGTTAATTAATTTATAATGTTATAGTTACCTTTTATTTTGCATCTTACTTAGTATTTCATTCATTCATTCATTCAATAATATATATACACTAATGCAGTGCATGCGATGCATGCATATGTAGCTATCATATGCACGCTTCGTACGCATGCTAATATCCGTATGTCCCTTTTACGTCAAAATGGGTCATTACAAAATCCATCCCGTAATCTGGGTTGAGTCCACTTGGCTTCGTGTGGTCCCATTCTTCATCAAAGCTGATTTATCGAGGACTACTCAGGAATCCAAATTCCCAAAGGATTTTACGAATTGAGAACCTCCTTTATAAATCTTATTCTTCTACCTCAACTCTCCAATCCTCATCCCCTCTCCCTAGAAGATCAAGTCCCATTCTTCATTCTATCCTAGGGAAAGGGTTTTAGGGTGATTTCACACCTATTCATTATCTATACTTTACAAGTGACTTCCTAAAACTACCGGGTCTCCTCCCATCAGTGAAAATATGTAAAGAGAAGGGAGTCTTAGCTGTGGTGACAGTGGGCTAAGTCTCCATTGTTGCCCTCATCGAAACTCCTCTTAGGTCCCCTGCCGGTTTGAGTGGTAACAGGTCCAAAACCCCAAACTTGGGTTCAAAGCCCATTAACCAAACCAAAAAGCCCCATGGGCTTTTTCAACCAAAAATACCTTCCGAACTACCAATATTTCAACATTTGGCCCCCTTCCTCCTTTAGTTATTTCAAATTTATTTCGGAGGTGCATTCACTTAAACCTCGTCCCATTTCTATTGTTTCCATTTAATTCCCCCTTATTCACCTTCCTTTATGTTTATTAAAATACATATATTGATTCTCATTACTTATAAGATGTACGCAACTACATTTTTAAATTGTATCTCAACTTGTTATTTTTTGCTTCTTAAATACTTATGCAGCTGCATGTTATTGACTTGTATCCTCATCCTTTTCTTACCTGTTCAAGGCTTTCAGTTGTTTTTTGTTGAGAAATCTAGGAGCAGCTAATGTTATGAGATTTCTCGAAATTTTATAACTGCTTGTGATATATTTTAACTTAAGTTGATTAGCTTCTTCTTTCACTTGATTATTATTAGTGTTCTTTATCATCAAACAACTACCAAACAGTAAAATCAATCAGACACTAAGACACAAGATATAGGCAATCAGCCAGAGCCAAAACCTCTCCAACGTGAGAGGAAAACCCACCAGAATTCTTTCTCTTCTTATAGACCTTAAATTGACAAATTCCAAGACCTTTGACCCTTGACCAAGACCAAGTCAAACCTTGCTTCCAACAACTTCTGCAAATCTGACTTTCAGCAACTTCTTCTGCAATTTTGACCTTCCAGTTGATTCTTCTATAACTTCGACCTACCCAACAGATTCTTCTGCAACTTCAACCTGTCCAGTTGATTCTTTTGCAACTTCGACCTGCCCAACAGATTCTTCTGCAACTTCAACCTGTCCAGTTGATTCTTCTGCAACTTCGACCTGCCCAACAGATCCTTCTGCAACTTCAACCTATCCAGTTGATTCTTCTACAACTTCGACCTACCCAACAGATTCTTCTACAGAAACCCTAACCCTTACACATGTGAGAAAAGCTGGTATATTCTTGCTCCTTTCTTATTCGCTTAGGTGGATTCTCTCTCCTAGAGAATTCGGCTTCTAAATAGCTCTACTTGATGAATTGACTTCACTTCTGCAACTTGGCTTTTCTGCTACAATAGGAGCCCTAAATTCTTCGCACGTGTGGAGAGTATTAGCCAAGAAACAATCCCAAAAACTCAACTTTATTTTCCTCCTTCGTCCTCTCCTTCTTCGCACTCCTTTTCTTTCTTGTGATCGTACTTTAGCGAGTGAAGTGTCTTCTACAAGTGACGTCGAGGTCTCTTTTATATAGGCTTCTCATTGGATCGAATTGCTCTAATTAGGCTGACTTGTCCATGAGTGTGTGCCAACTTGAATATTGCATCATGACGAGGTCTTGGAGGGTTTTTTGACTCAAATAAAATTCCTTTTACAATATGTAACGTGCCCAAATGTGTCTTCAATACATGACAATTACTTTCTTGACTTGTAGACTCAATGACAAGCCATAGAAGCTCACAATGGGAGCTTGACCTATAAAATAAATTTCCTTGAGCCTGAAACCCGTGCCTTAAGAACATTAATAATAAATTTATTTTTTTCATTACATCAAATACATAAAATCATGATTACATATGTCATTATGAAGATTGAACCTAGTTACATATTTCAACATTTTTTACATCGTAAAAGCATTTCTTTGACAGCTCTCTATGCACTGTATAATTTGTTTTCCCTCTTTATGAATACAATATATAAGAGCCTTCAATCAAAATTTGCAACACTGCTCGACCTTAAATTGACAAATTCCAAGACCTTTGACCCTTGACCAAGACCAAGTCAAACCTTGCTTCCAACAACTTCTACAAATCTGACTTCCAACAGCTTCTTCTGCAATTTTGACCTTCCAATTGATTCTTCTGCAACTGCGACCTGCCCAACAGATTCTTCTGCAACTTTGACCTGCCTAGTTGATTCTTCTGCAACTCCGACCTGCCCAACAAATTCTTCTGCAGAAACCCTAACCCTTGCACATGTGAGAAAAAATTATATATTCTTGCTCCTTTCTTATTCGCTTAGGTGGATTCTCTCTCCTAGAGAATTTGGCTTCCAAATAGCTCTGCTTGATGAATTGACTTCACTTCTGCAACTTGGCTTCTTTTGCTGCAATAGGAGCCCTAATTTCTTCGCACGTGTGGAGAATATTAGCCCAGAAACAATCCCAAAAACTCGACTTTATTTTCCTCCTTCGTCCTCTCCTTCTTCGCACTTCTTTTCTTTCTTGTGGTCGTACTTTAGCGAGTGAAGTGTCTTCTACAAGTGAGGTCGAGGTTTCCTTTATATAGGATTCTCATTGGATCGAATTGCTCTAATTAGGCCGACTTGTCCACGGGTGTATGCCAACTTGAATATTGCTTCATGACAAGGTCTTGGAGGGTCTTTTGACTCAAATAAAATTCCTTTTAAAATATGTAACGTGCCCAAATGTGTCTTCAATACATGACAATGACTTTCTTGACTTGTAGGCTCAATGACAAACCATAGAAGCTCACAATGCTGAAACCCATGCCTCCAGAACAATAATAATAAATTTATTTTTTTCATTACATCACATACATAAAATCATGATTACATATGTCATTATGAAGACTGAACCTAGTTACATATTTCAACATTTTTTACATCATAAAAGCATTTATTTGGCACAGCTCTCTATGTACTGTCTAATTTGTTTTCCCTCTTTATGAATACAATATATAAGAGCCTTCCATCAAAATTTGCAACACTGCTCACTAATTCTACTGATAACCCTGATAATAAGTGAAGTATTCACTCAAAACTTAAAATGCATTGGCACAAAACTCTTTCATGCAGGAACACCAAAAACCCAATGACAATATATCCAGCTGTGAAGCGTCCATTCAAATAAATGTTATTAGTTCGTTGTTCTTGAATCTGCGTTATGTGCGCAATGTTCCAGAGCACACAACATCTATAACGTTTGACTCCTATTGATGTTCATAAAGTAACTAGCAATGGCCTTTGCATTAAGGTATTCCAAGAACAATCTACTCTCAAATCTCAATAAATGGTATATCCTTCCTCGTTTTCTCATATACACCAAAACAAATACAAGGTTTTCATAGATTTTCTAGTTTTATGTTACGTTCTTATCATTTTTAAGCTAGTTTGAATAACAGGAGCATTCTAGAGCTTGTTTGCTCCAAGAACAACATGCCATTTGTAATATTATTTGAATCATATAAATCTTTTTCCTTTATACAAATCTGAAAATTAATTCACAGATTGCACACACATCACTATGAGCTTTGAAACTACAAGATGACATTGTTCTTCACATCTTGCATTGTGACATAATTTTATGCATTTGAATGTGTTCAGGGCATGCAGAATTTTGGAACTTCCATTTCCAAACAAGATTCATAAGACATTTAAGGATATCATATATGCTGATCAAAGAACAAGGTTTATTCCACTGTCCTTGATATCTGAACAGAAAAGAATGGCATTTACCTTTCTCGCATAGGTACACATGGACAATTCCAAAATCCCTGTTCTGCCTCTGCAACTTTATCATCATAATGCCTGCAAATTGCAACAAATATTTTTCTGATAAGTACACAAAATTCTTCTATTTAGGAAAACCACCATTCCTCAATTCCAAGCAGCATGGCCACAGCCAAAAAGCAGCATGTGCCATAAAGACAAGAATCCAAATCCATTCCCTAAATTTTGATTTGGAGATTTTTCAATATAAAATCATAATATGTACCTGCAAGGACATAAAGGTGCGCCTAAGGTATCTTTATGCTCTGCCAAACCCTGTTAATTTTCATCCATTGATGTCAGAAAATGTTTATCAAGCAATCTTTTATATACCATACGTAGATTAAAATCGGTAACTTTCATAGGGATACAAAGTGCCAAGCAGTTTTTACATCAATAAAGAATGTAAACGGTATGGGGAGCATTCATAGTCAACAAATAGGAAGAAGTCATAGCCCTTTGAATAAAATAATGAACTGATCAAGCATACTCATGTACTAGACTTACTGGAATTTAGAAAGTAAAGATAACTTTGCCTGGGCATTCCTTACCTTGTTTTAGGATCTAAACTTCGTTATAACTTGTAGAGTATCAAATATAAGAAAAAAAAACCATGAGAAATTTTAACCTGCTGGTGCTAAAGTGGAGCCCTGTGCTGATGGAGATTGTGCCCATGATGGAGAGAACACTGACGATGAGGGATTATCTGGAGCAAACAGCCTTTGGCATAGACTTAAAGACCCATCCCCTAGCTTACTCTACGTGGATGTGGCATTGTACCAGAGGGGTCAGGCCACCAGTGATCCTCTATATGGGCGAAAGGTATACACAAGGTGCACCAGGTCGAGGGGCCACAGCCATATTCATGAATTCATTCTGCTAGAAAAAGACAATGCTCAGGAATCAGTGGTCAGTTCACTCAATGGGAGTCTATCCCTACTGCCCATCCTTTTTCAGTGAATGATGATACATAGTAAATCACTCTAATGAAAAAATTTTCAATTCCGCGTGTGTGCCCCAATTCAGTTCCATGTTGGTTGAGGATGAGGTTGTTCCCATGTCCGTGGAGTGTCAACTAGAACTTAATGTTAGAGTTGACTACTACATAGATTTGTATCCATCTAAGGGTGTTGTGAAGGGACCAAGTACTGGTTTAGTAGCTACAGGTGTGCACAACAATGTGGATAAGCTGAATTTGAGTGCGAAGAAAAATTTCATGGATACCTCCTCACACATTCCATCTCATATTGAGGATGTCAAGGTGCAAGACAATGTACAATAGCTTGTGAATCCCACTGATAATTTGGAGCTGCAGTCGAACTCTAAAACAGAGCCACAACTGCATTCCTTTGAGACTATATACAAGAATTCCATGCAAAACCAAAGTACCACCTGTTGAGAAATCTAGGGCATTTGCATTAAGCGATTTCGCTTCAGTAGTGACTGTTTGTGAATGCTTTTTAACTTCTTTAGATTAGGATCTTCTTCTTGTTTGATTATTAGTGTTCTTTCTTCATCAAACAGTAACCAATGCATAAACATAAATAGACAAGAGAAACAACATGTAGGCTATGAGCCAGGACCAAAACCTCTCACTCTTTGACAGGAAAACCCGCACAAATTCTTCTTGTAGAGATTCTAATTGACGAATACCAAGACCAAAACCCTTGACCTATTTCGCCATTCCAAGACCAAGACACAGTCATCTTTCTTACTCTTTGATCTTCCTTTCAATGAGATCATCTCTCCAACGAACCAAGTTTCATTTTATCATCATGGATCCGAACATCCTCACAACACAGAGCCTTTTATCAGAGATTACCAAGCATCTCCATTACACTGCGTGACATCAAACCTTGGATCTGAGATCTTGTCCTTCTGTGGCACCATACCTGTGATTGCACTGAGATCTGAGATAGTCAACAAACTGTGACACCAACGAACTATGGGGGCACCAAAATACACTGAGATTTTATCCTTTGTAATCGCACCGAAATGAGATGATGTTTGAACTATATCTCTGATCCGAGAATCACAGAATAGTCTGAATTTTGTTTACTGTGATCATCCATATATCAGAGATATCCCACTGTGGAGATCCGAAACTATCTTCCTATACTTATCCATTCGAAATCTCAGATTTACCCGAACTGTTATGCCCATCTGAAAATTACAGAGAGAGATTACCGAAATTATGTCTGACTGTGGTGACTTTAGCCACATATATATAGTGGTTTGCCCCTACAAATGAGCCGACATTACCATCGAATAGATGTGTCCCATAATGTGAGCCGACATGTGATCCTTGAGTTATCTTTGACGCTGACATTGAAGATCTTTTTCAAGGTTGACTGTGCTTGTTTTGGAGGGATATTATAGACTCTTTATACAATGACTCATGCTCAAGAAGAGCTCTTCATACATGACTTTAATTCTTTGACTTTACATGATAGATCCTAATGCTCTCAAATGAGAGACAACTAAACATAAAATCACTTGCTCATGAAACCCATGAAGCAAGTTTTAATAATATTTTTATTATAACATTTACATAAGTCACAATTACATGTCATTATGAAGACCAAACCTAGTTACACTTTTCAACACTCCCTCTTAACTAGGGAGGTATTCATAATGGTACTTGGTCATTCTCAATCTGAAGAATTTCTCATAAGAAGAATCGGATTGGTAATCCATCTGTATAGCATCATATCAACCAGCATTGTCACATAGCAAGGCCTTGATTAACAACTCTATCTCTCCACAAGATCAGAGCACAATGTTGGCGAGATCAATGATTTATAGTCATCATTATCGTCTCTCGAGGTACATACCCCACCCGGGTGTTCACAGAGTATGACCTCTTGTTGGACTATTTTTATCTTGGGTAGCTAATCCCCAAGAATATCGGTCCACGACTACTCTTGTCTTGAATGACCTATCTCATTCTCAAAGAGTATCAAATGCTAGATGATTACCCAATCCTCCATTTTGTCTTCCCAGGTGAAGACTAGAACGATGTGTCTATCTCTCCTCATGGCCTTCACTAAGACTTACGGTTGTTAGTCCAGCATGACACATGAGATAGAGAACCACAACTGTCACTCCCTCTTAACCATGGATGACCAATCCATTCCATAAAGGAATGTACCCAAGCTCCCTCTTAATCATGGACTTACAGCAGCTCCTCAGGTGGAGATAACCAGCTGCTTTGAAGAACTCCTTCCTTCGATGTCATTAACTTCTTTGTCCAGGAGTCTTCATCTTTTGTAGCTTCTACATAAGGCATAAACCATCCATCACTTGCTTCATGTCATCATTTCATCGGAGAGTGATCCATCACTCTTCCCATCTGTCCTAGCTTCATGTCATGTTGCTACCTTCATACCATATTCCTTCAAGGGTCTTTCATCCTGCCACATAGTTATCAGCAGTGGAAGACATCGACTTCCCTTTGGCAGCCCTGCATAACCCCATCCAGATATTGTTCAAAATAAAGATGAACACTTAAATCAAAATTACCTTTGTGATGGTCTTTCATCATGACATCTTCCTGTAGGTATCAGCATCCTGCATACATGTTAACACATCTCCCAAAGATATCCATTGTCAAGGGTCTCTATCTTTTTCAAAACTTCCATCAAAGTCTTTATATCTTTCTAGGAGACTTTCTAGTCAAGTCTTCTTGATTTTCTTGGATGTTGATTGTCTTTACCATGATTGCATATCTCATGATCTCTTCCTTCTTTTCGTCACACATTTCATTCTAAGGAGCTTCCAATCAGAGTTCCTTGACTGTGGTCAACCACCTCATACTTCATATGAGGACATATTAAGTTGATTTCATCTTAGTGTGACCTATGCCTTTCTACATTCTTTCAGAGGAGGAGATCCCTTTCCTTGGATCATGCTTCTCAAGATAGAAGTGATCCATGTTACCTACAACCATACGACATGACATTATAATATTAAATACAAGCATACATACCTCACTTACCTTTAGGTCATCTAGGCTTCTTTCAGCAATTTCCTTGATTGAAGAGATATTCAACCCCTTGATCTGCTTCATCTCTTATGTCATCATCATTCCATGAATTCCACAAGTTGGAGTTCCCGATGAAACACTTGATTCCTCTCTGGATCGGTGAATCTTCCAATGAAGATTCCATCAGAGAATCTTGAGGATCTTACATATCCCTATCGAGCAAATGTTTTCCTTGATGTATGATGAGCCTTGCCCTAGATGACTTCTTTCTTCCAATGAGATTCCCAAGAGCTATATCCTACATATTTGATTGCCATGGATTTTGTTCCTTTTATGATTACATGGTGATGTCACGAGCTCTTGTTTCTAATGCTTCTAAGATGTCACAATGCATCTTATTATTTATCATGGTCATATCTATAACAAAAGACTTTGGAACTTATGATAAGACCCTTTTGTGAGGGAGACCATCTCAATCATAGTAGAGATCTCTTACTCCCTCTTTTCTCGGTCTTCTTTTCTTCAGCTTCCTCCATCTTTCCGGTAATATAAGCTTCATTTCTGTAATATCTGAGTCCTTTAACTTTCAGCACTTTTACCTTCAACTTATCTTCTTCTATCTAGCATAGAAGCCACAAGTTGTTAGATGAGGTAAATTTCTTGTCCCATGGACATTTGTTACCTTGCACATCAGAACATGTGAAAATTCTAAACAAAAATTCCACTGCAATGTCTTGATTTACTTTTCCTACTTGAATTAAATCACAAGTTAATTCTCTAAATTATTCAGTAAAATCAACAAAGTAAACACAACTAGAACCTATACATTTACAAATCATTTATTGAACATCACGCACACATGACAAAATGACACATAGATTTTTCGGACAAATGTCCCCTGAAAAACCCAATGCAGGAAAACTAGTGCAGCTAGCTCTAGAGGGTTTTATTATTATGCAGAATTTGAATACAACAATATCTGGGCACCAAAATGGTTCGCCCTACAGAGAAATTACACGGCAGTAGTACCTCTTTCACTCGGAGACAAAAAATATGGTTGATTCACACCCTCAAAAGGGATTTAAATAACTCGAGCCCTTTCTGGCCCACCGAAAACCCCAGCATTGTCCCTCAGCTCTCTGCGTCAGCCTCTGCGCTACCCTGGATGGGCCTACGTCAGCCTCTCAGGGCTTACACTGCCCCTATGTTGCCCTGGTTGGGCCTGTGTCACCCCTGAAGGGTTGTTGCTGCCTCTGTGCTGCCTTCTGCGTGGCTTTGGCTGAACTGCGTATTTCTGGATGGCCTTTGCGTTGCCTGGTATAATGCCTCTTTGTCGCTCTTGTATTCTTGGCCTCAGATCAGAACATCCCTTGCCAATCTCTGCCCCTCACTACACTGCAAACTCACTTCGAAATTCTTAGCAAACCACGCCCTAGAATTTCACTGCTCTGCCAATTTGTGTGTTCTCCAAATGACCCTAAGCCCTTCTATTATACTTTTCTCGTTGGCAAACCAACAGCCGTGATCTAATCTCTAATCAACAACTAAGATTAGAAGCTGCTCGATCCACGTCACGTAGAACATTCTCATCGCATGTTTAATTTAATTCACTTTAATCTTTTAACTTTCCTAAGTTAGATTTAGGGTCCTTAATTAAAAAGATTAATTATTTGAATAAATATCAAACCAAATGGAATTTCTCCAAATACTTTCTGGGTCTTGGAGATCTCATGTATCCTTGCTTGGGAGCAGGAGCAGGAGCGGGAGCGCCATTTTCAAAAGCTCCCGGGCCGGAGCGTTTCGGGGAGCGTTTTTTTTTAAATATATATATTTTTTTATATTTTTTATATTTTGATGCATATATGTCAACAAAAGCATGTAGAATGATGAATTAGACATAAAAAAACATAGAAACATAGATTGAATCATATAACATCAATCATCTAGAAGTTAGAATCTTCATCAACCACGCCCACAAGTTGGAAACATACAACATATTGACTCTTCAGTCTCGCAAATCATCAATCTAAAGATTTCAAGCTTTCAAAATTCAATATATAACATTTATCATCATTGATATATAACATTTATCATCACTGATTTCAAATTTCAATATATAACATTTATCATCATTGATATATATCATAATTTATTTATCATCATTGATTCATTGATTTCAAAATTCAATATATAACATTTATCATCATTGATATATATCATTTATCATCATTGATTCATTGATTTCAAAATTCAATATATAACATTTATCATCATTGATTCATTGATCACCTTATAACTTTCATGAAGCATCATATTCGTAATTCATAATGACTTATAAACTTATAAATGCCAACTTCAAAGTTTCACCTTTCAAATTCAAACTTCAAACTTAAATTGTCATTAAATATGAAAGAGTCAAGTTTCAATTGTTCAACAGTTATAAAAGATAAAAACTACTAGAAAATAGAAAAGACTAGTAAACAACAAATCTATTTTATCTATTGGCTGGCCCCCTTGCCACGCCCACAAGAAATGTCTAATTTGTGAGAACCACGAGGCAATGGTGGTCTTCTAGTACTCTCAGGAGTACCACGTCCACGACCATGACTAGAAGGCGAAGGGCAACGTGAGGATGTAGGTGGAGGCTGAATCTGCAAAGGAACAATAGTTGGATATCGAGCACTGGCACTAGCACCCACACTGCTACTGCATGGTGGGACTGGCCCTGTGTGTGGTGGTGGCATGGCTGCTGATGCTTCATCATCATCCCTCAAAAGTTCTGCTTCCAATTCTTCCATATGTATAGTGTCGTCCTCCAGATTATCATCCTCTGGGTTGTTGTCCCAAACTTTCTATGATTGATCCTCATATGCCCGATCACAGTAATGACTCAACAACCTCAAGTTGTAATGCACATAAACCAAGCTTTCAGCTCGGTTTTCATTCAGCCTGTTTCTTCTCACATTATGTATGAAGCTGTAGGTGCTCCAACACCTCTCTGTAGAAGAAGTATTCACAACTTGTGAGAGAACTTTTTTTGCCAACTTTGGCAAAAGTCCCATGCCGCCATATGCTTCCCACCACGTGAGAGCATCAAATCTGTCTGTCTTCCATTGCATGGAAAGAACCAAAGTTACTAGTGCAACTGAAGTATCTACCTAATTCAAGTCGCAATCTAGCACACTCCTCCCTGTCAGGGACTAACTTGTCTAATGCCTTCATGTACCCTTCTTGTACCTCTGGATCTGTGTGAGGTTTGATCCTAACCCCACCTCTAGGTGCAGGTTGGCCCAACCAAGATGGAGAGTAGTATTTTGGCATAAGGATATATGCCAAGGCATGTAGTGGAACATTGAGTTTATTCCACCATGCACACACACAGTCGTGAATCATTGCATACAAGTTGGGATCATTATCCTTAACAACATCTTTTATTTGGCCCAACATGCTATCCATTTGCTCATAAACCTCCCCAATCACTGGTTTATCTGTATCTAAAAAACGAATCATGTGATAAATGGGCTTGGTGAAGTTCAAAATTTCCCTCACACGTGCCCAAAACAAAGGGTCAAGGGCGGTCTCCTCCACATGTTCAAAACCTTGCCTGTCAACTATTGTCGCTGCCTTGTCCTTTAATACCTGCCAGTGTGGGCTTGATACCATTGCAGCCAATGACTCTCTTACCTTCAAAAGGCGCCTGAAGGTGAGGTAATAGCTAGCAAATCTAGTCTTTGCTATCTTCAACAACTCCAATTTGGAGTGAGTACGGAAAAGCCCATGGGTATTGCTATGATTTGTAATAAATTTTATCATTTTTTTACCTCTCTTGTACAAATCACCAAGCTATTTGAATTGAGGTTGTTTGTTTTTAATGATATCATGCATCAAAAGGTTCATTGTGTGAACCAAACACCCAGACCAAAATATGTTGGGGTATTTATCCTCAATAGTTGCTCCTGCTGCCTTACAGTTAGCAGCATTATTAGTGATGACTTGGATGACATTGTATGGCCCAGTATTTTCAATTACTTCAAGTAATGGTTCTGCAATGTTAATGTCGGTCTTGAATTTGTCTGAATAATCATATGCTGAAAGGAATATTGCACCACTAACCGACACAGCCAGAACACTTATCAATGGCTTTCCTTTTACATTGGTCCATCCATCAGATACAATGGACACCCCATGCTCATTCCAAGAATTTGTCATTCTAGCCAAAGAATTGGTTATTTTAGCTCTTTCATGATCAAGTCCCACGGTTCTGGCCTTGTCATACCCAGGGCTCCTGTATCCTTTGGGGGCATCATTAATGGCAAAAACCATTTCATGCCAATAAGGTGAGCGAAGAACATTGAATGGCACCCCACATGCATATAGAAACCGGAATTTTTTTGAATCCACATCATTCCTACACCCTTCGTCAAGGAAATTGGATATGGTTCTATGCCTTAAGGAGATGTTTGGTCCAGGTGTGCCTCCATATCCACTGCCATGGGTGGAAGTTGATGGACTTCTTTGTCCATGATGTGATGGACCTGATGGTGTATAAGAATCAATGAAACCCCTAGATCTTTTAGATCTCTATAGGGCAGCCTCCTCTTCCTTTCTATATTTCTCTCTCTCTGTTGCTGGCACACTTACACAAATTTTGATTCCTAGATTTTTGTCTCCATCCCCTGGCATTTTCCCACAAAGGTGCCTTCTGGCACGAGTGTATGAACCTGTGTATTCTTTATTGCAATGGGGGCAAAGAAATTTAGTGGTTCCGCCACCTTTCCCTCCTTCCTGCCTCTGAACATATTTCCACAAAGGTGTTTGACTTTGCTCTTGTCTAGTTGGGGTATCTGTGGCCTCATGTTCTCTACTCTCCCCTTCCTCCTCAGCATACTACTCCTCCTCATCAGGATTTTCATCAAATCCACTATAACCCACTTCTTCATCCTCCTCTTCTCTAATGGGCCTCTTTCTTCTACTCTCTAACACCATTATTACAAAGAAAGGAACCAACATGAAGAAAACCCCTAGCCATATAGCCATGATGTTTCTAGTTTCAAGTTTCAAGTTTCTAGCCTGTAAAAAAAATGGAGGAATGCCAAATGGGAATAGGAAATGCAATATAGGAAAAAACAATTCAATTTTCACTTTTCAACACACTAGAATGCAACATTGAGAAAAAAACAAGTTTTCATTTTTGAACAACTTAAAAAAAATTCCTAGAAAATAAAAAACTAGATTAGAAGACCTACCTCTTTCTTGCAATCCTCCTCTTGCAAACTTGCTCTCTTGCAGCTTGCTCCTTGCTCTCTCCTTGGCACTTCCGCTCTCCAAACTCTCAAGCTCTCCTTCTCTCCAAATCGCTCTCCAACTCTTGCTCCTCTTGCTCTCACTCTCACTCTCAACTAAAACAATAACAACTAAATGAGGGGGGTGGGATTTTTCTTTACCCAACCCCCCTCTCTCCTTCCCAAAAAAAAATCAAATTTTGACACCGAGTTTTTTTCTACACGTCAGGGAGCGTTTTTTATGTTGAGGAGCGTTCAAGAGCAAACGCTCCCTGACTGCTTCCCGCTTTAAAAAAATGCTCCCAAAGCGTTTTTTTAATGGGGGAAGCAGTCAGGGAGCGTTCGCTCTCGAACGCTCCCGAAAATACAGGGAGCGTTTTTCAAGCTCGGAAGCGCGCTCCCAAAAATGATCCCTTCAGGAAGCATTTTCAAGAGCGCAATTCCGAGAGCTCTCGAACGAAGCACGTTTTGGAAGCGGGACCCGGGGGGGAGAAGCTTCCCCGCAACCTTGCTCCAGCTCCACAAAATTTCGGAGCTACAGCACATCCGATGCTACCCCAAAATCTCAACACTCCCTCTTAGCAAGGAGTGTGCTCTAGCAATATTTCCATACTGAAGCATTGCCCTGATCTTTGGCATCGGTCCACGCGCTGATGCTTGGCCTGCTGCCCTCCATCACTGCGTTGCTGCTACTCTCTGTACTGCTGCCCATGACTCTGCCACAGTCACTGCAACTCCCTCTCAATTTGTTGCGTGATGCTGCCCATAGCACTGCCACTGCTAACTGACGCACTGCAACTCAGTTGCTGAGAAGTAAGCAACTGAAGTACCCCTGCCCAATCACTGACAGACAAGTCAGTCGGGTTTGCATCTCATCTCTAGAGCCTCTGCGCTACTACTACTCTGCACCGCGTAAGCACTGCCCCTCTGCCCTACTGAAGTCCCATCAACCTCTGCACTGTTACTTCCACGTTGTTGCTACCACTGCACTGCGCTGCTCCAATCTTCAGCGTCCCAGCACTTCCTCTACTTCTCCATGATCTTCTGCACCCACTGACTCCAATCATCTTACCACTATCTTAAGGCTCCCGTAGCTCGTATATGATCCAAGAGTTTGGGCACCTCAAGGATCCTGCCTCTCTATATGTAGTTGCTCTACAGATCAAAGTCACTCCACCTTTTCTCTCGAGGTTCATGAGCACTAATGGCTACATCATCATCAGAGCCATCGTCTTCTTTAGTTGTCGCAGCCTTGGAATCAGCTTCTTTGTCCTTCTTCCTTAGAGGACAAGTGGTGGCGAAGTGTCCAAGTTCACCACACCTAAAGCATCAGATCTTGGATAGATCCCTCTTACTCCTTCTTCACTTTGCTAGACCTAGTGTTGTTTTGTCACTTGGTCATCCGACAGATTTCCTCTTGTCGAAGGATAACCCACATGTCGTCCCAACTTGGAAGGTCCTGTCTGCCCAAGATGCTTTGGACAAGCGTTTCCCATTCATCTGAGACTGCATTTAGAGCAGTCCTCACCATGACATCATCCTCCACTTTAACCCCCATGGAAATCAGTTGATCCCAGATCGACTGCAACCTGAACAGGAAAGGATCGATTTCCTCCCCCTTATTCATCACAAACAACCTCATCTGGTTCTCCAAAAGCATCTTCTTCTGGATGGATTTTCCTTGATACATTGTGGTCAAAGTTGTCCACATAGCATTAGTCATCTTCTTCTCGGCAATGTGTGTGACCACATGATCCTTGACCCCGTCCATGATAAAGCGCTTACCATGTGCCTCTGCTTCATTATGCTTCGCGAGAAGAGCAGCGTCGGTTGGTGTAGCCAAGACGTTCTCTGCATGTTCCCGAAGTGCGTATGCCTCTAGGACCGTCAGGATTCTGGCCTTCTAGATAGCAAAGTTGGACAAGCCATCCAACCTATCCTAATCACGCAGTCTGTACAGTGCCATCTAACTCAAAACAATTTGTCGAAGCAGATGTTCCTCTCCCTGCTGTTGTTGCTACTCTCAACAGAAGCCCGAATCTAGGGTCCTTGGCGAAAAGGCACCCTCTATAGTAACTGCTCCCTCTAACAACTGATTTCCCTCCTTGAAAATCTGCCAAATCTTTTGAATCAGCCCTCTTCAATCACCCTCCTGATCGATCCTCAGATTTCTTTGGCAAAAATCTGTTGAGTGGTTGTTCTCCTCCTGCTCTTTGTCAACTTAGCTAGGCACTCTTCTGCACCGACAGAACCTATGCCACACCAACAACTTCTAAAGACCGAAAGCTACACTTCCAACCCCGGCAAATTGCACAGCGTCACTACAAACTGGACTGCGTCACCCTCTAGGATCCGCTTCAGTCACCGCGTCACCTCAGCGTGCCTCTGACCAGCACTGTGTCACCCTTAATGATGTTGTGTCAGCCTCTGCTTAAGCAATGGCTCTACGTCACCCTGGTGGTGTTGCGTAAGCCTCTGCGTGAGCAGACTGGCTCTGCGTCCCTCTCAGTTGGGTCTACGTCGCTCTTGATGTTGTGCTGCCTTCTATGGTCTATGCTGCTTCAGTTGCCCTTCTTGCAGCAAAAATTCTTCAGCCGCTTCGCTGGTGATTCAACTTGATCTGCAATGCTCTGATACCATGTGAAAATTTCTAAACAAAAATCCTACTACTATGTCTTTATTTACTTTTCCTACTTGAAATAAATCACAAGTTAATTTTATGAATTATTCAGTAAAATCAGCAAAGTAAACACAACTACAACCTACACATTTACAAATCATTTACTGAACATCACGCACACATGACAAAGTGACAGATTTTTCGGACAAATGTCCCCGGAAAAACCGAATGCGGGAAAACCGATGCAACTAGCTCTAGAGGGTTTTATTATTATCCAAAATCTAAATACAACAATATATGGGCACCAATCTGGTTCGCCCTACAGAGAAATTACATGGCAGTAGTACCTCTTTCAGTCGGAGACAAAAAATATGGTTGATTCACACCCTCAAACGGGAATTAAAAAACTTGAGCCCTTTCTGGCCCACCGGAAACCCCAGTGCTGTCCCTCAGCCCTCTGCGCTGCCCTAGATGGGCCTGCGTCAACCTCTCAAGGCTTACGCTGCCCCTGTGCTACCCTGGCTAGGCCTGCATCAACCCTAAAGGGTTGTTGTTGCCTCTACGCTGCCTTCTACGTGGCTCTAGCTGAAATGTGTATTTCTGGCTGGCTTCTGCGTTGCGTGGTACACTGCTTCTCTGTCGCTGTTGTATTCTTGGCCTCAAATCAAAACATCCCTTGCCAATCTCTGCCCTTCACCGCACTACAAACTTGCTTCGAAATTCTTAGCAAACCACACTCTAGAATTTCGACTTAGCTTTAGTGCTCTGCCAATGTGTGTGTTCTCCAACTGACCCCAAGCCCTTCTCTTATACTTTTCTCATTGGCAAACCAACAACCGTGATCTAATATCTAATCAACGGCTAAGATTAGAAGCTGCTTGATTCACGTCACTTAGAACATTCTCATCACATGTTTGATTTAATTCACTTTAATCTTTTAATTTTCCTAAGTTAGACTTAGGGTCCTTAATTAAAAAGATTAATTATTTGAATAACTATCAAACCAGAAGGAATTTCTCCAAACGCTTTTTGGGTCTTGGAGATCTCATGTACTTCAAAGCCTCCACAAAATTTCGGAGCTAGAGCACATCCAATGCTACTCCAAAATCTCAACAGAACAATGATGATTATTCTTTTATCATTTCTCCCAGATCTCATAATTGAGATTCTATGAAGATCAGGTCTAAGTGATGTGACCTTATTTTATGCATCTTTAGAATATATCTTCTAGCTTATCATATATCTCTTTGATGTCTCCTCTTCTGCTACATAGGGATGAGGGGACGTTTGACTGATTTCGTAAGAAAACCTTGAGCCCTTTGATCCCCTTACATGTATTCAGATAACACTTGACCTTCAGAGACTTTTCCATAGATATGATCAATGACTTCACTTCCTTCGAGGATTATGTTTATCCTCCTTTTTACATGCAAGAAACTTCGATGACCCAACCAGCTTATAGATCTCCTTGCAAATACGAAGTCATTTTATCGAATTTGATTATAGAATGGAAGATACTTACTTGACCTGTGAAGATGAAATCTTCACCTTTGTCACTTTGATGGTGGTTGAAGAAGATCTATTAGTGCTACTTTTGGATGTTCTCCTTCCAAATGAAAAGTCCTTCAGTAAAGGAGATTGCTCCTTTAGATCTGGCTACCTTTGCTGATGGTGATTGCTGAGGATAATTTGATGCTTCCTCGGATGATCTTCTTCAAGGATAAAGAAGTGGTCCTTGTTTCAATGAAAGGGAACTTGTCTTATAACCTTTGAAGATGATGACAATGCCCTTATCCTTAGTCTTCAAGATACTTTGACTTTCCTCTTGAGGTAGACTTTCTTCTTCAATGTAGATCCACCTAGACCTTATGGCACCAAATCCTGGACCGAGTTGTAGCCATCCCTTTTCCAAACTATGTTTCTCTATTAGCACCGAGACTTGTACCAAGACTGAAGAAAGAGTGTCATATGATTGAGACAACGTTATAGCATTATACCACAGAGCTGCTATACCACTGTAATCTATGCTGTAAGACAACAAAACTACACTGAAAATCCTTCGCTGTGATATAGTGCCGAAACAGTGAGGAGATGTCACTGTGGTGTCATCAAAAACTTTGCCCAGGTTCTATGCTCCAATCTGCACTGTGATCTTGAGATTCCACCGAGATTGAGTGTGTTCCTTGAGTGTCTCTTAGATTATATGCCCTTCCTTGACTGTCACCTTAACTATGAAACCATGTTGAGAAATCTAGGACATTTGCATTAAGCGGTTTCTCTTCATTAGTGACTATTGGTGAATGCTTTTTAACTTCTTTAGATTAGGATCTTCTTCTTGCTCGATTATTAGTGTTCTTTCTTCATCAAAGAGTAACCAATGCATAAACATAAATAGACAAGAGACACAACATGTAGGCTATGAGCCAGGGCCAAAACCTTTTGCTCTTTCAGAGGAACACCCGCACAAATTCTTCTTATTCTAATTGACGAATACCAAGACCAAGATCCTTGACCTCTTTTGCCATTCCAAGACCAAGACACACTTTCTTACTCTTCGATCTTCCTTTCACTAAGATCGTCTCTCCAACGAACCAAGTATCATTTTATCATCATGGATCCGAACATCATCACAAAACAGAGCCTTTTATCAGAGATTACCAAGCATCTCCATTACACTGCGTGACCTCAAACCTTGGATCTGAGATCTTGTCCTTCTGTGGCACCATACCTGTGATTGCACCGAGATCTAAGATAATCACCAAACTGTGACACCACCAAACTGTGACACCAACAAACTGTGGAGGCACCGAAATACACTGAGATTTTATCCTTTGTAATCGCACCGAATATGAGATAATGTCTGAACTATATCTCTGATCCAAGAATTACAGAGTAGTCTGAATTATGTTTACTATGATCATCCATATTTCAGAGATATCCCACTGTGGAGATCTGAAACTGTCTTCCTGTACTTATCCATTCGAAATCTCAGATTTACCCGAACTGTTAATGCCCGTCCGAAAATTACAAAGGGAGATTACCGAAATTTTGTCTGACTTTGGTGACTTTAGCTGCATATATATAGTAGTTAGCCCCTACAAATGAGCCGACATCACCATCAAATAGATGTGTCCCATAATGTGAGCCGACATGTGATCCTTGAGTTATCTTTGAGGCCGACATTGAAGATCTTTTTCAAGGGTCACTGTGCTTGTCTTGGAGGGCTATTATAGACTCTTTATACAATGACTCATGCTCAAGAAGAGCTCTTCATACATGATATTAATTCTTTGACTTTACATGATAAATCCTAATTCTCTCAAATGAGAGCCAGCTAAACATAAAATAACTTGCTCATGAAACCCATGAAGCAAATCTTAATAATAATTTTATTACATTATTTACATAAGTCACAATTACATGTCATTATGAAGACCGAACATAGTTACACTTTTCCCACCCAGGAAAATCCTCTTGATTTGGATGGGGATTTTAATTTTCCATAAGTCATAACAAGGAGTATCAGTAAGGCCATCAGAACCTCGTGCATAGGAGGGGTTATTTTGTTCTTCCTGTGAAAGATGTCATATGAGACGGCCCTTAATAAATGGGTGATTCTAAACTGGGAGACTAAAGGGATTTCTTTGAACTTGAACTGGGCCTTTGGGTCTAAGTATCTTTGCCTTCAATTTAACTTGAATGTGGTTCCTGGAATGTCCTTCACTACAACATTTGGAACATTGCAAGATCATTGGCATATGTTCAGTCATGGTGCTCTAACCTCAACATTGATGACAAGTCCCAGGCACACTTACCATTATAGATTGAGTTCCCCAGACTCCATATTTATCTTTGCCCATTTGTCGGCTTGTTTGCCCAATGATTTGGTAAAGTGTTGATTCTGGATGGTCACCGTGACTTTTTTAGAGCCTGCCTGTCTAGGTAGAGGTATATTTGAAGGGAAAGCTACCCCTATTAATTTAGTATTCACCACCAACAAATTTCATGAGCATAAGGTCAGATATTTATATTTTCAAAGTTTGCTCTGCATGCCAAGCCCAAGAACACATCATATAAGATTGTCTTCATCATAAATCTAAAGAAGAGCAATCCAGAATCCAAAGAGAAAAAATGTCCAAAGTCAAATTCCTCATCTAGTTCCATTCAACAACCTACACTAAGACTTACCACTACTTAAAGGAACCCCAACCATATTCTCATAGGGTTATAGCAACCAAAAAATACTTTCCTCCCATTCTTCAACATCTACCACAACTTGCAATAGCGTGCTTGAGGCTATGGATGTGGAGGACATGTGGACAATGCAAACAAGTAAAATGAAGGAGCTTCAGGATTCAAGGCCCCAAACAACAAGCACACAACTATGAGATAGCCTAACCAACAAGCCTTTTTTGTGGGTGACTGTTTCGAGCAACATTTTCAGTAACCTAAGTATGGGGTTAATCTCACAATGAAGCTATGCCCTGTGTCTTAGAATGTCGAAGGGACAACTATCCCAAGTAATAAGATGTTACTTAGGGATTTGTTGTGGAAATCTAAACCAAATGTGGTATTTCTTCAAGAGGTTAAGTTTCCCAATTTTGAGTCGAGATGCCTAATAAGTTATTGTTGAAACTGTCCTCACCAGATTTTAGACCACAATCAAGGGAGCAGTGTTGTGGTATTATCTATCTCACCTTATTTGCAAAATTTTGATGTTAGGCATGGGTTTGACACTTCAAGTAGATGTGTAGGCTTATAGTAAGTAAGTAAATTTAATAATTTATTAATATCCAACAAATGACCAAAAAAGTAGGTCAATCGTACTGAAGAAGAGTACGAATAGTATGACTACAATGTGGAAGTTCAAGTGCATTTTCCTAGAAAAGTGCTAAAAATAACATATAGAGAGAAAGAAACCAATGGTAATGTCGTCGCGACATGTATATAAGAGTTGTGGTATAATATAAAATACTCAATAGTTGCAACACAATACAAAATAGTTAATCAGTGACCCATCCAAAGAACAAGTGAGATGGAAAGATCTGGAAATGGAGCTAAATATGTTAGGGGCTCTTGAGTTTGATGGCCAATGGCGAGGGAGGTGAACCAAGTACAATTTTCTTGTCAAAGTCCCCTAAAACCAGTGGTGGATCTAGCCATATGATCCTGGGGGGTGTATGAACGAGGGATACTCCTAGCATTCGAGGTCGAAAGGAAAAAACTCTAAATAGGTCTCTAGCCACCCCTATAGCTATGTTGTGCGAAACTTCTAAGAACCCGGCGTTTCAGGTCGTACCCGAAACTCCAAAACTAGACGGAAACTCGGCCATCATGTAATCATCTCTGAGAATTAGTATAGACTTGGTTTTCCTTCTAAATTTCCATCTATGAGTCTTATTCCCCTTTTTCTTGCAAGAAAATGTGTTATATATATATATATATATATATATATATATATATATATATATATATATATATATAACGTTTCGGCCAACGTTTCCATTTTTGAGAGATGGCATTTCTAAACGTACCCATTTCGGAAACTCTGAAACGTTTCGTGCTTTGGGCCACTTAGTCCTATAGTGTTAGTACAAGAATCATATAGTTAGACATGTTGTTGCACAAACTAGCAAGCCTAGTTAGTAGGCTAGAGCTAGAGGGCACAATAACAATTTGGGGCAAAGGCCCACTATCAACACAACCTTTGTCCCCTTCTCTTTTTGAATTTTCACCAACGGAAGGAGTCCCAGTATGGAGGAAATAACTTAGGATGATGGATCAATGATGAGGTCCGTAGTGATTTCCAAGGCCCATTCAAAGGAGAAGCTCAATATAAGGCTTTATTGCTTCAATGAAGCTTAATGGCTCTCCAAGAAAGACCTAAAGGTAGGAAACAAGATCTAGGGGTTTATGATGCTACAGTAATGTTAGGTATACCTAGAGTCAAGATTTCCCAAATGATATAGGACCTCTCAAATAAGCTCTTTGAAATAAGGAATCGCTTTGGGAAACGTGTTGCCTAAATTGAGAGACCTAGGTTGGGTCCACACAAGACCTAGGGTTTATGGATAATCATGGGAGGAGGGCCGCCAAGGAGCTCACTAGGTTAAGGTGGGTAGAGAAAGGATTTAGAATTATTTATTCCACTGAATACTACATGCAAAAACCCTCAAGGAGACCACTAACCAAGACGTTTAAGATGATTTTAAGAGATATGACTAGGGCTTGACTTTTCTCCCAATCCGACGATGGGAATGGGCTCAAATTTGGAGGATTACTAAGGGAAACAACAACCCAATAGCCTATCGAAACGGCTCCAAAAGTCACCCTTCCAAAGCAACTCGCATCAAGCCTTAGCTAGTCGTCTAGGGTTAGGGCCGAAATTTAGAAAGAGGAGAAAAAGAAAAAGAAAAGGAGGGTGATCACCAAGATTTCTTGGATCAGTGCCTTGTCCTTGGGATATGGAATCTATGTGATTTGAAATCCAGCCAAAATCGTCTTCAAGGAGGCTAGAAAATGATGCCCTAGCAAGAAATCTCTAGCATTTACCCACCCAAGATTTATGGACTTTCAGGGAAAGAAAACAAGTTCTATTCCACTAGGAACATTCATCTACTTGTATCAAAGAGTAACATGCACAAATTTGAAATCTAACAATTCTTTACAATGATATTCAATAATTTAGGGACAAAAGAAAAGAGCTAGTTACAAAATTTCACACATTAGACATTTTTCATGCAAAAATATTTCATAAGATTACTTACAAGACAATAGGAGATATATCCAAATCCAAGATGAAGAAGATGGCTCCAAGAGAACGAAAATTTCAACTCCAGAGGTATTGAAATGCATCAATAGATCTCCAATAAACAACCAAGAAAAAGTGCGAAATTCTCTTCAAGAGAGCTAATCCAAGTCAAGTGACAATGATCCATTACAAATGAGGCTCTCCTTTATTTATATGAGCCTTTAGAAATTCAAATTAGCCTAATTAATCATATTTAGGCCCCTAATAACATTTGAATGTGAAAATAACAATAACTTTGGTGACAAGCCCACCAAATAGCTCATATGTGTAAAATAAGCCTTCCTAATACGGCTGAAATGATAAAATAATGGTGCAAAGGGTCATTGGAAGGCCAAGATGAGTCCTAAATGTGCCATGATGAAGAGGAGGGCTCCAAAAATGATGATCAAGGGAGTAGCCCATTGATTTCCAAGCAAAACACCCTGTGGTGCTCCCAAGTGGTTGTGGGGCATAATCAATGGTCTCATGGGTCTCCAGTAGCTCAATAACAAGTCGATGCTCCATCATTGAGGGCTAAAAGATGATTTGGACCTGGATCACATGTCAAGCGTTGGGTGCAAGTGTGTGGTCAGCTGAGTAATGTGATCCAAGCGCATCGTCATCTTTGTATGGTCGGGGCACGAGCAAGCAATGTGTGGTGTTGATGAGGCCTATGATGTGGCAATCAATGCTCTACTGTGGTGAAGGCCCGTGGCTCTTAACGCTCACCCTACAAGTGCCATTATGACCCTATAGATGGCTTGGATCCCGTATAGGGAGGCCAAGTGCAAGATGGAAACCTACCTGCAATCCTGTTTAAGATCCAATGTGTCTCCTCACCTTCTAGTACAACTAATCATTAGTGCAATTAAATAAATAAGCTTGCTAATTAGGGGAAAAAGTGAACACTCCATAGTGGCATGCCCTTCCAAATGGGCTTTAGAGTACAGATGTTACCTTGCTCGACAAGAGAGGTTAATAAAGGACCCTATTGGGTGGTTTCAACCTCTAAGGGAATGACGAGTCCATGGTACATCCATAAAATGGAAGTTGACATGTGAAATAATGATGGAATGGAATGGGGAAAATAAGTAAGGCTCCAAGCCACATGCCGTGGTACTATGAAAATTCGGCTTACCCCGAATCCTATTGCAGCAACTGGGAATAATTCTCCTAATTGTTAAATTAACTCTTAACAATTTGTTTGCAGTTTTCTACGACAAACACTTAATCAATCACACTGCAACCTACACAAATAAATTGCGGAAGAAAAATAAACGCAGGAAGAAATATAAGCACACAAATAACACCGTTATTTTTGGATCAATGTCCTCGGAAAAACCCAACTAGGGAAAACCAGTGCAGCAATTGAGGGTTTTATTATTATGCAGTAGTGAAATCTGAGAACAAACCATGGATGCCCAAACCGGCAATCCAAACAGAGAGAAACTGGCAAAAATATCTAGTGAGGAAATTCCTCACTCCACAGGCGAATTCGACACGACCACAGCTCGAAATGGAACTGTCCTAACGGCCTTTGCACAGTCTTTGTGTCACCCTACGCAATTTATGTGTCACTTCAACTCGGAACTGCATCACCTCAAGCTATCTCATCAGTTGTTGTCTAGGAAACTGATTCTCCCGGCCTTTGGAACCTCTGCCCAGCTTTTAGCACTGAATCTCGACTTCTCCTCAGCTAAAACGGGATTTCCTCTAAAGGGCACTATGTTGCCTCTCTGCAAATGTACTTGCCAAATCTGGAATACCTCCTCCGACTTCACTATCTCTGCCCCTCTCTCACTGATTCGATCTCACTGAATCACTTCTGGCAACAAAATGTCGCTACTATGAAAATCGATTTCCACATAAAATCGAATGCTCAAGTGTCTCAAGTGATTTCTCCAAGCCCCAACGACTTCTTATAATCCTTCACCGATACTTCAATTGCCAAGATTAGATCTTTATCAATGGCTAGGATTAACTAGAAATCGATCCATGTGACTTTCTGGAACATTCGCACCATGACTTAATTAATTCTGATTAATTAATCATATTCCCTAAGTTTAGACTTCGGAAATATTTAAAAAATGATTAATAATCTAATTAAGTCATCTTTAGGTGCAATTTCCATAAACGATTTCTGGGTTTTGGAGATCTCATGTATTCTAACCTCTCCACAAAATTTCAAGGCTAGAACACATCCGATGCTACAAAAACTAACACTCCCTCTTAGTGAGGAATGTGTTCTAATACTACAACACCTGCCACAATACACTGTCTCTGCACAATCTCCTGTCACATTGCTGAGGTTTGGTAACTGCTGCCCACCAACCACTACACCACTCGAATATGAGTTGCATCTGTGCTACTGCTGACCCTATTGAACTGTTGTCAACACTGCATCTACACTACAACTCTGTTGCTGCTGCTACTGCAACATCTGCAACTCCCTCTCATCTATTGTTGTTGCAACTGAGATATATCTAAGATACTGAACCAACTATGTTCAGTATGATGCATCTGTCACCCGAGTCCTGATTGCTACTAGCCTCTGTGCTGTCACTATAGGCTCTGCGATGCTGTTGACTCTGCACTGTGCTCCCCAGCATTTGATTGCAACTAGTCTCTGCAAATATCACTCTGGCATCTAACTGCACCAATTGTCAATGGTCCATCACGCTACTACGTACTCTAGGCCCCCATAGCAAGGTATTGATTCAAGAGGTGGACCTCCTCAAGAATCAGGCCCATCTGTAGCTCTTTGGGGCTACAGAACCAAGTCACCCCACCTCACTCTTGTTGGAATGTCTGCAATCATGGAAAAATCTTCCTTTAGCCTAGAGGACACCCTATCAATCTCGGTAGATGCTACCTGCTGGTCCTGCTTCTCTTCCTTGTCCCTCTTCCTGAGAGGACACTGAGAACTGTAGTGGCCTAGCTCGCCACACCTGAAGCACTTGACCTTCGACAGGCCCTTCTTCCTACGCTCCCCCTATCCCTGACTGGGACCCTTCGATGCGAGGGCCACATTCTCCTCTTCCTTTACCTCCTTGGATCCACTGTTGTTGTTGCTGCCACTGATGGTGCTCTTCATCAGATCTCGCTCAACTCTGCCTGCCGCAAGTCTACCCACATTCTGTCCCATCTTGGCAAGGTTTCTCTGCCCAAAATACTATGGACAAACACATGCCACTCCTCGGAGACAGAGTTGAGAGCTACTCGCACTTGCTCTATGGGTTGAGGTGCTAACCCTACAGCTGCCAGCTCATCTCGGATCTATTGAATCCTGATAAGGAAAGGATCTATGCGCTCCCCGTTCTGCATATCGGTGCATCTCAGCCTTTCTTCTAAGTATATATTTCGCTGCTCAGAAGATCCCTGGTATAGCGTGGAAAGAGAGTCCCACATCTCTTTGGTTGTTCCCATGGCCCCTATGTGTGAAACCACATGATCTCGAACTCCATCGAGGATCAATCTCTTTGCCTTCACCATCTCCTTCTTGTACTATTTCAGCTGATCTGGATCTGTGGGGACAGCTACCACATTATCGATAAATGTTTTGAGATCATACTCATCTAGAAGGAAGGAAATCCTTGCCTTCTAGATCACATATTTGGTGACTCCATCCAACCTGTCCTGATCCCAAAGCCTGGTTATTACCAAATCAACAAAAAAAATGTCGAAAATCTCCTCTTCACTTCTGCTCAGCTCTACGCACTCCCTGCTAGAGTGAGAAACTCGGCCTACAACGACTGTTGATCTGCAAGGGAAATCAAACTTCTGAGACGAGAAATTCCCTGAGGAAAATTTTCTCTCAGTGTGTGCTCTTCTTCCTCCCAACACTAGTTCTGCTCTGGCAAACTGCCGCAAACTACTACGTCCCGCTGGGGATCTGCTCTGCAAGAAAAATATCGGTTGCTCCCTCTGCCTCTGAAATCCTTTGATCTGGAGAAATCCGATTTCTATGTCGCTCTCTCATAGAAATCGATTTTTCCTCGAGAAATTGACCTCTTGGCCAAGGTGACTGCTTTGCCCTCTAGGGTTTTGAACTATTGCTCACGCAAAGCAGCGAAACTCCTCTTTTCTTCTGCTACTGAGCTCTCTGGCTGATCATCTACGCTCTGATACCATGTAAAATTCGACTTACCCCAAATCCTATTGCAGCAACTGGAAATAATTCTCCTAATTATTAAATTAACTCTTAACAATTTGGTTGCAATTCTCTATGGAAAACACTGAATCAATCACACTGCAACCTACACAAATAAATTGCAGAAGAAAAATAAACGAAGGAAGAAATATATGCACACACACAAATAACACCATTATTTTTGGACCAATGTCCCTAAAAAAAAACCCAACTCAGGAAAACCGGTGCAACAACTGAGGGTTTTATTATTATGCAGTATTGAAATCTTAGTACAATCTATGGATGTCCAAACTAGCAATCCAAACAGAGAGAAACTGGCAACAATATCTAGTGAGGAAATTCCTCACTCCACATGCGAATCCAACACTGACCTCAGCTCGACATGGAGTCGTCTTAACTGCCTCTGCGCAGTCTCTGCGTCAGTTCAGCTCGGAACTTCGTCACCTCAAGCTATCTCATCAGCTGTTGTCTAGGAAACTAATTCTCCCGGCCTTTGGAACCTCTGCCCAGCTTCTGCCACAGAATCTTGACTTCTCCACAGCAAAACGAAATTTCCTCTAGAGGGCACTGTGATGTCTCTGCGCTGCCTCACTATGGCACTTTTGCCTCTTTACAAATGTACTCGACGGATCTGGAATGCCTCCTCCGGCTTCACTATCTCTGCCCCTCTCTCACTGCTTCGATCTCACTAAATCACTTCTGGCAACAAAACGCTGCTACTCTGGAAATCGATTTCCCAGTAATATTGAATGCTCAAGTGTCTCAAGTCATTTCTTCAAGCCCCATCAACTTCTTCTTATGATCCTTCGTTGAGAATTCAACGACCAAGATTAGATCTTAATCAATGGCTAGGATTAACTAGAAATCGATCCATGTGACTTTCTAGAACATTCACACCATGACTTAATTAATTTTGATTAATTAGTCATATTCCCTAAGTTTTAGACTTAGGAAATATTTAAAAACTAACTAATAATCTGATTAAGTCATCTCTAGGTGGAATTTCTAGAAAGGGTTTCTGGGTTTTGGAGATCTCATGTATTCTAGCCTCTCCACAAAATTTCAAGGTTAGAATACATATGATGCTACAAAATCTAACAGGTATAAGGGTAATTATAATGAGGGAAACCCACGCATTGGGTGTATCGATGTAGGAGGGAGAAATCGTGGTACACGAGTTACTATGTCCTTTGTTTTTCCACCCTTCTTCATATGCCTTTTGCCTTTTATTGATTTTTCTTTCTTTTACTGCTCAGGGATCTCTGGGGAATGAGAGCCTGGTATGATGACCTTAAGGTTGGGAAGTTCATTGCCCACCAAGGGTTGGGACAATCATGGGTTCCTTAATGATGCAGGGGGCACTGATAGGGGCCCTAAGAACCAGAGTGATGGCCATAGTAATAGGGGGTAGAGTTCATGTTTGCCTTTTTCCCACGCGCTAAATTTTTATGTCTTGGCCATCTCTTGCATTTTGTGGTACATTTCCTATTGTAAGTGGCCAAATTATGCTTTTAACTTTCCTTTTAGCTGCATCAACCTCTGGGGCATAGTTCTAGGCCCAACCCAAAGTGTGGACAAGGGGAGGGGCAAGTTAACACCTTGTGGACCCCATGGACAAATGTGGACTTGGATGGGAAAAGTCACAAGAGTGAAAGGGGTTATAATGAACAGAGAGGAGTGAAATATATGGTGTCTGGAATCAAGATCACGCAACCAAAATTAGGGTTTTCCATGTAGTGCCACTCCTAAAGCTAGTAACCAATAGAGGAGATCCAACGGGACTAGGATACAAGATTAACCACCAAGTTGGGACAAGGGAACAAGAGTACAATCCAAGCCCATTCTTTTCGTCGAATCCCCCCACTAATCCATGTCCAAATGTGCCCAAGAAAAGCAAGCCTAAGCACCCAATTACATAATGAAAGGTCATAACTTCGGGGTTGGAAGGCCCACTTCAAAAATACGATCATAACAGATGGGCGAGAGCACACAATGGTTGGCTCAGGTGGCAGAGAATGGTGGCACATCGAGCTATCTGGCGGATGCAAGGGGTTGTTGGTTGTCGGCTAAAGACAAATCTAGGAGAAAATTTTCTCCTATTGGGGTCACCCATTGGTGGTTGGTAACAGGACCCCTCCACGCCCACCCCAACCCCCACCCCCACCCTTAAGGGTTCCAGAGGACTCTGACAGTAATTCAGTGCCCTATTCGCCCCTTTGTCCTTGGCCATCAAGCTCAAGGAGCCTTGACATCACCAACCTCATTGTCCAATCTCTCTCTCTCACTTTTTCTCTTGACAAGTTCTTGAGTTGTCCAGACTCCAAACTCACTTAGTGTTTTCTAACATCATACCTTTGTCATAGTGTTATACATATGTTCTGATGTTTTTTTTTCAAAGGGACAGGTAGGTATTTTGATATTAAAATAAAAATCTGGTTTGCAGGCCATAACCCTTACATAGTTCTTCATGTTCCATAATCATACTACATTCAGAAGTCAAAATATTGAAAACCTATGCTTATGACATTCTTTACCAACTATTCTAAACAAATTCCTGCCATATTCCTTACAAAAAACTCCTAGTAACAGTTTATATCTACATAACATCAAAAAAATTTAAAACAAGATAATTTATCTGGTAGATGGTAGTACTACCTCTTCAACTTCATGTTGCTCAGCTTCATCATCCTTAGCTTGTTGTTCCTGCCTCCCGAGATTTTATGGCCCTTTTATTAATTGGTCCCTCGCTAGTCTTGCTTTATTCCAGAGTAAACTTAGCTCCTCTACTGAAGTGGTCTTCAACCTCTACCAGTCTGATGTCCATGGCTGTCAATTATGTTCGAACCTCGGCTTGGAATTGTTCCATTTTGCTCTGCATCAATTCGTATTTGGTATCCATTAACAGTTGATAAGCCTTCCTTTCCTTTTCCTTTGAGGCACTCTTTTGCTTCAGGGCAGTCAGCGGCCCCTCCACTGCCTCCAGCAATATTTCCAAAAGCAGGTTCATTTCGGCCTACTTGTTCGCATTGGATGAGGTCCCTAGATCCTCCATAATAAGCTTATGTTGCACTGCTCAATTTCCAAGAGTTAAGGACTCCTATAGCTGGCAGTAGCAAGCAGTGAAGCGAAATCGCGATTTTTTCGCTGTTCCAATTTAATCGCCAATTTTTTCGGCGATTTTTTTATTTTCAAAAAATCGCAATCCGATCTTAAAAAATCGTTTGCCCAAAAAACAACTGCCTTTAACATGCAAATTTGATTTTTTTTTTCCTCATTTTTCCAGTCAAAGGTTAAGAAAGAGAGCTAAGGAGAGCTAAGGAGGAGGATAAGTGATCTACAAAGGCAAGAGAGGAGAAAAGTGAAGGAATTTGACAACCCAAGCCAACAAAATTCAAATTTGGACCAAGTTTCTTCAGCAAAACATTTTTTCCAGGTATGGGCATCAAATTTGACCATTTTTTTTGTTTTTTTCATGTTCTTCCATGGGTTTCTATCACCCATGTATTTTTCATCTTTCTTTTTCTTTTTTCTTTTTTTTGAGAGGAGAGGGTTTATTTTGGTCAAAAATGCAAAAAATTGGTTGTTAAATTTATTTTTTATATTTCTTCTTGTGCTCCTAGTTTCTTTCCATTATTTTTGCTTGGGTTTCAATATGTATTTTTTCCCATTATTTTTGCATTGAGTTGAGGGGTTTTTTTTGTGAATAAATCAAAATATTGTATGTAAAATTGTAATTTTTTTATTTTATCTTTTAACTTAGAATTTTTCTTGTGTCCTAGGTTCAAATTTCAAAGTTCAAAGTTCATCTTACAATAAAACTCAAGAGTTCAACAAATTTACAAACATGCGAAGGAAATTGGATCCTTTGTGGGAATTTGGTGAACCTGATCAGGGGTTTGACCGATCAAACTTGAGTTGCAAGTTATGTGGTCAACACATGATAGGGGGGGTATACAGATTGAAATACCACCTTGCACAAGTTCCTGGACATGAAGTAGGGCCTTGCACAAATACCAATCCAGAAATAATCCAAAGAGCCCTCAAATCATTGGAAGAAATAAAAACAACTAAACCCAGCAAGGCAGCTCTAAGGAGTCAAATATCAGGGTTTAGAGGTGACCATGAGAGTGGTAGTGGTTCTTCAGCATCAACATCTTCTACACCCAACCCCGTAGCTGCCTCCTCATATTTTGTTCCTAGAACCACTCCCGGTGCACAGCCATCTATCTCCTCACTTATTAAAAAAAAGGAGAGGAAGAAGCTGACAAGTTGTTGAGCAAACTGTTTCTTTGGAATGATATTCCTTTCAGTATTGCCAGGAACAATCCATTTTATCAAGCTGCAATTGATGCTACACTGTTGTTGGCCCAGGATACAAAGCCCCTTCATATGATGACTTTAGAGGGCGCATTCTTCAAATGAGAAAATTGACTGCACCGAGAAATTGGAGGAGTTAAGGGCATCATGGGAAGTCACAAGATGCACTGTGATGTCAGATGGTTGCACTGATCAAAAGGGTAGGACCCTTATTAACTTCTTGGTCAGTTATCCCAAGGGGACAATGTTTATAAAATATGTTGATGCATCTACACATGTCAAAGATGCACGATTATTATGTGATTTATTGGATGTGTTCATTCTGGAGGTGGGTCCACAAAATGTTGTCCAAATCATAACGGACAATGCTGCAAATTATGTTGCTGCTGGCAAGATGCTTATGGAGAGGCATCCAAGCATATTTTGGACACCTTGTGTTGCACATTGCATTGATTTGATGTTGGGGGACATAGGAAAGATTCATTTTGTCAAAGATATTGTAGAATCATCAAAGAGCATTACAAAATTTATATATAATCATGCATCTATGCTTCATTTGATGAGAACATTCACCAACAAGGAGTTGATGCACCCTGCTATTACACGGTTTGCCATTAGTTTCATATCTCTTCAATCCCACTTGAATTCTATGTGGGATTAGAAGAGAATGTTTCTTTCAGAGGAGTGGCGTGCTTTGACATACAGCCGCAAACTAGAGGGAGAGGCCATCTGCAGGTTGGTTTCATATCAGGAAAGCTTCTGGGCGGGAGTGTAAGAAGTGTGCAGCATTATTGAACCTTTGGTAAAGGTTCTTAGATTGGTTGATGGAGAGAAACCCACAATGGGCTATTTGTATGAGGCCATGGATAGGGCCAAAGAACCCATTCGCAGCTACTATGATGAAAAGGGTGATGAGGGGTTTCAGAAACAACTTCTTGTATGGGAAGTGATTGATGAGCGATGGAACAACACACTCCATCGTCCCATTCCTGCTGCAGGGATCTTCCTGAACACCGAATTTGCTTATTCATGTAGTTTCTTATTTGATGTTGAGGTCATGGATGGTTTTTTCACTTGTATTCAGAAGATGGTGCCATCTCCATCAGAATGTGCAGATATATCCAAAGAAATGGAGGTATACAGAATGGCATGTGGCACATTGAGCTTTGACATGGCTGTCCAGAATAGGACTACTAAAATGTCAGGTAAGATTTTGTTTGTTTCAAAATTCATTGTTTCCTCAAGTTCATGAATCATAACTCCATACTTTGCTTCAACTTTCATTTTTCGAATTTTCATTATTTTAAAAATTTTCTTATGTTTGTAACTTTATAAGTTTATCTTATTTGTTGTAACTTGTAGATGCATGGTGGAGGAACTACGGTGGCAGATTACCAAAACTCTAAAATCTTGCCTTTAGAATACTCAGCCAAACATGTAGTTCTTCAAGATGCGAGTACAATTGGAGTGTATTTGAAAAAATACACACCAAAAAGCGCAACAAGTTAAAAACTTAAAATATTCCAACTGATTTTTTGAATTCATTAAATAATTTTTTTTATAATTATTAATTTATTATTTTTAATATATATTTTTAATTTATTAATTTATGACCCTTGTACATGTTGGAGTCCCAGCGCCTCAATGACATGGTTTACGTCTACTACAATCTTATATTGTGGGTGAGACAACTTGAGAGGACACCTGATATGGAGGCCATCTCTTTAGATGCAATTGACACCACTGCTGCATGGAGGGTTGAGGCTGAAAGGCCTATCATGGAGTCAGCCCCTGATTGGATAGAGTAGGAGGTAGTGGAGGGAGAGGAGTATGAGGAGGAAGAGGAGCAGCAGCAACAGCAAGAAGAGGAGGAGGAGGTGACACCACCTACCCCTGCTACTAGTAGAGGACGTGGTCTGCCTCCTTTAACTCCTGGTGCTTCAGGTTCTAGAGCACAACAGAGTCCATTGCCAGCCCTGCCAACGTCTTCATCTAAAGGGAAAGTTGTTACATTTTCTCGCAAGAGGGGCAAAGGAAATCAATAGTATAGATTATATGGTGCATTCCTTTGTATATGACATTATGACTCATGATATGAGATACATTATTATATTTTTTGTTGATATTTTTAGGCTGAGTTGAGACTCAGGACATAATTCAATTTTATGTGTGATGTAGCACTAGACATCATATTACACATCGTATATATTAGTTTTCTTTTCATATTTATGTGTCAATGCATTTATTTTATGTTGTGGATGCTTTAGATATTAAAAAATTTGAAAAAAAAAAAAAATAAATATTTTTATATGTGCCGATTTTTTCCCAATTTTTACCGATTTTTACGATTTTTTCCGATTTTTTCCCCTCGTCAATTTAATCCCAGTCGTGATGTTCGCAGCATTGGTAGCAAGCACTCAGCAACAATGTCGTGCGAGTTCGAATACGAACATCGCCAAGCCTCCTCTACCTCTGTTCCTCCACCCTGGAGCATTAAATTGCAAGGTTATCGAATCCATGCCAAAATCTTGTCAAATTCCCTGAGGTGACTGTTAAATGATACAGTGGGAGAAAAGGATTAACTCCATTCTGCAAATTGCATGCATCAATGCGTGCCCCACCTATATATTCCAATTATCAGCGTGAAGTATTAAAATCGGTGGCCACTTGTGCTCGAATGAGGCTTCATTCCTTCGCTAGATCTTACGATGATTTGGACAAGAGTGTGTCTTTGTTGATCTGCGTAGCTGGAGAGTTAATGGGAGTCGCCATTTATTGATTGCCAACACTGGCATGTGAGCCTGTGTCCAATTGTTGGATGATTGAACGAATGGGGAGTCCTCCACATTTATATGCTTGATCATTTATTCGGTTGATCGAACCTTTATAAATAGTTTTTTGTCCAAAAATTTTGTTCATCGTTTTTATGGTAGAGGAAAATTTAGTCCAATTCTAAAGACCCTTGTTCTAACATAGTCCCTCTATTTGCCAATGTGTCAACTGATGTGTTCAATTGCCTGTACACATGGAAAAATTCAATTTGTTCAAAATTTGTGTTTGTAAAGCAATCCTTTGCAAGATAGGAGAGAGGCCAGACTCCCTTTGCTTTCCACATCTGTCAAATTACAATCAATGAATCTCCAAACACCATAATTTTAGAAATTTTTCTTATTATTGTTAATTCTAATCCCTGCCAAAGAGCTAGATATTCAGCTTGGTTGTTAGTTATATACCTAGACCCCAAGCATATTGTATCTCTATTTGTTCATCGGGACAAAGGATATCCCCTCCCGCTCCTGCCACCCCTACATATGTTATGATGTTATATAGGTTTATTTCTTTAGCATCTCAAGGAGTTGCACTTGCACTCCCATATTTTATTCATATTAATTGCACTCTTCAATCCCAGTAACCTACTTTTGTGGTCATTCATCGGACATTAATATAATTATCTTATCTTAACTACATTAACAATCATCTTCTAACAAAAGAAAACATATACAACTGCCAAGTAGTGTAATTGCCAATAGTCAGTTTGATCTAGATTGGGTAATGGGTGGTTAGAGGAGAAGTAGTTATCCTCCTCACCTAGGTTCAAATCTTGTTTGTGACATGTTTGCCACCCATTGGCTGGTTGAGGCTGGCGATGTAACAGCAATTTCACTCTTGCTTGAGTGCTTGAAGGTGGGACAAAATGTTTCCAAAACTTTAGTCAATTAGCTCTAGCTTGGGTGGTTAAGAAGAGAAGTTGTTTTCACCCATTGACCATTATGGGCAGACTGGGGCTGACACAGCATCAGCAATCTCACTTTCGCTTAAGGGCTTGAGGGCGGTATGAGATGTTTTAAAACATGTTTGAAGCCTGGGGGTTAACTCGACTAGTTGTCACCAATGTTGTTGGGCATTTGGTTAGTTCTATGATAGCAGGTGCTCAGTTCAAATCCCACTAGGTGAGGCAGAGTAGTCTATGCCAAGGGATTTACTAGGGCTGCCATCCACGAATATGGGGAAGCATCTCTTGGGTTTTCCTGTGAGATTTTCGTTGTAAAAAGAAAGACCCAAGGGGTTAGTTCAATCGATTGTCACCAATGTTGTTTTTTCCTAGTTCTGTGCCAGCAAGTGCCTGGTTCAAATTCCCCTTGGTTAGGCACACTAGTCTATGCTGACAGGTTCACTAGGGAATATGGACAAACATCACTTGTATTTCCCATAAGGTTTTCCTTGGAAAAAGGTAATGTAATTGCCTATTTAATATAGAGCATATTGAGACATGTCATACCCATGAACATGGCCTGAAAATATACTACTCACAAAAAACATATAAACCACATCTCTATAGTGATGCACACTGCCACGCATTACTTTTATTGATAGAGATATTCCCTTCACTGTGATATTAATCAAGAAAATTCAAAATCGGATCACTATATTTTGAACTTCATTAATTTTTTAATGAGATGACTAGAGTTGATAGGTTTCACTTAGTTTTCTATGTAGACAGCTAATAGAACTGCAACAAGCACAGAAAAATATTTAGTTAGGTGCTCTCAAATTGTATTATAGATGTATTGTTCATCTACTGAGTGAGTAGTTGATTATCTCACAGTAATATCCAAACTCAAATATGGAAATTCAAGGATATTGATGTTGACCTTAATAACAACAGAAGTAACTGCTTTATCAACACAAAAATATGTGTCCGACCGGCGAGCATATTGTTCAGAAAATTTCCTCATTATTTCAACAGATTTGTCGGAAGGTTCCACTGCGTTTACCACACAATACGAAGATCAGTTTGGCAAATAAATATCCACATCAATTATCATACCATATCAATAATACTCATCTCACAAAAATAAGGACATCAAAGAAAAAGCATACACAAGAATCGTACATTACATTCAAGTAAAGTTACACTCTCAATGCCAATAAAGTTTTCAGATTACATCAATTACAATACCAATCTAGGATTTCTCAAATAGGCTGCCTGAGTTGTAAAATAAGTCTCTTACAGACCATAGACGAACTCCTCTACTAGAATTGCAACTCTACTTACCTGTTAGATATTGACTGCTCGTAACATTTTGAACTATTTCTCAAATAGCTCACCTGAGCTGTAAAACTACAGACTATAGAAAAACTCCTCTACGAGAATTGCAAATCCTCTTGCTATATGTTGACTGCTTGTAACATTTTGAATGTATATTAAGGGTTTTTGGCCTCCTAAGATGAGACAGTCTGTATCTTCCTTTGCATTATAAGAAATTACAGCTACATGTCTGGACTCTGGAAAGAACAACTCAAACTGTGAAAATGGTGACATGAAAATAATTTGATGTGATATGGTTCACAATTAATGACTAGGTGACCCAACCTTTGTTAGTACATTATGTCAGTGTTTAATAAAGGTTATTAATGTTAGGTTATAAAAGTTCACAGCGAACATAACAAACCTCGTGATTAGGGCGCCCGGCGACTCCAAATTTAATAAAGATACCTTCTCGTTCATGTGTGTGCTTCTGTTTTAATATTTCTAATACTGGTATCAGAGCAAACAATTTCTCAAGAAACGTCAAATAATCATGCCGAGACAGAGTTTGGCACAAAGGCTCAGAGTTATCTCAGTTCTGCACGAAAGGAATTAAATCAAAAGACAGTCAAGTGATGAATTGTAAGTTATTTGGTTTTGAAATAAAAGAAAAAGTTGAAAAAGAAAATAAATTTTGTAAAGGTTTCTATCATTGAAACTGCAAAAACACTTAATTATTTGAAAAGGTGACTACATTTGAATTATTCGACGGCTCTCAAGAGGGGCTTGCGGTTGAAATATTATGCAACAAAATCATTTCGACGAGCACCAGACAAATCAGACGGACGATTGATGACATGTTGCAACAGTATCTAATGTTTTAGTAGCAGCCATAATTATTCCCAGCGATTCAACCCAGAACGTGGCCCTGCATACAAAACGGTGGCTCTTCCCGTTCATGGCAGTAGAAATTTCATATGTATACCTCTGGACGAGCAAATTTGGCAGCCTAGATATATCTCTCAAGCGGTGTCGGCAACAGTATTTGACAAGCAGCATATTTATTCGACACAGTATAGCATTTGTGAGAAATAATAGCGGCATATTAGTATTTGACGAGCAGAAGCAAAAAAAAATCTGCCTTCGTTATTCAACAGTCAGCAGGACAACATTATTGTACGAATAAGAATTCGATAGAAAGAATTTAACCATCGTCATACAAATTCAATTTAAATTTGCACAAGAAACACCTCTCTATAAAAGCAAGAAGAAAACTTTAACCCAAAGTTTCAATAAAGAAAGACCATACAGGCCATATCAAAATTAGGGTTACCATCCAAAATTAGGTTGGTGTTTAACTTGCTTTCACTCAAACTTGGTTGCCTAACCTGTAATGGATGGAGCAGGACCACAGGTAACCTATTGTGGTCGGGATGTTTGACCGACTATCTGATTAAAACTGATGTGCATCTCTTTAAGGGCAACAATAATAGGATGACTACCATGTGCAATTATAACAGCAACAGGTATTTTCCTCCACCACCTTCATAAAGCCAATTTTCCGCTAATTTCATTTTTGATATCCAAGTGGTTTATTGAGTGATTTTTTATTTGGTTAACATATATCATACCCTGTTCTCCATGTACGCTTATGTTCAACTGCTCACGGTAACCGTCATTCGCTGCTCTCACACCTGACCTTTCTCTGTTATCAAATCAGTAAATCGCTGATGCTTTAACTCTCATAATATAGATCATCTAAATCAGTTCCATCCAATATATCAAAAGTTAAAACAAGCACGTAGCAAATATCTATCTCCTGTATTATATAGGCTCTCTTCAACACAAAAATTAACTATCGACTCACATACTCTTATGCATCTGATTTTTACTACTAGGTGCCTAGCCCTTGGCTGTTTAGAATCCCTGAAACTACTTTTAATATTCTGGAGAAATGTAGTCTGCCTTCTCAAATTTGTGTGGTCCTCAATGGCACCGATCACTTCCTCATTCTTGGAGGTATACCTGCTTTCCTTTTGTTCGAGGAGCGTGAGTGGTTTGCTTATTTGTTGGGCATTAGCTAATGAATCCTTTGTTCCAAATATTCTTGATTTCCAGGTACCCACTGCCCCCTCCCCCTCCAACCAATTATGAATGATCTCCTTTCAGATCCCTCCAAATCAACTTCACATGGCCCCCTACCTACTCTCACCTATTACAATCCAGTACTAAGCACTGACTACTCTTTTGATAAGAAAGACATGGCTGGTTGTCATAAAACCAGTTTTCCCCGTATATATGAAACCCACAACCTGTCAAGATGCTCATGATGTGACTTAGTCTAGTGAACATATTTTAACATGTAGTATATTGTACTTCTCTATTTTGTAATTTATCCTCATCTCTTCTGGGTGATAGTCTAAATTGATCACTCTCCCTTAATTGTGTATTCTATATATAGGAATACAAACGAGTGTACAGAATGTGTATAATTTAGCAATCTCTTCTCCTGTAGTCATACTTGATCTCTTATGTTCTCTTGTGTGTGGGCATTCACATTGTTGGCACTGTGCTCATATCATTTCCCCTGTTTCAATTACACCTGATCCTGCACTACACATGCTCTCTATCCTCAAACTTGTTACTATAATGCAGACAGCAAAAAGTTCCACAGATTAACCAAATATATCCTCATTCACAGACCCATAAAACCCAAGTTAATCCAAAAGGTTTACCAAACCATACTCAGGAAGAAGAAATACCAGTGCATCCTTTACAAATACAAAAGAGACTGTTCAGCAGTGTGGAGTCAACTTGCAACTCTAAATCCTTCTAGAAAATATTCTTCCCAAAAAGGTCCACTTGCATGCACCATTGTTAATCCTAACAATTTGTTAGGTATGTTATCCCATTGTATGTAGTCCCCGACAAACCCCCTGTCACTGTTAATCCCAAACGTCCTAGTAATATTTCTTTACTTATCACATAATCATGTGTGCCATCTTCAAACTCCAGTCTAATCAATCACAGGATATAGAAAGCTTGAAATCTATTTCATTGTGGCAGTCAACCACCATCTCCATAGCACCAATAATGGAGCAAGTTTCGGATCTATTTCAAGACAACAGTAGATCGGCGGCTAGGGCAATCTAGCGACCATGAATCAGGATGGCATCCAAAAGTCATGAAAACAGGAAAAATTTTGCCGGAGTGAGATTGGGAGTTTGATAGGGGTTTCTCGGCCACAGGCAATCATCTCATAACTGCCGGAGCAGCTCCCTAATGACGTACAGCTCGTCAGTCTTTTATGCTAAGTATATGGTAAATTTTGTTGGAAGCCTTTCTCTAAAACAGACCTGTCCTTATCTCTGGTACCTGTTCATATCCAGCCCTGTTCACCAAATGCAAATGAAAAGATTCGCTATATGTACCCCTGCTAGAAGAAGGGGTCACAGGACCTCACATATCATCCATCCACTTATAAATCTGGAGATCAAAATGAACCAAGTAATTGTCAAACCATCTTGATTCTGCAAACTCTGCACAAACTCTTCTGCGGGATTAGATAACTGCATCTCCAAATGGGCACAGAGAGGAAAATTCTGAGCTGAAAGTCAAGTAAGTTACACAAGGGACAATCACACTTGTGGCCATATTTTTCCTCTCGCACCCATTATTGAGGAAGCCAAAGCAAGAAAAGTTGCCAGCCATCACACATTATTATAGTTATAGAAGGAACCCTTACACTTGTGGCCATATTTTTACTCTTGCAGCCATTATTGTGATTATAGAAGGAGCCATCACACATTATTATAGTTATAGAAGGAACCCTTACACTTGTGGCCATATTTTTACTCTTGCAGCCATTATTGTGATTATAGAAGGAGCCATCACACTTGTGGCCATATTTTCACTCTCGCACCAATATTGAGGAAGCGAAGCAAGTAAAGTCGCAAATGCAAGGTATGCTATTGCTCTATGGACTTCCACAAAATATTTGATATAATGCCAAAATACCTACTAGTTGAGAGACTTAAGGTTTTAGGGTCTCAAACTTAGTGATCTCACTTGTGATTCTCAATGAGATGATTACTGGTAGGGACTGTACCAAAATGGCAACATTGATGACATACACAATACAATGGGAGTCAAGCAAGGATTTCCTCTCTCGCCCACACATTTTGGGCTGTATATTGATGAATTAGAGGATTTCGTTTCAAATTTTGTGGGTGATAGAGGAAATTACCTTCAATATGAGATTTGAATTGCTATTTTATTTTCTACAGATGACATTGTCCTATCCCACACAGTTACAAGCCTCCAAAAAAAGTTGGACACTTAGAGCTCATTTGGCAATAACCATGGTCTTCAGGTCATCTTGTCTTTCAAAGATTATGCCCTCCAGTTCTGTTGAAAAATGTAACTAGTATCGGTCTTCATAATTGTACTTGTTAAAAGAATGAAAAATTATGGTAAAAGAAAAATTATTTAAGCATGGGTTTCAAGCGTCTTTTATTTTATTTCTAGGTCAAAAGCACCCATTGTGTGCTCTAGGATTTATGTCTTGAGTCAAAATTCAAAGTCATGATATAATAGACCCTTCATAAGGAGCCTATTCCATTTGGAAGATCAAGAAGATGTATAATGAAGAAAGGAGAGACTCTTATGAAGCAAAAGAAAGCAAGTTTTTACCTGTTCTTATGTCACACATGCAAAGATAGGGCTATTGTAGGACGAAACTACTACAGGCCGAGAATCTCTGAAATAAAAGGAAGGACGAGGCCTCAATCATGAAGACTTTGACTTTGATTTTTGCTGATGTTGACAAAAGTTTGAAGAGGCTGACTTGATGGATTGGAGGAGGTCATTGTCTTGGTCTAAAGGTCTTGGCTGTCTCATTTGATTTGATGCTAAAGAAGAGAAAAGAATTTCTGGTTTTTCCCCTAGAAGAGGGGTTTTGCCCAGGCTGAGCGCCTACATCTTGTGTTCATCTTGTATGGTTGTGATCTTTTTGTTTTGACATTGATCTTGATAATGAAAAGAACACCATAATAATGAAGAAAAATTAATAAAAGAACACATCACAAGAACTTGTCAAGTAAGAGAGATCAGGTAAAATAACCCTAATTCAGACTGCCCTAGATTTCTCAACAAGTTCAACACATCTAACCAAGAGACATCTAGTATTATTCCCACTTACAAGGGACAAGTGGTAGAAATGTAACATCATGCACTTACCTAGGAGTGGCATTCTCTGGTCCAGCATTCAGCCTGATCCTAGAAGCATAAGCAAAGCAGAGTAAAGGATAGGTAACACAAACAACCTTAAAGAAAATGCTTCCAATTTAAATATCAAGATATTTGGAAGATTCACCCCTTTGACACTATAGTAGCACCTTCTCTCCTTCGGTTTTGTGAAGTATGGAGCCCATACTTGAAACGAATAGGTCGAAACATGGAACCTCAATAAGAAGGTACTTGCTACATTGCTCTCAAAACATATTCACACCAAGCAAACAATTCTGCATTCTATCACTTTATTTTAGTTTGATTGTTTACTCCCTCCTCACCACCGTGATTTTTCATGTTGTGAGCACGTTGTACAAGATTCAATGCATTGTTGACTCCCACTCAAGTTGATCCTTACCTAGCTTTCCTATCCTCTATGCAGCTTGCAAGGCAATGTTATCGAAACTAGTTGGTGTGCTACATCTTCTTCTCTTTTCCAACAAATAAACCTAGATATTGAGAAACCTTCTCCCTTACATTTCTCTATCGATGCCCTTTAACTCAGTAAGACATATTAATATAGCTATTGAAACAAAGATCTAGAAAATGTACTTGGAAGCCAATGGATTGGGTCTGCTAGCCAAAAAAGCACCTAACGCCAATACTACTTCACTACTTCCACACTGTTAACCCTAGTAGCACTTCTTGCTACTGAAGGGTTAAGTTCCACTAAGACTCAGTCACATTGGTCTTTATCCAGATGCTTAATGGCATAACCATTGATTAGAGGAGCTTATATATTCAATTTCGTCAATTTCCGGGAACGGGAAATTGCTATTTTGGGCAGTTCTACGTTTTCGATATTCAAACCATCAAGGGCCCAGACATCATATTTGACTACTTCTTGATCTTGGTTAAAAAGGCGAGTCCAATGGGACCGTTTTCACTAATATCTGGAATGACACTTTTTCCTCTGCTTTTGTGCTTCTTGCTTTTTTGTAATTATGGCCCAATATGTCATTTGGCCAAAACTTGTGCTTTTGTGCTTTTCACCTTTTTAGGCATATATGTAATTAGTAATTTTATATATTTGGCAAGTGCGGGTGTTGGTCATGGTTCCTAACTAGCAATTGAGGAGTGGCTTAAATTTCCTTTGTATGGAAAAGTGAGGAGTTGAGTAGCATCTTTGTCATTGGCTTCTATCTTGACTCTTGAGTCAAAACTTGGCGTGGATCTGAACCATATCTTTATGTAAATTTTCAAAGATTATGACTTCAAAGTCATAAGTTGTGAAATAATTAAATAATTAAATTTTCATATATTTAATCACATGGTGTTGAGTTTCGTAGCTCAAAAGGTACATCTAGTCTTGTGTCTTGATTAGAAGGACCTTGATTTGCCTCTTTAGGAGCTTGCATGCGATATGCAAAGTGTGCAAGTGAGTTGCACATATGCGAATGTGTTGCATGTGATGTACATGAGATGTGCATGTAAAGCAAGCTAAATTTATGACTTGTACTTGAGTTAAAGTAGAGAAAGCTAAAGATAGGATAGTTAACTAAAGAAAAGTTATTATCTTCATTTAACTTGATGAGCTAATTTTGTCCATCAATCTTAGCTTAGGAAAGTTATGAATTGAGCCTAAAGTGAGGAGCTAAGACACAACAGCGACACAATATTGAGACAGGCTTCTTAGTGAGCGTGTGATGGGTCCGAGAGAGTGCAGTGAGCTTGATGATCAGTTTTGTAATATGTATTTTCTTAGTTGGGCAATTATCCCAGGACAGGAGCCCAAGTAACTTATGTGATTAATTTATTAATGAATAATTGTTGATTGGGCATAAATATGTTTATCTGTATGTGATTCAGATCGAGTAATTTTGCTTCAGCTAAATATTTTGGTTAGGAACTTAGTCGTGTATTCGTTCAGTTAATAATTGTTGTGAACAGAATACTGGGTGCAAGGTTTAGGAAAGTCTAACATGGTATCAGAGCCCCAAATTTGAATCGATCTTAGAATTATAGGTGTCGAGTTTGTGTTGGATCGTCAAAGCTAGGTTGGCTAGGATCATACGAACAAAAAAAAATTAAAGGTGACGAGAAACTTTATTTTTTTTCGAGCAAATTTTTTTTAGTCGAAAGAAAAAAATGGTATGATTCAAAAAAAAAAGGGGGACTAGTTCTTTTTTTCAAAACAAAATTTATATATAAAAGGGGGCGTGGGGGCCCATGGTGGTTGACCAACAACCCACCATCCACCAGCAATGGCCACCAGGGTAGTCGGCAGGCTAGTCGACAGCGCAGAAAAACTTAGGGTTGAACAGTTGCAAAAAAATGCAAAAATTGCCAGTGGAGACATTGCAAACGGGTACAAAGCACAGCAGGCATGGCCACTAAGGAATTGCGCTACAAGTCATAGTAGCCAAGAAGGAGTCATTGGGCAAGGGATCTGCCATGACATGTTGCAAGTGTCAGCAAGGTTCAGCTGATAAAGCAGGTACGATGGACAATACCAGCAGCCAGGAGGATTGGTGGAGGTCAGCCCTCGGAGGGAGACAAGGAGACCGTACTAATCGGGGGATTAGCAATAGAATTTGTGGGTGTATCGAAGGACCGAGACAAACTCACAACGATGCTAGAAGGACTTAAGCTAGTGGAGAGTAAAGCGTCCAATCACATGGCAGGGACGAGGTCAATGTTCCATAGTATTTCAGAGACGGGCTAATACTGTAGTGTGTTTAATGGGACTAGTACCATGCATGCAGTGAAGGGGTTTAGATGTGTTAGATTCCAACTAGAGTCAAGAGGATTTCTGGAGGTGGCAGGGATGTTATTTGTTCCAGGGTTGATGGTACATGTGCTCAGCATATCAGCCCTGGAGGACGTTGGATATAGATTTTTGTTCTAGGATGGGCAGGTGCTTCTATATTCAGAGGGAGCGACGTTGGATGTGTGAAAATTTCAACTATTGGAGATTCTTATTGTAGCAATTGGAAATTATTCTTCTAACTGTAAATTAATTAACAATTTATTTGCTACGGCACATGCACAAAATACTGGGCAGCCAAAAATTCTGAAATGTCCCACGTTGAGTTTCTTACCTGAAAAAAAGTCCTTAGGAGTTTTGTAGTCTAACACACGATGAGGACAACGATTTTGTACATAAACAGCGGTTCTAGCAACCGTGAAAATTTCATCTATTGCAGCAATTGGAAATTATTCTTCTAACTGTAAATTTAATTATGCAGTTTATTTGCTATGGCAAACAACGAATAAAATCACAACTGCAATTTTCACAATAAAATTACTGCGGAAAATAAAATACTGGAAACTCAGAAATTCTAGCACACACAAGAATATTAACACAGTTATTTTTGGACAAATGTCACCGGAAAAACCCAACTTGGGAAAACCGGTGCAGTAGATGAGGGCTTTCTTATTATTCTTCAACATCAAATCTAAGTACAAAAATTTTAGATGCTCTACTGGCAATCTAATCCGAAGAAAATACCAAGAGAATTTTTGTGAGAATTTTCTCACACTCCATTGCAAATTTCTGCCCACGAGATGGACCCTCTATCCTCACGTTGAAGCCTTTGCGTCACTCTCTGCGCAGTGACTGCGCAGAGCTATTATGGAATTCGCCCTTCCTCACTCTGCCTCTTCCAGACGCTAGAAATCTTCCTCCTGGAATTTTGCTACTCTCCTCTCTCACCTGCTACTCACCCTCTGGCTCTATATTCTCTGTTGAATCACCGCCACTGAGAAAATCGAATTGCCTGGACAACTGAGTAACTGCACTGGTATGTGCTCCATCTACCCATCGACTTCTTCTTATAATCTTTTGTTGGAGCACCAACGGCCAATATTAAAACGTAATCTATGGCCCAAATTAATTGTCTGTCGATCTGTGTGAGTTTCTAGATGATTCTCACCTTATCTCAATTAATACTGATTAATTAACCATATTCCCTAAGTTTAGACTTAGGAAATATTAAAAAAAATGGTTAATAATCTAATTGAGACACTTTTAGGTGGAATTTTCATAAACGATTTTTTAGGTTTTGGAGAACTCAAGTATTCTAGCCTCTCCACAAAATTTCGTGGCTAGAACACATCCGATGCTACAAAAACTAACACTCCCTCTTAGCGAGCAATGTGTTCTAATGTTGCACCTGCTGCAACAACACCCTATCTTTGCATCATCTCTTGTTACCCTGCTCATATCTGGCCATATTGCCCACCAACCACTGCGCAACTCTGATATGAGTTGCATTTGTGTTTCTGTTGACCCTGCTAAACTGCTGCCAACACTGCAATGCCTTCTCATATGTTGTTGCTGCAACTGCAACATCTGCAACTGAGAATCATCCAAAGTAACCTATCCCTGCTACTCAAATGGGTTCTCCACCATACCCATTTGTTCCCTGAACTAGACGAACTTAGCTCTCCCTAGAGCTTTCGTGAGTATGTCCGCCACCTCCTCTCCTGTGGGAACATACTGTAGTTGGATTGCCCCATATTGTACACAGTCTTTGATGAAACAGAATCTAATATCTATGTGCTTCGACCTCTCATGAAACACTGGATTCTCAAAGAGATTTATGCAACTCTGATTATCACTGTAGACGTTGGTCGCTTCCATCCTCTGCCTAAACAAGCTTAATAGCAGTTTCCTAAGCCATATAGTTTCGCACGTAGCTGTGTTGGCTGCCATATTCTCTACTTCTGCAAATCTCGGTGCTACTGACTTTTGCTTCCTGCTACACCAAGAAACCATCCCTGATCCAACACTGAAGCAGTACCCAGAGGTACTTTTCCTGTCCACTGAACTGCCTGCCCAATCTGCATCTGTGAATCCACATAGTCTGACGTCATCCCCTCGAATATATTTCAACCCATACTCTAATGTGTCGCGCACATACCTCAGAATATGCCTCGTTGTTGCACAATGTACCCTCTTCAACTCTACCATGAACTGACTTAGGGTATTGATTGCGAAGCAAATGTCTGGCCTAGTGTTGCCCAAATACATGAGAGACCCAATGAGTTGTTTATACAAGGTGGGGTTGACATCCTTGTCATTCGATGCATCTCTCTTCTTCCACATTGTGATCATGGGCATAGTCATGGATCTGCAATCCTGCATTCTGAACCTCTTCAAAATATTTGTAGCGTATTTTCCTTGTCCAAGGAAGATCTCCCCATTGTTCTGCCATACTTCCAATCCTAGAAAATAGTGCATCAACCTCAGATCCTTCATGTGGAACTCTATTTCCAGGTTCCTCTTGCAGTCTTCTATGAGCCCTGATGATCCTATCAAAAAAAGATCATCTACATACAAAAATAGAATGAGTGGCTCACCTTCTACCATCAGATAATAGAGGTTGGGATCTGCATCACTCTTGACAAATCCCATCTGCTACAAGTAACTGTGAAAATCTATGGTACCTCTCCCCACGAGAGTACATGTTGTTCAGTTGCCCATAGTAATCTGGAAGTCGACCTGCTCCTTAGAGTTCTCTAACCCCTGTCATATGAGCTTGGTGCTCCACTATTTAGGTACCAGATACCCGATGAAGCTGATCCTGACAAGCAAGCAAATTCGTCCTCCAACCTGGAAGATAAATATGAAGCTTCCTGATTGTTAATTTTTTCCATGGTCATGCTGAAGAAATTAGTGTGTTATTCCTCTTTCCTCCCGACGTTGATTCTGCTCTAGCAAACTGCTACAAAACTACTGCTTCAGGCTAGAGATCTGTTTTGCAAAAAACAATGGGTTGCTCCCTCTACCTCTGCAGCTACTCGATCTGGAGAGATCGAATTTTTCTGTCACTCTCTCAGAAAAATTGAATCTCCTCAAGTGACTCGACCTCTTGGCAAAAAATGATTGCATTGCCTCTAGGGTTTCGAACTGTTGCCCTCATTGAATAGTGAAACTCCTTCACCGAAGAAAGAAGTTAATCTCCCTAGATTAAGATGGAGCCTAAATAAAAGAAGTGATGGTTATGGTTCTCTACTGCATGTGTCATGCACTAGACCAGGACTAACAGTCGTAAGTCTTACTGAAGGCCATGAGTAAGAATCATAGTCATGATTGGAGAATGCTTTGTTGAGGTGCTACTAAAAAAGGAAAGCGGGATCCGATTAAAGCAATGTTGCTACGTGTGAAGTAGGGAAAGGAATCTTCTCTCAAAGATTCAACTGATAGTCCTACTTAGATAAGTTGAATGGCAACATCAAAACCCCGAAGGTTTGCTTTGATTATGTATTTGAAAGTGTATTGATGATTGGGGTTGTGTTTGTATAAGTGAATCTCTCAAATGATTTGATAGCATGTTGGTTACAAATCAGTTTGATTGGGAGAGATTGGTTATCCTTGATCTGTTGGATCAAGGGGTGTTGAGGCTTTGTGAGTGAAGCATTTCCTAGAAAGACATCGAGTCGACACTTTGTGTTGATGTCTGGTAGGGAGGGTGGCATCGGGTGGATGTGCACCTAGATCCCTAGGTTGATGGTTAGTAAGTAAGCCGGATGGTACCTATAGAGGCTGAAATCTTTGGTCCATCTTAGTCCCACTTGGATAGATTGCCTTAGTCAGGAATCTAGTCCATGGCATTGCGGTGCCTAAATTGTTGAGTGACCAATGAATAGATTGTTCTAGTCAGGAATCTAGTCCATGTCATTTACGTGCCTAAAAATTCTTCATAGTTCACATAGGTGAGATCTTCCTTGTAATATTGTATTATGAATACCTCACTAGTTAAGAGGGAGTGTTGAAGATTGTACCTAGGTTCGGTCTTCATAAATTGTATTTGATTCAATATTTATTGTACTTGTCAAAAGAATAAAGAAAAGAACTTTATATTATTATTAAATGACTTATTAAAGCAGGGGTTTCATGCTTGGGTCATATTATTTTAGGTCAAAATCCTCATTGTGGACTTATAGGATTTATTCTGAGTTTATAGAGTCATTGCAAATTTAAATTGACTCATACTAGGTTTTTAAATCATGCAATTAGGTCAAGTATTGAGTCAATATGATTTATGGAGCCTCCACGCCAAGTTGCCCCTCAAGTGATCAAGTCGGCCTCAATTCCAGTAAATCGAACCCATAATAAGCCTATAAATACAGGGAGATCGAATTCATTTGGAGACATCTCTCTCACACACAAAAATTCGATATCATTTGTTACATCAGGGAAAAGTTTGAAGTGAAGGAAGGGGTCAATTGGAGTGCGGTTTTGGGCAAGCTAATAGATTGGAAGAAAATCAAAATTTTGGTACTACTCTCTCTCTCTCACGTGCTATAGTTTGGAAGATCGAAGTCTATCATTATTCTACTACTTTAGTCGCTTCATCAATAGATGCCAGTTGTTGCCAAGAGAAGAATAGGTCGAAATTGATTCTGTTGGATGTTGTTGCCTTGAGAAGTTGTGTTAGGTCAAAATCAAACTCCTAGAAGCAAGATCGAAGTCTTTCCCTCAAGATCGAAGTTCCAGAAGCAAGGTCGAAGTTCCAGGTCAAAGAAATTGTTGCATAGTGTTGTTACTGCTGATGTTGTTGCCAGATTGAGGAAGGATCAAAAGAAACGCTGACATGGTTTGGAGGAAGTCCGAGTCAAGGTCTAGAGTCTCAAGAATTACTATTGAAGGAAGAATTATTGATTGGGATTTCCCCGAGTGGGGTTTTCCCCTAGTTGTTGGCATACATCTGGTGTCCTTGATTTATGTGCATTTGTTGTGATATTTGCTTGATGAACTAAGAAGAAAGAAGATAAGAAGAACATAATAAGAACTAAATAATATCACAAGTAAATAATCAAGAATAAGAGAAACTTTCTACCTTTCTGATTCTCTAACACCTTCCCTACCACCTAGTCTAGAAACATCCTCAAAGTCCTACTCCCTTTGGACTAATTCCTAGAAGCCTCTTGCTCTTGAGCATCCTATAAGGTCATCTCATACCAAGAGACCTTCTTGATAGACTTGGAGGAATCTGGTGACTACTCCACCCCACCTAAACCTGAAGGCTAACTCCCTCTAAGATATTCAACCTTCGGATCTTTCAGCTCCTTGTTCTTTGTCATTGCTCTACTTCTTGCCATCGCTTGAATAGGCTGGCCCTTTAGCCTCTACAGGTTGCTCTCTCTAATGCCAATGATGTGGCCCTCATTAGAGCTACATCTCATGGGTCTAATCAGTGTCTGCCTATCCTGGAACGCTACATAGAACCCCTTCTTATCTATCATAAAGACTGAGAGCAAACTCCGCCTGAGTTTTGGCACCCACAACACATCCTTCACCTTCAACCTATCTCCTTGCTCAAGTTAGAATATCACTGTTCCAACCCCCTTCACTGCATGTTTGGAATCAACACCAAACTCTACATGTAGTTTAGAGTCCCACTTAGTCAGGTTGTCAAACAACTCTCGTGCCCCTCTCCTTGTAGTCCCTATGCTAAGTCCTTCTAGCAGCCACAAGGAAACTACTGGTTTATAGATCCATTAGGATCTCCCTTGTGGATTTGTCTCAGTCCTTTGAGACATCCACTAAAAATAAGTTTCTACCAAACTCCCAACCAGAACCAATGTTATCGGAACCGAACTAGCGATTAAACCAAAACACCCTTTGAATCAGGAACTGGTCGAAACCGGTAAAAAAAATGGACCAAAAAACTGATCAACCAAAAACACATAAAATATTCAAATTTTAAATAAAAACATATATATTCATCTGCATCCATATGAATCCAAACTATTTATACACAAATAAGCAAAAGTTATCATGTAAGGATGCACATGACCAAAATAGCATCGAGTGAAATCCATCTATGAACCAAAAATACATCAACAAACAGACTCTAGATAGCCTCTAACATCCAAAGAAAATCATGCTACAACAAATACCTACATATCATCCAAATCATTGCCTACATTAGGATCTTCTTCATCAATATCACCCTCTAAGCATTAAAATAAGATTAAAAAAAATGTAGCATGCCAAATCAAGATTTTGTTTAAGTGATGGGTACATTTTAGTAGGGTCATGATAGAAGAGTTTAACAAGCAATGCCACTAACGTCAAGGTACATAGGGGACTTGGTGGTCTTGATTAAATACTAGTTCCATACCATCGTACATGACATAACCCAATGGAAACATTGCAATCCTCCCAATCCTAAAATCCTGAAAAATTGTTAAGTCTGCTAGAATTTGAGTGAGATCTAAAATTCTACTTTCTCCATATGAAATCCAATGAGGTTGGAACCACTTTCAAACATCGTGAGTCATTTCATGGTAATGTTAAAAATTTAAGTAAAAGGATGAAAATGAAAGATAAAGGAGAATGTCGTTTGTCAACTAACTAAGGGGTTGTTTGTTTCTTCATTTCGGGTTCTCAGTTGTTTGTATTATTTTATCCTTGGGTTTGGTGTCTTAGGGGTCCCCGAGTAGGTTGTCGGGGTGGTCTTTGGTCGCGTTTGTGGGTTAGTGGAAAACTGGTTAGAGACTTTCCAGGTGAATCGATGGGGTTCCTTTCATATCATCCTTAGTGGAGTCTTTGACTCTGTCCAGCCTTACAGGGTGTTCTTTTCCCCTGGTGGTTGCTCTCGCTCTTTCTATTGTAGGAATTCTCCTGGGTGCTCCTAGTTCCGGTCGCTCAGCCCCCCTATTGCCAAAGCAATGCCTCGACAACGAGGGAGGCCTCGTCGTGGGGGTGGCCATTTCATCAATGCAGACCACCCAACTCCACGCTCCAGCTCGTCTTCGGGGAATTCAGCCAACATGGAGCACGAGGGTGAAGTGGCGCTTTCTCCAGCTCACTCTCCAGGAAGAATCGAGGCTCCAACAATAATGGAATCCGTAGCAGCACAACTACGAGACATTCAGCTCAATCTTGACATCATTCGTGACAACGAGTATGAAGATCGCAATGAACTTGTTGCATATATGGATGATATCCAATTTAGTCAGAATGAGATATTGGAACAGTTAGATTCTCTTCGTCAGAGCCATCGCAGAACGAATGACCACCTCCGCAACCTGGAAGCTCGAGTGGAACATATTGATTTTCATATGCATGAGCGATGAGCGTGATGACTATTTTGCATCTCCCCCTGTACTCCCTCCCCACCCCCCTCCTTAATATGTTGTTGTTGGTCTCTGTAGTCTTTTTGTTCTCTTTATGCACAATATGGCTACTATGTCAAGCGAAAATAATATTTGTAAAGTCTTATCTGTGGCATCCTTCGACCCCCAATTCCAACAAGTATGGTTGGAATGAGGAAAAGGGGGTATCTGAGACATCTTATGTAACCTCTGTTATCGTGAAAATCTAATAAAGGAATTTTGATTGACAAAAAAAAAAAAGATAAAGGAGAATGTCACTTTTACTTAAAGAATTTAACATTATCGTGAATTACATAGCAATACTAGGGTCATAAGCTTGAATATTAGGCTACCCCATTCAAAAACTCTTTTTTTTTTTAAATAATGTTTGGAACGTCTTTGGTCAAATTTTATGAAACCATCCAGTTTGGTACAAAACTAGTCGATTCAGTCCCGAACTAGCCAGTTCCATTACAAAACCAGTTGATCCAATACCGGACTAACCATTTTTGGTTCTAAACCTCAAATTGGATCGGTTTGACCCCCAAACCAGTCAGATCGGCTAGTTCCACTGGTTCCGATAACATTGACTACTACAGTCCCCCTCTCCCTCTGAGGGTTGACCTCTACCAATATTGTTGGTATTGTCAGATGTCCTTAATACCACTCTCTGCCAGAAATTATCGGATCATGCCTGTCACGACAAATCCTCTATCTAAAGATTGTTGCTTGACTACCAACACACACTGTCCACCTTGTGATGTCTGATCCTGCAATCCCTTGTGGTGGATACGTCCCGACAAAGCTATCAGCTTTACTTTTTTTAAGCCAACCATGTCCCTGCATGCAACCCTAATCGCCAACCTATGTCTTGGGCCTCAACTAATTCTCATGGAGGTCCTTTGACCTATAACACTTGTCCAGTGGCTAGCATTCGTCTGCCCACGCGACGCTAGCCCGCCCTGCTCAAATGTTGGTCGTCTCTATCAATCCTCTGCCTAGCTAGCGGCTCTGTCAACTAGCTTCTCTGCCCCACACACAGTAGCTCTATGAACTCCAACAACCCCCCTCAGCTCAACCATCCCTGACGATTGTTGCAACAGGATTTGTTGGCTAGTTTCCTTACCCAATCTATTACTCTAATCCACGACACTGCGTTTTTCTCCTTGATGACAGACTGACTCATTCCAATTCCATGTCGGTCACCACTTTCTCAATTAGCCAACATAATAATTATGTGATTTTTCTAAGTCAAAACTTAGGCTAAGTTACAGTAACAACTTGTTCACACTTGAGCAAGTGTCCTAAGGAGATCATGGGCGACTTCTTACACCTTAGGCTTGTGCAGAAGTACCTGCCCGAGCTACAAACATCAACAGAACAGTGACAGAGAACAAGGAGCAGGAAGCTCCAAGGTTGAGCAGTTCAAAAGAAGTAAGCCTTCAGGTTCAAGTGGGAGGAGCGGTCAGCAAATTCTTCTGAGTCTATCAAGACGGTCTTGTGGGATGAAATGACATTACAGAATGTTTAATAGCAGGAAGCTTCTAGGAACAAGTCCAAAGGGAGCACATCTTCAAGGATGATTCTGAACCAAGTGACAAGGAAGGCTTCTAATTCAAAGGGTGCATCCATGTTAGCAGATGCAATTCTAAGGTTGGAACCAGTTTTAAGTGGCAAAAGTATCTCCCTTACTAAGAGGGAGCGTTGATGTTTATAGCTCGGGTAGGTACTTTTGCACAAGCCTAACTGTTTAGGCATGCAAAAGTCGCCCAAAATCTCCTTAGGACACTTGCTCAAGTATTGAGTAAGTGTTATTGTAACTTACCCTAAGTCTAACTTAGGAAAAACATATAATTGATTTATATTGGCTATTGAGCTAAAGAAACTTATAAAGAGTAAAGTATTTACTTTAGTGATTATGTTTTAATCTCAAGCGAGGCAAGACCTAATCTCAGCCGTCCATCATTTTGGAGACTAGGGTTAGGGATTTAGCTCAATGAAAAGCTATAAAAGAAAGGCTAAGGAGACGAGAAAGACATACCATACAGTGGCACAAGCCATTGAAAAAGAGATTTTCTCAAGTGAGGAGTGAGAACCTCAAATGTGCCAGGTCTGAAGAAGGTCCAGGGGTATAGCAATGGAGATCCAGATCAGCCAGGCAGATCAAGGACAGATCTAGGGCCTGATCAGCTGAATAATATCCAAAGTATGTTGTAAATGTATTTTCATCAGTTGGACCATTATCCTAGGATGAGAGTCCAAATAAGTTCAGATTATTAATTTAATGAAGAACTGTTGATTGGGCAGATTCGTATGTGTCACGTGTGATTGAGATTGATTGAGATTAGTTGTGCAATTGTGCTTTTGTTGAATAATTGTGTTAAGAACGTAATTGTGCTTTTATTCAGTAGATACGTGATAAATTCGCTAAGAGCTAATTGTCAGACGCTAGGTTCAGAATTTAATACTATCGATGTTTTGTTGCTCTGTTTTTTGGTTTTGCCACTTGGACTGGTAAGGAATAACTCAACTGGTACTACCAGCTTTTGGGCTCGTATAAGTGTATATTTGTTTTAAAGCTCCCGGGATTTTTATGCTCAGAAAAACCTTCGTAGTTATAGATTTTTTTGTGCTTATCAGTGAAGATATCTGCTTTTCGCAGGATGAGAAAATATGTATTTAGTATTTACTCATCTACCAGAGAATAACGAAATAAAATAAAGTCAACTAATCATAATTCTAAGGATAAACATGGTTCATTATATAAAAGTGAGCCTTCGCTTGCATCACTTGATAAACTTCAGAATATCTTACCGGACTATAAGTCAGGGACACTTCCCATTGGCAAATCAAATGCCATTGCATATAGATGGTTAAATTAGTCCAGTATATCTATTCTATGTTTTAAAGGTTTTTTTTTTTTTTTTTTGGGGCATATTTTGTTTGTAATCTGAGAGAGATTTTTTTGGATGAATTCTCTATAATCTGATAATCTAAGTAGCTCAGATATTTTTCAGAGTGTTTATCAAAAACTTATTTTAAATAACAAAAATTAAAATTTGACCCCAAAAACAATTTGTTAAATTCCAACTGAAACTCCAAAACCTAGCCTGCTTAGACAATCCCTTTAAAATTAAAATAAGTTTATAGCCCCCATTCTGACCCATTTGCGTAGCGTCATATAAATAAAATCTTTTGTGATGAAGTCAACCATGATATGAATTTTGATATTTTCCCAAAATTAACCTCCAAGACACTTTAATAAAAATAGATAAATAAATGGTTTTTAAATTTTTAAATAAACATAGCTGAGCTTAGTTAACCTGAAATAACACTCTGCGAAACACCCACAAATGATTTGCATATCACCTAAAATAACAGACTATGCGAAACAGCTACAATTGATTTCCAAATAAAAACGCTTGCCATTTTAGTGACAGTTCTGTTAAGTTCACAAATTGGGTCTATCGAGGCTCGAGAGTTCTGTTAAGTTGATCAATTTGGTCTAGTTTTAGTGAATAATATAGGATGTTACTTATTTCACCAACTCTAAATTTTCGAGTGACTAACCCCGCTCTAAATTTTTTTTTAATATGTTTGTTTTTTATGTATTGATTTGAATTGTCGAGTAAACTTAATCTTATCTTTGTTGAAGTGTTTGAAAATGGACATGATGTTTTTAAATTATTTATTCAATATTATTAAACTAGTTCAGTGCTAAGTGTTAATAGGAATGATGAATGAATTATATTTTGAAGTTTAGGAAATTAAAAATAGTATATGGGATTATTAGTTTCTTTGTTTTTTGTCTTTTGCAATTCAATCTTTTTCTTATTTAAATTTTTGATGAGCTGACCCAATTTTCTAACAGTCCTTTCACTGTCTTCTCACTGAAAAGACAATGTCATGGAATTGATGCTAACATACTGCCATAACTGTCCCTCATGTCTCTGAAAGTATCACATTTTAAAATTGATGCTAACATACTGCCATAATTGTCCCTCATGTCTCTGAAAGTATCACATTCCAAAATGAAATGCTTTTCCAATTCCACTGTTCCAAAAATGCAAAAAGTACACATCTCTTTTTCCCAAACTATATACTCTTTTTGTTGGAGATCAAAAGTAAGATTAAATTTTGAACATAGTACTTCTATTTTCTACTCAACAAATGTTTAGATTAAATTATTAGACATACTATCCACAAAGCATCTCTAAATTTAACCAGAAAATTCTCCCATAAATCCAAAAAATATTAAATCGTGTTGAACTGAAGATGATTTAATTCTCTATCATTTTGCCTTCACTTAAACGATTTACGATAAGCATTACTGGCACACAACCTAATCCGGTGTTTGAAATCATTTGAACATTACAGATTAGCTAGCATTTTTAAATTAAACCCTGACAAACGCCAAGATAAGTGAAACTCTGATTACGGGTTCAATCCCTGCAGTTAATAAAAGCGAACGTAACTCTTATTATAGAATAGCACCACCGTTATAGAAAATTCAGCGGTGGCTCTGGAACATGCCCAGACGAGAAAGAGAAAGAGATTACCTTTAGCTCGGACTCGCAACGGGTATTTGGATTGAGTCCTGGCATTTGCGGGAGACTTGAGCGAGGCAACACTCAGATTTGAAATGGAAGCGTGGAAAACACTCGTCGCCATTTTGTTCCCCACGACAATCACTCCACATATTCAGACCCTCCTCACATAAACGCTCTTTAAATGGAAGTTTATTTAAATTATTATTAATGGAGAATAAATATAGTTTTGGTTTGGTATCTTGATTTTGGACAGAGGTTAGGTAAGGCTCACGTGTTTATTTGCATTGTTTGCTTGAGAGTTTGGGCAAAAATTAGGTAAGGGTAAGATGTGATGTTTGTACTGTTTTATGAAAATATTTGAATTTATGTGTTATTAACATTGTTAAAAAATTTATTGAGAGTTAAATGTATTATTAATAATATAGAAAATATAAGTAAAAGATTCAATTCATCATTTGATATTATATGTAAGATTATGCTATCTATGTCATATTTATGTTTTCTGGTTTTAAAATCTAACTCATGGTACCCCAAGGCTCAAGGCAATATTAAGATTTTAGTCTTAATTTTTTCATAGTTGTGATTTTACTATTCAGTTATTCACATTGACCAAGTCGAGTTTTTATTGATTGATCTCTTTATTCAAATATAATCTGAATTGTAGGATATCAATCATATGTAAAAATTTATATTAAAATTTCTTATGATTTTGAATAGGCTTAGGAGCCTAATGGCTAACTAATTGAATGTTTAATGGGAATTATTTTTTTTTTAACATTGACAGGAGCGCGCTCTGCAACTTTTTGACTGAAGGCGTTTGGTTGTTCTGGTTGCTCGGCTCGGTTTTCTGGGCTGCCGGAGCGGCGCTCAGGCCCGGCTCTGGAGTTGTTTCTTGCTTCAGCTTGGCGCATTTCTACAGGGTTCGTTTCTTGGGTGTCTTCTTATTGGCTCGCAGCTGCTCTGTCCGTGGGTGTGCTTTGCCTCCTTGTGCAGTGTTCGTAGATGGCCGATCCAGTGTGACAGAGTCCTCTGCGCCCCTCTGCTCGGCCTGATCTGTGTGTAAGCTTACCATGGAGGCCGATGGGGAGACTGCTTCCCCTCCTCTGCCACCGGAGGTCCTGGCATTCAAAACTTTAGTTGCCTCTGGCCCAAAGCGCCCTCCTTCTGCGTCTCTGCAGAGGTTTGTGAAGAAGATGGACTCTATCCCTTCAGTAGCTCTCCCCGAAGAAGATACTTGCAAAGCTGCTCTGAATCTGGCTGAAAGAGGCCTCATAGGCCAGTTCACGGGCCTCTGGCCTTCGCCAAAATCGGTCGAGGAATGGACACAAAGAAACTGGAAGCCTCTCATTAAAGAGGGAGTCAAAAGCTACTTCGTGGGTAAGGGCTACTTTGTTTTTGTCTTTGAAAACCCAGATGATAAAGGATTAATTTTCAGAAATGGACCTTACTTCATGGGCCCCCAGGGCTTATACCTAAACAAATGGTCTCCAGATTTTGACCCAACACAGGATGTTCCTTCGGTTGTCCCGGTATGGGTACGGCTTCCCCATCTGCCTCTTCACTGTTGGAATCACAAAACCCTCCAGATCATAGGGAATGCGTTGGGAAAATACATAGATCAAGCTGCTAGGAAGGATCAGTATTCCTGTGCACGCATCTGTGTTGAAGTGGATCTGGAAGAAGGGCTACCATAAGCAATTAAACTTACTGTAGTTGGGTGGACATATGTGCAAGAGTTGGACTATGAGCAGCTGCCTTTTAAATGCAGACATTGCCATGGTCACGGCCATTTTGCAAAACACTGCAAGAAGAAGGCGGAGGAACAAGTTGACAAACAAAACGGGGATCAATGGACCTTAGTGCAGAAAAATACAAATTCAAAAAAAGGTACAGGAAAAGGCAATAAGAATGGAGAAACTAGCAGATCCAAAATAAATCAAGAAGAGGAAGCAAACCCAAATGGTATAGAAAGTGAACAGCAGACCCATTAAGCTAACTCAACACAGGAGAACGAGGAGCAAGAAGAAACTACTCCTCCAAACAAAGAGGGAGTGGAAGCCACCCAGAGCGAATCAAACCAAGACAGCCCTACCAACCTATCATATGCGGATATAGCAAGGAAAAAACCAATGGAGAGCTCGGATACATCGGAGGACGAAACCTTCGAGCGTCAAACAAAAAAAGCAGGAAGGAAATCCAGAAAGGAAAAGAGGGAGGAGGAGGCAGAAAGACTCAAAACACAAGGAAGTCAGCCTACAATAGAAATGTCTATTGGGCGAAACACCAGACCAAGGCCCTCCAAGGGAGGCCACATCCAACAAAACAATAAATAATGAAGCTAGTCTCTTGGAACTGTAGAGGACTGGGGAATCCCTCCAAAATTGAGGCTGTTAAAGACCTTTTGAAAGCTGAACCCTCAGACATACTCATGCTCCAAGAGACAAAAATAGAAGGGCAGGCCCTTCTAGAGACCAGTAGATCAAAGTGGCATAAAAAAGCAGGCAAAGCAGTTAGTGCAAGGGGAACATCCGGGGGTCTGGCAACTCTTTGGAACGAAGATCATTTTCAGCTGAACAACTCCCATGAAACCCAGCATTGGATCTTCACAGAATTGAAACACAAAGCAAGTAAGTTAACTATCTCTCTTTTCAATCTTTATGTGCCAGTCTCTTATACTGAAAAAAGAGATTGCTGGAACAGTCTCTCTGCCTTTTTAGATCTATCTTCCCCCATCAATATCATTATAGCAGGTGATCTAAATATCGTATTGAAAGCAAAAGAGAAGAGGGGGGGAATTAGTAGCAGAGACCCCATGCTGCCAATGGTGGAGGAGCTCTCTCAAAGTTGGGAACTGATGGATTTTAACCCAGTTCGTGGCATATATACCTGGTCCAATAATCGGACTAGATCGGATCACATCTCCGCAAGACTAGACCGCTTTCTGGTGCAAAGCTCCATTATGATGAATAATAAAATCATCATCACAAAAATTTTGCCAAAACTTACCTCTGACCACAAGCCAATACAGCTCCTCCTGGAAGAAGAAGAAGATCTTGGACCCATTCCTTTTCGATTTAGCCCTCTTTGGATCGAGAGAGATGGTTTCTTAGACACGGTGAAAGAAGCTTGGTCCAAACCTATCACCGGATCCACAAGTTATGTTTGGGAGCAGAAGTTGAAAGCGACAAAACATGCCTTGAAAGAATGGATTAAGAAGCCAACATATGCTCCTCCCGAACAAAGAAAAGAGGCAGTTCAATCATTGCAAGCCCTGCAAACTGACATGGAAACCAAAGATATTACAACAGAATTGTTGGAAACAGAAATACAAGTTCAACGATCAGCATATCAATCCTTTCGAAAGGAAGAAGAATATTGGAGAATCAAGTCTAGAAGTCTGTGGTTGAAGGCGGGGGATCGGAATACATCTTTATTCCACAGGCAATACAGAGCAAGACTGTCAAGAAATTATATAGCAGAAATCAAAACCGCAGAAGGACAAGTCTGCAAAGGGTTCAACCAAGTCAAAGCAGCTGCTGAAGCTTATTACAAAAGTCTTTACATTGCAGATGTACAGAGTAATGAGGAGGAAACTGCTGATTTCCTTTCAAATATTCCCACCCTCATCAGCCCTGAAGAAAATGCAAACCTCTGCAGACCCATAACGGAGGAGGAAATCATAAATGTAATATGGGCCATGGAGGCGGACAAGGCACCTAGGCCTGATGGATTCACAATCCATTTCTTTAAAGCTTGCTGGCATATAATAAAGGCAGACCTGCAGAAAATGATAAGTGGATTTATGGCAAAAGCAAAGATCGGTGGAGGAACCAACTCCACTTACTTAGCTCTAATTCCCAAAGATACTAATCCTGAAACTTTCTCTAGATACAGGCCTATTTCGTTGTGTAATGCATCTTATAAAATTCTGGCTAAGCTGTTAGCAAATAGAATTAAGCCACTGTTAAAAAGGGTGATCTCCAGCTCCCAAAGTGGTTTTGTGGAAGGGAGGCATATCCTGGACAATGTAATCCAGGTCCAGGAGACAATCCACTCCAGCAGACAGCGGAAAGAGAAAGGAATGGTGATAAAATTAGACATGGAAAATGCGTTTGATAGAGTGAACCGTACTTATCTCAGTAAAGTTCTTCTTTCCTTTGGCTTCTCGCCCTCTTTTGTTCAACTCATCAAAGCCTGCATTGACAACCCATGGATTGCCCCACTAGTCAACGGTCGCCCAACATCCTTCTTCCAAGCCAAGAGAGGCATTAGGCAGGGATGCCCTCTCTCACCCTATCTGTACATTCTAATGGCTGACTCCTTAAGCCGAAAGCTCAATGCTGAGAAAGTTGCTGGTAACATTCCGGGCCTTAAAACATCAACAGAAGCTGAACCTTCGAATCATGCACTTTTTGCTGATGATTATCTCCTCTTAGGAGGAGCCTCCACTAGAATCGCTCGAGCATTTGACACCGTCCTCAGAAAATACTGTAGAGTATCTGGAGCTGCAGTGAATGAAAGTAAGAGTGAAGTGTTTAGTTGGAATATTGATTAGCAAGAACTTGAAGGTATAACTACACTTCTTGGGTTCAAAGGTCAAGCAAACTGGGATAGATTCAAGTATCTTGGCCTGCCCATTATCTCAGGAATCAACAAAAGAGCCCTATGGAGTGAAATAATTTCAAAAATCAAAAACAAGATTGCTGCATGGGGGGGTTACTAGTTGACCAAGGGAGGCAAAGTAATATTGATCAAATCGGTGCTGTCTGCGCTTCCAATTTTCCAGGCTGCTTTTCTTTTGGCTCCCAGAAACGTTATGGAGCAGATCTCCAAACTCCTCAGAGACTTTTTGTGGCAAGGAGGGAAAGGCAACGAAAACAAAATGCACCTGGTGAGTTGGGATGTTGTCAAAAGGCCAATGGAGGAAGGGGGACTGCAAATAAGAGATCCCCTGCTTGTTAACTTTGCCTTAGGAGGAAAAATCTTGTGGAAACTACTCCATGATCCCACACATCCAGTCAGCATCACGCTGAGGTCAAAGTATGGCGTAAATAATGATCTCAGCAATGTGTTAAACAGGTCCACAAACAATAGCACGCATGTATGGAGTCTATGCTGCAAGAGCAGCAAACATTTCTTAAAACAGTTATACAGAATTCCAGGCAGCGGCAAACGCATACACCTGTGGAAGGACCGCATTATGGGAAACGCCCCATTGGAAGAACACATAAATATAACAGAACTTAAAACATGGTTGGAGCGTGCTGGAGTCAAACGCCTTTATGAGCTATCAAAGTGGAACCAGCGTGGGGAATGGGAGGGCTGGGACTTCCATGGAGTTCCAGATAGATTGATTCTCCAACAAACACAGCTCGAAGATCATTTGGAGGATGCTGCCCCTGTTCATAGAGCCGCAAGAGACAGTTGGGGTTGGGGCCCAACAGGCGTTTACTCTACAGCAGCTGGATATAAAGTTATGCAGGTCCCACGAAACAATAATCACACAGCAGACTTCTGGAAAAACGTATGGGACTCCTTTGCCACACCTAAAGTGAATTTCTTTTTTTGGACTGTGATCCATAATAAAATTCTTACAGGAGATAACCTGGAGAAAAGAAATATTGCGGGGCCTCACAGGTGCGTGATGTGTAATAGCAACTCTGAAACAGTCCAGCATCTGTTTATAGGCTGCAGCGTGGCAAAGGAAGTCTGGAGGCTCATCTTAATGGACTTGCAGATCACTGTCCCATCCTTTAACACAGCAGCTGACCTCTTTGCCTCTTGGAGGCAACTCTATCCCCATCATATCCCCCAAAAATCATTTTGGAGCAGAATCTGGACAACAATACCCAATTATGTCTGTTGGCAGATTTGGCTGGCACGTAATCAACTGATCTTCAAAGAGGTGAGGCACTCTCCGATGAAAATCGCTGCAAAAGCCAAGGCCTTCCTGATGGAAGCGGCCCAACAACAGTATATAAAAGAAGACTCTACTCTGCTGCTAGAAGAAAAGATGTGGTTAGGGGCTCTTGTGCCTTATCCGAGCAGAAACTCCCCTATACCTCAAAGTGGTAATCCGAGATGGTGCTTAAGAGATGAAGAGGATTTCTTTCAAAGTTGGTGGAGATCTCAAAACATATACACTATTTTCTTCGATGGGGCGTCAAAAGGGAACCCTGGGGCAGCTGGTGCTGGGGAAGTCATCTACTCAACAGACGGTTTTTCTAAAGATATCTTCTACTGGGGGTTAGGTCAGAAGTCCAACAATCAAGCTGAGCTCCTCGGGCTTCTCAAAGCCTGCCAAATTGCTAGAGACAAAGGTGTTAAAAATCTACAAGTCTTTGGAGATTCAGAGCTAATAATAAAAAATTTAAACAAGGGTGCTCGATTCAACAATCCTAGCCTCAACAAAATTTTCGATAGACTGAAAAGAGTGCTCCAAGATTTTGACAGCTCCAAATTTTATCATATACTCAGAAAATTAAACAGTGAAGCGGACCAAATGGCAAACAAAGGCATTGTTCTCATGAAAGGGCTTATTTTTGTTAACAATGACAGTTTTGTACAAATGCCCTGATTTTTGTAATAGAGGAAAATAGGCAGAATTTAGAAATCTGCATTGTATATGGGGATAGATTGGAAAAGACCCCACAGTCTTTTAGATAAATAAAAAAAAAACCTATAAACGTTTCAGTTAAAAAAAAAAAAGGCTTAGGAGCCTAATTATTTCTTAGATAGCCCAAGGGACCCTCCCTCTTGCATCTTGTGTATACCAACTGTCTCAACAAATTATATTAATACCATTATTTTTTAATTTGATGGCCATTCAAGACATAATTGGTCTTTATTTAAGCATCTATTGTTTTTTCCTTTTCTTATAGCCTTGTCCTCTTGATGCCCACGGGGCATAGAGCAGATGGTGACAATGTGTTATGTTTAGGCACTTCACTGTGTAAAGTTTGTTGGTTCGAAACTTTGTGGGCAAAAATCCAACCATGCTAAGGGCTGGTGTGGCTCGGCTCGGGTGTGATCCCCGAGTGAATTTGATGGCTTAGATGCCCTTGGGTCATGGCTACTCAAACCACAAGTTAGTCATGCCATTCATCTCAAGACTCACATAAACTAGCAAATAAAGAAAAAAACCTTGTCCATTTGACAAGTCTTTCCATAGTCAACCCAAGGGACCATCTTCCACGCAATCTCACTTTGTTGCGTTATTTTTAGTCCAACATGATTAGACCACTTAGTCTCTAGATCTATCCATCACTTACTCAATTGGTCTTCACATAAATCCCTATACAAACTAGTACTTCATAATAGATTCAACTAGCTTTGAAATCTCGAGTCATCCCCTTTTCCTCGAGGATGACAACAACATGTTCATTTTATTTCTTTAAATGGCTGGACATTAGTCCTTAAAGCCTCATCATAGGCTCATAAATTTTCTCTTCTTCTAAGAGATTTTTTCTCGCATAGGGAAAATTTTAGGGGCTAATATTTGCAGGTGAGCTAATTTTCCATGTTTTTTTCCAAAAAAATATTTGTCAATCTCCATTTTTTCTAAAAATGATTCACCCAAATTCTATAATATAAAATTGTTTTACCTTAAAAAAGGCCAAAAATTTAGATATTATATAAAATCATTAGAAATTTGAATATTTTTACAAGAAAAATGCCAAACAATTTACAATTTGCATATAAAGGGCTAGTAAGATTCGCCAAGGTTGCTAAACATTAAAATAAATTTCTATCCTTAAAACTTTCCTTGCGAGTCTCACACAGCATCGGGCCATTCAACCCCTCACCTTACCAAGAGTTACTTCGTTGGTCTCCATGTTCATTTATGTGAAATAATCCATTTCACAAAAATACTTCAAGTTCTTTGTCATATCAAGGATAGTATCAATGTGTCCTCTCAATATCTACATCACCCTCATAACCTCACCATGGTTTTTCTTTTGAATTTTAAAGCATCTTCAGGGCCTTGTCATTTCCCTGGTGGCAATTCACACATTCTTACCAAGGGGCTTTCCACTTCCATAAGGAAAATCTAATATACATAGAGTAGTCTCTCTCACTTTCCAAGTAAGCACTTGCACTAGCTTATTCAAGGATTTCCTCATCTCCATTAGGAAAAAGCCTTTAGCAATGTCAACATTCCATAACTTAACCTTGTTGGCAGCAAGCCTTGTTGCTACTCCATATTCACATCAACATTCATAACATTTATCATGCATCCATACCATGCATTGTATGAGTTACTCAAAGGTACTTTTAGGGATTCCCTACATACCATCACATGCTCATACACCTCACACGTGATTCTTTCACTTGTATTTCAAACAAATATAATATGCAAGCTTTACTTCCCTCCTTTACTCATTCTATAATCCTTAAACATATTTTTCAACAATATGGCTCTCTATTTTTAGAATCTATGCTTCTGTGATCCATATAAAATTGTAAACTCTCTTTCGGTAATAATCACATATAATGGAACGTTGTCAAAAAACCATGGAAGATGCTGCTGACATTAAGCATGGAAGATCCCGCTCGTCTGCCCTAGCTAAACATGCAGAAAAGACTAACCATCATATTTGCATTGAAGAGGCGAAGGTCATTGCTAGGATTGACCATTTCCATCATCGTAAGTTAAGAGAGGCCTTAGAAATTGAAAAAAGACCCCTTAATCTCAACAGAGATGATGGTTGGAACATCAGCAGGTGTTGGATACCCGCCTTATGTCCCTGATTTTTTTTTTTTAATTTTTTTTTTTTTTATATTTATATTTATTGTGTTTTTTATTTTTTATTTATTTTTATTTTTTTTAACTTTAACGGGTATGAGATTTTTATTGATAAGAAAGGAGGGGGCAGGGCTGTGCCTTAACGACCCCGAGTACATCTTAGAGTTTCATCAGCAGCTGATTTTAAAACTCTCCTTTAACAAGGCATTTCAACATTTCTTTCTTCATTTATGAAGAGTAGTCCTTTCTGCGTTGCGCTCCCTTTGTTGGCCATCAAGTCTGCTTCGCTGTTTGAGCTTCTGAGGATGTGGTAACATTTGTAAGAGTCGAAAGCTGTGAGTACCCTTTTCAGTCTTTCCAGAATCCTGTTTAGGCCAGCATTTCTGAAATTTTCTTCCATGTTCAGGTTTTTGATGAGGATCTCCGAGTCACCGAAAATCTGAATGTCTTTGATCCCTTTTTCCCTTGCAATTTGACAGGCTTTGAGGAGGCTTAGCAGCTCTGCTTGATTATTAGTTTTCTGACCGAGACCCCAGTAGAAAGAGTCCCAAGAGGCGCCATTTGGGGAATAGATGATCCCACCGGCACCGGAAGGACCAGGGTTCCCTTTGGACGCCCCGTCGAAGAATATGGAATTTGTCTTTTGCGCTCTCCACCATTGCTGAAAAGAAGCATCAGGGTCTCTCTTTCTCCAAGAGGGGGAAGAAGTTTGAGGAGGGAGGAGGTACTTTCTGCAATGGGGGTCCAAAGACTCTAGCCACCTCTTTTCGATGGGCTGAAGCGAGGTGTCCTCTTTATAGTACTGCTGTTGGGCTGCTTCCAAAAGGAATGTTCTGGCTTTTGCAGCAACCTGCAATGGAGTATGAGACAGATCATTAAAAATCTTCTGGTTACGCCCAATCCAAATCTGCCAGCACACAAACTTGGGGAAGGCATTCCAGACTTTGCGCCAGAAGGACTTTTGAGGGATACTATGAGGGTAGAGATGTCTCCAATCTGCAAATAGCTCCGAAACAGAGTTATGTGAGGGCAGATTCATTTGAAATTCCTGAAGCATAAGTTCCCATACTGCCTTGGCAAATGGACAGTCGATAAAAAGATGCTGTGAGGTTTCGTTGTTGCTCCTGCAGAGAGCGCACCTGTAAGGGCCGACGAAATTTCTTTTTGCCATATTGTCTCCCGTTAAGATCTTATTTTGGACCAATGTCCAGAAAAAAAAGTTTACTTTTGGGAGTGCCAGAGGCTCCCATACGTTTTTCCAGAATTCTTTGTTATGCTTGCTGTTCCTAGAGGTTTGGAAGGCTTTGTAACCAGCAGAAGTTGTGTATTCACCAGAAATACCCCATCCCCATCGATCCTTCATGGTGCTGTGGATTGGTGCTGCGCCTTCCAGAAGATCTATCAATCTGTTGCGTTGAGCTTGTAGCCGAAGAGGGGAGTCGATTTCCCAACCGGCCCACTCTCCACGGGCGTCCCAAGACGTGATATCACTAACTCTGTTCTTGCCTTCAGTGATTAACCATTCTTTCAAATCAGCGATTTCCTCATGAACGTTCAAAGGAGCTTTCCCCATTATGCTGTCGTGCCAGAGATTGGTTGCTTTCCCATTCCCTGGGATTCTGTATGCAAATCGTTTGAAAACCTTGCTGCTCTTATAACAAAGCTTCCACAGCAGTGTGCTGTTTGCTGTGTATTCCAACTGTATATTTCTAAACGCTGCCTTAGTTGTATATTTAGCTCTCAACAGAGCGCTGACAGGGTGCAGAGGCTCTTTGAGCATCTTCCACACAATTTTGCAGCCAAGAGCTTGGTTGACCAGTGAGGGGTCCCGGATTTGCAAGCCGCCCTCATCTCTTGGATTTTTAACAAGGTCCCAATTGACCAGGTGGAGTTTCTTTTCATTTCCCTTCCCTCCTTGCCAGAGGAAGTTTCGTATGAGAGTGGAGATCTGGTCCATTACAATCTTAGGGGCGAGCAAGAACGCAGCTTGATAGATTGGCAAGGCAGACAATTGAGATTTTATCAAGATGACCTTTCCTCCTTTTGTAAGCCAGAAACCTCCCCATGAAGAAATTTTTGTTTTGAGTTTGCAGATAATGTCACTCCAGAGCGACCTCCTGTTCGTTCCAGAGATAATGGGAAGCCCTAGGTATTTAAACTTGTCCCATTGGGAATACCCTTTGAAACCAAGTATATTAGCTATGTTGTTGAGCTCCTGCTGACTAGTGTTCCAGCTGAATACTTCACTTTTCCTTTCATTAACTTGGGCTCCCGAAACTTTGCAATAGTTTCTGATGACTGAGTCGAAGGCCTTGGCAATTCTGGAAGAGGCTCCTCCCAACAGAATCGAGTCATCTGCAAAGAGAGCATGGTTCAGGGAGTTAACTCTGCTGGTGGGTTTGAGACCCGGAAGAGTGCCTGCCCTTCTTTCTGCTTCAAGTTTTCTGCGTAGAGTTTCAGCCATTAAAATATATAAGAAGGGAGAGAGCGGGCATCCTTGCCTGATGCCTCTCCTAGCTTGGAAGAAGCTGGTTGGCCTGCCATTAATGAGAGGGGCAATCCATGGGTTGTCCGTGCATGCTTTAATGAGATTTACAAACTGAGGAGCAAATCCAAAGGAGAGCAATACTTTGCTGAGGAAAGTTCTATTGACCCTGTCAAATGCATTCGCCATGTCTAGCTTTATGATCATGCCTTTCTCTTTTCTTTGCTTGCTTGAGTGTATGGTCTCCTGCACCTGTATGAAATTATCCAAAATATGTCTGCCTTCTACAAAACCTCCTTGGGAGCTAGAGATCAGTCGTGGGAGAAAGGGCTTTAATCTGCTGGCCAACAGTTTTGCCAATATCTTGTAGGATGCATTACATAGCGAGATTGGTCTGAATCTTGTGAAGGTTTCCGGATTAGTATCTTTGGGGATCAGAGCTAAGTAGGTTGAGTTGGTGCTGCCCCCTACTTTCGCTTTTTTCATGAATCCCCAAATCATCCTTTTCAGGTCATGTTTGATTATGTCCCAGCATGCTTTGTAGAAATGGATTGTGAAACCATCGGGTCCTGGGGCCTTATCTGAATCCATGGACCAGATAACGTTGATTATTTCTTCCTCAGTGATAGGTTTACAAAGATCAGCATTGTCATCCGGAGAGATGAGGGGGGGGATGTGACTGAGGAAATATGCTTCCTCTTCTTCTTCACACTGGATGTCTAAACTGTAAAGATTTTTAAAGTGCAGTTCTGCTGCTTCTTTCACTTGTTGGGGTCCTTTACAAATATGGCCATCAGCATTCTTTATTTCTGCAATATGGTTCCTTGACAGTCTAGAACGATACTGTCTGTGGAAAAAGGAGGTATTACGATCACCAGCTTTTAACCAAAGGCTTCTGTACTTTAATCTCCAGTATTCCTCCTCTTTTCTAAAGGATTGAAAGGCAGCTCTCTGGGCTTTAGTTTCCTTGTCCATCAGCTCATCGTTTATGTTTTTGCTTTCCATTTCATTTTGAAGAATGTGCAGATTCAGAACTGCTTCAGCTCTTTGAGAAGAAGGATTGGGGGCTGGATTTTTGATCCATTCCTTCAACGCTTTTTTGGTGGCTTTCAACTTTTGCTCCCAAACATAGCTGGGAGAACCTGAGATGGAGGAGGCCCAAGCAGCAAACACCGTTTCAGAGAAACCTGCTCTCTCAATCCATAGAGGGGAAAAGCGGAATGGGATGGGGCCCAGATCCTCTTCATCATCTATACTGAGCAGAATAGGCTTGTGGTCAGAGGTGATCTTGGGCAGGATTTTCGTTGTTAAGATCTTCTTGTTCATGAGAAGAGAGGATTGGACTAGAAATCGATCTAGCCGGGCAGAAATATGCTCTGTCCCAGTTCGATTATTAGACCAAGTGAAGAGGCCTTGAGTTGGGTTAAGGTCTAATAGATCCCATTGCTGTGCAAGCTCTTCAACTATGGCAACCATGTGATCTTTGGAGTTGGATCCACCTCTTTTCTCTTTGGCTTTCAGAACAATGTTGAGATCCCCAGCAAGAATGATATTATTGGGGGATTCTTGTTCTAAAAAGGTATTCAGAGAGTTCCAGCATTCTCTTTTTTCTGCATAAATGACAGGGACATAGAGATTGACAAGAGAAATTTTCAACTTACTTGCGATATGGCTGATTTCCGTGTAGATCCAGTGTTGGGTCTCATGAGATTTGATCAGCTGGAGTTTATCTTCGGACCAAAGAGTTGCCAAGCCACCCGATGATCCCCTCGCACTGACCGCTTTGCCTGCACTTTTTTTCCATTTTGTCTTACTGATTTCTAGCAGAGCTTGCCCTGCTATCTTTGTCTCTTGGAGCATGAGGATATCTGCAGGTTCCAATTTCGATAAATCCTTTACTTCTTCTATTTTTGCGTGGTTCCCCAGTCCTCTGCAATTCCAAGAGACTAGCTTCATTATTTACCTGAGAGAGGAGTGGTGCCACCCTTGTGTGGCCTGGATCTGCTATTTCTTCCAATCGACATTTCGATCGTGGACTGGCTTCCTTGTGTCTTAAGCCTTTCAGCTTCTTCTTCTCTCTGTTCCTTGCGGGATTTCCTTCCAGCTCTTTTTGATGGACGTTCATAGATTTCTTCTTCTGAGGAGTCTGAGCTTTCAGCTGCCTTTTTCTTTGTAACTTCTGCATAGGTAGGGTTGGGGGGGCTACCATGAGGAACTTCAGATTGATTGGCAACCTCACCCTCTTTGCTTGGAGGAGATACTTCTCTTTGATTCTCATTTTCTTGAGCAGCGGTCGGTGGGTCAATATGTGCTCCCTCAGTTTCTTTTAAGCTTTCTTCAGTCTCCTGAGTGGGTGTGGGGATGTTCCTAGCTCCTACTGCGGCGCTTTTTCCTGCATCTTTTTTTGCATGGCCAGCTCTCTGGACTAGTGTCCATTGATCCCTGCTATGTTTGTCTGTTTGCTCCTCTGCTCGCTTCTTACAATGCTTTGCAAAGTGCCCATGTCCGTGGCAATGTCGACATTTAAAGGGAAGCTGTTCGTAGTCGAGTTCTTGGACATGCGTCCATCCTGCTACCGTGAGCTTGATCGCTTCAGGCAATCCTTCTTCGAGATCAACTTCGACACATATTCGGGCGCAAGAGTACTGGTCTTTTCTAACTGCTTGATCAATGTATTTGCCTAGCGCATTCCCGATGACTTGAAGCGATTTTTGATTCCAGCAGTGGAGAGGCAGATGTGGTAGTCTCACCCACACCGGCATAGCTGATGGAACGTCCTGTGTGGGATCAAAATCCGGAGACCACTTGTTTAAATACAAGCCTTGCGGCCCCATGAAGTAGGGGCCATTTCTGAAGATTAAACTTCGGTCTTCTGGATTTTCGAAGACGAAAACGAAGAACCCTTTACCCACGAAGTAACTCTTGACTTCGTCTTTTATCAAGGGTTTCCAGTTTCTTTGTGACCAATCCTCCACGGATTTGGGGGACAGCCAAAGACCCGTAAACTGGCCGATGAGGCCCCTTTCTGCCAGGTTGAGCGCTGCTTTACATGTATCTTCCTCAGGCAATGCAACAGTAGGGATCGAATCCATTTTTTTTATGAATTTCTGTTGAATGGCTGAAGGGGGGCGTTTCGTTCCAGCAGCTATCAATGTTCGAAAAGCAGTGACTTCAGGTGGAACAGGAAGGGGGGCAGAGCCCCCAGGCGACCCCATCGAGCAGCAGGAAGAGGGAGCAGGGCTGCGCGCAGGAGCGCAGCAGCCAGGGCGGCGCAGAGGACTCCGGGAACCCTAGCTTCAGGGCACGGTGGAGAGCAGCGCGCGCAGTCTACTCCAACGACTTGTGTTTATATATATTGACTCTTTTATTTTTATTTTCATTTGTTTATTTATTTTTTTTTATTTTTATTTTTTCTTTTATTATATATTTTTATATTTTTATTTGATTTTATTTTTTATTTGATTTTATTTGATTTTATTTATTTATTTATCTATTTATTTTTATTTATTTTTTAATTTTTAATTTTATTTTATTTTATTTTTTATTTTTTTATTATTTATTTATTTATTATATTTTTTGAAAGTTTGAAAGTTTGATATTTTATTTATTATTTTTATTTATTTATTTTTCTCTTTTTATTTTTATTTTATTCTATTATTATTTTATTTTTATTTTGCTATATTTATTTTTATATTTTTATTTATTTTTATTTTATTTTTATTTATATTTATTTTTTTGTCTTTTTGTCTTTTTTCTTTTTTTTTTAATATTTTTATTTTTATTTTTTTTAACCTCTCACTTTAATTTAAAAAATTTATAACTAATAAGTTTACTAAATAATTATAACTAATAAGTTTACTAATTTATTAACTAAACGAATAAATTTATTAATTGGTTTAATAGCAGGAGGGAACTAGCCGTTACTTATTAAAAACATTTTAAATTATTAAAAAATCAAACTAGCCGTTTAGAAAACGGCTAGTTTAAACATCTCTACATCTATTTAAGCTTATTGATTTGATCTGATCTCTCACCTAGTCTTGATGATGAATCACACTGGTTGGTTCGAAACGCGTCGACAACGTTCCATTATATGTGATTATTACCGAAAGAGAGTTTACAATATGGCTCTCTTTTACCAAGAGAGTCTTCTCTTACACCCACGCTTTTATGAGTTCAAATTCCATGTAATGAAAGGTAAAAATAATAACCAATGTTTATGGGACACTTATTCCAACCTGAATGTTGGGAAGAACATCCTAGTGGGTGTTCATTTCAGTTATTATGGCTAAAGGAAATTGGCAAAGGCAAAGGCAAAGGCCTTTGAAAGGCAAAATGGAATATTTGGCACATTTAGTTATGAAAAATAATGGAAATTAGGAGAAAAGGGAGATGAAAGGTCGCAGGTTGCATGTGAGGAGGAAAATGAAGGAAAATAATGGGAAATGAAGAAAATAGGGCCTCTTTTATAAAAAGGCTTCTGAGAATCAATTCGTACCTTTTGTCGGTGCATTTTTGGACCTCTCTCATTATTCTCTCTCTCTCTCTCTCTCTCTCTCTCTCTCTCTCTCTCACTCTTGGACACTTAGAGTTTCTTGGAGCACTTTGGCATTGGAGCAAGAAAGGCAAGAAAGCAGGAAGAAGGAGGAAACAAGCAAGGAGGAGTGGGAATCAAACAGCTACAGCAGGATTCTTGGTAGGTATCAATTTGCATGTGTATTTCCTTGCTAGATCTGGCATGCATGGTATTTCATGTAGTTCTTTTATGTCTTGGTTTCCAGGTGTGACAATGTTTTTAGCCTAGCCTTGCCATTTCCAGATAGCCATCGTGTTATGGATTTCTCGTGTTTTGGTTTAGCTGGATTGTCGGATGGATTCAAAGTTGAGTGGGGTTGATCTCTGAATTGATATAACACATGGCCTAGTAACCATTGAACCGGGCTATGGGTTGTGGTAAAGCCGAATTATGTGTTGCCTTGGTAGGCCTAGGAATCCTTGACAAGTGAATAGCGGGATATACGGTAAAGCCTAGAGGTGGTTTGCTCTCCATCAAACCTAGGAATCTCAGGTTTGGGATATACGATAAAGCCTGGAGAGTATATCTCGATTTAGGGCCTAGTGACCCCTGATTCAGACTGTGCGTTGCAGTAAATCCTAAGAGACCAAGAGACAGGAAAATTCCTCACTGTTTAGGCGAAGAGAATCCAGTGATATACGTGCTTGTGTTGGCCTAATGATCGGGTGTAGATCACGGTAAAGCCGGTTATGACATGTTTATTGTGTTGGCCTAGTGATCCGGGATGGATCATGGTAAAGCCTGATTTCTATTGATGAGGATGAGGTGGTTTAGCCTTGGGGCGCCCTAGTTGGCTCTTTCGGTTTCAATCCCACATTCATGCTTGGAATATGGCACGGGGGCGATTGGCTGAAGAGAGATTTGGCTCAACCAATCTATGGTCGGGTGGAACGTGGAAGTACCATCTTCGGTTGGTTTTTACATTCAATAATGAAGAGCCCAGTCCTTTGGTATTTGATGTATAAATGCACTAGTTATTATGTGGATTCTAATGTTGTTGTATCCATGATATTTCTAATGTTAATATGTTGGTTATAAGCATGTATTTTACTAGTGATGATGTATGTCTTTCTCTATGTTTTTACTTGTAAATGAATGCACAATGTATCTATGGTCAAATAAATTGTATTGCGGCTAATGATGTAGGAGAGCAAAGCTTCTTAGCGATTCTCAAATAACTATGAGACCCTTATGCTCATTGTTGTTGTTTATACTTTTAGCTTTCATGTTTGTGACATGTTTGACAAAATGCTTGCCATGGCTAGGAGGGGTCCATATGAGTTCTTATTGATGTGATTGCTTTTGTATCATTTTCTTGTTGTTATTTATCATCTCTGAAATTTTCATGAAGTTTTGGGTAGAGCACTAGGTTCTGGGCCTGGAAAGGTGGCTCAAATCCCAGGGTCGTTGGCACAGAACTAAGTATTTGGGGCCTTGGCCACTTGCATGCAGTGTTATGTCTGCGCCTATAGACTCTTGGGCACTGGCATGAAGTATTATGCCTACGGATATGGCTCAAAGGGGGGTAAAAATGTCAGTGTGACCCAGGGGTAAGAGGCTTGAATGGTTGGGTTACCTCTTGGGAGTGTTTTGGTTGTTGTAGAAGGTTTGTATGTTATGTTTATGTCGGTTCAACTTCCTTAAGGTCACCTAGGAGGTTGAATCTCATTATAGTAGCCTCTAGTTGCATATTTACCCCAGATGGTCGGTTGCTTGGGTAGATGTGGGAAGGGGGTGTTACAATGAGCATCGTGTGCCACATAGCCTCCCACTGAGGTAACCAAGCAACATTAAATATTCCCTAAACAAGTCAATTAAACATCATGTTTATCTTATTATCTCAATTGATCTATGCATATATCCCCCCAATTCAATGATAAAAAATAATCGCATTCCTTGTTCATTCACTCACTTCATGTCCTATGCTCTACAAAATCTTGTATTCTTTCTCTTCAAGGATACACCTCACACATACCATCACATGCACAGACACCTTGCACATGATCCTTTCAATTAGATTTTAAACAAATCCAATTTGTAGGTTTTACCTCCCCACTTCCCGATTTTATAATCCTCAAACATAGTTTTCAACAATATGGCTCTCTTTTACTAGGCAATGTAAAATCTTCTCTAATCAAGTCAAGTAAACCGTATGATTTTCTTATTAGCTAAATTGATCTATATGGTCCTAGTGGATATCAAGGCCACCCACCTATTCAACAAGCTCATAGCATAGTTTTCTGTTTTAGCAGTTTTCCTACATTTTTTTTTGTCCTGAACTTTCAAAGTCATTTTGAGGCCCTAAACAACGTTTTTGGGCAAGACGGGCACCTATCAGTCACTAATTGTCGAGTGTAGTTGAAAAATGTACTTCTCAGTTATAAATTTTCAACGAGCTACTCAACGCCCCAAACGAAATTTGTATGCCAAAGTTATGACCTTGGGGAGTTGATGTTCCAACTTACCCTATCAGGGCTCACAAGCCTTTTGGAACTTCATCTCCCAGGTTTAGGTTTTTGGATGTTTCAGGTTTTCTCATTGCTTATTTATGATAAAAAGGCCTCCGAGCTTCATTGTAAGACAATATATGAAGGCATGTATCCATCACATCTTTTCTCAAAGATTAGCTACCACCATTTGAGCTAGTTTGTTTTCATTATGCATTTATACAGTTTCAACAATTTCCATTTATTAATAAAGTCAAGTTTCACTATATATCTATATTTTCATTACAAATATGGCTATTATTTCATTCTCTTCATAGATTGAATCAGTGGTATCAGAGTGGTATGTTCTTTATCTGTTTTTTTATGCATGTCCCCAACAAGGTTGGGGTATAAGGAGTTGGGACATCAACTTATTGAGCCCTTGTAAGAGTATCCTCACTGACCTCGATGACCTCCCATGGTGGAAGGAAGAAAGACGAGGGAGCAAGAGATCATATTAAACTACTTCTCGAGGAAGCCCTCAAGCAACAAAGGAAGGAGATGATGGATATTTTTTTCCAAATTCTTCAAAGAATGCCAATAGGCGATGCATCTTCATCATGCGACCACTTTGGAGGCAATGTCCGCTTCAAGTTACAAGTTAATTTTGATATTCCTATATTTCAAGGCCAAATATATGCAGATGCTCTAGACAAATGGTTAAATTTGCTAGAAGGGTATTTTTGGGTCCATAATTTTTCCGATAGAGAAAAGATTACCTTTGCACTCCTTAGAGTTGCACCCCATGTAAAGGATTGGTGGGAAACTTACCGTGAGCAAAATACCATGGAGGAATACACAATGTTTTAAGTTTCACCCACTTGGGACACTTTTAAGGAGCAATATTACCATGTTGGAAGCTATGAATATCACTACATGAGATGGATCACACTATGACAAGAGAAGGACCAAACAGTTCCATAGTTAACACAAGAGCTCTTCGCATAAAAAAAATGGATGTTGTGCAAGGTCGTCATTGGTGGTCAAATTAAAAGCCTTAGAGTCAAATGCAAGTTATGACTCTGAATCAAACCTCGATAAGGGAAAACTGATGATTGATGTAGAACCCAGTGCCACCACTACCACCACCAAGGTCCACAACAATGAGCCCAAAGATCCGAAGGAAGGTGAATGCATCTTTCAGTCATAGATGTGGGTGAAGGGTGCTCCACTGCATTCCATTTCCAATAGCAAGAGTCAAAATAAACTCATCTCCACAAAGGTCGCTATGCGATTGGGCTTGTCGACAACACCACACCCAGAGCCATACACCATCAGGTGCCTCCACCAAGGGTGACATCTTTGTGTCATCCAATAGTCCCACCTATCCTATGACATCAAGCCCTTCAAGGACGAGGTATTGTGTGATATTGCTCCCTTTGAAATTTGTGACATTCTTTTAGGCCAACCATACTTGTGGAAGCATCATGTTGTATATGACCGTAGACCTGATATTGTTATTATTACTTTGGGCAGACAACTATATCATATACCAAAGGTAGCCCCACCTATTATCATTTCTTTGATATTTTCTAAGCAATGCAATAAGGTTATCTCCTAGACCGATAATTTTTTCTTCTTCCTGACTCACTCTCAAAGTAATGAGAAGATTGTGGCCACATACATGGCCTCCACACACAGATCCTCCACGTAGCAGAGGAAAATGGACAAGGATGTGGAAGAATACAAAGACATCTTCTCCTCGGTCACAGGGGTACCTTTTCACTATCAAGTCAAGCATTCAATTTATCTGACCCTCGACGCACCTCTACCGATTAGGCCAATCTACCATCACTCTCTTCTATAAAATGAGGAAATTAAGTAATAGGTCCAAGATATGCTCCAAAAAGGGCACATTTGACTGAGTTCCTCAATTTCAGTTCCAAAAACCATGGAAGAGGATATATATCAACCTTTAATCATGTGTTCTTACTTTGGTGATAGAGATTTCTTATACCTTTGATGACTCTTCAGTGCTAATGAGGCCGAAATCCTTCATGTGGATTGACAATTTTATTCCCATTAACCAAAGGCTCACATATATTCAGCGTTGTTATGCAAAAATTTTCCAGTGATCAACATTTTATTTGATATTGAATTTGTAGAGAATAGAGCAGGGTGAGGCTTCATTATTCTCCATTATATGTACACATGGATCATGAAAAAACTTTACTTGGTTTTTGAGAGAATGGTCTTGTCTTACAACACAACCCTATATGTGGTCAATAATTTATTGAAATTAACAATTTTATTTATATTCACATTAGTATAACCCCAACCATTCACTCCTACAAAGCAAAAGTTGGTGAGTCATTCAACGAGAAGAAATATAACTGACAAAGATTGTTTCAATTTGCAATAGTCATTAACTGACTGTGGATTAGAGTTAGGCATATGCATTAGAATAGGTCCAAATTATTAATTAATTATATAACTTGAATAACGTTCAAAATTCTATCATTTCCCTGCAATATTCATCTTAGTAGTTCCCCTGTCACATCATTAATTATTAGATACACTTTTCTTATCAAGTCCCTTATTACGTTTTAACTCGGTCTCCAATTTTGCATAAAGTATTATTAGGTTTTCCATTTCCAATAAGTGCAATATTTAACATTATTGATGTATTCTTAAGCTTCTCTAGATATCCATCCTCAAAAAACATCAGTGCGTTCTCTTCACTTAATGTTCTCAGTTTTGTGTTGAAATCCTGACCATGAAGACAAAGTTGTTGTTGCACTGGGTACTACCATGATAAATGCCAACACTGTTCAGATTTCTAGATATTTTTTGACATGACAAAGTACACAACAAAAGTTATCCTCATTTGGCCATAGATATTGATTTAAATTTGACAACAATATCGATAATATTCAGTGCTATTTTTCCATTTAAATTCACTCGCAGGCTAAACAAGAGAGTTTGAAATAACGTTGAGAGTTTCGGATTTGACACATTGGAATTCTCACCTCGGTGTTTCTTCTTAGTGTTGGACTCTTTGAAATAGCAATGTTGAGTGGTCATTCTAACATTTCGACGATCATTACTATTAAAAGTAAGGGTTTTCATCATTTTTCATATTAGATACAATATAATACTGGGGTAAAATGAAGCAGTTTATATTCCAGATCTAAGGAGTATGGGCTTAAGAAAATCCACCCCTTCTTACAAGGCCATTATGCCAAGCTCGTGCGTTTGGAAAACCAAGTGAAATTTTCTTGTTCAATTAATCACGTTTAGTCAAAGCTCGAAAAGTTTCACAATCTCAATGAGCTGACATGAGGAAATTCATTTTCCTTCTATATCATAGTAACATTTTAAAATGATCCATGCCTCTCTTTTATTTGAATATGATTTGTTTCTTTCAACTTGTGCACTACACTCTTGAGATGATTCATTCTCGCTTGAAATCTTCAAAGCATATCCTTCCAGTGCTTATTGATCATCACTAGCAGGCATGTCTCTCTTGTTGCAAATACCTCTTAAATCTCCATTTTGTAGAAATTATGGAGAGTCAAAAATTTGCCTTATGTGTTTAGGGTTTCATTCATCATATTCATCACAACCATAATATTTAACTTAGCACGTTCACGTAATCTTCATCTTATGCATTTATCTTAACATCAGTGATTTATGGCAATGTGGCATTGCATCGAAACCACAAAAAGGATTAATGAAAACGTTGAGCAAGAAGAGCATCACACCTCCAAAGCCTCGAGATATTCAACTAGATCATCCTCAAATGGTGATGGTTTCCCAATATTATTTGTTCTTTTACAGGGAAGTATTACATCCACATACCTTGTGTCTTATTGTTCCAGTCAACATAAATTAATTTTTCTATGTGCACAACAATTCAAACTCCTCTTGAGTACACCAAAAACATAGCTTTGGAGTGTTGTGTTCCATAAGAGAGGCACAATGGGTGCTTATAAAGCATATAGCTTGTAGGTTTTTCCTTCTTCATATTTTCAAATGTGTCTGAACTTTCTCCATGTATTGCCAACACATGAAGAATTTTCCTTAGAATTGGACAAGCTGAATCACATCATAAATTGAAACAAATCTAGTATTGACCCACGTAGGAAAACCTTGAACTCACATGAGTTGAAATGTTGATGACCAAATCTCTTTTAGGACATTAAACTATCGAATTGACCCTGTCCCTTCACTGTTAATTAAACCATTCTTGTTTTTCGAGTCAACATCGTGCATTAAACCTTGATCATCCCTAATATTCTTTGCAATTTTGGGGTAGAATCCATTCTCGAACCATGAGTTGCTTGTTCAATTTCAATATTATGTTGCTCTCAGTTGATTTTCCTTTAGTATCACTAGCAGTTCCAACCTCAATCGTTGAGCAAATATTTTTACAATGGATGGAGAAAGGATGTAGTAGAGGTTCCTGAAAAGTCCTCACAAATGCTTCATCATCAAGAAACTGAAATTTTTGTTTGAAGCAAGTGTTTTTCAACTTCAAATGACTCTTTAACATCAGCTGGGGAGTCAAAGTGGTCATTGGCTTCTCCATATTGTGTTGATGGAGGCTCTTTTTCTCTATCATCAACTGCAACCTTATACTTGAAAGGTAGGCTTTCTGGAATCAATTATATAATATGTCCATATACAAGAGTACCTTGTTCATGTGGAGAGAGCCTCTTCCTTGAATTCCCTAACCTAAGACTGATTGGATTCTAACCTTCCACAAAAATTTCCGCAGGCCCATCAACTAAACCATTCAAATGGGTATGCCTACAACTCACTTGCTTAATGTTGATTAGTAAGTCATTGTGCCCAACTGTATTTGACTCTTGAAAAATTATTAAAGGATGGCTTGAAGAGTCTTCTTCTTCATTGTATTTCAAAGGCAACAAAACTTTGACATTTACCTAACTGATAACTCCTTCTTGTGGTATTTGCAATAATAAAGAACTCTTGGGAGTAAAACATCTATGTCGCTTTAAAGACATGAGGTGAGATTTTACAAATATTGAATTTTGAAGCTTTCACTGCACCATAGGTGAAAAGATTGCGAGCATAAACTATTTGAGCAAGCTAGTTTCAACTAAATAAATTTGTAAAAATCTAAAAGAAACCTTTAAGAGATTATGCAAATGCGAGTCTTTCTTGAAAAAAAGCTCAATTGTTTCTTGAAAAGAAGCTCAATGCCATATGTGCAATTGTGAAAATTTAATATTGAAATCATAACAAATATTTTCCCCAAACCAATTCAACACTCAAGCACATAAGTTAATTTAATGACTGGAAATAACAATGGTATGCAATGCAATTTCCATCATGACAATGTTATTACTATGACTGAAATCACCATGAAATTTTCATGAGAACTCAAGCTTAAATATGCAAGTTAGGGGATGAGAACCAAGGTGGAGTATGACCAACAACACAAGATTGATGCCTATAATTTGCAATGCACACTATGGGGATATAAATCTTGAAGGTGCATGAGTAAAGCAACAACTTCAGAAACCCTAATGCATTCAGCAGAATGCGAACCTAGATGAAACAATGGTGGGCATAGGCAATGTTCCTTGTGAAAACATGAACAACCACAACCTTCCATGATAGCTAGGTCATTTAAGGATCTAACCAATTTAAGACATAGAGATACCTATTGAAACCTTGAAAAGCATGGGGGGACCCAAAATTTGGGCATTTAGGCTAAAATTTTTGGGTGGTGTTGTAGTGGCTACAACAGTCACATTGCACTCTGCCTTTTCCATTCCTTTTAACAAATCTGAATACTTTCCTTTAAATAATGAAAAGATGGATACATTGTCCAAACACTTTGAAGATCTTCATGTTGTGCTAATTGATGAGGTTTCTCTTGTTGGCTCTACACTTTTGTACCATCTTGATGAATGATTGCGTGAAATAAAATACACCCCTATAAAACACTTTGGAAATGTTGATTTGATAATGTGTGCTGAATAGTGGGTGCAATCTGTCAAAGACTCTTTTGTCTTTGAACACCCAATTTTGAATAAGGTTATAGTGCCATATAGTTTTTGGCAGGACAATGTAAAATGCTATTTTTTGCATATTTCAATGTGTAAAAAAGACAACTTTTATTTCAATTTTGAACAAAATGAGATTGAATTCTGAGTCATATGTTGACATAGAATTCATCAATCATCATTGCTATAGGTCATCACAAAAAATAAAGATGTGCAAAGACACAATGAAAACATATTGTCACATGTGGATACAAAGTTGATAGTTCTTGAATCATTTGACAAGGTTGAAAGCATCCAAAGAAACTTTTCATCTTATGAAAAATAACAAATTTTCCATAAAAAATGATATTAAAAAGAAATCAGTTCGTTGAATTGTATATTGGAAACTACAACATCAAAGATGGACTTGTTAATGGTTTTGATGGAACATTGAAAGCTTATTTAAATGGAGTAAATGGACATGATGTACTTTGGATAGACTTTTTTTATTCATTTGTCGAGAAATTGAAAAGAAAAAATTCCAAGAATTATATGGCACACATATTGCAACAACGTGGACACCAATGTTTCGTGTTGCAAATCTATTACTACCATCTAGAGGGAAAAGTCATTACACTATATGAAGAAAATTTCCCGTACAATTAGCTTGTGCTAGGACAATACATACAAAGCTTGGATTTAGAAAACACTTGCATTTAACCTAAGTGACATTCAAACACATGGTTTAGTGTACACAACCCTTTCACCAGTGAAAACCATGGATTCATTGTTATTACTTCAAAAATTAACAAACCACAATCTCCGTGTTGGTAAAAAAATAGACACATAAATGAAATGCTTGGTTGAAAATGCATTGTGAAACTTTGATCTTGTTTGTACTAATTTTGCAGATACCAATGTACTTACATTGGTGTCCCTAAAAGTGCGTAGTTTACATGCGTCTTGATGATATTCAACAAAATGAAGACATTAAGAACAATATGGTTATTTGCTTCCAAGAGACACACACATTGCCTATATAACCAACATAAGTTTCTTGAATTCAATTTGAATGCATCATACTCTATTCATGGTGTCCTTGCATAAAAAAACACAAATATATTTGGAAAAAAAAACTTTTGCAATGCAAAAGTTGAGCTTGTAATGCGAGAGATATAAGTAATACAACTAACTTTCATTATGAACATATATGCCACTCCTTTTATGCATGTCTTTACAATCATTGAAACAATATCAATAGCTAAATTACACATTCTCCATTGTGACGGTATCTTGACTATTGTTGGTGATTTCAATGTAGACATCCATTCAAATAGCCAAAGAAGAAAGAAACTAATTGAATATATGCAATCGATTCACTTGCAAAAATCAAGACATACAATTACACTCCAAAATCATGTTTAATTTTCCACGACATATGAGAATATAGGTTTGGGTCTACAATCTCTGACACAACCAAATCAAATGCCACAACATCACTACTTTAGACAATGAAATTTACACACATCAGTGAATAAACTAGTGCACATGATAGTTTTTTTTTTCAAACCCTTATTTGTTATATTAAAAAACTATAATACAACAATGTAGGGCTCCCGTACCAGGGATGATGGCCCTTTACAATCACACTAATACAAGAACAAAACTAGGGTTCAATGTTAGTTCTTTGACTACCAGTCTATCCTGAACAAGACAACACTTGACCTACTTGCTGATGTAGTGCTCCACAACCCTTTCAACCCACATATCCTAACACGTCATGTTGTTCCTCAATCTCCTTCTATCAATGAGCTCTGCACCTTTAGGTCACTGAACTCGACCAAGTCAATCTACCTTCTATCTTCTCCTTTGTCCTTCAAGATCTACAAAACTTAGGGTCTTTGATCAAATGTTCACAACTTCGTTTGTGATCAATTGCTTGGTCTGCCTACTTCTGCCTCCCTCTACTTCTATAATTAAGACAATTCAAGGACTTGGAGGTTTCCCACTCTCATTGTAGAAGTCCATATCTACACAATGAACTAGTAGGGGCAATAATTTGGCTCTCTTGGCTAGTCATTAGTCCTTTAATGATCAAACCCTTGAGCTCCAACAATCCTTCCACTCCTAGAAAACTTGAAGTCCTTCTCAAGTCCTGCTCTTAGGGAACTTTATTACAACTCCTAAAAACCTCCCTCTGTACATGAATTGTCCACCAATTCTATCCTAAACTGGACCCCCAAACACCTAGTATTACATCAACCTTGGAAGACTTAAAACATACCTTATAGTAGACTCCTTCTTCCCTATTGTAATCCATGGTAATATGCATATATCTCTAAGATTACTGTCTGGTTAGGAAAAACAACCAATCCCAAAATTATAGTACAAAATCTTACCTACAACTGCGCTCATCTTCAACTAGGTGGATCCTATCCCTGTGATGTCCTTCAAGTGACATGTTTCCCAATCTCTGCTTCAAAAAACTTTTTTTAAACACTTGTAATGGGGATCAACCCTACTTGAACAGAGAATGAAACCCTCTGATCATAGAGAACCAACCCTCAAAAGATGCACTGAAACCCTCCTTTTCCAATTGGCCACCTCTGCTTAAACTCAACCTTCAAGCACAAAAATATAAACACAAATATTATCTTCCTTCTCTTGAGAAATGCTCCTATAAGTTGCAGCTCCTTGGATTAAACATCCTCCTCTTGGATGGAAAGCTCTTGTGTTATATCTTCCCTAAACTAGCGATGATAATCACATTTGTCCCAAACCCTTAGGACAATCCTCCAACTACTTGAAATTGATCAACATGAAGCAACATATCCTCACACCCATTCTGATGTTGTCTACATATTTTTGGGCCATAGATATGAGCATATAACGTGAGTTTTTTAGCCCTCTTTAGGGTTATGTGACTGTCTCAGAGGAGCCCTAAACTAGACCTTCAAAAATCCTTCAACCCTGCGCAAAACTCATTCTTTAGGCCTTTACCTTATTTTCTATTGTTCCATGTGTCTGTGACTAGGTTAAGATACCTTCTAGGCATGTTATTTCATCCAAATAGGAGATCCATCCTACTGCAAATGCACAAAATAACTTGCGTCCTATCACAAATATTTAGCATGGCCAAAACTTTACAAATTATTGACCAACAACTCTCCCTAACTAAGCTTCATCAAATCACAAGGAAAACTCATCCTCCCTTCACATTAGATCAACACCTTAGGTTCTTAGGCTAGATATGGTTTCTCCTTAGCATATGATCGAATTCCCTTGATGGATCTTTTCCTCTCCTTCTAGCTCTTCTCGACCTTGCAACTAGGTTTGCTTTGGAATACATCTTTGCTAGCCCTCATAATCAATTTAGTGTCTCTCTCATTTGATGTTTCTAGCCTTTTCCTAAGGCCTCCTTAAATAAATTTTTCCTTAGGCCCATTGAACCCTCTATATCTTAGGGGTTTTTCCACTTAGACCTTAGGAAATTTATTTTTTTCCTTTTTAATTTATTCTAGAATTTTAAACTCCATCTGGGTTTAAAACCCCTTCACTTGGGTTCTTTGCCCACAAACCATTTTTCTGACCAAACTCACACAAACCCTATATGTAGGCTTATGGAGTACCTCCCAAACTACGTACTTCAACAACTCAAAATCTCAAAGAGACCATATTTGGACGAATATTAATCCTGGTTGTTGTCGAGTTGGTTTTTTGGATGCATATTGGAGTGATCATGATACAATTCATGCTAGCTTGTGCCAAAATTGAACTTTGCAACAAACAGTTCCAATCATATACCCATTTTGTTTCTCTTTTCCATGAGAAAAACAAAACAAAATTCTTTATATAGTAAGGGAAAATCACTCCCTTTATTCCAAGTATTTTTTTTCCTCTCATTATTTCTCTTCTTCTTTGAGACTTTATATTTTATCATAAGCAATAATACCAACATTAACCTTTGTAACATGAATCCAAACATTTGTTTTGTTATTTGTTCACATTGTTTTAACCTTCCTTTAACCAATACATTTATTTATGTGAGATAAAGTTTGTTTGGCCTTCATTTTCAATTAGTTGTAATTATTTTTTTTCATTATGTTTCCTCCTTCCTATATTCACACTTTAAAACAAAATTACTTAATAATATTGGATATTTGGCATCTTTCTCATCTTGCTTGCTTGTGCACCTTAGGATTTTTTCATATTTGCAACAACCAAAGGTTCAAGGGCAACCGAAAACTTAAAACCGTTGCATCTTCCTAGCAAAGACAAGCACACCGCACATTTTCCTAGCTCCATATGGTATGAATAATAATAAAAAATCCCTCAATTGGACAAACTTTCTTCCCTTTTTTTCATTATACATTTCATAGCTTTGATGTTACACATAAAAATATGCTCAAATATAGTTGGTCATAAAAAATTATGCCTTTGTGCATAGAATTTGGGTTGTTGATACAAGACTTAGATGTGGTTAAACCTATTTGAAATGATACCTTGACTCTTTCATTGTATTCTTCTTAATGTTATGGTTGTATCAATGATGTTCCAGAGTCCATTTAAATCGTCTTTCATTATGTACTTACTTATAATATGCATTTGTTGATTTGAACAATGCTTAATCTTTGAGACTCATATATATATAGGTATTGCATGCTATACTAACTGTTACTAGAGATTTTTCATCTCCCTCATCTAGTTTGTTTTTGTGCCTCAACCTTATTTGAAATTTGCAATAGTTGAAGTCTCTAATTAATTTGATTCAATTTATATAATATTAAGAAGAGAAAAATTTGCATAGAATCTATGGCTATTTTTAATGAAACCTTGGGGTTGTAGTCATTTCAACTACATATTTGATTCTTCCAATGTATATTTTTGAAAGAAAGCATATGTAGGATCCATGTTCTAATATCCAGTTCAATAGCTTGTACCCTTTTTTTTTAATGCAAATGAGTATATTTGAACAATTATTCCTCTTTTATATGTATATAAATATAATTATACATGTTTTTAACACTAGATATTCTCCTCAGATCTGTGTGATCGCGTGAAAAATAAGGAGGGGCAGTTGTCACATGCCAACTCTGCATGAGAAATTAATGGGAATGGATGGGTGGTGGCCATTCCATGAGCTCACCACAAGCCACATTCATTACATCCATTTAATGAAGGTTCAGGTGAGGACAAAGAAAATACAATTCGAGCAAGATATGAATTATTTCATCATTGTGATTTCGAGATTCATTCCAACATTCATTCCCTCGGTTGCATTGCTCTGCGAGTGGATGGTCACTGGGGGTTAGAAGTGGTAGCTAGAATTAGGTTTTTTCAAGTCATAGGAAGAGATTACATAGGTCTAGTTATCATGGTTAGGGAAAGGGGTTGAGCCAAATGAGGTGGCAGGGATTGTGAGCACCAACCTATCCCTCCCTGACATGGTCAAGGAAAAGAAAATTTTGATGAGGAAATACCAATGCACATCCTCTGCCTCATTTCTACCATGGAGGCTCAGGAGAGAAGGAATGCAAGAAATGGCCACTCGGTTGTCCAAAATTTTCTTGGCAGACAACTCTAGGGGCAGGAACAAGCCAGGGAGAGAGTCAAAGGATTTTTTTTTAATTCAACACCTTCTTGGTTCACATGTGCACTACCTTAGGAATTTTCCAAAGTGATGGAAATTACCTTCCCCCCTCACCCCCCCTCCTATGACATTCTCCAATTCGAAATCAGGGATTGAAGTAAAAAAATCCTCCCATTAGGAGTAATTACCCTCTAATCCAGCTCAATCAGAACCTCAAGCCAAGAAACAAAAGGTGGTTGGTAGCCACAAATCTTCTGAACCGGTAGGATAGATGATGAATTTAGCAAACCAAGATGGCATTGAGGGCATAACCAAGGGGGGATCCTCATGGGGGGAGGCATAATCCTACACTGGGAAAACATTCAACGAATGAACTTCCTGAAGGATACAACAAGCCCTTCCTCTACCAGGATTAGCAGGAACATGCTAGGAAGGAAAAGGCTCGACAAGGAAAGGCTCCAAGGGAGTAAACACATCTCACCCAGACCAAGACCAAAGAGCACACATATTAACCCAAACAAGCATGCTAAATTTTTAGGATAGTCATTCTCAAAGTCTCAATTTCATATGTCATTTAGTTTCTCTTGTCTACTTAGCTTTAGTTATGTTTGCTTTGTTTTGGTGCCATTTCATCACCATTATGGTTTAGAACTCTTTGGGAGACCATCTAGTTTCCCTCTCATGGGAAGACCATGGTCTCCCTCACTCTCTCCACAAAACACACATGTTTTTTTGTTTGCAAACAACTTCAGGATATTAATTATTCCAAACCTCCATGATTGTACTTTATGTATTTTTTTGAATATATAAATATTTTGGCTTGATTACGAAAAAAACACTAGATATGCATGACTTATGTAAATTAGTGAGATATGTTTATGGTACATAATTAAATTTAAAACATAAAAGTCCCTATTTATATTTTTCCATAGTTGACATACAATATATTACTTAATGGTTGTGTTTCTACAGGTGAAACAACGAGAAGATGTCATCTCACAAAGCAGATAATGCAACAATTAGTAATGAAACTGGTCATTTAGGAAAATGGTTCACTCCTCCCTCCACAATCAAGAATAAAGCACAATCTTTCCATTTGCACATTAATTACTTTCTTTTTTTCTTTTGTTATGTTAGTGTTTTAAAAATGGAAAAAAATACAAACTCTGAGGATTTTTTTTTTGTTTTTTACGGGAAAGCAAAATAAAAGGCAATATCATCGTCCATAATTGACATTTGCATGGGAAATTCAACAAATATTTTTGAAGGATATGTCTTAGTGTTGCATGGCCCTGCTTCTTTTATAGCATCCTGCTCACCACCAAAGGCTAAAGTCATACATGTTGATCTTGTTGACGTACATGGACAACTTACAATAAATGTTAACATAAGTGACAAGCTAATTTCAAAATTCTTGTCCTACTTCTCTGTTAGCATCATTGTTCATATAACAAGATTTAACATCATAAAAAAAACAAATATGAATGAGGTGATACTAATCATTGCATCTCATTGACTCCAACCTCTGCTACTGATACAATACCAATGTTGTGTTCTGAACATTACCTTACTCTAAATACTACAGTTGTTGCACTTTTAGAAGAAAATACATATTATTCAGTTCTAAGCTTTGCAACACTTGTTACAAGATGCCAACAAAACAATACAATTTGAAATATATGTCAAAGATAGTGAAACAAACAACGACAATACCACAATATTCTCTAGAGTCTTTGCATCTTATTTTCCTTTACTTTTTACCCATCTGTTCTTCCCTTTGTTTTTCAATTCTTCTTAAAATAATTCATACTTCCATGCTCTCTTTGTTGCAACTAATTGAATTTTTCCCTACAATTTTTACCAAGTCCAGTTAGGTGATTAGTATAGAAAAAAAACCTCTGAACTACAAAAACATATATCAAGGGGCAAGATAATCATGTTTCTATTCAAAAATGTGGTTTGAAGCGGCCTAAAAGGGTCACATAGCATATGCACATGTCTATCGATTTTCTTTGATCCACTTAATGTTGAATCAACAAAATCTTATTTGTGTACTCTTGCAAGAACAAATGTCTAGGTAAGATTTCAATTGCATCTTAACTTTTTATAACCTTGAATCTTTTATTTTTATTTTTGTAATTATTTCGTCCTTCCCCTGTTTTTTTTTTTTACATTCTTTATCCACCCTAATTTTAATAAGAATGTATGCCTACCAATAAACAAAGTATTGTGTATTACTAGAGTACTCAAGCAAGCTGATATGATTTTCCCGCCAGTCAAACCATTTTGCAGTGAGTGTAAACAACTTATTAGAACGATGGAGTGCCTAGTAGATAGCATGCTTTATTGCACAAAGTGTGGTTGCAAAACATTATTTTCTTATGAACACAATATGCAGTGTAAAATCAAGGATGCAAATGACAAGTTAAATTGCACCCTTCCAAACGATCTTCTTGAATAGTTCTTTCCAAAAATTCTCCACACATGCTTTGAAAAATACAAATAAAACATCTTAGGGACTATTTCCTGTTACATGAGTTCTTAATAACCGAGGCTTTTAAAATTTCAATGGACAATATCATTGTTGACATAAAAAACAATTGACATCATTTCATATCTAAATGTAAGTTCATTTACATTATGCACTAACCAAAAAAAAAAAAAAAACATGATTTTGCTTTTCATTTTTTCCCTTTGTACACTTTGTTGCTAATTAATAATTTTTTTCCCTCTCTTTGTGCATATTTTTGGTTTCATTTCACTAGAAACTACCACTATGAAATTACAGTTTCACGAAGCAACAAAAGGGTTCTACTAGCATGTGGATTTTTATTATCTACTATCTTTAACAATGATGTGTAACTATTAAACACAATCGTTGCACTTGTATAAAGTCGTCTTTTGAAATCATGAAATTCCAAAAGAATAGAACTAAATGTTTTCTGAAGTAGTTTCTTACATTTCATGTATTTTGTATATTTAAAGTTCATGTGAGGCACATTTATTAAAGGATTATCATATGAAACAAATGTATATTTATTCAATTTATTGTTTGTTTCTAACTTTTCTCCCTTGTTTATTATTTAGTAAGTTATTTTTTCATGTTTTTCACTCTTGTTTTTTACCTTGTCTCTTTTTTATAGTTTTCTAGTGTTAGTTTATATAAACACAGTTTTTTTGTGTTGATTCTCTTTTCTCGAATACTTGGAAGAAATGTAAAAATAGGAACAATAGCAAGCAAAATATTAACTAAAAAACATGGTCGTCCAAATTAGTTAGTTAGCTAAATGCAACCAATCATATACTTCATGTTTTTATAGATATCGTTGATTTGTATACATGCTATATATTCAAAGTTCATCATGCTTTTCATTATAGCTAGTTCTCCATGCAATATGATGTTTCATTGATAATAAATTCAATAGGGATTAAGAAAAAATAGTGTAAGAAAAAAAGCATACTTGACTAAGGTAATATGTAGTATTGAACCCTTTGTTTCATATAAAAGTTGGTTATGTAATTTTCTGCGATTACTAAGTTCATTATGGTTGTGTGGTGTGGCTCACATTATTTGCCAACATTATACATGTTTGTATTATATAACAATAACGATATTGACTCATCATTGTTTAATGGTTTTTTACACCTTATAAATTATATTTTGTACTCCATGTTTTTTATTCATATGCTATGTTTCTTTTTCTATGTTGTTAGGTGCATTAACTCAATAAAAATATTGTAGCTAGCTCATTGTATTTTGTGGACTTTGATTGTGCAATGTAATTTTTTGCATTGTCTTAATCTTCTATCAAATTTTCAAATTCTATAATTGATTAAACACATTATAACATAGTTTTTTTTTCCGCTTATCAAATTTCAAAACAAAATTACAAATTATGGTATAAAGGTAGGAACTAGATACTTTGCAACTATATATATATATATATTATTTATATATGAAATAATTTTCCTTTTAAAAATATGAGATTTTTTAACTGTATTTAAGATAATTTTATGAAGTGAACTTTTTACATTTACTTTAAAGTGATATTAACTGTGTTTTCGTGGAATTTTCCCGTGGTAATGGAAATAAATGTTTTGAGTTTGTGTTTAAAAAAGAAATAAGTAGCTATGAGCATTTGCTTTGAGTGTTTTGTTAATTCAGTTGGTAAGAGCATACTGATAGCGATTTAGAATTGGAATCCATCACTTTAAAAATGAACAACATAGATTAAATAGTTATAAATATATTATAGTTAAAGAAAATATTTTTTTATTTAAAAAAAATAGTGAAAACATACCGTTAATTATAATTTAATATTTAATAATTATAATTTAATATTTAATAAATATATGTAGAGTAGAGAAAATTATTTGTGCTAATAGTTTGTTTAATGATGCTCACTGTTGCAATTTGATAAGTGGATGATGGATTTTTGAATAAATATCAAACATAAAACAAAGTAGATAAATAGTAAAGAGTGGTTCACCAAATTATTGAATATGTAATGTTTTAGCTCTCAATAATAACTATCCCAAGCTATATTTTAAATATATTGTAGAAATGTTACATTAAAACAAAGTAAATGAATAGTAAAAAATGGTTCACCAAAATTACTCACTATGTAATGTCTAATTGACAATTATTATGGGAATCCACGTGACATAGAATATAAATGGTTTGTATTTTTTCTTTTGAAGGAAATTATTATTTTTAATTATAAATAAAATTAATTTTAAATTTAACCAAAAAAATATGTTAATGTTTAAAACCTATGCATATTATATCAACCTTAATATTAACATTAACACTAATATTAATATTAAATTTACACTACCAATAATATTGATAACATAATTGTTGTTATTATTATTGTAATTTTAATATTAATAATAACCAATATTAATATTAATATTAATATTAAATTCAATTTTAATATTAACATAATTAAATATGTTGATATTTTAGTATGTTGCATACTAATATATATATATATATATATATATATATATATTGTAAGTCAGCAGTTGTATTAAAAGCATCAAATGTACATAAAATTACAAAGGGTTATGCTGGTGCCAGAACATCGGAAAACCGTGATCCCCAGACATAACAAGAGGAACCAACGTAGACAAAATTGACGAGACAAAGCCAAGCTTTACAGGGAAAGAAAAGCCACTGATAGTAGAAGGCAACCTACCAGCGGAGACAAACGGTAACATGCAGAAGGACCGTGGTCTCTCGATAATAGCAAAACAGGCTACATGAAGCAGGAAAAGAGAAACAAGAACAACCAGGAAGAAAGACTCAAGGCCTAACCAGAAGGGGCTGAATTCGCAATGCGAAATTTTTTCCCTTTCTTGTTGACTACTTTAACCCAGCCCTCGGGGCTTGGGGAGATGGAGACCACTTGCAGATCACTATGGCTTCCAGGAGGAGCATCTTTGTCCGATTCGGAGGAGCTGGAGACATGCTGGCGTTTCTGAACAACCGAGGAGACAGGGGGCCTCTCGGGGACATCGGAGGGAGACGGTTGCTGTTGAGTTGCAATCTCTTCATCTGAATCACTCCCTTCCTCATCTGAGCTTCTGGAATCAAGATCCTCCAAGGGGGGAGGGTCAAAAGGTTTCCAACTTTTATTTTTTGGTTTGCATTTGCCAGATTTCTGATTGGCTAGAAACTGAGCACATGAGTTCTGAAGATGCCCGGTTTGATGACAGTGCCGGCAACGAAAAGCTGTATTCTCATAGTCAAGAGGCTGAGGCCAAGAGAAATCCCCAACTTTGAGAATGATATGGTCTGGAAGTGCTTTGCTGATATCAATTTCTGCACATATTCTACCGTAGGTGTAGATACCCTTCAGGCCCCTTGAAGGATCTGTGGCAAGGAAACGACCTAGAGTATTCCCAATAGCTTCAAATACCGCACAATGCCAAAGGTGAGCAGGCAGGTTGGGAAGCCGAACCCAGATCGGGAGTTTGGTGATGACTGTCGTGGAAGGATCGAAGTCTGGGAACTAGGGGGTTAAGAAAAGCCCCGCCGTTCCCCATAACCAAGGACCACCTGTGAGGGCAGTCTAATAATCCTTACTGTCAGCTAGAATGACAATGAAAAAACCCTTGGAGCACAAAATGATCTTGCAGTGTTTGGTCCAAGAGGAATGAACCCAACCATAGAGATCTTCTGATCGCGGCCAGAGACCATTGAATCTGCAGATGAGGGCATTTTCTTCATAGAAGTGGCGCACCCCAGCTAGGTCTGGGTGGGTTATCTCTGCTGACGGAACTTCTTCCAACCTGTCTACCAGGAAAGGCTTGGGAGCCTCCGGGGCAGGGGCAGAAGGAGGAGAGATGGGAGTCTTGATGGCCTCCTTGTAGGAAAATCCCTTGGGTGCAGAGGACTGCCCTGCTACGCCTCCCCTTAGTCGATAAGATAGAATCACTGTGGCATTCCTTCCTATATTGTAAGAAGTCAGAGGCAGATTGTCAACAAGCTGCTTACCAGCATAAAGGAGCCTAAAACAAGAGGAAGGAATCCTCAATTTCTGCTCGAGGGCCTTAGAGAGGAGCAGCCCTGTAAAAGAAGACTGTACCCAAAAGAGTAGGGTTTTGCCCATTGGAAGAGAGATCTGTATTTGAAAACTGTTGGACTGGATTTGATGAGGATCCAAGCTATTATTGGGAGGATCTGGAGAGATTTCAGAGGATCCGCAGGGCTATATAGCAAACCCTTGACCCGAGCCGTATAAATTCTGCCCTCAGACGCAGCGGAGGGGGCCAGCCTCGGGAATAATCCTGCAAAATAAACAGTAGAGTACATATGTCGGCGGCTAGGTGAAGAGGCAGCTAGGTAGCACAGTCGATCCATCATGCCACAAAACGACAGCAGGGAGACAGTGAATCGATCATTCCCAACCTGCAAAATTCTGCCTAGAGCTTGTGATACAGCGGTCATGAAGGCCGAGGACCTAGCGGTGCCGTGGGAGACTAATTGAACGCCGAAGGACCAAAACCGGATTTCCACGGAGAGCTTCCAGGGGAGCGTGGGCGCCGGGGTGATAGTCTCAGCAGGGCCGGACGAGAGCAGAAGAATCAGGGCGACGGCGTCAGAGGAGCTTGTTGTAGAAAACCTAAGAGCCATCGCCACGAGTAACGGGGGTTGTTGAATCATAAGAAACTCAAAAGGTGAGCGGGCTTGGCCTAGGTTCAGCATTTCCCGCGACTAGTCAACGCCCTCGCTCAGGTTTGAGCACAAGACCTTGTCGTCATGACGAGAACGACTTTACCAACTAGCCACCTCCGCCGACCTTTAAAGGTGAGCGGGCTTAGCCCAGGTTCAGCATTTCCCGCGACTAGTCAACGCCCTCGCTCAGGTTTGAGCACAAGACCTTGCCGTCATGACAAGAACGACTTTACCAACCAGCCGCCTCCGCCGACCTTAAAAGGTAGTGGGCTTAGCCCGGTTTAGACTAACTACTCACATGACGAGCTACGACCTTGCTCGGGATTGAACACAAGATCGGTCTGTCATTACGAGGCCGACTTTACCACTACGCCGCCTCCACGACCTTCAAAAGGTGAGCGGGCTTGGCCCAGGTTCAGTATTTCCCGCGACTAGTCAACGCCCTCGCTCATAGTAAATAATATCATTATTGAAATTCCACATACCAATTAAACTAGATTAAATTACCTCTCATAATAAAGACATCCAAAAAAAACAACAAACACTTGGAAATTGTGAAAATACATGATATGGGATTTGGATTCGAATATTTGACCAAATTACACAGAATATGGAAATTTGGAATATAAATAGTCACGCAGTTACTTTAGGACTAAGATATTATGAAAGTCGGAAAGCATTAAATACAAAGAGGATAAGTTGGCATAGAAGCCACCACCAAATTAGTAGTATTTTTCGGAGGGGTGACTAAAGCAAAAGAAAATTTTGATATATATATATATATATATATATTTAGGAGGACGTGGCATTAGCGTGAGGTGCACTACCACAACAAGACGCAGTTGGCGACTACCCTAGAGCTGTCGAGAATTATCACATAGTACATTAACTTTATCCATCGATTATACACGAATGAAATCGTGATGTTGTCATCATATAAAAAAATTATTTTCTCCGGTAGTAAGTACCATAGGCTTTAATAGCTTGGAAGAAGTACGTCAAACCTTGTAATCAATTAGAAGAGCTCCGTATAAATGAATTTTGTATTGAGTGTTTACTCTCTTCCTATATAAATAAATAGAACAATTTTATATTGAGTGTTTACTCTCTTCCTATATAAATAAATAGAACAAGTGACAGCGCAAAAGCAAGTGCCGCTCGACCATATGTCACAGGTTTTTGAATTACTAAACATTTGGCAATAAGAAGTGCATTATATCAACCAATCAGAAGGAAGAAAAATATATTTAAGTAATAAAAATAAATATAGTTAAACTATGGAAAAGACATAAAAATTTTCTAATCAAAATTAAATTAATGTCAAATCATAACAAAACTAATGTAATATACCTACGCGCAGGTATAGTAAATAATGAAGTATAAAGAAAGAAAATCAAATCATATTTTGTCATAGCTTAGAAAAACGGTGAAAATTTAATTTAAGAGTGTTAACACTATTTTGATTGATACAAAAAAATCCACAAACAACCCCAAAGATAACAAGCTATCACATGTCTCTCAATCTCATATCATTATGTTAGAATTGTGAAGCAAGATAAAAATAAAAGAGAAAATGCTTATATTTTAAGATGTATTAATATATTTATCAATAAATTATTTTATAAAATTTTATGTATTATATATTATTATAAAACTAGTATAGTTATTGAGGTGATAGGCATTCTACAATTTAGTATATGTTGTAAATTCATATAATTGCACCGAAAAGCACTCTACAGTTTAATATGGGTAAGATTTTTTGAAGTCATGTAACGTTATTTTATGTCATATTAGCTTATAATTTATAATTAAAATAATAATTATAATTATTATTAAGAAAATTGAAATCATTGAAGAATTATGATAATTAAAAATTAATATTTGAAATGTTAAATTTCGACTCACACCTCTCTAAAGAATCACAATCACAGATATCGCATATTAAATTTCAAATTACTTCTCACTACTCAAAATGCAACACCTGTTATAAAAAAAGTCAACTTTTCTCTTCATATACAATTTGGAAGGGCTTCCAAACATCCAATGATATCGAGAAAATTATCATGGTGTTAATATATGTCCTTTGTCATTGTGTTAAGGTATTTCCTATACCTTTTGTTTTTCTTTCAATCATATGTTCGGGTGGATGACATGTTAATCGTGGGAGGAAATTTAACTTCGTAGTGCATTCCATGGAAGGCACAGGGGTCAGATTGAGTTTCATCTTTCGCCGGTGAGGCCCCGTAAGGACCAATGCTCGAACTACTAGGAAGGCTACCTAGTGGATCATTTGTAAAGACAGCCACACCCACTTGCCAAAGCATTCCCACTAAATATGTTTAAAGAATTTTAAAATAACATAGAGGAAAATGCAAAAAGACTAGGCTTACATTTAAATTTGTTTATCACTCCAAATGCAAAAAATAAGGTTATGTGATAGTTTATAAAATTCTTAAATAATTACTGCATTAAGATGTACAAAAATTTACATTTCAATTTGATTATTATTCTCAGATAAATATAGAATAGGCTTCACATTCAACTTATTCATAATTTTAAATTAACCAACCTATCCATCTTAACTATGATTTTATCAAATTTTGAGTGAGATCAAATGTCTCGAGGTGTAATCTTTTCCTCGAGTTTCACATTCAAAAAAGAGGTTTGCACATCCAAAGCTTTGATCCCTCTCGGTGCTTGATAGATCCAGAGTTAAGATGGATCTAGGTTGGTATAAATTAAATGGTTGGTAAATGAGAATAGATATCAATTCATAATAAACATCAAAATACTTATTGCATGATATATTTAATTTTAACAAAATCTTAAAAAGATCATAAAAAATAACTAAATTATAACTTTATTTTAAATTAATATTAATATTATTATTAATTATAAAATGAATCAATATATAAGTTAAACATTTATACACGTCAACGGGGGTGGATGATCTAGGTATAAGAGGGTGGCGTAGAGGAGACATAACCTATTTTAAAGAAGCGTGCAAATGGTAGGTGGAATGGCCAAGACAACTAGTGCCAGAGGAATAAAATTATCGAGAAGGTAGCAGACCGTTTTATGTTAATTTTTCTTAAGGATACATTGTTCTCTGTTGTAGATAATTGCATTTAAACATTTTCAACATTTACTTATTTCATTCACCCCATAACATTATTAGAATTAGCAATTATTTAGAGAGAATAATAAATAGCAGAATAGGAAAGATCAACAAAAGAAAAGTACGCACAATAAAGACACCAGGAGTTAGGTTAGAGACTAGGGTGAAACCCCACAAGGGGGAAAACCCATACAAATTATTCTTCTATTATATATTCATAAATTATTCAGTGAAGATATAGAGTACATCCATGGAGAGATATTTCATTACATCAAGCCTCCTAGGGCCAACCCAAGTCAGTTCATAACTTCATTTGTGAACTGAACGATTTGATCTATAGAAATCCGCCGCCATATCGTGTTAACATTATTATCATCAAATGTTTCAATAACATCATATAATAGCAAGGTTACCATAAGATCATTTTTGCAGAACATATACATCACTGTGATAAGGAGATCATAGTCCAACATCAAGATCATGATCAATCATCATGAATAGTAATGTTATTCATCACTAGATGAGAGTCAAGTTGTCACTGCAGAAAATGTTTCCATAATACCATTAACACTACCCTACTGTCATGAGGGCTTCGTTAAGTGTGATTATGAAATATATCAAATCTCACTATAGTGTCAAATTCGAGCCTCTTTGATATACATATAGGGTTATTGTACAAGCCATGCCATAGAAACATATTGAGTCATATCACACAAGAACCTTACATGCTACTCCATAGTGTGTAGCGAGAGAGAGATTCATATCGTAGATACCACAAAGATATAAAAACATAGATATTTGTATATAATAGTAAAGTGCAGTCTACAAAGATAAGGGCGAAACTTATAGATAAATGTGTGGTCGTGCTTCTATGTGTATGCCACCTATAAGTGTATGTGTTATGAAACTAGCTCCAAAAATAGAAGAAAAGATAGATCAACACCTTAGAAATGAGCCACTTCGAGGGGGAAACCTACTTGACATTACATAAATGAACAATTCTTGGATGATACAAATGACAAAACCTCCTTTCTATCTATAGGAGTCCATGGGGTCACAATATAATCCTAGCCGACCTAACAATAATAATGTAAGGGCACAATAATAACAATATGGGGGTTACAGGGGTACACCAATAAAAATAAGGGGGCTATACTAACAACAATAAGGGACCACACTAGTAATATATGGACCTAACATGCCCCTCTCCTTAAAAAAAATGTTGTCCTCAACGCTTGAGTAGCTCTAGATGCTTTTGTATAAAATTATCATCCTCCCATCTAGAATCTTCAGTGGGTAAGTTCATCCACTTTATGAGATACTATGAAATTGATCGATTTTGTAGCTGTCGAGTTCTTGTTTCCGTCACTGCTTTAGGTTCTAATATGATTTTTCCTTCCTCATCAAGCTTTGTCAATATTGTTTGAACTAGAAGTTTGTCACCGATAACCTTCTTTAATCATGAAACATGGAAAACTGGATGCACTTGAGAAGAAGTAGGAAGCTCCAATTTTTATGCCATAGTACCAGTCTTTTGCAACACCTTGTAAGGACCGTAGTAATTTGGCGATAATTTGTTATCCTTCTTAGCTTGCTTGAGGGACATTTGTTTGTATGGTTGTAGTTGTAAAAATACCCAGTCTCCTACATCAAAACTTCTCTTACTGCAATGCTGATCTTCTTGTTGTTTCATTCGATTTTGTGCCAACTTTAGTTATCCTTTAAGAGCTGGAGAAATTATTTTTGATGCTCGATGTGATCTTCCACTGCTTGAACCTTAGAATTTTCTCTTAAATATGATGTGATGGACGGTGGATGATATCCATAAAGTGCCATAAATGGGGTCATTTTTGCTGCAGTATGGAAGGAGTGTTATGCCAACATTCAACCATAGGTAACCACTTGACCCATTGTGTTTTTTTATTAGATACAAAACAACGAAGATATCCTTCCAAAAATTTGTTCACTATCTCAGTTTTCCCATCAGATTGAGTATAATAAGATGAGCTATGAGCTAGTTGAGTACCCAAACAAGAAAATAATTATGTCCAAAAATTTCCAGTAAAAATGGGATCTCTATCGCTTACAATAATCTTTGAGTTTCCATGTAGTTTTTTGATTGTTTGCATAAATGCAGTAGCAACTATACTTAATTTAAATGGATGAGATAATGCACAAAAATGTGCATACTTGATAAGTATATCAACTACCACCATGATGACACTCTTTCCTTTGGACTTGGGGTAAAATTGTGAAAAAATTCATTGAAATCTCCACCCAATGTTGATTTGGAATGGATAAAGGTTGTAGAAGACCTGGGGTCTTAATTGTCTCAACTTTATTTTGTTGGAAAACCAAACATTCTTCCACAAACTTTTGAATATTACATTTAAGGCCATCCCAAAAAAAATCTTTCTTCACCCTATGGTAAGTTTTTAAAAATTCCGACTGTCCTCTTAAGGGAGAAGTGTGCAATTCCAAAAGAATATTTTGTTTTAATTGGGAATTCTTACAAATATATAAGCGATCTTTGTACCATAAGGAATCATTTTTCCACCTAAATGTATCAGATGTAGTAGGATCTTGCTGCAAATTTTGAATGAGTGTCCACACTTCTTCATCCTTTTTCCTTTCATCCCTTGCTCCGGTTATCCAATATGGTTGGATAATAGAAATGGCACAAAGAAATGCTTCCACCTCTTCATAATTTCTTGAGAGTGCATCTGCAACAACATTTAGCATCCCTTTTTTGTAGATGATTTTAAAGTCAAAACCCAACATCTTTGTGACCCATTTGTCACTCTTCTAAATATAATCTTTGTTCCCAAAAGTATTTAAGACTATCATGATCAGTTTTTACCTTGAAGTGTCTTCCCATTAGGTAAGGTGTCCATTTCTTTAGTGCATGTAGTATTTCCAACATTTCCTTCTCATAAATAGATTTCTATAAATACTCTTTGATTGGACGAATTTCAAAAGAAACGGGTCTTCCTTCTTGCATTAAAACAACAAAAATTCCATTTCCTGAGGCATCACATTCCACAATAAAGCTTTTTTTGAAGTTTGGCGTAGTTAATGCCGGTGCTAGGAACATTGTCTCTTTAAGATGTTCAAAGGCCTTAGTTGCTTCATAAGTGCATGAAAATGCATATTTCTTCAATAATGCTATTAGAGGTGTTGCTATTCTCCCATAATTCTTAACAAACTTGTGATAATACCCTGTTAACCCGAGAAATCCTTGCAACTGCTTTATGGTTGTGGGGAATTTTAATTCCTTAATGGATTTAATTTTGTTAGGATCTAGCTTAACACCCTCGTGAGATACAATATGACCCAAATATTCCACTCTTGTACTCCAAAGAAACATTTGAAGGTTTTTTCTATAATTGTTTCTCCTCCAATAGTTTGAGCACCTTGTCAACATGTTGAACATGATCCTTCCAAGACCTATTGTAGATTAGTATATCATCAAAAAATACAAACACAAATTTTCTCAGGAAGGGTTTGAAAATGGAATTCATCAACCCTTCAAATGTAGAAGGTGCATTGGTAACGCCAAAATGCATGACCAAAAATTCATAATGACCCTCATGAGTTCAAAATGATATTTTCGGAATATCTTCAGTTTTCATTCTAATTTAATGATATCCTGAAAGAAGATCCAACTTGGTAAAATAATTTTCTCCATGTAATTCATCAATAATAGGAATCGGAAATTTATCTTTAATAGTGAGCTTATTGAGCTCCCTATAATCCAGACACATGCGCCATGATCCATCCTTCTTGTGCACCAATACTACTAGAGCAGAGAAAGAACTTTGGCTTAGTTGAATTATACTAGCCTCTAACATTTCTTCAATCATACGTTCAATTTCGCTCTGTCGGACATAAGGATATATGTAAGGCCTAATGTTTGGAGGAACACTTCCTGGAATCAAATGAAAAGCATGATCATGATCACGAATAGATGGGAGTCCTTTGGGAGTTTCAAACACCTTGGAATGATTGTCCAAGACTTTTTGTAGATCTGGATAACTAGATGATTTTGATGTTGGAACTTATAATGAGCATAATTGTGAAATTAAGCCTCGTTGTTCTTTTTTCAGAAGCTTTTTCATGACATTATAGCTTATTATCTTTCCTGGCTTCCCTGCGATACCTCGTAATTCAACTTCCTTTCCTTCCGAAAAAAAAATCAAGAAAATTTCTTGAAAATTAAAAGCTACCGTCCCCAAAGATTGTAACCATTGTAATCCTAGTACAACATCAAAACCTCCCATTGGAATGGAAATCATTGGACTATTCAATACATATTCCCCCATGGTTAGCTTGATATTATGGCATTTTCCAAAGCAATTTATAGTTCCTCCATTTGCAACCATCACTTGACATTCTGGTGCTGGTATAGGAAGCAATTCAATTCCTTGGCTACCTTACAATGAATAAAATTATGGGTACTACACAAATCAATCAACAATAATACCTTTTTCTTCTTGATATGTCCTTCTATCTTGAGAGTTTGAGGAGTGGTAATTCCTTCCAATGCATTACACGATATGGTCAGACTCATTTCTTCTTTCTCTAGGGTTGGTTCCTGGTGTACATTCTCTTCTTTTGAAGTTTCTTGTTCATTTTATCCCCCCTCTTCACAATCTATGTAAAATAATTTCTTCTCAGCACACTTATGACCTTTAGTGTATTTGCTATCACAACTGTAGCAAAGCCATTTTTCTCTTTTTTCTTCCAATTGTTGTGGTGTCAATCTTGTAGGTCGTGAAATTCTAGGAGTAGCAACAATTCCATATTTATAGATGTTAGTGGTAGGCTTTCTTGTCGCCATAATTTTACATTCAATTTTTCTTGCCAACTTGAAGGCCTTCTCCAATGAATCAGGTTCCCAAAGGCGAACCTCATTTTGGATGTTATCCTTTAAAGTCCCCATGAAGACATCAATCCTGTGTTCCTATAGAATATTTTCTACCCTTATATTCAATTTTTGGAAGTCCTCAATGTGCTCCACCATTAAACCCTTTTGTTTGAGATTTATCAATTGGATAAAGAAGGTATTTCTCTTTGTATCCTCATAATGTGCTATCATTTCCTTTGTAAAAATTGACCAAGTGACAATTTTTTTACGAGAGAAAAGCCATCGATACCATACAAATATATTTTGTTCTAAATGTAAAGTTGTAATATGTACCTTTTGTGCGTTTTTCACATTATGGAGATCAAAATATTACTCCACCTCTAGTAACCATGTTACGAGATCCTTTCCATCAAACTTCCTCATATCCATCTTTGGAATATGGTGGGTCTTACATCCAACATTAGAGTTTATGAAATCACGATTAACATTTATTTTTTTCTCATCATGGGTTTCCTCTACTATCTTTTCTCCATTAGGAATCATTTATTTTATCAACTTTGTCAAGCCTTCCTTCAAACCTTCCATGTCTGCTTTTAGATCAATCTTCATGTCTTCCATGTTGTCTTTCATTTTTTCGTTGATGTCATCCATCTTAGCTTCGATGTTATCCATCTTAGCTTCCATGCCATTCATCTTAGCTTCCATGCCTTGCGAGAGCAAAATTTGGTGCACTTGCTCTTGTAATTTTGATATATAATGTTGCACTTATTCCTCTTCATGAGTCATAGTATAGTATTCTGAGGGCTTAATGGGTGTTGAATTCTTTTTAGGGGGAATTTTATAACCCAATATTGATGTATCTATACTTCAATATGCCCTTGGAATCACTTCAAACTGGCTTTTCAAACAAGACTTATGCAATTTGAAAAAAAACACACATTTTTCTTGTTTTTGAGGAGCTCAATATTGAAACTGAATTATCTCTGTGATTTGGGATCTTCAATATTTGAAATTCGGTTTTGTAGTAGCACTCTGAATCTTCTTTCGAATGCCACAATTTTGACCTGATTTGGATGCTTCAAGACAAAGTTATGCCCAATCTCCCACAGTGACCTAATTATGGACTCTTTCAGTAGAGAAAACTTGTACGACATGCCACGTGTCACTGTTTCATCCTTAGGCTTTGAAATTGATAAACAGGAAACTACAGTCCATCTAATTTCGGCCATCTTTTACAGAATTCCAATCTGATGCTCAGAGAGAGAGTTATGATGATTTTCCCAAGGTCACCTCTTTTAGATGAAATTTGAGAGCCTGTAAAAACCCTAACTACCACAGATCATATCTCCGAAAATATTGCGAACCTTGATCTGAAATTTTTATGCGAAGTTCCTCAGAATTTTGGCTTCTCGTGGTAAAAATTTCAGCTTCTGAAACTTCGTAGAAACAAATTTATAGCGAACATGCCACGATAACCTGTTTCGAGTAGCGAAACCCTAGAATCCAAAGCTCTGATACCAAATTTTATGAAACCAACTCCAAAAATAGAAGACAAGAGAGATCAATGCCTTAGAAATGAGCCACTTTGAGGGGGAAACCTCCTTGACATTACATAAATTAACAATTCTTGGATGATACAAATGAAAAAACCTCCTTTCTATATATAGGAGTCTATGGGGTCACAATATAATCCTAGTCGACCTAACAATAATAATGTAAGGGCACAATAATACCAATATGGGAGTTGATTTAGAAATAATGGCTCTGTGAAGTGGCAATTTTTTCTTTGGACTAGGGTTTCAGGGTTTTGCTGCCGCCGACTGGCTTGGGGACGCACTGGGGGAGAGATCTCGGCCTGCACCAGTAAGAAATGGAAGCAAAGTGTTGTTGGAAACGGTTGAAGACCCATTGCAGGGCGGAGCTCTGGAGTTATGCGATGTGGAGGTAGGGATCGAGGTGCCGAACAACACATCTCTCACCATCTACTCATATATGCATTCGTTTTCTGGTTTGTACTCTTCCTTAGTGGACGACCGTGGAGGATGCTTTCGGTGGGCTTTCAGGGATGAAGGCGAACTCCTTTCTTTCTGGTGTTGAAGGCAGCAAATTCAATGCCTAACTCCCTCTGTTCGGGGTAGAGTTTGGTCATGTTGCTAGGATTTCCCCCATGCAGAGTGTTTGCATATGGACGACATACCTCAGAATCTTCGATGGCGGCACCTGGCCGTTGATGCCATTATGGCTTTCGCATCGGCCCTGTTCAGCCACGCTGCCATTGCAGACTACACAGCATTCCCAGAAGACCTTGCGATCTGCATCACCGCAGTTCCTTACGGTCTCCCTCATTCGACTTCATTCTAGCTGCAGGTTTCTCCTCTCCAGGCTGCCGCCTCTTCTGCCCAAGAGGACAGACTAAGGGTCACTTCGGTCACGAGTTTCCTTGCGAAGGTAAACGGGAGACTCGTCAACGTTGGGCTTCTGCGATGCGTCATAGCTGAAGCAAATTCGAAGGAGGCTCCGCCTCTCCTACTGCCCTTCATTTTTCAGGCAGATCCAGTGCTAAAAAATTACCCTGTCTCATTTCAGATCCAAATTTTGGAACTCTCAGGCAAAAAATTACTGCAATGGGTCTGTTCTTCAGATCTGGTGCAGAATCTGAAGCTCAATCTGGAACGTCGGACTGGGATTCCCTCGGGCCTCCAGAGACTTCTTTACCAAGGTAATAACTTGAGGACCTTCTTCCCCTCTCAATTTACGACATTAACAGAAATGATTCTATTGTGTTCACCCTTCGTTTGAGGGGTGGCGTAGCTGGACAATCATCTTCAGCCCCTACTTTCTCATACAAAGATGTTTTTCATTCTCAGAATCCCAAACCCCCTGAAGCCCCCAAGCCCCAACCTTTTCTGGTTGACAAGTTGGAAGATGTTCCCTCTGTTGAGATTTCCCATCCAGATCTCGCAGAAGATCTTCAAAAATTTGCAGAAAAAACCATCATTTGCATATTTAATGGACTTTGGCCACGTATGAAGGAACTCTATGAATGTATCCACGCTAACTGGACTAGCAAGTGCAAGGTCAACTTCTGTTCAAAAGGATTGTTCATAGTTCTGTTCGATCACTCTAAGCATTATGAACATGCCTTAGATGAAGGTCCCTGGTTTTTGGGAAAAGCAAGGCTCTTCTTAACCCCTTGGTTCCCAAAATTCGACCCAGCTACACTGTCATCATCAGGACACCTGTCTGGGTCAGGCTTCCCAACCTACCAGTCCATCTATGGCATCTGGCAGTCTATAGAAGTGTAGGCAATGCCTTGGGCCGCTTTATAACGACAGATTTTGGGAGGGAAATTCAAGGTCTCTACACATATGCCAGAATATGTGTGGAATTAGACATCAGCAAAGGCCTGCCTGACCAAATCATTATCAAGGTTGGTGACTTTGTATGGAATCAGATCCTAGATTACGAGAACACTGCATTCTGTTGCCGCCATTGTCTCCAAACAGGGCATCTGCAGAACTCTTGCCTCACATTCCCTGCAAAAAAGAAAAAGGAAAACAGTACAAAGTCCAAATCTAAAAGGTGGACTCCTTGTAACCGGCCGCCAGCTGTAGACTCTAAATCCTCAAGTTCAAAAGATGAAGGGAATGACGCAGAAACAGAACATGCTCCTCAGCCGAAGAACTTGTCCACCGCTGCTCCTGAGCATCCTCTTGATACTACAGTCACACAGAAACGCATTCATGAGTTTGCCTCCTCGGATTATGATAAGGAGATCCGACATTTGGAGAACTCCAGTCTTCAAATCTTCCTTGGACACACCCACCAGGATGGTTGGGTTAAAGTTAACAAAAATAAAGGGAAAAAACTTCGTGTGGAGGCCCCTTACCCATGCTGGGTAGAAGTCGGTTTTTTCCAGTCCTCTAGTCACTTGCTGCAGCTCCTTGCTTGTCTCTTCTTCTCTCACCGGGACCGAGGTTGATAGTTTATCATTTCCGGTTGGCTGGTTTCTTGTTTCTCATGTTTGTATTACCATGATGTACCATATTTTTGCTTAACAGAATTAGTCCAATTCAGAAGAAAAAAAAATAACAATATGGGGGTTACAGGGGTACACCAATAAAAATAAGGGGGCTATACTAACAACGATAAGGGACTACACTAGTAATATAGGGAGTTAACAGTATGTCATTTCCACAGTGTATATTCCGCTATGAGTATGAGCGAGACTACTGTAATATGTGACTATAGTAATGTAATTGAGCTTTAGAGATTAAATTTAATAATGATATCAAGCCACAGTAATGAACCAATGCATTATACAAAGAATGTGGATTACTTTTCAAGTTAGTGTATATAAGATCAAGCCATAAAACTGACACGATCACAAGAGCAATGCTATCCTGCCGCTTAAAGTGATACAAGCGAAAGTCATGTAAATGATTTAACCATAAATCAATGAGTGAGTTCACCGTGGATTATAGAAGAGTTACTACGATGTTGATTCGAACCACAGAGAAAACTAGAGGTTCTACTACATGCGAGATTCTTCACAAAGACATTGAATTTGACACGTGAGCATTGAGATGAACTTGACAAGGGGGCACAAAGTTTGTGGCATACGATTCCCAAAATAATACATGAACTACATCATCAAATTCCAAGCTACTGATGCAATGTGATTCCATCACAAAATTCAAGTGATTTTCATACCAAACTCTAGTGATGCTAAATTGTTAAAAATGAGCCTTTGGAATCATCATCATGCAAAGCATAGATAGATCGTAAGTCACATCACTGTAATGTGAGAGGCATATCAATGCAAGTCATCATTGTAATGTGAGACATGTATATGTGAGATCCTCACTGTAATAAGATATGTGTATATGTGATATACTTTGAGACATGTATATGTCAGCATGTGCATGTCATAAAGAAAGAAAATTGTTGTTACAATCCTTAGAAGATATAAGGGATGTAAGCTTTTTTGGAGCAAAGAGAATGATGTTTATTGATTCCCTTCCATGAGATTCAAGGGTATATTTTTATACAATTGGATGGGGGGCATTTGATATCAAATAAACCCTTGTTGAGGCCAACTTACGTGTATTTTGGAGGGAAACATTCTAATTCAAATTTTCCCTTTTGAATCTTAATTATATTTTATTTTATTAATGAGAATTTAAAACCAAATTGATTTTCCATAATAATAATAACATTGGTAGTCATATTAACAATAATTTCCTTTAACCATTGAATTTATTTTTGGGGCGAGATGGGATCCTTTTGGGACCTTGGGTTTTATATGGGGAAAATTTTCCCATATCTGCCCCAATTTTCAACACTCCCTCTCAGTTAGGGAGGAATTTCCATTTGCATCATAGGTCACATCTTTTTTTTTTTTTTTTTTTTTTTTTTTTTCTCATTTAGACTAATCCTAATCTTCCCATTTTTTCTCCTTCCATCCCACCCACGGGTTTCGAACCGATGACCTTACAGAACAAAGTGCCTTAACAGTGCACCCCATCACCGACTGTTCTACACCACATGGGCATCATAGGTCACATCTTAGATAACATATCTTAATATAATAAGGCAAGTATATGCATCATCATTACATCTTATCTTATCTCATATAATAATAATAATGCACAATCAAAGGTAGGGGAGATGTATCCTCAAACCCTACTCATGACTTCCATCTAACCTATAATAATAAGATATCCATCTCATCGCATCTTGTCTTAACTTGATTCCTTTGATCATCAGCTGAACAATGATGTCTCAATCTAAAGAATAATAATCATCATACGGTAGCTTCCTGCTACCACCCTATATCCAATGTCAATAGGCGAGATCGACTTGCCATAAGAGGCAAGGATCACAGTCTGTCCTAATGATCAATGAAATAGGTGATATTTACTTAATTATCACACTTTATACTATCATCTAACGATAATAGGAAAGATCAACTTAAGGATCATACTCTATCCTATTGTCTGCTAATCCTTCCTACCAGGCCCCTCAATATTCAAGTGGTAGAACACTTGCATCCCAAGACTTGAGGAAGATTGAATTACTAGGTCGAGTAAGGATCAAACCCTATGTCAAGTTATATCAACCCATTTTCCAGATGGGGAGGACCAATCCCAACAAGCCCAACGTGTGGGTAGGATTCCAACTGGGGTATACTATGTCAAGTCCCAGGCTTGATGGTAGGGGGAGATACATATCCTTTATAAATAACAAGGATCACACACACACCCTACAACAAAAACAGGCGATATCGAATTACCATAGAGGTAAGGATCATACCATAACCTATTTTTTAGAGTCCCCTTAACCCCATGAGCCCTTACTACTCCATTCCTCTCCTTGGTAGCTCAACGGAGGGGAAGAGCTATGCTCAATGTTATCGATCATCCCAAGACCCCTTCCTCTCATCAGTGCCTTCACTAGGATTATGACTATTAGTCCTGGCCATAGTGAATGACACCTAAAGAATATCAGGTCAACCACAAGCTTACATGCGACAACTCAAGAATCCAAATTCCTGCCTATTCATCAATCAAAATGGTGATTGAGTCTCATAGCTCCTCTCTGCACCATATCCTATATATAGTGATATATAATATCAATGTGCACAGTCTTGTCATGGAATACAAGATTCTATGCATGTAAGATCCCACAATATGTCATAGTATATAATATTAGTGCCAAAAATATTCTCAAACAACTCTCTGAATAGATTTCTCAATCATAGTGTCTCACAGCCAACCATGCTAGCAATAATGCACACTGCCTCTCAAAGAAGCTAATTTCTACATCAGGAAATCATTCAGGAAACTGGGAAATACATAGGTTACATTCGAATGTGAGCTTCTAGACAACAACATTCTCAACCTCATAATATCCATAAAGTCTCACATATCTATCAGTGTGTATTAGTTCATGAAATACTACATTGTCTAGGTATCCCAATGCCACCCTTGCAACATTCAAGAACTTTATGGCTCAAAGGACATACCTAAAATAAAGAATCCATCTAGATATTAGATCATCATCGGGTTCTATCAAATCTGTATCTAAAGGGGGGGCTCTCTCAATTGCTTCAATGTAAATCGTCTATGATAACATGCTTCCCTTAATAAAGAAGTTCGTATCATCTCTCTGTTATAATTCTAATCTAAAAAAGTGGATCATCAAGGGTTATATCCCTTTCACACAAAATGCTGAAATAATATTAATCCTGTCAAAAATAATTTGTTAGTTTATAAAACCAAATATCAAATGCATAACTTTAATAAGAGAGATTGTAGGTGACATCATTCCAACCTGCCAAGCCCAGGGAACCTACTAGAGTTTATGTGGGGTTTTCTTCAATCTATAATCATGATTAATTTACACATGCACCTCAAATTTTTGCAAGTACATCATAGAAGAAGCCCACTAAGGCATCAATCAACAGGAGCTATGATATCATCCTTTCCTTGAGAGCTTATTTCTTATCATAGTTTGAACCATATCGTGGAAGCATCAAATACTGATACATCTCATATATGCACGAAGGACAAAATAACTCTTAGCATCATTGTTTCCCTTAATCTACTCCCTATGAACAAGAAGCTTATTCAATCAACCAGTGAGACTACAATCCTTCCTCTGAAGTCATGATCTCTTGTCCATTTCCATGATGGCTCAACATTCTTCTCAATCTTAATATAAAGGAATTGGTCCTCACATTCTTCAAATGTACCCATAATCCCAAAAAAAGAGAAAGGACAACAATAAGTAATCACAATGGAAGTGTACCTAATGATGAAGCAAGACTATCATCCTTCTCTAAATGTAAGAGTGGATCCTACATTATATTTCTCCAACTTCCTTTGAAGTTTCATACACTAGCTCTATCTGGGAGTTTTCCCTTCCTGCACTACTCTTCATCTTGATGATCCCTAAGATGGATCACATCCTCATCCAATAATTTAGTGAAAATAAAATATGCAGGAAGAATCATCAATAACTAAAAATAATAAATTCACAAGAATAAATATACAAAGAAATGATGTAAGTCATGACAATACTTATCTTTAATGTAGATTGTAGGAGGCTTACAACTCCCTCTTAATCCCATCTACCTCTTATCCAGGAGGAATCATTTTCCATCAATCATATGTTAATATATTATTTATAAGAGATGCATCCTCATGAATACCACCTTTATCCTTTGTCTTCTTTAATCGACAACCAAGTCCAATCATCAATGTATTTGATGATCACTGAATCTGCAACATACCCTTCTCCTAGGGTTTCTTTGAATATACTATGGGCTTCTTACCAATTATGTCATACTAGGGTTTTTATAAATTTTTTGGCTACTTGAATAACTGAATGACATCTTACAGTTTGTATCATATCATGAATAATTATAAGTCATACCAAGCCACTCCTAGGGTTTCTCTCAAACCCTAGCTTGTACTTGCAAGATAAAAAGGTCTCCATAGGGTTTCATACAAACCCTAACTTCTTTTAGGTCTATATCATATTCAACCCTTTCAATTTGATTGATCCATCATAGGTGTCTTCATGGGGGTGATCTTCAATTACTTTTCTTCAGCCCAACTCTGAAACCATGTTATTTTTTCTCAAGGATATATTTTTCTTTGTTGTAGATAATTGCATTTTAAAATTTTCAACATTTACTTATTTCATTCACCCCATAACATTACCAACATTATCAATTATGTAGAGATAAAAATAAATATAGGAATAAGAAAGATCAACAGAAGAAAAACATGCATAATAGAGACATTAGGAGCCAGGTCAGAGACTAAGGTGAAACCCCACAAGGGGGAAACCCATGCAAATTATTCTTCTATTAGATATTCATTAATTGTTCAGCTGAGATACAAAGTACATCCATAGATAGATACTTCATTACATCAGGCCTCCCAGTTCCAACCCAAGTCAGTTCACAACTTTGTTTGTGAACTGAACGATTTGATCTCCAAAAAGTTGTTTCCATATCGTGTCAAAATTATTATCATTAAATATTTAATTGACATCATACAATAGTAAGGTTATTGTAATATCACTATTTTAGAACATATACATCACTGTCATAAGTAGATCATAGTCCAACATCAAGATCATGATCAATCATCATGACTAATATTGTTATTCATCACTGCATGAGAGTCAGGTTGTCACTGTAGAATACTCTTCCATAATACCATTAATACTACCCTAATTTCATCAGGGTTTCCTTAAGTGTGGTTATGAAATGTATCAAATCTCATTGTAGTGTCCAATTCAATCCTCTTTGATATACATATAGGGTTATTGTAGAATTCATGACATAGAAACATCTTGAGTCATATCGCACAAGAACCTTTCATGCTATTGATTTTAAGCTACCCCACATAGTGTAGCGAGAGTGAGATTCATATCATAGATACAACATAGATATAAAAATAGAGATATTTGTAGATAATAGTAAAGTGAAGTCTATAGAGATAAGGGCGAACCTTATAGGTAAATTTAAGTCAATGCTTCTATGTGTATGCCACTTGTAAGTGTATCTCGTTTCCATTGTGTATATGCAAATGTGCCTATGAGAAAGAATATTGTAATATGTGACCATAGTAATGTAAACAAGCTTTAAATATGAAATTCAATAATGATATCGAGCGATAATAATGAACCATATAATTATACAAAGAATGTGGATTATTTTGCAAGCTAGGGTATATAAGATCAAGCCATAGAGCCAACATAATCACAGGAGAAATGCGATCATGTTACTTAAAGTGACAGGAGCCATACTCATGTAAGTGATTGAGCCATAAATTATAGAGTGAGTTCACTGTGGAGTATAAATGAGCCATTGTGATGTTGATTCGAACTACATAGAAAAATATATGTGTTATTAGATGTGAGCTTCTTCAGAAATACATCAAATTTGACATGCGAGCACTGAGATGAACTTGACAATAAATCACAAAGAATCTGACATACAAATCCTTGAAGAATACATGAAATGCGTCATCAAGTTTCGAACCACTAATTTAATGTGATGCCATCACAAAATTCAAGTGATTATCATACCGAAATATAGCGATGCTACAATTTTTAAGAACAAGCCTCTAGAATCATCATCATGCAAGCCATACAAGAATTGGTCACATGGTACACCATACAAGTTTTCTTGTGGGAAGGGGCAAAAAAATCAATAATTTTAGGAAAAGTTACTATAACTTTCGTTGGCACATAAAATTTAGTTCACACCTGTGGAATTGTGAAAACTACATATTAGAATTGAAGAATAACAATTCGGATTTCCCACAGTGTTACCAAAACTTCGTCAATGTTTTGAATCCCAATGGGGATACATCTTCAGGATTGATATATCAAAGATATATCAATAAAGCTTTATCCATTATGATATTCTCCCATTTAAGGTATGTAACTTACTAGTGACGTAGTTGTTCGTTAGAAGATCCCCTTTATTTGTTGTAATAAAGAGGTGGCCTATTATTATTTTCCAAAATGCCTCCAAAGAAAGCTATTGTACCAAGTAAATCTACTGAAGGCCCATCATGGTCTCATGAAGAAAGTGAAGAATTATAATTTGGGTCATCTCAATTATATAATAAAGTTAATGAAATGGATGGTATCAAGTTGAAAAAGGTGGATTTTTGAGGTTCTCAAGAAAATCTCGAAAGAGAAATGGAAAAGAATATGCATGAAAACAAGGAATAAATACAAAAATCCAAGATTCCCATGGAAAATATTCTCTTAGAGAGGCTTCCTAAAAGGGATGTGGAGATTCAAGTAAATCGTGAACATAAGAAGAAGCATGTTGTTAAGAATTAATCTCATATGGAGAGTATGTGTCACAATTAGACAACACAAATTTTGAATCATAGAACCATAATAATCAATTTTCAATACAAGATCCACTCATCAGGGCTTCAATTCAACACCAAGGAACTACTACATTCCAAATATTGATATGAATAAATTTGATGGCAATGATCCGGTAATAGATATTTCAGATTGAGCAATACTTTGATCTAAACCAAGTGACATCCTTACAAAAGGTAAATATTGCATCCATATTTTTAGAACAAGACCAACATGTATGGTATCCATGGCTTTTGAAAGAAAAAATGATTTTGTTATATCTTGGTCCATTTTTACAGAAGGACTGATAGGCCATTACGGGGATATTAATAACAACACATTATTTATTCAATTGGTAAATATTTGACAAAAAGGTCTAGTTACAAATCACATTCAACAATTTCAAAAGTTGAGTCTCAGATTAAATAATATTTTAGAATATAAATTGCTAGATCTACTTATGGGAACTTTGAAGGAAAACATCCAAAATGAAGTGCATCTCTTTGAACATAAATATCTGGATCATGCTTTTAGTTCGGAAAGAAAGGTTGAAAATAAAAATATGGCCACTAGAAAATTGGTCACTAATAACTATAGAGAAAATCATGCTCCCTTTCCTAAACCGACAAGGTTGACTCCTCAATAAATGGATGAAAGAAGAGCAAAGGGACTATTTTTCATCTATGATAACAAGTATAGTAAAAGGGATAAATGCAATGAGAAGAAATTATTCTACATAGGCTGTGAAGATGAAGAATATCAAGATGTGGAAACTTCACAATATCTAGAGCTAAAAGAGACTACTCCAACAATCTCTTATCATGCATTGACTGACATTAGTACTCCACAAACCCTAAAGATAGAAGGATATATCAAAAGGCAAAGGATAAGAATATTTATCCTCTCAATAGATGCACAATTGTTTAGTTCACTACTTCGGTTTGTCCATCTGTTTGTGGATGGAAAGCAATACAATTTTTCAATTTTGTGTCCATCATTCTCCATAGATTTGACCAAAAATTCCTAATGAATCTGGAATCCCTGTCACTAAAAATAGAAGTGGGCAATCCAAAATGAACCCAAACATTTTGAGAATAAAGTTCAGCAGTTTGTTCAACAATAATGGTTTTCTTACATGGCATAAGTATACAAATTTTCCTGAATTTATCCACAACTACAAAAAGATAATCACATTGCTTTCTTGACATAGGTAGACCTCCAATAAAGTCCATGGAGACACTCTCCCATGGCCCTGATGGTACCGGTAGTGGCTTGTACAATCCAAGCTTCCTATTACTAGGCTTACTTTTTGCACACATAGAACAACCTCTTATAAAACGTGACACACTATCTATCATGCAAGGCCAATAACAATACCTCTATAGATGTGCCACTATTTTTCTTACCCCAAAGTGTCCAACAATAAGATAAGAATGAGCTTCTCTCATGACACTTAGCCTCTCTCCTTGTGGAATGCATAGCTTTCCCAAATGAAACAACAAATTGTTATGCATGTGATAATCTTTTTCTTCAACTTGATTCCCTTCACTCAAACTAGAATACACATCTTGGAAATCATTGTCATGTGCATATTGTTCTATGTAACTCTCATGTACAACAAAATCATTTTTGAGTAAAGTAGAAGCACTAATGATTGGTCTCGAAACCATATCTGCAACTTTATTATATATACCCTTTTTGTACCTTATAACCAAGTGAAATTGTTTAATAAATCCTATCCACCTGAAATGTCTTGATTGCTGCAATTTTGTTTGCGACTGCAAGTACTGTAATGGTTGGTGATCGGTGTGTATAATAGTCTCTTTACCCATCAAGTAGTGTTTCCACTTCTTAACACTTTGTACCAATGCATGTAGTTCTTTGTCATATGTAGGACAATTATTTACAACACCATTAAAAGTTTTTGAATGAAAGGCGGTAGGCTTACCATGCTGCAAAAGGACTGTGCCCATGGCTTAGTCACTAGCATCGGTTTGTATCTCGAATGGCTGTCTGAAATTTGGTAGTGCAAGGACTGGAGCTTAGTTGATCTTGTCTTTTAAAGCTTTGAAAGCTTGCTGTTGTTTTCCTCCCCATTGGAAGCCTTTCTTCACACTTGTCACTGCATGCATAGGAGTTGTGATGGAAGAAAAGTTAGCAATAAATTTCCTCCAATATTGAGCTGCACCTAAGAAACTTCTTACCTCGGTAACTCTTTTGGGTGTGGGCCAATTCACAATGGCCTCCACTTTAGAAGGATCAATCCTCAATTCTCCTCCTCCTACAATATGTCCCAAATAGACCAAATAAGTCTTTCTAAACTCAAATTTTAATATCTTAAAAAACAATTTCTCTTTCTTCAAAATATCAAGAACTCTATTTACATGCAAGACATGATCTTCTCTTGTTTTGTTGAAAATAAAAATTTCATCTAAGTACACAATAAAAAATTCATCAAGGAATGGTCGTAAAACATTATCCATAACTCGCATAAAAGTTTCCGGTGCATTACATAAACCAAAAGGCATAACTATCCACTCAAAGAGTCCTTGTTTAGTTTTGAATGCAGTTTTCCATATATCACTTCTGCAATTATTACTTGATGATATCCACTTCGTAAATCTAACTTAGTGAAAAACTTTGCTTCTTTCAGCTGATGAAGAAAATCATCTATTCTTGGGAGAGGGTAACGATTTTTTACCGTAATTTTGTTCAAAGCTTGAAAACATACACACATGCACCAAGTACCATCTTTCTTTGGTATCAAGACTATGGGTGAACCACATGGTGAGGTGCTTGGCCTTATGATACCTCTATCCAACATCTCTTTGATTTTCCTCTTTATTTCAACATTGTCCATTATTGACATGTGATACATATCGATGTTTGGAAGAGGATAATCCTGCTGCTACTGAATCTCATGTTGAATTTCCCTTTTTGGAGGTAATCCTGTTGGCTCCTGAAACATCTCATGATGCCCATTAACCACATCATATACTTCAGATTTCAACTTAGGATCACATCCCTCAAAATATTCATGATTAATATTAGCTTTGGGCTTAATCATAAGAATAAAAAAATTCTTACTTGAATTTACCAACCTCTTTACCTATCCAACATTTACCAAAGCAATGTTTGTCTTCTTGCGGTGTGCTCTAACAATGAACTCCTTGCCATATTTGAATAAATGATACTTGTTCTTATGGCGATCGAAGATAGATTTCCTGTCATACAAGTAAGGACTCCCTAATATAATACCATTTATATCAAGCGGATCCACATCTAATTTAACTGTGTCAACAAAGCTTGCAATGATTGCAAACTTCAATATACATTTCCTTGTAACATGTAGATTTGCATCCTTAAAAATCCAACCCAATGGATATGGTTTTGGATGTGGTATGGTCTCAAGGTTAAGTTTCTTGAACAAATATTCAGAGATTAAGTTAGCTTGTGACCCACTGTCAAACAATGTGTCAATCTTGGTATGCTTGGATAAGACCCTCACATGAAACAATTCTATTATTTCTTCTTCATTTGGAGTGTTTATGTAACAGTTTGATGTACTAGTACTGGGTTTAGTTTCAATTTCTTTTCCCTTCATGTTCTTCAATCCCATGGCTGTAATTTTAGTTTCATCACTTGAATCAGACCCTAAGTCATGTTGAGCTGTAGCAGTAGTTTTATGTTTCTCTTTGTTATTGGGTTTCTTTGGCCTCAATTCTGGATGTAATTTCCAACAATGAGTTTCATCATGGCCTTCTTTTGAAAAATGTTTACAAGTCACTTTTTCTCCCTCTTTCTTAATAGATGCATTCTTTTTGTTTTTACCTTTTGGGGTCTTTCCTTGGCTTTACCCTTAAAAGGTTTCTTCCTACCCTCTTCAAAAATGTTCTTCCCTCTAGCTTCTAGATGTGTGGCCTGAACACAAACTTCATCTAAACTGGTGGGGTTAAACATGAGAATAGTATGTTTTAGGTAGTTATGTAAGCCTCCGATGTACTTTAGAAAAGTGTCTTGGCTCTGCAAATCCACCCCTAATAAAAGAGCTATTATCCTAAATTCCTGGGTGTATTCTTGCACATTTTATCCCTTTAACTGCCTAAAGTTCTGCTAGTTCATGATGGATTTTTTCACATGAGCTAATGGATAAAACTATTGTTTAATAGAAGCAATAAAATATGACCATATTAGAATAATCTTACCATGTTTCTTGATTTCCTCCTGTATATTGGCTTCTCACCAAACAAGTGCTGCATCTTCCATTCTCAATGAAGCTAATTGAATTTTTGTATCATCATCTTGAAGGTTTTATATTCTTAAATAGACCTCTAATTTTCAAATCCAATTATCTAGCTTTTCTGCATTTACTTCACCATTAAACTTTGGAAATTCGAACTTAACATCAAGTTTTAATAAAGGAGATTTACTAATGCTCTTGGACTTGCATGGCTGATGTACTGAAGAAGAGGTAGAAGACGATGATGATGATGAGGGTGAAGATGGTGGCTCTCCATTGCCTCCATTTCCTCCATTTCCCTTCTTTGACTTGTCTTCATAATGTTGACCGCCTAAAGATCCTTGTCCTTCCTTTTGGAGTTTACATCCTTCTCCTTCCAGTATCTCATTCCATTCGTGATAAATAATTCTAACAATCTCAGTCATGTCAAGAAATGATTTCCTAAACACTCTTTCTTCTTCCTTAGGGTCAAATTCTTCATGAATTTATCCTTCCTCATGAGGCATGGTTAATGGAGCTTCTGCTTCTTTAGGAGGTGAACTAGGTGGTGGAGATTGTGGCAATCTTGCTCTCTTTTTCTTTAGCTCCTTTTGAGACCCTCATGCTTCCATCAATTTTCCTTCTCCTCTTTTGAGCTTGAGCCTTGTAAGCATCTAAAACTTGCAAACAGTTAAACAATTCTTTGCACTAAACAACACTAGAGAAAAAAAAAACTCTAGCTCTGATACCATTTGATTTGAAATGACTGTATTAGCTTTGCTATGCTAAGGGTATTTCAGTTTTAAAAACATGTGCATTATTGGTTCATTAGTTTGCATAAGGATTGAGTTTTCCATGATTTATAGATGATATTTAGTGAATTAGAAGTGTTATCACCCTAATTTTTTATTTTTTTTCTAAACTCTGTAAGTTTATACTGTTTTGGCCATAGTTTCAACTAGGTCTAGGGCCATTTTAGTTTTGAATAAAGGGTAGGTTGTAGATTTATAAGTCTTAAACATCAGTTTTCAAGTTCAAATAAAGTCTTTAGGTCTCATCCCATGATTAAAAGGTCTTATCATTCATTTAAAGATCATGTCATTAAGTTTCAGATGAAATTCCTACAATTAGCCACAAAACCGCAATTTCGTAGCGTGATCAGTTCAAAAAATGGGTTTTGTGCTATGAAAGCGCTGCTACTTTCGTAGCGCAAAGTGCAAAAAATAGACTATGTTCACTACAAAAGTGCGGATTCTTAAAAGGTCATGTCAAAAGCCCAGAATTTGTCAGAAATTTGTTAGGTAATGATATGGTAACGTCATGGTGAGTCAATTAGAGGTCATATTCGTAGTACTTAACGATCCATATCCATCATTACTGTTAGGCCTCCATAATTTAGTAGAGTGGCAAGACTAAATGCTGCAGAGCCTACATCAAAAAACCACTTTGGGATTCTAGGATCTAGCCCTCCTGAATCCAGAGAGGGATCTCTCTATAAGTGCAAAGATTGATTTATCTATTAAGGTTTTAGTATGATATTAGGCTAGTTATTAAGAACAAGGGTTTTTGTTTGTTTGGTTGGTCGGGTATGATCTTTAATTGGATAGAATATCACAAAATGAAAGAATTCCAAAGGGTGAAGATGCAAGTGTATTGAGAAGTGTTCAGCAGATAGGATTAGTATGAAGCAACTTTAAACCATTAGGCAATGGAGTCACAAAAGGGTTTAATTGTGCAACAATTTCAAGAGTGGTCCAAGGGGCAGGTCATCTATATCAAAATATCCTTTAGATTAAATGATGGAGTGGAACATTAAAAGTGTTGTGAAAGTGGAAAAAGCCAATAATTTCAACAAGTATTTATCAACTTACCATACAAGAAAATCCTTTTTAAGTAACTGTTTGAAACCAGCCAAAGGACAGGGCTAACCATAGACTTCTTTGGACAAGCTTGTATTAAAGCTAACTTATCTGACAACAATCCAGTAATCTCACTAGACTACTTTCAGAATGGATGCAAATAGATAAGAAAAACAAAGTGCAGCTTAAGATCGGGTCAGATGTATTAAAATCATGGCCTGGCTTTAGCATACTCTTAGGGAAACTTTCAAACAACTTTTGGAGAAAGAACCAGAAGACAGGGAAAACCATAAACTTTTCTAGTTTAACTCTACTTAGCATGTAATGAAAATATCATTCAAGAACTTCTTTTCAAGTTTTGCACATCAAGACATGGACTAACCAACATTCCTTGATAATGTTTACACTTAATTTAAGTCATTCCCAAATATCACAATTAGCAGAAAACATATAGATAAATCTTATCAGTGAGAGTAGGGTACTTCTAACAGTAAATCCTAGCTCTATGCTTGCTGCTCTTTATCAGAGAAAAGTGAACAAAATGGAATACATGAAAGGAAAACAATAACAGTAAGAGGTACTTCACCAATGATATAGACCAGGATCCCAAAAATCAGCTTGTATATTGATTGTCAATCCAGTTACAAACTACAATGTCCAATGTTTCATCACAGCTTCAAACTTCTCTTCTTAGCCTACCTTCTTCAATATCTTAACAGAGCTTTAGAGCTTCAGAACTTATTTACATTCAACAATGATTCGATACAACAACTATTACATCAAAAGTCCAACAACCAACCAACAACCTCTCATCTTCTAAGAAAGTATTTATAAAAGAAAGAGGAGGTGGTAAGAAAGAAAAGGGCAATCTGTTCAATTTAATACAAGTTAATGCTTCTCTGCCTTTGAGGGACTCAATAGAGGAGACCTTTGATGTTATCCATGTATTAATTGGTTTTCATTAATGTTTTAGCTACTTGGCAGATTTTGTTGACTTTTAAAACTCTTTAGGTAGGTTGGCAATAACTCTGGCTGTCTTTAAACAAAATATCACTGACCAGGCAATAATTATGCCTTCTTTTAATTTATGAAAGCTGTAGGTGGCACTTTTGGTAGCTGAAAGGATATTTTTTAGCCTCTGATGTGGCAATGGAGGATTTCTTCGACTGATATAACTCTCTGCTTTTATAAACACAGTGATTTATCCTTTGATATGTGTTTAGGCTTAATTAAGCCTTGATCTTCATCTTCAGGTCTTCATTCTGATACACCTTTTTGTTCTTTGTTTATACAGGTGGCTTTCTGCTATTGGAGGGTTTCTGTTAAACCCTGGATCGTGATCCAATTTATTTAAATGTGGATTCTAGACTTGCAGTTCCCTTTCTTCTTTGGTAAAAGCCACAGAATCATCACTCTGGGCTGAAAATGTCACTTGACTGTGACTGTGGAAATTCTCAAAATAGCCACCATTAAACCCTGCAAATAACACAACAAATCGTTAAGAAACCCTGCGGAGATGGTTAACTGTTCAGAGGTTTAATGGAAGCATTTTGGAGCTGTGAGGATGAGGAAATGCAGCGGAGTAAGGAGAAAAACTGGGCAGAACAGCTAACCACGCTCACATTTGAATTATGGCGTGAATAGGAAGAAGGGTGGTTTTGGGAAAACCGGCAGCGGTTTTTGCACGAGCTCTGGGTGGTAAGCGGAATTAGCCGAATGGAACGTGATACAACTCATCAGTCAACACGTGGATTCTTAAAACCACTTTTATCGCGCGAAAGTAGCGCACTGTGGAAAGGGCCCAAAAATTACGTGATATAGATCGCTGGCCGTCGAATGATGGGCGACAGATCTGACGGCGTGGGTTGCACGCGATGAATGGAAAGCTGCAGGGTTGAACACCGGGTGGGGTATATGATGATGTATGGTTTTGTTGCATAGCGGATGGGTGCAATGGAAAGAGGGGTTTATCGGGTTAAGTACCGATCGTTGGATCTGATGATCAGGCGGTCGAGATTCAATAAAGGGGCGGAGGTTTTGAAAGGGGAAAGGGACGTTAGATGAATGGGCGGAAGGAAAAGTGCCTGACGGCCGTTGATTTATGTAGATGAACGGTCCAGATTTTTTCGGGACCATAACATCAGGAAATGCAATATAGGCAAAGGGAGGGCCTTTCTGCATGGGGGTTTATGTTTATAAGTGCCCGGTTGTGGGGCTTTAGGTCATATGAAGGACAGGGTTTAAAAAGCCATAAGCCTTCGGGGGCTAAATAACTTATAGTGTAAAAGGGTGTTTTTTAGGCCAAAAACAAGGATTTTTAAGGCCAAATAGGGTTCCGATAGGTGAAAGGAAGGATTTTTAAACCAAATAAAGGGAAACATAAGGTTTAAAAGGGGTTTAGGATGATTTAGAGATTAAAATGAAAGATTATAGAGGGATTTTTGTAAAAGGAATAAGGGTAAAAAGTGAAATTATTTGTGAGTGAAAAGGAGGAGTGAAATGATGGAAAACGAAGCCTCATGAACAATTTTTCTTTTGGTAAATAGCAAGGTGCTTGAGGGATAATAGTGAAACAATAGTGAAGATTAATTTCAAGGATAAAAATCATCATAAGACTTCAAGAATTGAAAATTTGGACATGAATTGTTTCTTGAAGGCTAAAAAAGATTTAGCCACCATTTGATATAACAAATTTTATAGGTGGCTAACGGTGGCTCCACATGGGGATGGCATTTTCTTGAAGGTGTCAAGAACTTCATACAATTTTCTCTGGAAGCTGATCAGTGCCTTGCACTTTGATAATTTTTTTATCAACTGCTAACAAAAATGACTTAGAACTTGATATATCAGCAAAAAGTATTTCCCAAACATCTACCTACATAACCTACTTCCTAACGTTTTTTCTTCAGAAGGTGCACTTGGATTTGCAAAACCTTTTCATCAATCATTTTATTCTTTTATTGAAAACATAAAACTAATCTAAGTCTACCCTTATTTCTCCATGAGTTCAGATTAAGCAGTTGAACTCATAAGTTTCTCTACCTAACTACTATCTGTCAGGATTAGACTGTCTGACAGACTTCATTCTCTATTTTCTAAAACAGAAAACAAAAGCAGCCAAGCCAGGATTAAACAGTCTGACTTGCTATGGCCTATAGCATAAAAAAAAGCTGCACATAGACTCAAATTTGCAGAAAATTTAAAACAAAACAGTGAAGGCTTAAGATCTGAAAATTTTAAAAACATCCTTCATTATTTCTTCAGCTCTGGTTTTAGTCTTGTTTGAGCTGCTTCCTCTTTCTTTTCTGGTTCAAGTATTGAGCTTTCTAGAACTAGTTCTTCATCAATCTCATAGGTTCAAGATTTGAGCTTGTTTGAACCTTTGTTTTTCTATCCTAATCTGCCTCACTGATAAGCCAAGATTGAGTTGTTTGGAAAATCTGACTCACAAACCTATCAGTAGTAAATTTAAACTTATCCAATCATGATTTGACTGAATGAATGAATAGAAAGTGTTTCTTGTGGTAGTGGCATTTAAGCTTGCACACTTTCAGATTTTATTTCTCTTTTTTGGTATGGGGTTGTAACTTCTTGTTTTCATTCTGCCCTCTTTTCTATTTTTATTGTTTTTGTATTTTTCTTTTTCTAACTTTGAAAGCAGTGATAGATATGATATTTACAATGAGGGAAAATGAAAAATCTTCAAACTAGTATAGTTAAGAAAAATAATGTTTGAGCATCCTGCCATTGACATGACCTCCAAAAATTTCAGTTCCATTCACTTCCTGCAAGAAATAAGCATTGTTTCTAGCAGTAGAATGAATGAGATAAGGGCCTAGCCATAAGTTATCAAATTTTCCATGTTTGACCTTATCTTCTCTCCTGGAATCCCACTTCAAAACTTTTTCACCGATGCTGAAACCACTGGCCTTTGTCCTTTTATCAAACAACTTCTTGATGTTTTCTTGCTTGTGTAGTGTTCTGTTGTAGACTTCCTCCCTGGTTTGTTGAAGATGTATAGTCTGATTGATTCTTCTTATCATATCATCATCCTCAGACTTTACTTCCTGGATCAACTTCATGACTGGCACTCCTAGACTGGTTGGAAAAATTGCATCTGCTCCATAAACTAACTGGTTGGGAGACATTCCAATTGATTTCTTAAGTGTTATTCTGTCAGCCCATAATGCATGTACTATATTTGTGTGCCATGATTTCTTATTGTCTTCCAACAACTTTTTGATTATATTCACCAAAATTTTGTTTGAGGATTCTGCCAACCCATTACCTTGGGGATAATAAGTAGTAGAATGTCCCATTGTAATTTGATATTTATGACAGAATTCAACCATCTTTTTGGATCCAAATGCAGTAGCATTGTCAGTGATAATATTTCTAGGACAACCAAATCTAGATAGGATATGATTTTCAAGGAATTTTATGATGACAGAGTCAGTGGCTTGCCTAGAAGGGATGGCTTCTATCCATTTGGGAAAATAGTCTGTTGCAGTGAGGATCCATCTATGTTGGGCAGATGAGGCTGGATGGATTTCCCCAATGAAGTCTAGACCCCACTGCTGAAAAGGAGCTTCAACAGTGATTGGATGCAAGGGTAAGGAAAGCAGTTTTATTTTTCCTTCAAAGAGTTGGCATTTGTGACAGGCAATAATCATTTTGTGGACATCTTGAAAGAGGGTGGGCCAATAGTAACCATCTCTAAGGATTTTATTGGCATTTGTCTTCCAATAGAGGTGGCCTCCACATTCTCCTTCATGTAATTCATGCTCTATCTTATATGCATCATTCTCAGGCAAACATTTAAGCAATAATCCACTAGCATTTTTCCAATATAGACATTTATCCAAAATGCAGTAATTAACAACTTTCAACTTTAAAAATCTTGCCTTCATTTTAGACAAACTAGGAGGTGTATTTAAATTGAGCAAAACATATAAAATATCAGCATACCAAGATGAAAACAAAAAATGATCTTCAACAATGGGAGTTGACAACTCCTCCTGTTCATCTAATGCATCTAACATGTTTATATCAAGAGCTTCAAAATTAGACTCAGCCATTAATCTTGCTAGTCCTTGGCATTTTATGAGCTCAGTGGGCTTGATTTCTAAATCATATTCAAGTATCACAACAATCCACTTTCCTCTTTTGCCATCTGGATCCTGGGTTAAAATTTATTTTATAACTGAATTTGGCACAAATGCAATTATGTGGGAATGTAAAATGTAAACTCTGAAGTATTTTAAGGCTTTGACTAAGGAAAAGGCTTGTTTTTCCATGATATTTTACTTCAGAGGTGCATCTCTTAATGCCTTACTAAAGAATGCAATTCACTGCTCTTGTCCCTTCAAGTTTTTCTGTAATAGGACAAAAACCACTGTGTGTTCTGATGCAAATGAAAAAATGAAGAAATCCTTTGTAAAATTAGGACTAATGAGAACTGGTGTTTTGGTTAATGCTTTTTTTACCAGTTCAAATGATTTCTTTGCTTCTAAGGTCCATTTAACTCCTTCTTCTCTTTTAAGCATATTGGTCATGTTTCTAAGGATTTCAGCTAGATTGGGTATAAACCTTCTCAAGAAATTAATCCTCCCATGAAAGATTGAAGTTCCTTGATTTTTCTAGGATGGTTGATTTGCAATATATCATCAATCCTCTTTGGGTCTATCTTTATCCCTTCTTCTGATATGATGTGTCGAAGTAGTTTGCCTTCTTGGAGACCAAACATTGTTTTCTTTGGATTTAAAGATAACCCATATTTTCTGCATTTCTCAAAGACTTTTCTCAAGTGTTCTAGGTGTTCTTTATCTGTTTTGAAAAAACAGTAATGTCATCAAGGTAAATAATGATGAAGAAGCCTAATTATTCTGAGAATGCAATATCCATGGCTCTCTGAAATGTAGCACCAGCATTCATTAAACCAAAGGGAATTTTCACATACATGAAAGTACCCCAAGGTGTAGTAAAAGCTATTTTGAGTTGATCATCAGGATGTACTAGAATTTGATTGTAACCTGAGAAGCCATCTAGTAAAGAAATTCTTCTAGAACCAAGTACCTTTTGTAAAATGTGATCCATCTTGGGTAAAGGGTAGTTGTCCTTTAATGAGGCTCTGTTTAAGTTCCTAAAATTAATACAAAGCCTTATTTCTCCTGTCTTCTTCCTAAATGACACAAGATTAGATACCCAATATTAATATCTAACAGGGACTATGATTCCAGCATCATACATTTTCTTAATTTCTTTCTCAACCAGGGGTAATTGAACAGGGTTTATTCTGCGCAATTTTTGTTTATAGGGCTTCTGGTTTTCTTTGAGGGGTATCTTATGCTGAATTATCTATGTGTCATATGATTTTAAATCCTCATAACTCCATGCAAATACATCAGAAAATTCCTTAAATATTAGAAATGAAATAACTCAAAAAAAGATTTCACAAAACATAGATACAAAACCAGACAAAACAATGGCGGAAAAGAGGCATCAGCCTCATGGCATTCTCGTCATTCTCTCTTATTAAAGGAATTTAGGGTTACAATTTAAATAGATGAGAGACAATGTCTTAAGATAGTCCGAGCTATCTTAGAATCCTTTGGTTGAGATAATTTCTCACCAAAAACCCACCAAGATATGAGTTACTAAACAAAATCCAATATTTGAGGAACAACCCAAGAGTTAGGCACATATTCCTAACTTGGAATATTTAATTAATTAATTTATGTTTTTGGATTTATTATTGTTATTTGAGAGAGGCTAACATTAAAGAGCTCAATGTATTTCAATTTAATGTGAGCTGGAAAGGTTTTAGACAGTTTGATCATTTTTGAATTTTGTTCACTGCCTATGTTACATTCTTCTACTTTAGTTTCAACAGATTCCAGTTTTGGTTTTTTGGCAACATCAGTGAAATCAAACAATTCTTCTAATGGATCAGTCCTTTTGGCAAGCTTTGAGTGTTAGATTGCAACATTTATAAGTCTTATTTTTCTAAATCTGCACTAATTTCTGTTGTATATTCAAGTTTATTAGATAACAGATTTATATCAGCAATATTTGGAGATTTTACTTCTTCATCAAGTAGATTTTCTTCAATAGGACAGTCTTGGTCATACTCTGAATCTGAACTTGGCAGCTCAAATCCATTTCTAAACTTTAGGAAGTCTTCTATTTGTTTATCTCCCTCAAACACTTGCCAATATTTTTCATTGTCTGGGATGGCTGGTCTGTATTTCTCTTGGATTGTGTGTTGTTTGCTTTCACAAGGTCTTTTGCAAGTACTAACAGAAATGGCCAGTGCATTGGCCAACATATTTTGGTTTCTGGGGACAAATGTAAGTTCATACTCATCAAAAGTTTTAAGTAAATCCAGGGTATCATTCCTATAGGCTCTCAATCTAGGGTGTTTTGCAGTGTATTCCCCATTAATTTGCCTAATTATCAGTTTAGAATATCCATGAACAATTATCCTTCTGGCTCCTAATTTTTTCAATAAATGCAAGCATAGAAGGAGTGCCTCATATTCAGCTATATTATTTTTGCACAGAAAGTTTACTTTGTATGAGTGTCCTTCAGCATGATTTTTTTTTGTGTTGTGAAGCCACACTCCTGCACCTGCACTATTCTTACTGTGAGAACCATCAAAACTCATACTCCAAAGAGGACTAGTTTCATATTTACTAGTTTGAATACCCTCCTCTTTATCTGGTGTGCTTTTAGATTGTTCTTGTAAGCCAGTACTATGTTGAATTTGGTTTAGTTCCTCATGTTTTTCATTATGTTGAGGACTCTTCTCTTGATTCTCAAGTTTGCAAGCAATGGATAACTGTTTTGTAGCCCTAGACCTGTGATTAGTTTGCTGTGATTTTCTGATTTGGTAGACTGTCTTGATAATTTTGTCTTGTCTTCCTCCTTTTCTGTGTCTGCCACTATGTTACAGTGAGAGGTGGCCACTAAGTTAGTTAAGGTTTCTTGCTCATTAAATGTTTCATGATTGAAGAGAATAAATGAGTCAAGTCCTGTATGCACAGAATAAAGAGGAGAGTTTTCCGGTCTCTCTTGGCTACTAACCATGTATTGCATGTGAGATTCCCTATGAAGTCTTCTAATTTGATTAAAAACAGGGATGGTAGCATATGTCATATCCATTTGCATTGTTCCTTGTAACTTAGCTCCCCATGATCTTGATAACAACATACCATATTTGGGGGGTACATCAGCTACTACAATATCCATCACTAAACACTTGGATGGAATTTGAGCTAAGTTCACACAAAGGTCTTTGATCAAACCTAAACATTTCACTCTACTGGAGTCAAGGGAGCATAGATCTTTGTATGGTCTGGTGATTTCAAGGCCTAGACTCTCCATTACTACTTTGGGCATTAAGTTATGAGAGGCCCCTGAATCATGCATAGCATTGTGTAAAATTTTGTCATGAATTTTCAAACTAACATAGAATGGAGGAACTGGCCCTTCTTGGTATCTTCCTTCAATCTTAGGACCAAATAAGAGCTCTGGTTGGTCATCATTGAGGTTGATAGTGTCATTATTTTCTCCTATGTTGAAGGCTTTCAAAATTTGAGATCTATAGACATCTTGGGTGACTAATTCAGTGAGGGGAACAGAGATTTTAATCTTGGCAATTTCCTGTTCCAAACTAAAAGGCAACTGATTTTGTACAACGTTGGTTTCAGCCTTGTTAATCACTACTTTATCAGTAAAATCAGTTTGCTGATTTCCTCTATTTACATTGGTCAAAATTGTTTTGATAGGAGCACTAGCTGAAGTACTAACGCTGCTAAGGTCTGCACTCTGTTTTTCATTAATTTGAGTGCCTTTCTCTTTGTTTTGATCAGACTTTATAGCCACTGTTTTTTCCTTTTGTTTAATGTTTTTGGGTTTGTTCACAGGGCTGTTTTTTGTAGAATTTCCAGAGGTTTTGTTCTTGAGAGCTTCCTGATTCTTTTTACTCCTAAGGTATTATTCTTTTGGGGTGTCTATGATGACATTTTCTAGCTCTTGATAATAATATTCATCCTTTGTTCTTTCTTCATCATAGGGTGTGTATAGACCTTGTTTTCTATTAATAGGAACATCAAAGTGGTCACTTTGAATCTACTCCCAACATGTTTATGTTATCTTCCTCTGTTTGTTCAATTGTTTCTTCAACCTCACTTACATAGTTTTCTTGGAAGGGAGGTCTGATCTGTTGATCATCCTCTCTTTGTTTGTTTTGAGGTTGATTTATTCTAAAGTTTTGATTTTGATTTTGAGATTGATTTATGTTTTGGGGAGCTGATTGGTTTTCTCTAGCTTGTGCTCTCTCAAGTATGCTCATCTTCTTCATCATTTCCTCCATCATTCTTTTTATTTTTGAGCTAGATGTGGAGGGTGCACTTTCTTCTCTAAATGATACTTTCTTCTCATTACTCATTCTAGCTCTTTTCTCAATCAGATTCACTTCCACGGCTAGTGCTCCATTTTGCATGTCTTCCAAGGTTAAGGGATCTGTTTCTCTTAGTTGATATGCCATTTCAGGATCAAATCCTTCAAGAAATTTTGCCAAAGCTGAGCCTTGTGGAGGTTTCAATTCTGGGGGTAGGGCATTATAAACACTATTGAATCTAGTGCAATAATTTTGAACACTTTCCCGAGTGTTTCTTTTGAGATTATTGTAATTTGAAAGTATTTGCAGAGGGTTTTTTCTAACTTCCCATTTGTTTAGGAATAACTGATGGAGGGCTTGGAGGTCATTAATACTTTGAGAGGTTAGGCCTTTGAACCATTTTCTTGCTTCTCCCCCTAGACTTTGAGCAAATAGCCTAAGTTTGACAGTTTCATCATTAATCTCGTTTCTATCAAAATAGTCATTCATCTTGTCCACATGTTGTGAAGCAGTAGTAGTAACACTGGCATCATATAATGGTATCTTGGACTGATAGTCCTGTGGCAGATTGACTAAAGGTAAAGGAAGGACTAGAGGAGCATACCATGTTGCCATGATAGGAAGTTGTGGAAAAAGTAAGGGGTTTACAGGTGGAGGATGTAAAATGGGAGGGGGTTGGTGAAATGGTGTGGTTTGAACACTGGGTGTATGGATAACAAAAGTGGATGGACCAACAAGAGGGTGTTGAGTAGATCTAGGATGAGAGAAACCAAAATTATACAGGAAATGTAAATCAGGTGGGGTAGTTTCTCTGCTACCAGGATGTTCACCTCTATCTTGGGATGAAGGTGAAGACTCAAAATCTATCTGATCTATATCATCAATTGACCTAGTTCTGAATGGGTTTCTTCAGTCAACTTGTGAATCTTATAGAGCTATAAGGTTTTCAGGAACAAAATTAGCTCTATGGAGTGGGCTAACAATAGTTGAAGCTTGAGCCTTAGGAGATTTCCTATGTATATTTTCAGGATTATCAATATCTCAGGAGGGTTTGGGTCAGGATAAGCTCTAGTATGAACTCTTCTGGAAGTCACTATGCTATGTTTTCAGACCCAATAACAAGAAAAATTTAACCAAATATGATAATCTTTAGTAGGCTAACTGATCTTTAGCAAGAAAACTTTAATCCTCAAAGTATTCTTTACTGAGTTTTAAATGATGTAATGATAAAGGGTTTCCCAGTGGAGTCTTTGGAAAACTAAGGAAAATCAATAGTCCTAGTGATCTTCTGTGGAGTCACCAGGTGAAGATTTTTTACTTGATTTCAGGGCTTGAATGTTGTTCACCATCAGCAATCAAAAACCACTCTAGACAGACACTTGGTTCATTTGTTAAAAATAGAATTATCTGAGTTGTGAAGTTATATATTACTTCAAAAATTCCCCAGTATGGTCGCCAGAAATGTTAGGCCTCCGTAATTTAGTAGAGTGGCAAGAATAAATGGTGCAGAGCCTACATCAAAAAACCACTTTGGGAACCTAGGATCTAGCCCTCCTGAATCCAGAGAGGGATCTCTCTATAAGTGCAAATATTGATTTATCTTTTAAGGTTTTAGTATGATATTAGGCTAGTTATTAAGAACAAGAGTTTTTGTTTGTTTGGTTGGTTGGGTATGATCTTTAATTGGATAGAATATCACAAAATGAAAGAATTCCAAAGGGTGAAGATGCAAGTGTATTGAGAAGTGTTCAATAGATAGGATTAGTATGAAGCAGCTTTAAACCATTGGGCAATGGAGTCACAAAAGGGTTTAATTGTGCAAAAATTTGAAGAGTGGTCCAAGGGGAAAGTCATCTATATCAAAAGATCCTTTAGATTAAATGATGGAGTGGAACATTAAAAGTGTTGTGAAAGTGGAAAAATCCAATAATTTCAACAAGGATTTATCAACTTACCATACAAGAAAAGCCTTTTTAAGTGACTGTTTGAAACCAGCCAAAGGACAGGGCTAACAATAGACTTCTTTGGACAAGCTTGTATTAAAGATAACTTATCAGAAAACTATCCAGTAATCTCACTAGACTACTTTTAGAATGGATGAAAATAGATAAGAAAAACAAAGTGTAGCTTAAGATCGGGTTAGATGTATTAAAATCATGGCCTGCTTTTAGCATACTCTTAGGGAAATTTTCAAACAACTTTTGGAGAAAGAACCAGAAGACAGGGCAAACCATAAACTTTTCTAGTTTAACTCTACTTAGCATGTAATGAAAATATCATTCAAGAACTTCTTTTAAAGTTTTTCACATCAAGACATGGACTAACCAACATTCCTTGATAATGTTTACACTTAATTTAAGTCATTCCCAAATATCACAATTAGCAGAAAACATATAGATAAAGCTTATCAGTGAGAGTAGGGTACTTCTAACAGTAAATCCTAGCTCTATGCTTGCTGCTCTTTATCAGAGAAAAGTGAACAAAATGGCATATGTTATCACTCTAGTAAATTTTCTATCAGAAATATTTAAAACTTTGTAACTTACTAGAGGTAACCAAGAACCACTTTTAGAATTCAGGATCTAGCCTTCCTGAGTTCCGGAGAGGGATCTCTCCATATGATTTAGCTTTTTTTAGGTAACAGATATTAGGCTAGCTATGATTGTGCAGTTGGGTTTGATTTTTTGAAAATGCTGGTGGAAATAAAGGACTACAAGGGAAACCATATAAATATCTACCTAACCATTGGGCAATGGAGTCAAATTATAGCAAACAAGACTAGAAAACCTAAGACAAAAGATGCAAATATGCTAAGGGCAAGATAGATGACCTTCCAAGGGTTTTAAAAGGATATTTTGATGAAGTGGGTGAAGTCTAGACTAAGGGAAATTAAGAATCCTTAGATCACAGATAAGAAGATTGAAGGATGGGATCAAACTGGGACCTAGAGCAATTAAGAATTCTATGGTCCGGTTATCAAGCAGAAAACATTAAAATGCCAACTAGTTTAAAACATGGAGCTTATTATCACTAATCCTGTTTAATTTCTCCTTATTTTATCATTACAGAATAGAAACACAATATATGAATGAATGTAAACTTTTTAAAGGAAAACACTGAAAACAGGAAAAAGACGAGACTTATCTTGTCACCACGAGAATCCTTAGCTATGATGTCTATTCGCTTCAGTTTCTAGCCTGCTGCTCCAAATTAACTCACATAAAATCCCAATGTTTCAACAAAAAGTCTATAGTAATCTTGATTATTTTATTCCACACAAAAATACTTCCAAGAGTGAAGTATTTATACAATTTCTAAACTAAAATATCTTGAAAAAATATCAAGATTAGTTCACAAATCTCTCCAACTGTTTTACATAAATATAACTTAAGTAAAGGAAACTCAAAATAATGCATCTATTTGGCACTATTTTTTATGGATAGGCGATGACAAAGAGGATAATTCAAATTTGATCCAACTCTTAGTTGATGATGAGGCATCCAAGTCATTAACTGCTTCCTTTCTTTGTGCATTCTTCTCCAACAATTCTGCAAACTTGGGGTCCAATGATATATTTGTATTTCTCAATCTGTAATAGATATGTAACAAGTGAAAGAGGTTATTGTGGATTAATATGTTGGTGAGATAAAACTCTTTCAGTTTCCTAAAATTCCTCTCCCGCTGTGCACAATAGGCTCTGTAAAAATATGTGTAAAACAGAGTTTTACAAAGTTTGAAAAAGAACTTGTAAAGATATGCATGTATCTCTGATTCTAAAATCACTGTGCAAAAAATGAGATTGGTTTTTGTATATGCATCTCGTAGGAACAAAAACCTCCTTCAGTTTTGTATGATGTATTTTGGATTGGCCACAATCTTCTCTGCAAAATGATGACTTAACTGGAAGTTTCTGCAAAAAGTGCTTTCCAACATTGTTTAATATTTCAAAAACCATAATAGCTGTTAGAAAAGTGAGAGAGGTTTTTGTAGATAGTCCTCTTAAGAACATAAACCTCCTTCAGTTTTTCAAAATTCATCTTGGATTGATCACAATAGTTTCTGCAAAAAAATGACTAAAACATGAAATTTCTGCAAAAATGTTCCTTCTTGTTGTGTTTTTAATATTTTCACTTTTTTGTTCTTTTGACTGTTTTACTTTCACTTTAGACAAACGTCAATGTTGGTGAAAGTATTTTAATTTCTTTTTTCCATTTTACTGCCTCTGTATTTACTTTTACTGTTTACCTTTGACTGCTCTGTAACTTCATTTTAACTTTCATTCTGACTTTTACCTGATACACTTTAACCACTGATACTCTTTAACTATTATGCTTTTACTATCCCTGTAAATTCTCATTTCAATTTTACCATTCACTGTGCACATTTCATCATTCTAATCTCTCTCTGACTTTGTATATAAAGTGTTTGTTGAATGAAGATATTGAGTTAAAATTTGAGAATTTGGAGCAAGCAATTTTGTCAACTAGTATTCAAACTGTTGGTCCAAATCTATATTCTGATAGTAACTTGCAAAAATCAAACAATTTGTTAATGAAATCCAGGTCTGCAGGGAGGTGATTGTCGTATTTTTTAAAGACGTGTGGAATGAGATCAGTCTGTGAAGGTTTAAATCTATTTTTTAGGCATTTTGGGGAACTACTGCAAGATTAGATTGTTTGCAAGAGTTATTCACTTTAACAGAGATGAAACTGAGTAATGTAGGCAAAGGATGGCTTTATTTTTGGCATTTTTTGCTCAATTAGGTTTTCTGAATTGGTTTGATTGTAAACATGGAATATCAAGGTAATTCAGAGGTTTTAGTTGTTTAGATCCTTGATTTCAATCGCTAAACTGTGAAAATTGAGGAAATTGACTTTAAAAAGGTTCACAGTCGAAGACAGGGCTTTTTGGTCTGTAACAGTCTTCAATTCAGTTGTATTTAGTTGGAAAAAGTCGTGGAGATTCTTTGAGGACAAATTTAAGAGGAAATGGCTCTTAAAATGGCAATTGACTCGAAAATGGCGCTGTTAGGTTTGAAAATGGTGAAAAGGGATCTGCAGAGGCTCTCAGGGTGTAATGGCGCACAATGGTGAAAATTAGACGAAAATAGGCTCTGCGAAGGTTTCACAAGTTTAAAACGCGAATAGGTGAAAAATCATGAAAACATTAGACTTTAACGTATTAAACCATAGTATAAACTATAGTTAAGTTACATTAAACAAAGGTTAAGCGGGAGTGGTTTTGGAATACCGGTGGTGGTATTCGCGTGGCTCAATGGTGGTAAGTGGTAATATGCTTTTTGAACACGATGCAATATAATCGTGACACGTCGACGCGAGGTGGTTTGGATAAACCACCCATTTTGCGCGACTTTTACAAAACATCCATCGATTACTTTGTGAGCGCGAAAATGCGTTATCGTCGTCAGATTTGGCTTTGGGGACCGAACGATCGGGATTAAAAGTGAAAGTGCGGGGAAAAGTCAATTATCGGGTTCAATATAGGCTGTAGATCTTGAGAGTAAAAGAAAATCTGAAGGTTAAAAATAGCGCGATGGGGAGGAGTAAAAATGTATTGATCACTCGCTTTGATTTTTATTCGTTGGATCAAAAGGGATTTGGGGATCGAAGGGTCTAGATTGAATCCCGATGGGAACAAGCCTTTTGATGGGATTTATATATAAAAGTGGCTTTTTCCAATGGAAAGGGTGAGCGGGAAGGTTAAACAAGATTTTAACCAAGGTTAGGGGGTCGGAGAAGGGAAATATACAAGGGAATGGGTTTAGAAGTTTAGTTTAAATTAAACTTCGATATTTTTTGTTTAAAACACATAGAACATATGTTTAAAGGTTTTTCATATCTTTTTTATTATATGGTTAATTAAATCGAGACGACTTAACTACCATAGGGGGCAGGATATTTATATATATAGAATACTTAGCCAAAGGGGTTATAAGGGGGGTTTTTATTTAAACATGTGGGAATAAATAATTTTGGCTTAAGTTATATTAAGTGGGTTTTTGGGTTTATTATATAAAAAGGAGTTATAAAATAGGAAAATGTTATTTATATAGGGAGTTAATATATAAGTTAAAGTTAATATGAAAATATGACATGGTATACTCAAAACACATATTTATAACAAGAAAAGTGAGGTTTTAAAGATAATTTGCATTGATCTTATCACTTAACTTATGATGTAATGTTATTTTGAGGGCTTCATGTGTTTAAATGATGTAGGAAGTTAGCTAAATAGGAATTACAAATGCCTTTAAGTAAAAATGGAGTTTTACTTAGGATTATTCAAAGGAATGAGTGCATGAATGGTAAACGATGTGATTAAGGGATTAATATAGACATTTCACACTTTCAACTGATCAGTTATAGAGCCTTGGGTCTGGTCCCAACAAAAATCAAGGAAATGCCTTGAGCCTTTCTGACTGATAGTCTAGAATGTTTCATGACTATGAGAAGGGGAAGTTAGTTATTTTGTAGCCCATGATGAATGATATTTACATTGAGACTTTTCAGCTTCTTCTATCTACCCATCTTACCATGCTAACATTTTTTTCTTCCTTTGTAGTAGGTGCATTTAAGCTAGAAACCTTCACAACATTTATTATTTCTGAAAGCAAGTAAAACTATCTAATTCCACACTTATTTCATCCATGAATCCAGATTAAACTGTTGGATTCACTTTATTTCTCTACCTAACTACTGAATTGTCATGATTAAACTGTATGACAACTCATTATTCTCTATCTATAACAAGAAAAATTGAAAAATGACAAGTTAAGATTAAACTGTTTAACTCATCATGGACTATGGCATTTATTGACACTCTCCCACAGTCAAAAAGTAAAAAGTAGTGGCATGTATGCTTGCACACTTTCATTTTTTCTTTTGGGGTCTTTTATTTTTTCTAAGTCCTTTGATTATTCTTTTAGGAATTTTTACCCTCTTTTTGATTTTTTTATTTTTTATTTTATTTTTTATGAAATATGTGAATACAACTTGCAGAAGGCAAAGTATGTATAGATTTACAAGATTATCAATAGTCAAGTCAAATTTATGACCCCTATATTATAGGTTGCTAACATCGGCTTCACTTGGGGATGGTTTTTCCTTGTGAACTGCCAAGAACTCTAAGATCAGTAGCCTTTATCTTTGATCTTTGATGATCTTAGTAAGTGTCTTCTGTCTTCTGCAAACTGAATTTTGATCTGAAACTAAAACAACACACAACAATTTTCAAACCAACTTATAGATCTTAAACATCTTTAGGACCTCATCCTTGGCTTTAAATCTTAATGAAAAACTAGCTGAAAATTAAAAACTAAAAAAGATATGCTCAAAATTATGAGCTTATTAGCACTCATCTACCTACTCTAATCTACTAAAATCTTATTGAATCAGAGAATACAAAAATGCCAATGAAGCCAATCAAGTAGCTATAAAAATAAATGGATAACTTGATTGCTTGTGACCAAAATTGGAAGTATATTATGATCATGTGCCTTTATAATAAATGATATGATGTGTAAATGCCACTTTTGATGTATTTGATCTTTATAGAGAAAACATGTTTGCAGATTTGGGCTAAAAAGATTCTCCATATAATCTAATATAGGATCAATAAAAGCATGATGTATGTTATTTAATTCTAGGCCTTCAATGACTAATTGTTCAATTGAATTATGAATATTAGACCATGAAACTATTTCTTCAGTCTTGTGTTTGAAAGAATAATCATCTTCAATATGCAAGTCAAAAGATATTATAATTTCTTCTTGCTTTGGAGAATGAAGATTTTTAAAGAATTCTTTAGGATTTCGGAAATTGTATGACTGAATTTGAGAATGAAAAAGTTTGATTTCATTTTCATAATTTTCAGAAATGATCTTGAGAACACATATTTTCAGTTTAGGAGAGAATTTTCTTGATTTCAAAAGAATAAGGAAAGCTCTTAGAAAATCCTCATCAAGCTGAAGTTCTAATATCTCATCCCTCAAAATAGCTAGTGATTGTTCTGGGAAATTATCTTGAATTGGGACAACATAATTATCATCATACTGATCATATTTAGGCAAATATTCAGAAGAAGTAATGTCATCAATTATAAACAATGGATCAACATATTTTTCTTGCAACAATCCTAATATATCTTAATTAGATTGGTTGCATTCTGTTTGAAAATCATTGTTTTGTTCAATAGGCGTGATATCAAGCAATGGGCCTTTTTGGGAAGGTAGAATAACATGAGCATCAAATTGTTCTTTTGTCCCTTCATGGATAAAAACTTTTGTACATTCATCAAAATTAGAAGAAGTAGAAACAATTTCTTCATTATGTAAATATTTTGAGGATGGTTGCATGTTTAGAAGCAAATTGATTTCTTCTTCGGTGAGGGGGGTGGAAATCTCTGAGTTCCTAGATTTGAATAGCAGTTGTTTTTTCTCTTATCTAAAAATTGATCATGAGGTTGAATATTTTCTTTAACTCCATTCAAAACATTAAATGAAACATCATTTGTTAATACAGAGGGGTTTTGTGGATCTTGATTCATCTCCTGATCTATTTCATCTTTGTTTAACTCCTCTTGATTATTATGACATTTAACTTGAGAATGAAAGTTCTAGATTTCTTCTAATAAATCTTCAGGAAACCAATTTCCAAAATATTCATCAATATTTTTAAGGTAATGTATAAGATCTTCAGCTTCATCACAACAATTTTCAGCTAATGATAAAGATGGGAAATCTTCTTTGTAATGCTCATAAAATACATTATGAAAATCTTTTAAAGAAAATAAACTAGCAGGTTTGAGAGCTTCATACCATTCCCTTGCTTTTCCTTTTAAGGTTACCATGAATATTTTCATGAGGCAATCCTCATGCCAATCACCCTTCAATCTTAATGAGTGTATATGAAATTTAATGAGATGTAGTAAAGGATGATCAATGTTCTCATCTTGAAACATAGGCAGATTTTCACTCCAATTTACCTTTGGTAGTTTGTGTGGAAATCTAGGTATGTGATCTCTGCTAATGGGAGCATATCTTCGTTTTATTCTTGGATCATCTTGAAAATCAGCCATAATGAAAGGCCACGGTATCTGTACAACCAAGTTAGATCCTTATATAAAATACAATACATATTGAAAAACATTCTTAACGAGAAAGAACATAATGTCTTGGATTACGATCCAAGTTGAAAGCCTAATCTTTCCATATTGTTCTTCTAGGTTCATTCCTCCAGTGGAGTCTTGATTGTGAAATGGATTTGGAGTCACCAGGTGGATGATTTTAACCTTTGTGTGTCTGATCACTGTCCACCATCATAGATCAGACATGAACCTGTAAAATATTTCTGAAGAAAAAGGTTAGTTTCCCCAGTGGAGTCGCCAATATGTTATCACTCTAGTAAATTATCTATCAGAAATATTTAAAACTTTGTAACTTATTAGAGGTAACCAAGAACCACTTTTAGAATTCAGGATCTAGCCTTCCTGAGTTCCGGAGAGGGATCTCTCCATATGATTTAGATTTTTTTAGGTAACAGATATTAGGCTAGCTATGATTGTGCAGTTGGGTTTAATTTTTTGAAAATACTGGTGGGAATAAAGGACTACAAGGGAAACCATAGAAATATCTACCTAACTATTGGGCAATGGAGTCAAATTATAGCAAACAAGACTAGAAAACCTAGGCCAAAAGATGAAAATATGCTAAGGGCAAGATAGATGACCTTCCAAGGGTTTTAAAAGGATATTTTGATGAAGTGGGTGAAGTCTGGACTAAGGGAAATTAAGAATCCTTAGATCACAAATAAGAAGATTGAAGGAGGGGATCAAACTGGGACCTAGAAAAAATTAAGAACTCTATGGTCCGGTTATCAAGCAGAAAACATTAAAATGCCAACTAGTTTAAAACATGGAGCTTATTATCACTAATCCTGTTTAATTTCTCCTTATTTTATCATTATAGAATAGAAACACAATATATGAATGAATGTAAACTTTTTAAAGTAAAACACTGAAAACAAGAAAAAGACGAGACTTATCTTGTCACCACGAGAATCCTTAGCTATGATGTCTATTCGCTTGAGTTTCCAGCCTGCTGCTCCAACTTAACTCACATAAAATCCCAATGTTTCAACAAAAAGTCTATAGTAATCTTGGTTATTTTATTCCACAGAAAAATACTTCCAAGAGTGAAGTATTTATGCAAATTCTAAACTAAAATATCTTGAAAAAATATCAAGATTAGTTCACAAATCTCTCCAACTGTTTTACATAAATAGAACTTAAGTAAAGGACACTAAAACTAATGCATATATTTGGCATTATTTTTTATGGATAGGTGATGACAAAGAGGAGAATTCAAATTTGATTCAACTCTTAGTTGATGATGAGGCATCCAAGTCACTAACTGTTTCCTTTCTTTGTGCATTCTGCTCCAACAATTCTGCAAACTTGGGGTCAAATTATATCTTTTTATTTCTCAATATGTAATAGATATGTAAAAAGTGAAAGAGGTTATTGTGGATTAATATGTTGGTGAGATAAACCTCTTTTATTTTACTAAAAATCTTCTCCCGCTGTGCACAATAGGCTCTTCAAAAATATGTGTAAAACAAAGTTTTACAAAGTCTGAAAAATAGTCTGTAAATATGTGCATGTATTTCTGATTCTGAAATCACTGTGCAAAAAGTGAGATAGGTTTTTGTAGATGGGTCTCGTAGGAACTAAAACCTCATTTAGTTTGGTATGATGTATTTCAGATTGGCCACAATCTTCTTTGAAAAATGACGACTTAACTAGAAGTTTCTGCAAAAAGTGCTTTCCAACATTGTTTAATATTTCCAAAACTATAATATCTGGTAGAAAAGTGAGAGAGGTTTTATTAGAAGGTCCTCTTAAGAACATAAACCTCCTTCAGTTTTGAAAAATTCATCTTGGATTGAACACAATATTTTCTGAAAAACAATGACTAAAACATGAAATTTCTGCAAAAATGTTCCTTCTTGTTGTGTTTTTAATATTTTCACTTTTTTGTTCTTTTAACTGTTTTACTTTCACTTTAGACAAAATTCAATGTTGGTGAAAGTATTTTCATTTCTTTTTACCATTTTACTGCCTCTGTATTTATTTTTATTGTTTATTTTTGACTGCTCTGTAACTTCATTTTAACTTTCACTCTGACTTTTACCTGATACACTTTAACCACTGATACTCTTTAACTGTTATGATTTTACTATCCCTGTAAATTCTCATTTCACTTTTACCATTCACTGTGCACATTTCATCATTCTAATCTCTCTCTGACTTTGTATACAAACTATTTGTTGAGTGAACATATTGAGTTAAAATCTGAGAATTTGGACCAAACATTTTTGATCTGAGAATTTGGAGCAAACAATTTTGTCAACTAGTATTGAAACTGTTGGTCCAAATCCATATTCTGATAGTAACTTTCAAAAATCAAACAATTTTTTAATGAAATCCAGGTCTGCAGGGAGTTGATTGTAGGCTTTTTGAAAGACCTGTGGAATGAGATCAGTCTGTGAAGGTTTAACTCTATTTTTTAGGCATTTTGGGGAACTACTGCAAGATTATATTGTTTGCAGGAGTTATTCACTTTAACAGAGATGAAACTGAGTAATGTAGGCAAAGGATGGTTTTATTTTTGGCATTTTTTGCTCAATTAGGTTTTCTGAATTGGTTTGATTGAAAACAGGGAATATCAAGGTAATTCAGAGGTTTTAGTTGTTCAGATCTTTGATTTTAATCTCTAAATTGTGAAAATTGAGGAAATTTGCTTTAAAAAGGTTCATAGTCGAAGACAGGGCTTTTTGGTCTGTAACAGTCTTCAATTCAGTTGTATTCAGTTGGAAAAAGTCGTGGAGATTCTCTGAGGATGAATTTAAGAGGAAATGGCTCTTAAAATGGAAATTGGCTCGAAAATGGCACTGCTAGGTTTGAAAATGGTGAAAAGGGCTTTGCAGAGGCTCTCAGGGTGTACTGGCGCACAATGGTGAAAATTAGACGAAAATAGGCTCTGCGAAGGTTTCACAAGTTTAAAGTGCGAATAGGTGAAAAATTATGAAAACATTAGACTTTAACGTATTAAACCATAGTATAAACTATAGTTAAGTTACATTAAACAAAGGTTAAGCGGGAGTGGTTTTGGAATACCGGCGGTGGTATTTGCGTGGCTCAATGGTGGTAAGTGGTAATACACTTTTCGAACGCGATGCAATGGAATCGTGACACGTCGACGCGGGGTGGTTTGGATAAACCACCCATTTCGCCCGACTTTTACAAAACATCCATCGATTACTTTGTGAGCGCGAAAATGCGTTATCGCCGTCGAATCTGGCTTTGGGGAGAGAACGATCGGGATTAAAAGGGAAAGTGCAAGGAAAAGTCAATTATCGTGTTCAATATAGGCCGTAGATCTTGGGAGTAAAAGAAAATCTGACGGTTAAAAATAACGCGATGGGGAGGAGTAAAAATGTATTGATCAGTCGCTTTGATTTTCATTCGTTGGATGAAAAGGGATTTGGGGATCGAAGAGTCTAGATTGAATCCTGATGGGAACAATCCTTTTGATGGTATTTATATATAAAAGTGGCTTTTTCCAATGGAAAGGGTGATCGGGAAGGTTAAACAAGATTTTAACCAAGGTTAGGCGGTCGGGGAAGGGAAATATACAAGGGAATGGGTTTAGAAGTTTAGTTTAAATTAAACTTTGAGATTTTTTGTTTAAAACACATAGAACATATGTTTAAAGGTTTTTCATATATTTTTTATTATATGGTTAATTTAATTGAGACGACTTAACTACCATAGGAGGCGGGATATTTATATATATAGAATACTTAGCCAAAGGGGTTATAAGGGGGGTTTTTATTTAAACATGTGGGAATAAATAACTTTGACTTAAGTTATATTAAGTGGGTTTTTGGGTTTATTATATAAAAATGAGTTATAAAATAGGAAAAGGTTATTTGTATAGAGAGTTAATATATAAGTTAAATTTAATATGAAAATAGGACACGGTATACTCAAAACACATATTTATAACAAGTAAAGTGAGGTTTTAAAGATAATTTGCATTGATCTTATCACTTAACTTACGATGTAATGTTATTTTGAGGGCTTAATGTGTTTAAATGATGTAGGAAGTTAGATAAATAGGAATTACAAATGCCTTTAAGTAAAAATGGAGTTTTACTTAGGATTATTCAAGGGAATGAGTGCATGAATGGTAAATGATGTGATTAAGGGATTAATATAGACATTTCACACTTTTAACTAATCAGTCATAGAGCCTTGGGTCCGGTCCCAACAAAAGTCAAGGAAATGCCTTGAGCCTTTCTAACTGATAGTTTAGAATGTTTCATGACTATGGGAAGGGGAAGTTAGTTATTTTGCAGCCCATGATGAATGATATTTACATTGAGATTTTTCACCTTATTCTACCTACCCAGCTTACCATGCTAACATTTTTTCTTCCTTTGTAGTAGGTGCATTTAAGCTAGCAACCTTCACAACATTTATTCTTTCTGAAAGCAAGTAAAAATATCTAATTCTACACTTATTTCATCCATGAATCCAGATTAAACTGTTGGATTCAATTTATTTCTCTACCTAACTACTGAATTGTCATGATTAAACTGTATGACAACTCATTATTCTCTATCTATAACAAGGAAAATTGAAAAATAACAAGTTAAGATTAAATTGTTTAACTCATCATGGACTATGGAATTTATTGACACTCTACCATAGTCAAAAAGTAAAAAGTAGTGGCATGTATGCTTGCACACTTTCATTTTTTCTTTTGGGTTCTTTTATTTTTTATAAGTCCTTTGATTATTCTGAGGACTTTTTACCCTCTTTTTGATTTTTTTGATTTTTATTTTTTACAAAATATGTGAATACAACTTGCAGAAGGCAAAGTATGTACATATTTACAAGATTATCAATAGTCAAGTCAAAATTATGACCCCTATATTATAGGTTGCTAACAGCATACATGAAAGGAAAACAATAACAATAAGAGGTACTTCACCAATGATATAGACCAATATCCCAAAAATCAGCTTGTATATTGATTGTCAATCCAATTACAAATTACAATGTCCAATGTTTCATCACATCTTCAAACTTCTCTTCTTAGCCTACCTTCTTCAATATCTTAACAGAGCTTCAGAGCTTCAGAACTTATTTACATTCAACAATGATTCGTTACAACAACTATTACATCAAAATTCCAACAACCAACCAACAACCTCTCATCTTCTAAGGAAGTATTTATAAAATAAAGAGGAGGTGGTAAGAAAGAAAAGGGAAATCTGTTCAATTTAATACAAGTTGATGCTTCTCTGCCTTTAAGGGGCTCAATAGAGGAGACCTCTGATGTTATCCATGTATTAATTGGCTTTCATTAAGTTTTTAGCTACTTGGCAGATTTTGTTGACTTTTAAAACTCTTTAGGCAGGCTGGAAATAACTCTGGTTGTCTTTAAACAAAATATCACTGACTAGGCAATAACTATGCCTTCTTTTAATTTATGAAAGCTGTAGGTTGCACTTTTGGTAGCTGAAAGGATATTTTTTAGCCTCTGATGTGGCAGTGGAGGCTTTCTTCGACTGATATAACTCTCTGCTTTAATAAACACAGTAATTTATCCTTTGATTTGTGTTTAGGCTTAATTAAGCCTTGATCTTCATCTTCGGGTCTTCATTCTGATACACTTTGTTGTTCTTTGTTTATACAGGTCGCTTTATGCTATTGGAGGGTTTCTGTTAAGCCCTGGATCGTGATCCAATTGATTTAAACATGGATTCTAGACTCGCAGTTCTCTTTCTTCTTTGATAAAAGCCACAAAATCGTCACTCTAAGCCGAAAATGTCACCTGACTGTGACTGTGGAAATTCTCAGAATAGCCACCATTAAACCCTACAAAAAACACAACAAATCGTTAAGAAGCTCTGTAGAGAGGGTTAACTACATTTAGAGGTTTAATGGAAGCATTTTGGAGCTGTGAGGATGAGGAAATGTAGCGGAGTAAGGAGCAAAAATGGGCAGAACAGCTAACCAGGCTCGCATTTGAATTATGGCGTGAATAGGAAGAAGGGTGGTTTTGGGAAAACTGGCTGTTTTCACGCGGGCTTTGGGTGGTATGTGGAATTAGCAGAATGGAACGCGATACGACTCATCAGTCGACACGTGGATTCTTAAAACTACTTTTATCGAGTGGAAGTAGCACACTGTGGAAAGGGGCCAAAAATTACGTGATATAGATTGTTGGCCGTCGGATGATGGGCGGCAGATATGACGACGCGGGTTGCATGCAATGAATGGAAAGCTGCAGGGTTGAACACCGAGTGGGGTCTATGACGACGTATGGTTTTGTCGCATAGTGGATGGGTGCAATGGAAAGCGGGGTTTATCAGGTTAAGTCCCAATCGTTGGATCTGATGATCAGGCGGTCGAGATTTAATAAAGTGGCAGAGGTTTTGAAAGGGGAAAGAAACGTTAGATGAATGGGCGGAAGGAAGAGCGCCCGACAATCGTTGATTTATGTAGATCAACGCTCCAGATTTGTTCGGGACCATAACGTTGGGAAATGCAATATAGGTAAAGGGAGGGCCTTTCTGCATGGGGGTTTATGTTTCTAAGTGCCTGGTTGCGGGGCTTTAGGTCATATGAAGGACAGGGTTTAAAAATCCATAAGCCTTTGGGGGATAAATAACTTATAGTGAAAAAGGGTGTTTTTTAGGCCAAAAACAATGATTTTTAAGGCTAAATAGGGTTCCGATAGGTGAAAGGAAGGATTTTTAAACCAAATAAAGGGAAACATAAGGTTTAAAATGGGTTTAGGATGATTTAGAGGTTAAAATGAAAGATTATAGAGGGATTTTTGTAAAAGGAATAAGGGTAAAAAATGGAATTCTTTGTGAGTGAATAGGAGTGAAATGATGGAAAACGGAGCCTCATGAACAATTTTTCTTTTGGTAAACAGCAAGGTGCTTGAGGGCTAATAGTGAAACAACAATGAAGATTAATTTCAAGGATAAAAATCATCATAAGACTTCAAGAATTGACAATTTGGACATGAATTGTTTCTTGAAGGCTAAAAAATATTTAGCCACCATTTGGTATAACAAATTTTATAGGTGGCTAAAAATTACTATAGCAGGGGTTTCATATTGTAAAATGGGATTTCAAATTCAAAAAATCTTATCTGTTTTAGTCATTCCAGTCTTCATTTTCCCATACTAAATTGTGAAACATATCTGTTTCGAGCTCAAGCTTGTGGTTGTTTTATACCAAGGCTATTTTCAAATCAAATTAAGAGAGGTTGTTTTATAATTCTAAAGAAAGCCAACAGAGTTTTTTCTGAAACAAGCATGGCTAAGGAGAAAAAGAACCATAGAGGGGGACATTATTTGAGATTTGAACCTGAAAGCACAAGAGGAAATGACAAAGTATCAAAGCCTGGAGGAAAAGTTGATATTAGCAAACTATGAGATTGCTAGGTGGAAGATTTGGAGATAAAGTTAAAAAGGTCGCCAGATAAATTGAAAAAAGAAATAAAACAGAGTGAAAAATTCATAGATAAACTCGGATGAAGAATGAAAGTCAAATTTGATGAAGGATATGTTTTTAAGGTTATATTGCTGATGGTCTTGAGAAAATATTAATGTTTTGGAGTCTAGGCATCTATTTATTACAAATTTTGAAGGAATTTTCAACAAAACTTCCTAGATAGCAGTTTCGTAGCACAACTAGTGAAAATTTGATCACAAGTTTTATCAGTTGGGAGATAAAAGGATTTCTTTGAAGCCCTATTTTCAGACAACAGATTTTTCCTGTTTTACACATGTTTTGCAAAGACAGTTTCTGGACATCAGGAGAGGTATTTAAAAAAACCAAGAGAGGTTTTTATTAAAGATAGAATGGAATACAAAACCATCCTTCAGTTTCTCAAAATAAATCATGGATGAGGGGATATGGGCTTTGTCCCAAAACCTAATTTTCAGGAAAGGAACAAGAATAATTTGCAAATGTGGCAGTCTTTTCATCCTTTTTCATAGCAAATTTTGAGGGAATTTTGGTGAAGTTTTTTCTTGAAATTTCTTGTGGGAGTGTTTTAATGGAAAATTAAGGCTTCCCCGAAGAAAAAAAATTGAAATATGATTAGAAAGGGAGCTAAACACTGTGCTACGAAACTGTGCTGCTTTCGTAGCGTAGGCATGTTTTCAAATATTTTGCACAAATTCAAAGTTTAATCTTGTATAGCTGGTATAAGGAGATGATTGAAGACATATGGTTTAGTATTTGACAACAAGATACATGTAGACATGATTCATTAATGGTCAAAGTGTTCAAAACAGATAAGGGAATCAAAGGCCTAAAAAACAGGGAGACAATTTCCTAGGTTTCCGGAGAACATCATCATCACCCTCATGGTCAAAACAAGTTGGAGCTCATCATCAGAATTTGACTTCATGAAGATAACAAGTGTCATTTGATGTGTTAAGTTTAGATAAGGTTTTTAGGAGTTAAGTTAAAGAGTTTTAGTCCTATTTGAAATAGGACTGCTCATTAGGTTTGCAGCTGTCATTTTGTAATAAAGACCATGTTTATGGTTAGAAAAGGTGTCAAATAGTAGGATTTCGAGGTATCTAGTGGAGATAAGGTTATATTATATTTTAAATGGTCTATTAAAGGCCAAGAGGTCGAATTAGAAAAGGGTTGGAGACTTTTTGGCAAAACTAGTGCATATTGTAAAAAGACTGTTTCAGCTAATGCAAAGAGCTTCTACTTGACCAACTTGAGATTTAGAAGGGATTTTTAGTGTTTTCATGTTCTATCATTGTTTCTTATATATATTATTTGCATTGGTGTTCATATATATTACTCAGAACTCATCTTTAGATGCTTTGACTTTCTTTATAAATGGATTGATTGTGTTTTTACATGTTTCAAGTGTATGTCTCATGACTAAAAACCCTGATATGCCTCAACTTCCATGTCAATTAGATTCACTAATTTTCTGAGATTGCTTTGATTCCATAAGCCCAATGTATACATGCTGATGTTGGTTTCAACCTACAGATTGGAAAATTTTATCTAAGCAGACCACTTTGTAAAGCTTTGGATTGACTGATATACACAGTAACATACAACTTTTCTTCACCTGAGATTCTTAGTGTATTTTCAATGAGTTTTATGTCCTATCATTGAAATGTTTCTATTCCATAGCCTTGATGTCTTATTACTCAGAATTCATGTATTACATGCTCTGAATCCCTTTTAATTTCAAGTTATTGGGATTTTCCTGAATGTGTTACCCTTTCATTGAAGTATATACAAGCCTCAGCTTCCATAAGGAAAGCCTTTGTTATTGAGAGCCCTATCACTGACTCCATAGCCCAATGGTAGCAATAATTCACCTTCTCAACCTAAACCAAAACACAAATAATAGAGTTAGCCATCTATCTATATCCCATATCATTAACCCTTGAGAGAGCCCTCCCAGGCTGAGGAGGCTAAGCCCCAGTCACAAGATTGGTTTGAAATAGTTACATTGAAGTTGTCTGATCAACAACCAATCAGGTACAATTTTGGTGATAACAAGAAGCATAAAATAAGAATAAATAACACTGAACAATAGTGTAAAACAAAGAAATAAGTCACCACATGCATGATGAAGCATTTCACCCCTCCTGGGCTACATCTATTGTTCTAGCTCCCAATGGATTGTCCATCTTTCATTATGCTCAAAATGTTTCTATTACATGTAGTTACAGTGCTCTAATGGCTATTTTCTCTATACCAATGGCTTTAGAATGCTCCAATTAGTAAAAAAATGACTCTTCATTCACTCATAATGGTCAAAAATTGAGCCTCCTATATTTTTCCCAATATCTCGTAGGAAAACTCCACTAAATGTTGAGAACTTCAGTTAGTTGGAGTTAAATTAGGGCTGACTGCAAAATTTTGCGCGCCCCTATCCACTCCGCTGAATAAGCTGCTTATTAAATGTTATGGTTGGGCGGTGGCCACATGTGCACCCCAAAACTGTTAGAAGACTGGGCGGTTAGCGAAACCCATGTCGGGACTGTAGTTAAATGTTGAACCAAGGTTTAATGCTGTCGGGTTACCTGACTATGACGGTTGGGCTGGCATGAATAGTTAGCCATGAGACATAGACCGGGGACCGCTGGCAGGTTGCGACTTCCAGCGGTTCCCAACCCCCAAACATATGTGCGATACACCATTAAAAAACCCGCCACCTTATGTTGTTAAGTAACTTTGCATATAGCGGACAATAAAATGTGTGCATGGCTGGAGGGAGGTCAGGGGGTCGAGCCCTGTGACTTCGAACAAAATTTTACAATGAAGTTTTAGAGCCACGTGGTGGCCTCAGGGCTAGCCACGTGGCACCCTCTCATTGGTTCCTCCAACCCTTACCTCTAATAGAAGAGTGATAGTTGTCAACCAAAGAATGGTCTAGTGGAAGGAATATTTCGACGAATATTCTCTTTTTTGCTGACTATGCATCCAGTTTTCTGACTGTGCATCCCAGTCAAACCTGGTCAAACTGTCGTAATTTTACCTGTTTTCCATTTCGATCAGAACACAATATCTTCCTCATACCACATCGGTTTTTCGAACTGTTCGCGGCATCGGAATCAGGAAGACGAGATATACGCAACCATCCTAGTTTCAACCCAATCTTGTAACTTTGAACTCCTGATTAGAATGGCACCACTCTCATATGGTGGGAGAGAAAACTTCAAGGCAATAGTAATTTGGATAACCTTCCTTCCTCATCGTCAAATTTCATTTCTGCACTTAAAGATCAATTCTATCCCTTGGGTTATAAATAAAAATAATTAATGGAGTGGTGGTACCTAAGGAAAGGTAAAGGACAAAACGTGCAAATCTTTACCAAGGAATTTAGAAAACAAGTATTAAGTTTGGGCATTTCATTAGATTCACCTGAATTTGTAACCAAGTATATTGGTTCTCTGCATAATTACATAAGACATTCATTATTGTTGTTTGATCCTCCTACCATCGATGAGGCCAGTGTGAAGGCCATGCATGTAGAAAGAAGGGGAATGCATGAACAAGGTTACGACCCACTATTAGTGACCTATAAATATAGGATTCATAATTTTGACTTGACTGATGGTAATCTTGTAAATCTGTACATACTTTGCCTTCTACAAGTTGTATTCACATATTTTGTTAAAAAAAAATAAAAAAAAATCAAAAAATAAAAAAGAGGGTAAAAAGTCCTAAAAGAAAAATCAGAGGACTTAGAAAAAATAATAGACCTCAAAAGAAAAAAATGAATAAAACATGAAAGTGTGCAAGTATAAATGCCACTAATTTTACCTTTTGCAGTTGATTATGGCAGAGTGTCAATAAATGCCATAATCTGTGACGAGTTGAACAATTTAATCTTGACTTGTCACTTTTCAATTTCAAATGTTTTAGATAGAGAATAAAGAATTGTCATACAATTTAATCATGACAATTCAGTAGTTAGGTAGAGAATAAGTGAATCCAACAGTTTAATTTGGATTCCTCGATGAAATAAGTGTAGAATTAGATAGTTTATTTGCTTTCAAGATTGCTAGCACAAATGCACGAAATCAAAATGGAAGAAAAAATGTTAGCATGTAAAATTGGGTAGGTAGAAGAAGGTGAGAAGCATCAATGTAAATATTATTCACCAGGGCTATAAATAACTAACTTCCCCTTCCCATAGCCATTAAACATTCTAAGCTATCAGTAAAAAAGGCTCAAGGCATTTCTTTGACTTATGTTGGGACCAGACCCAAGGCTCTATGACTGATCAGTTGAAAGTGTTAAATGTCTATATTAATCCCTAAAATCACATCATTTTCCATTCATGCATTCATTTCCCTGAATAATCATAAGTAAACACCTCGTTTTTACTTAAAGATACTCTAATTCCCATTTGATTAACTTCCCACATTACATGAAAACAATAAACCCTCAAAATCACATTTTATCCTAAGATTGAAGTGATGAAGTTATTATAATTCAAATCTACCTTTAAACTTCGCTTTTCTTAGTTATGTTGATGTATTTTGAGTATACCTTGTCCCATTTTCATATTAATTTTAACTTATCTATTAACTCCCTATAGAAAAATTCTTTTCCTATATCATATAACTCCATTTTATATAATAAAACCCCAAAAACCCATTAATAAAATTTTAGCCAAAGTTATTAATTCCCACATGTTTAAATAAAAATACCCACCTTACACCCCTTTGGCTAAATATATCGTTATATAAATATCCCGCCCCTATGGTAGTTAAATCACTTTGATTTGATTTACTATATAATAAAAATATGTGAAAAACCTTTAAACATGTTTTATTATGTGTTTAAAACAAAAATATCGAAGTTTTGTTTAAACTAAACTTCAAAACCCATCCATTTGTTTATTTCCCGACTCCCTTTAACCAAGGTTAAAACTATAACCTAACCATTTCCCTGCGATATATATCCCATATTTGCACATATTAACCCTGGTTTAAAGCCCTTTTACCCCTCCTGATCACCTTTTTCATTGAATAAAGTCTAATTTATACATAAATCATCATAAATTCTTCCACCCTATTGGATCAAATCTGAACCATCCGATCCCAAACACTTCACTAATCCTACGGCTCCAGTCAAAAGCGATGAAAAGTTCCCAGCCCCTTACCATTCCCCATCGCGCTGCATTTTAGCCATCTGATCATCCCTTGCAAATCCAACGATTCAAATTGAACGTGATCACCACCTTTCCCACTTCACTTTTCCCACATCTTTCCATTAAATCCTGATCATTCGCTTTCTGATGTCAAATCCGACGGCCCGAAGTTTATATCGCGCAAATAAAGTGCCCGATCCATGTTTTATAAAAGTTACGCGATATGGGTTGTTTTCCCAAACCACCCCTTGTCGATGTGTCTAAATATAACTGGATTGCATGCAAAAAGCTAAATTCAGCTTACCGCCGATGAGTAGTGTGAAAACCACCTAAGCCTAATCCAAAACCGCTCCCGTCATATATGTAGTAAATGAAATTAAACTATGATATGACTTATGGTTTAATGCATTAAAATTCATGGTTTTTCACTACATTTCACTTATTTGCACCATTTAACCCGAGAAACCTCCGCAGAGCCATATTTTCATCGCATTTCACCGGTTTTCACCATTTTCAAAGCCGATTCTGAACCAATTTCCATTTGAGCGACCATTTCAATCTAAAATTCATTTACAGAGAACCTCCATAACATTTGACAACCTAATGTACCGGAATTTAAGACTGTGAGCAGAATTCCAACCTTCATCGACAACAGATATACCTTTCACAGGTATTTTTCACGCTTTTCGACTTGCAAAATACTTCAATTCAAGGGAAATTGACCATTAAAAACTGCCATTTCCTTTAATTCAGTTGAATTATCCATATAAACAATCCTAAAACGTCCAAAATACAGGGGAAACCCTGTCAAATTTTCTCCAGAATCCTTCCTCTCCATTTCAGCAGGTTTTAGCCACTCCCTGATCATTTTCACTGCTAAACTTGATCAAAGCCATCTTCTGTGCATTAAAAATAATTTTTACCATCCAGAACCCTGCTCAGAGTCCAAATTTGCTGGAAAAATCCTTCAAAAACCCCTTGTTTCCAAAAGAGAATTTAGAAAACAGTTTAAACTTGCTTTGTTCAACTAAAAATGACTAAGAAACAAGTAACCCCCAAAGCAGGAGGCCCAAAATCTCAGAAGAAAGCCTCGACTAAGATACCTCAGCCTGAGCCTTCTAAACTTGATAAGCCTACCCTTGCACTTACTGCTGAGTCTACTGAAGTTGTTAGACCTATTCAAACTCCTGTAACTTCCCAAGAAAGTAGTTCTCTAGTTGATCTTGATTACATAATTTTTGACCTTTCAGTTGAGTTCAACCTACTAGATGTCCATAACTGGTGTTTTGGAAAATCTGTAGAAAAAGGTGATAAGGATGTAGCTGTGTGGGATTCTAATCTACCAAAGTATATTGTCCCTCTTACTCATTCAGCCCCTGATTTTGTCAGATTGTGTCAATCATACTATCTTCCAGACCAGAGGTGCATTGTCAATAAAGATAGGGAGGTTATATTCTATATTATTGCTGAATCCATAAACTCAATGCTGCAATTAAACCATGACCCCAATGCTGCTTCATTGTCTATAGAGGATTTAACTCAGCTTTACCTAGACTTAGATTTTGCTTCCAAGTTCAATATCTTTCAAACTTTTTGGCCTACACATGTCAATGTCCCTAAAGTTAATCCTCCATTTGATACATTTGATTTTCAAAGTGAAACAAGGCAGATTGTCTCCATGCTGTCATTTATACTAGGATATAACAGTGATGAATTCACTGATGTTGCTATCTTGGGTTTTTTGTCTACTTTAAGTCCTGGTAAGCCTCCATCCATTATATACAATTTTGCCAAGTTTATTGCAAAAAATATGCACTACCAATTGTCCAGACTGCCAGAAGAAGGAGTTTTTAGATATACTTCATATCTACTTCATCTCATTTTGTATTACCAAATAGACAAATTCCCCATTGAGTTTTAGAAGCAAGATCCAGAAGGGAATTTACTTTCAGTTGTATTTTGGTCATCTATTTTCAGGAAATGGAATAGGGAATACACATATGCAGACTTCAATGACTTGTTTATAGTACCTGCAATGAATTTATTGAATAAGGAAGAAACCCCTAGAATTAATGAAGAAACTAAGAGGATCTTATAGCTATCTGAGAGCTGTAAAACAGGGTACTGGTACTTGTATAAGAATCACACAGAGATCAGAGTGTATGGTGCACTATTGGTTCCATATAAACTGCCTAGATTTGTGACTACAAGGATTTTTTCTCTAAAATATTTGAGGCAACTTTTGAATGCAGATGAAGTCAATTTTATGGCCTCCAGGAAAAAGACTCAGTTTAAACTCAAAAATCAAGTTGGGCCATTCATTGTTAACAACAGAGAAGCAGTAAATGAAATTAATATCAAGTTGAAAGAATACAAATTCCCATACAGCTTTATGTGGAATTATGATCCTCAGGGTATTTTAAGCCAAATCAGATTGAAATGAAAATTGTATGCTTTCTTGCATGATTCTAAGCATCAAATTGGAAAATTTGCCAATAAAATTGAGTGGGAGGCAAATAATTTATTTGATGATGACTCACAGGGCATACAGGGAAACAGTGAACATGATAAATAGGTGGATCAAGCACAGGTTGTTACAGTCAACAAAGAGGCTGAAATTTCTCATAAAAGAAGCAAAGAAGAAGGCAGTTTCACAGCAGAAACTATTCTAGATAAGAGATTCAGGATTCCCTACAGTAAGAAGAGTAAATTGACTGATGAAGAAAGGGATAAAGCTAGTAATGTTGAGGATAACAATGCCCATCAAACTGATGATGAGGCCACCTTAATTGTAAATGAAACACTCAAGGAGCTTCAAAATTTCCAACTTGAAGCACAAAATAAAGACACCATCATGGTTGAGAAACAAACAAATGTTGATGTTCCTTCTTCTTCCAAGGAAATAGACAACACAGAGTCAGATATTCAAGTCAGGTTCAGACAAATCAGAGAAAAAAATGAAGAACTAAAAAATGAAGTATATTCTAAGTTTCTTAAAGAAAAGTCTGGGAAAAAAGATAGATTGATCTCAGCTTTAGATTACTCTTCAAACAAATTAGTAATGTCATTTCTGAAGCCCATAATGGCTGATCCAAAAACAATTGCAGACTACTCAAAGACAAACTTGGAAGTGGATGCAGATGCTGTCCATGAATTGGACCAAATAGAATTCCACTGGAGTAATATAGAGATGTTGTATTCCAAAATAGTCAACAAGACTATGAATTATATTAAGCTTGAAAAAACACTGATAAATCTTCAGAATCAAATGAATTTGGATAAAACATCATTGTATGCCAATGGCTTAAGAATCAAAGCATTCGAAGATATAGTGATTGAAGCAGGAGCTGACCCAACAAACATTGAAGGGGAAAAATCCATAATCAGACAGAAAAATGAAGACATAGCAGCTCTTAGGAGACATCTGAAATTGCCTCAAAGGGAACATCCTCAGGCAAAGGAGATCCTTTAACAAAAAACAGAGAATGATGAATTAAATTAGCTTGTTCTAAAGATGACAGCCTAAATAAAGGAAATGGAAAGCCAAATAGAAGCTTTCATGCAAGAAAATGAAAATTTGAAGAAAGCTCAGCAAGTTATCATTCCTACAATTATCCCAACTGTAAGCACAATTATCCCCTCAACATTGGCAGAACATTTGGCACCGCAAGGAGTATTGGCAACTGCAGTGTCAATTACTTCTAAAGACATCTCTGCCACTTCTTCATCAACATCACGGATAAATACAATAGGGGAAACAACTTCCATAATCAATGCTATGGAAGACATGTCCATAAAAGATAAAGAGATAATCAGTTTAAAAGGCACCATCAAAAATCTGGAAAAATCTAGCAGAGATGCCTTAATCACTTCAAAAGGACATGAACATAGGGCTAACAGATTACAGGAATAGGTTAAAATTCTTCAACAGCAGGTAAATCTCACTGAGCAGGTATCCTACATTAAGAATTATCTGTGGAATAACATCATTCAGGGCATACATTCACAATGGCCCTCAATCCAGATAATTTATGAACAAAAAGAATTACTTAAAGGAGCACAGATAGAAATACAGAAGACCAAAGAAGAAATGGCTGATAAGCCTGCTCAAGCCTTAAGGCTTATCACATTTTTGAATAGTAAACACAGACAAGAAATTGAAGAGTTAAAAATTCAGGATAGAACTGAAAGTATACTCCAAATAAAAAAGGTCCTGAATAAAAGAAACATGATGAATAATTTGGAGGACAGGTGCAAAGATATGAACTTGGCTATCACTAGATTTGAGGCCAAATACACAATACCGTCAAAAGCAGGTTTACCAGATATTCATGCATTTAATGAGAAGTTAATGCCACAAAAAGATTATGACAACAAAATCAGGGCATATGCCAAAGAGCAGGTCAACAAAGCTTTACCTCAAGGGTCTCCTATTGGTAAAGTCATTCTGGAATATTTTGAAAACTTATTCTTTTTGCAAAATGAGATCAAGCATATTTTTGTGGTTAAGCCTAATTTTGAAAAATATACAGAGGCAGATGAGAGTTTCAGGAAGCTAAAGAGCATGAAAATTCCCAGCGCAGAGCAATGGCAAGAATTCACTAATTTACTATGAAAAATTTGAAGTAAAATTATATCAAGATGAAAAATCAGTGGTTAAAGTGTATCAGGTTCAAAGAGTATCAGTAAAAGAAAATTGTTACTGCCCGTTATTTTTCAATTACAATAATAAAACAGTGAAAAGCAGAGATAAAGAGTATCAGGATTGAAAGTGAAAAGAAGGAGTGATCTACAAGTCATCTTCCATGAGATAATGCCCCAAGTGCCAGCAACGCTTCCAGCTAATCTAAAAATCAGTTTGATTAGGATAAACAGTTCTATTTTTCCTTGTAAAAGAGGACAACTTGCAAACTATTTTGCTGCTGTCCCTCTTCTTATGTTATATTTTCCTATTTTTCTTTGAAACATTATCTCAAACTTTGAGATATTTTGTAAGCAATTTATTTGTATAAATACTTCATCTTTCGAAGTATTCAGTGTGGAATAAAATTTATCAAGACTACTATAGTCATTTTGCTGGATATATTGAAGTTGGTGTGAGTCAATCAGTAAAGCATCAGACTGGAATTGAGATTAAATACATCATAACTCAGGATTCTTGTGCTGACTAGATAAGTCTAGTTTTTTCCTGTTTTCATTGTGTTATCTTTCAAAAGTTTCCATACATTCATTTTAATGTGTTTCTGTCTTAAATGATTAACTAGGAAAGTTTAAACATGATTAGTGATAAAAAGCTCCCTGTTTTTTACTAGTTGCTCATGATTATGTTTTCTGCTTGATAGCCAGACTATAGAATTCTTAACTGCTCTTAAGTCCCTGTTTGATCCCCTCCTTCAATCTTCATTTCTATAACTTAAGGATTCTTAATTACCCTTTTGTTCAGATTTCACCCATTCCATCAAAAAATCCTATTCAAAATCCTTTGAAGGTCATCTACCCTGCCCTTAGTACATTTGCATCTTTAAGTCTTATTTCCTAGCTCTATTTGCCTAGAAAGTTGACTCCATAGCCCAATGGTCTAGTAGATCAATCTGTGGTTTACCTTGAAACACTTTTTATTCCCACCACATTTTCAAAACAAGTCCCACTGTCCAATCATAGCTAGCCTAAAATCTAATTATAAAAAAAAGTTAAACCTTTAGGAGAGATCCCTCTCCGGAACTCAGGAAGGCTAGATCTTTAATTCTAAAAGAGGTTCTTGGTTACCCCTGGTTATCTTAACTACAAAAATCTGTTGAACCCTTAGTTAAATTGAAGGGGGGGGGGGGTGAATCAGTTTAAGACATTCATGGACTTTTAAAACTTTTTCATTAAAACTTATTTACACCTTCATTTCATGTTTAACTTAATATGTGAGTAATCTTAGGATGTGAGCAACAAGCATTAATATAATGTAACAGTAGAATTAATATGAGAGAAGCAAGTATTAAGCAGATGATATAAACCATATCAACACATAAACATCATGCACTGGGACACCAGATATAAGTGGAAACCCATAAAGGGAGAAAACCACATCTTATTATTGTTGTGATGTAAAGGCAAGTTCCAACTCCCTCTCACCACTGATTTTCTGTAGGCTCCAACCCACAGGAGGCTCCTACCTCAATTTTGCAAGCTACAACTTGCAAGGAAGCTCCAACTCCCTCTCAATTTTCTGCAGGCACTAACCTACAAGAGGCTCCAACCTCAGTCAGCTAAAACTGACATCTATCAAGCTACAACTTGATAGGGAAGCTCCAAATTCCTTACTCTTTCAAAATAAAACACTTGCTAATTTACCTTGGATATCAGCTCTGTTCTGAACCATCTCTTCTGCTATCCATCAGTCTTCATATCTACCCTACATCATCTCAGCATCTTCTCGGATTCTCTATCAGCTCCTCCTTCTCCTTTGCCTTACTGCTTCATTTTTGCATCTCTTACCTCACTCTCTAACCTCACTATGCATATCATGGTGATATCATTTATAGGGATTTCCTTTTGACTGTTAGCATTCCTCAAGGAATTTGAAATGGACAGCAATGCCTCTTTGCCTTCTGCCTTTTCATTTCTTTTACCCGCTCATTAAAAAAATATAACAATATGCATTAATTTTTGTATTACAGTGGGAGTTTTGTTTTCCTCCGTAGACTTGCCAATGCATCACAAACAATAAAAATCAATTACAACATTTACATTCACATTTTCAGTTACATAAAGACAATTTTACTCAGCCCATTTTCTGGCCTTTGGCTTTGCTGGCTTTGTCTTTTCTGCTGCTGTTAGGTAACTATTCTGCCTTCTTCTGCTCACTGTCTTCTGCATATTTTCAAGTTTTCTGTGCTTGTACACCTGTCAAATTCATTCCTGTGCATATTCCTGTTCACTGTGATTTTGTGTCTGTTGTATATATATAACTACTGATCTGGAAATCTAATTAAATACCCCAAATAAAATCAGAGTTTGGAAAATTCAATGATATATCTGGCTTCCTTAAAGTTTCAAATCTGAGATTTAAACTTAAACTCTCTAATGGTCATAAGGCAGCAATCTCAACTATGCCTGAAAGTGGACGCACCCAACTATAATTTCTTATCTGACAACGTACTCATATAACTTTATAAGCGGAAGTTTTATGTGGCCTAACCTCTTTATGAAAACCCCAACATATATATATATATATATATATATATATATATATATATATATATATATATGCGTTTCCCAAAACAAAGGTTATAACATATTAATAAGCCGACATATCATTCCGACCCATTTAATTTGAATATACGCCAATACAAAATCCCTTTCATGCGAGGTTCGGCTTATCATACAATATATATGAACATATATATATATATATATATATTCACCAGACGGGTGTTATAAACATTAATAGACCGTGGCTTACGTTAGACCCCTCAAGACTAATTATCAATGTATTAACGCTTTGTGCAACCCACATGCACAACCCTCTAATCATATGGTTCAACCATAGTATAACCTTCTCAAGCATACATATCGAACCACCAACGTTAACCTTTGAAAGGTTCGGGCCCCACAGCTTTATAAACCTTTCTTTTCTATTTTCCGATGCGATTAATCGCAACTGAATACTTCCGATTACGATGATTCACTGTTCACTTCACTGTGACGATGCGATGAATTGCTTCGATGCGATGGTTCACTTTGTTGTCGAAACTCAAACACATATGAATGATGGTTCATAAACCCATCGGGTCCACATCTCAATCAGAACTTTTGTCAACATGTTCCGCTGCCATACTTTTCTCCGATGCGATTCATGACTCGGGTTGCACCTTATAATACTTTGTTTGTTTTAATCCTGAACAATAGAACCTTATAATAAAACCCACGTATTTAACTTATTCACAATCGAATTTTTTTTTCCGATTGTCTTACCATACTGCTTGGTTAAACAACCCTCGTCAATTGTGAATGCCCGAACTTCTTGTCATATATATATCAACGCCTAACTCAATCCTTGACCATGGTTTTAACACTCGGCATATTTAACATTGGACCATGCTTATAATGAAATATTTGGGCCCTTTGGTTTAATATATCTTTCAACCCTCGCATACATATATGTGCCATGCCTTAGCGCTCCTCTTTGTTTCGCTCTCGACCTTGTTTAAACCCACAACACAACATATATATATATATATATATATATATATATCAATGCTTCAACTAACCCCACTGGTTTTAACACTCCTAGTTTATGTAACATTAGACCTATGCTTATAGATAAATCTTCGCCCTTGTTTTAATATCTCTTCCAACCCTCGCATACATATATGTACTCATGCCTTAATGCCTCCTTTTGTTTCACTCTTGACCTTGTTTAACTTTATAAATACAACATATATATATATATATATATATATATATATATATATATATATATATATATATATATATATATATATATATATATATATATATATATATATATATATATATAGATATATATATATATATATATATATATATATATATATATATATATGTTTATTTGACTCTTCAACTTAATTAGTAATGAAAATTAGTAATGATTAAAACCCAACTATGATGCGAAAGTTCCACTGGGGCCTAGCAACGTAAAGCACCCTTCTCATCCGACGGTGGGGAACTTATCGCGTCGTCCAGGATGATCCAACGATTGTCATGCCATATCACGTTTTTTATTTAGCCGAGCTTTAACCGCTCAAATAAATGCGAGAAAAGCTGTTTTGGTAAACCGCCTTAGGACACGTGTCCATCAGCGACATAGATCGCGTTATTTTTGGCAAATCCGATTACCATATAAATTTTTTTTGAACCCGCTGGTTTTCGTGGGTGAAACCACCATTACTATAGCTCCTCATGGTTCCTTTCCTTCGCTCAAGGTTCCACTTCCCCTGCTCGATCACTATAAATCGACTTATTTGTATCATAATTCTTCATGACGACTTCTGTATGTTAGTGCGGTGGACCTATCTCTTGGTATCGATTCAACACTACAAAGACTTCATTCAGACAATATATCCTATGCATAATTAAATATACCTAATCCCTCATATATTGTGACATTGCTTGCGCTCTTCATCAACAGATTAACCCAACATTTTATTTATTGAGGCTTGACACCAGTTCAATGTCGATTCAAGCGGGTCGAATTATTACTTTTCCATGTGCAGTATTCGTAACAGGGATCACATACTAAATCAAGCTTCATCATTGGAACGCAGAAAGAATTAATCTAATTCCTCCATAATATATAACACAAGGAATTCACACCAGATTCCCTTTGCGCCCTAAAATTTTTTCTGCCTTCGAACCTTCAGACTCTTGAAACCCATAGTCAATTTTGCCATAATAACGAAGACCCCACCTGGGTCTTGAGTCCCATAACTTTACGCATCATAATACATAACAGAGTTTATAAGTTCGTTCAAAATTCCTTATTCAATACCCAATTAGAAACAGGATCAATCAATCTCATATATTCATCAACGCTCAGGACTTCTAGTTTGGATGCTATTCAAACTCCTTACAAATTACAAATCATTTTACATAACTCCTTTAATGACCTCTACTGGTATGGTCTGTGCATAAGAGGTAAATTTTCGACCAATCGTCAATTTACTTTAACCATATACGGAATCACAGGTAAAGTCTTAGAGACAGTCAGATACAGAGTTTACACTGTCCACAAACATAACTCTTTTAATGGCCTCTAATGGTCTATGCATAAGAGGTAAATTTTCAACACTCTATTCATAATTTCATAGACATTCCAGCTATCAATACATGTTTCCTTTTTGCCACAGAACCTCGATTGTTACTTCTATAATATGTTCCCACACTTAGAACCAGTTTCTCATTATATATATCTCAAATCAAATACCTCTGCTCCTTGACTGATGCTGCTCCTTTCTCCTGATGTTCCTCTGCTGCCTCTCCAGATCTCCAATCAACTGACTCTTCTAAAAATGCCTCTGCTTCATGTCTCATGCTCTCTTTGCCTTGTTGCTGTTTCAAGTGCTCCTCCTTTTCCATCTCCTTTGCCATCAATGACAACATTTCCAACAGTCTCCCCCTTTGGCATTGATGGAAATACACTTCCTCTACTTCTCTCTGTTACTTTATTTTCCTCCCCCTTTGACATCAACTCCCCCTTTGACATCAATGGCGAAGGGTTGCACATCTCCTAGTGTGTTTTCTATCTCTTCATTTCCTCTCTCTGAGATGTGTTTAGGCTTTCTTCTTCTGACTTTGTACCCTGCTGCTCCAAACTGATGGACACGAGTTGTTGAGAGAACACTTTTGAGAATATTTGAACTTGTCTATACATAGGTGATGAAAACCACATATAGTCAGACTTGTATAATTAGGGATGCATCATTGGATTAATACTTACGGATTGTGAATGCTCCATGTGACATATCTAGCTTGCTTCAGCTATACTTCTGTCTATATTATAATCTTCATCTGAAATCCATATCTGTTGAGGAAGTTGTAGTTGGAGTATGTCTTCTTCTGCAATACCGCACCTGTTCAATTATGATAATGATGCCAATATATCTTTTATAGCTATGATTCATTTTTCTTTCCTGTTGGTGATGATATGAGATAGGATGCTGATAATGATATTATAGTTAATAGCTGAAAGGTCCTTGTTGCTGTTGTGAACAATGAATCAAACCAAAGTTTACAACTTATTATGAGATTAGGTGATCTTTCAATTTAAGAGACCAAATACCAACTTTATTGCTTGCACACTGCACTTTCAAGAACAAGCCCTTGAGGCTAGACACATTCAATGTATTAGTAAAACTCACTTATCAATCATGTAATTTTCTTCATGAACAAGCCCTTGAGGCTAGACACATTCAATGTATTAGTAAAACTCACTTATCAATCATGTAATTTTCTTCATGACATAAGGAGGTATGTATGTCAATGATCAATTTCTCTTTACTAATCAACTAGTCCTTCATACTTCAGATGTTTTAGCTGTTCTATCATGATGATCTTCCACACAACTTAAAGTTGTCTGATTGAAATCTTAGTAACCAGACTTCACCCAGATTTATGAATGATCTTGAGAAAGAGGCCTTGAAAATATACATGTACTAACTTCAGAAATACATGCAATTAAATATAGAAATAGATACTGCTTCAATGCTTAATATAATGTTTCAAGTGTAAACATAGTACTGATCCTTTAGCTCTGTTATTGAACTTTTCATGTTGGAAGTAGATAACTCTGGGACTTTTACCTTGATGCACTTTTTCCATAATCCTTTGATCCTGAGGACCTGTACTATACTGATGCTGCTCCATGATAACACTTGATATTCTGCTGACAGACATGTTGCTTGTACCTAAACACCAACTGATATTACTTTGATAAACCATGCATAGATTTCACTTTAACTTTCACATGAACCCATAGATTCTACTATTGATCTTTCCACTGTTCACACCAACAGTCATCAATCTCCTGAATTTGATCTTGGCATCATTAACCATTCTCCTATTTCCAGTCATTATGTTTAAAGGAAAGCCATTGCATGTTCCTTTCTAGGACTTCTCTGGTCCAATCATTGCTGCTTAAAATTCAATTCAATTGTTCTAACATAATGATCTTCGGGAAGACATCTTCAATTTCTTTGCTTGGACTCTTCATGGGCAGATCACTCAGATAATTATCACTCACTTAACTGTATTCATCCAAGATGAATTTTCATAGATGAATGAAGTCATGACATAATGATGATAGGCACTTCTCTTGCTAATCCTTCTTAATGTGATTCATTGTTAATTCTAACAGTATGAGGCACAATGTGATCATCACTTTAATGTGCTGAAGTCTTCTTCTATCATCATGGCTGCTTGCTGCTTTCTCTCCTTCCATAAACCTGCTGGCTATTGTGTGCTTCAGGTGATCTTCTTCCTCAATAATTCTTTGTTAGAGAAATTTTCCTTTTCCTTCCTGATCTCATAGTTGTTCTCATTACATAGAGCTCTTCTCAGACTGCTTTCATGGGGTCTATTTATGAACTGCTCTCCCCCTGGGATGTTGCTTCATATTTATCATTGTTTGGATATTTGCTTTGTTTTCTAGAGCAGCTCCCCCTGAGACTATGGTAGAATAATTATGTTATTGAGATAATAGGCTCCCCCTTTCTCTTTTCCTTTCAAACTTTATTGGGGTTCATCATAATGTTTGCACTCCTTTTTGATTCATAGTTTTGTTTGGTTGGATTTGATTTCATTAGCTGTCTGGAGTTCTTTAATGTATATGGAAGTTTACAGTCCTTTGCTTCGTGACCAAGCTTGAGGCATACATAACATCTTACTTTGTCCAAGTACATTTGAGCTCGAGTATAATATTTTGTTCCCCTCTTTGAACATAATTTACAATAAACAAGTTTATGTCCAAAATTATTGCATGCATAACAATAGCCATGGAAATGATTTGTGTACCTGGTGAAATATTTTCTTTTCCCTTTTCTTGCTTGAGGTGTTCTTCTCATTTGCTGCATCTTTTGCTGGTTAAAATTGATTCTCTTTGTCCTACGATGTGCTGCATCATGTCCTGGTTTGTAGCATGAAAAACAAGTGATACTTCTCATAGGAGGAAAGAACCTTATTTGACATCTTCCAAATTTATTCAATTCATATTCAGGAGTGTGAGAGCCCTTTCCAGCTGACTGTTTCATCCTTTCATTTTCTGTCCTACCATGTTGCTGCTTGATTCTATTTTTTTTCTTCACAAATCCTATTCTTGCTGGCTTCTATTTTTGTAGGAATCTGCTGAGCTACTTCACTGTCCTTTACTGCCTTTACAAAAATGACATTCCTGTTATCTTCAACCTTGGACTTGTTGGTTTCCCCTTCATATCCTATCCCAGCCTTTATGTGAGGTGACCTTTGAGCATTGAGAATTTGGTCCAACTGTCCACAGATTTTCATTAGAGGTGTATTCATTAATAGTTCTCTTTGGGATTTTTCTAAGTTCTTTCTTAGGCTCACTACTTCTTCTTCCAATCTTTCACATTCCAAACTTTTCTCTCTCATTTGTTCCAGCAGAGTGTCTTCTACTTTCTTTGCTTCTTCAAGTTGTGTCTTCAGGCCAATAATTTCTTTCTTATCTTCATATTATTTCTCATCACATATTTGCACCAATGTATTTAGGTCTTGTTTTCATTTTTCAATCTTTCTGTTTCAGTCAAGGTTGAGTCAAGTTTGGCTTTTTCTTCATCTTCAATTTCTTCATCTTCAATTTCTTCATGGTTCTTACTTCCAATCACACTAGCATGTGCCTCATTTGATTGAACATTTTCCTGTTGACATGAATTTTTCTTCTTCTTAAGTCTCTTCTCCTTCTTGACAATGCAGTCCTTAGAGTCTACTCCATGCATGAAATGCAATCTATCCCAGATTTCTTTTGTAGAGGTTAAATCCATTATGACCTCAAGATCCTTGTTATGAAGATGGTTGTAAATCACAAATTTTGCCTTGGCATTCCTATGTTGTTCTTGCATCGTGGGAGAGTCTGTGCAATAACCATCACATACAAGTTTCCATACGTCAGTTTCATAAGCCAATAATCCTATTTTAACCTTATCTCTCCATTCAGGAAAGTTTGTTATATTTAACACAGGTACATTTCGATAGTCCATGACTTAACCAGATCTCCTTCAAGCTATTAGGCTTGCACCAAAGGAACCTATCTCTGATACCAATTGTTGACCCTTAGTTAAACTGAGAGGGGGGGGGGGGGGGGTGAATCAGTTTAACACATTCATGGACTTTTAAAACTTTTTCATTAAAATTCATTTACACCTTCATTTCATGTTTAACTTAATATGTGAGTAATCTTAGGATATGAGCAGCAAGAATTAATATAATGTAACGGTAGAATTAATATGAGAGCAACAAGTATTAAGCAGATGATATAAACCATATCAACACATAAACATCATGCACTGGGACACCAGATATAAGTGGAAACCCATAAATGGAGAAAACCACATCTTGTTATTGTTGTGATGCAAAGGCAGGTTCCAACTCCCTCTCACCACTGATTTTCTGTAGGCTCCAACCCATAGGAGGCTCCTACCTCAATTATGCAAGCTACAACTTGCAAGGAAGCTCCAACTCCCTCTCAATTTTCTACAGGCACCAACCTACAGGAGGCTCCAACCTTAGTCAGCTACAACTGACATCTATCAAGCTACAACTTGGTAGGGAAGCTCCAACTTCCTTACTCTTTCAAAATAAAACACTTGCCAATTTACCTTGGATATCAGCTCTGTTATGAACCTTCTCTTTTGCTGTCCATCAATCTTCATATCTGCACTACATCATCTCAACATCTTCTCGGATTCTCTATCAGCTCCTCCTTCTCCTTTGCCTTACTGCTTCATTTCTGCATCTCTTACCTCACTCTCTAACCTCACTACGCATATGATGGTGATATCATTTATAGGGATTTCCTTTTGACTGTTAGCATTCCTCAGGGAATTTCAAATGGACAACCATGCCTCTTTGCCTTCTGCCTTTTCATTTCTTTTACCCACTCATTAAAAAAATATAACAATATGCATTAATTTCTGTATTATAGTGGGAGTTTTGTTTTCCTTCGGAGACTTGCTAATGCATCACAAACAATAAAAATCAATTACAACATTTACATTCACATTTTCAGTTACACAAACAAAATTTTACTCAGCCCATTTTCTGGCCTTTGGCTTTGTTGGCTTTGTATTTTCTGCTGCTGTCAGGTAACTATTCTGCCTTCTTCTGCTCACTGTCTTCTGCATATTTTCCAGTTTTGTATGCTTGTAAACCTGTCAAATTCATTCTTGTGCATATTCCCGTTCACTGTGATTGTGTGTCTGCTGTATATACATAACTGCTGATCTGGAAATCTAATTAAATACCCAAAATAAAATTAGAGTTTGGAAAATTCAATGATATATCTGGCTTCCTTAAAGTTTCAAATATGAGATTTAAACTTAAACTCTCTAATGGTCATAAGGCAAAAATCTCCACTATGCCTGAAAGTGGACGCACCCAACTATAATTTCTTATCTGAAAACGTACTCTTATAACTTTATAAGCAGAAGTTTTATGTGGCCTAAACTCTTTATGAAAACCCCGACATATATATATGCGTTTCCCAAAACAAAGGTTATAACATATTAATAAGCCGACGTATCATTCCAACCCATTTAATTTGAATATACGCCAATACACAATCCCTTTCATGCGAGGTTCGGCTTATCATATAATATATATCAACATATATATATATATACTGCGATACATATGTATTCACCAGATGAGCGTTATAAACATTAATAGACCGTGGGTTACGTTAGACCCCTCAATCTTCAATAACTAATTATCAATGTATTAACGCTTTGTGCAACCCACATGCGCAACCCTCTAATCATATGGTTCAACCATAGTATAAACTTCTCAAGCATACATATCGAACCACCAATGTTAACCTTTGAAAGGTTCGGGCCCCACAGCTTTATAAACCCTTCTTTTCTATTTTTCGATGCGATTAATCGCAACTGAATACTTCCGAGTGCAATGATTCACTGTTCACTTCACTGTGCCGATGCGATGAATCGCTCCGATGCGATGGTTCACTTTGTTGCCGGAACTCAAACACGTATGAATCATGGTTCATAAACCCATCGGGTCTGCATCTCAATCGGAACTTTTGTCAACACGTTCCGCTGCCATACTTTTCTCCGATGCGATTCGTGACTCGGGTCCCACCTTATAAAAATTTGTTTGTTTTAACCCCAAAAAATAGAACCTTATAATAAAAACCATGTATTTAACTTATTCACAATCAAAAAACATCTTTCGATTGTCTTACCATACTGCTTGGTTAAATAACCCTCGTCAATTATGAATTCCCGACCTTCTTGTCATATATATATCAACGCCTAACTCAATCCTCGACCATGGTTTTAACACTCAGCATTTTTAACATTAGACCATGCTTATAATGAAATCTTTGGGCCCTTTGGTTTAATATCTCTTCCAACCCTCGCATACATATATGTGTCGTGCCTTAGCGCTCCTCTTTGTTTCGTTCTCGACCTTGTTTAAACCCACAGCACAACATATATATATATATATATATATATATATATATATATATATATGTTTATTGACCTTTCAATTCGTGAATTAGCAATGATTAAAACCCAACTATGATGCGAAAGTTCCACTGGGGCCTAGCAACATAAAGCACCCTTCTCATCCGATGGTGGGGAACTTATCGCATCGTCCAGGATGATCCAACGACTGTCATGCCATATCGCATTTTTTATTGAGTCGAGCTTTAACCACTCAAATAAATGCGATAAAAGCTGTTTTGGTAAACCACCTTAGGACACATGTCCATCAGCGACATAGATCGCGTTATTTTTGGCAAATCCGCTTACCGTTTAAAAATTTTCCGAACCGGCTGGTTTTCGTGGGTGAAACCACCGTTACTGTAGCTCCTCACTGTTCCTTTCCTTCACTCAAGGTTCCACTTCCCATGCTCAATCACTGTAAATCGACTTCTTTGTATCATAATTCTTAATGACGACTTCTGTATGTTAGTGTGGTGGACCTATCTCTTGGTATCGATTCAACATTGCAGGGACTTCATTCAGAAAGTATATCCGATGCATAATTAAATATACCTAATCCCTCATATACTGTGACATTTCTTGCGCTCTTCATCAACAGATTAACCCAATATTTTATTTATTGAGGCTTGACACCAGTTCGATGTCGATTCAACCGGGTCGAATTATTACTTTTCCATGTGCAATCTTCGTAATAGGGATCACATACTAAATCAAGCTTCATCATTGGAACGTAGAAAGAATTAATCTAATTCCTCCATAATATATAACATAAGGAATTCACACCAGATTCCCTTTGTGCCCTTAAATTCGTTTTTCCTTCGAACCTTCAGACTCTTGAAACCCATATTCAATTTTTCCATAATAACGAAGACCCCACCTTGGTCTTGAGTCCCAGAACTTTACGCATCATAATACATAATAGAGTTTATAAGTTCGTTCAAAGTGCCTTGTTCAATACCCAATTCGAAACAGGATAAGTCAATATCATATATTCATCAACGCTCAGGACTTCCAGTTTGGATGCTATTCAAACTCGTTACAAATTACAAATCATTTTACATAACTCCTTTAATGACCTCTACTGGTATGGTTTGTGCATAAGTGGTAACTTTTCGACCAATCATCAATTTAATTTAACCATACACGGAATCACAGGTAAAGTCTCAGAGACAGTCATATACAGAGTTTACACTGTCCACAAACATAACTCTTTTAATGGCCTCTAATGGTTTGTGCATAAGAGGTAAATTTTCAACACTCTATTCATACTTTCATAGACAATTCCAGCTATCAATACATGTTTCCTTTTTGCCACAAAACCTCAAATGTTCCTTCTATAATTTGTTCCCACACTCAGAACTAGTTTCTCATTATATATATCTCAAATCAAATACCTCTGCTCCTTGACTGATGCTGCTCCTTTCTCCTGATGTTCCTCTGCTGCCTCTCCAGATCTCTAATCAACTGACCCTTCTAAAAATGCCTCTACTTCATGTCTCATGCTCTCTTTGCCTTGTTGCTGTTTCAAGTGCTCCTCCTTTGCCATCTCCTTTGCCATCGATGACAAAATTTCCAACAAAATCCTCATCCCACAACCTAAGAATTACTAGGGTGATAACACACACATTGTGAAAAAGAGGGACATGACGAAGAAAATTGCTGGACGCTGCACCCTGAGTTGAGACCTGAGAGGAATGATAAAAAGGGGAAGTAGAAGGCCGCCACCACCATACAACAAAAACAAGATTATGATCCAAGGAAGATGAAAAGGTCAAAACTACAGGATTTGCATGAGGTAGACCAGTTGACCTGGGGTCTGATTACAACAATGAAATGAAGCTTGTAGCCTTTGGGATCACAGCAGAAGGACCCATAGAATTGGGTTCCGATTTAGGCGATGAAACAAAAATATCAACATATATTGTACCAAAGATGAAAAGGGCACTTACTGTGGCAGAGTTCCAAGAAATTGAAGAGATTAACCAAGGTATCCAAGCAGAAAATACTGAGCTAAGAAGGCTCCTACAGGAAGCAAGGGAAGAAAAAGAGAGGTTACTACGGTAGTTACAAGCTAAGGATGAGGCCTTGGAAAAGTTGTGACATAACCAACCCAAGGTAAAAATCAACCCTTCAATTTCATGTACTTTTCATGATGATGAATTTGCTTCTTTTGAAAAACACACTACAGGGATCAGGTCCAAACTGCTGAAGAATATGGGGTATCAAGGAAAGGGCCTCAACATCAATGGCCAAGGAATTGTAAACCCCGTCAAAGTTAAGGAATTTCCTCATCATGCGGGACTGAGATACACCAGGAAGGGAGTGGGAGAAAGCTCTAAAACATCCAGTAACCCACCAACAATTGATGATGAGAGTGCCTCCTCACACCTCAACGACAGTGAGGGATTCATGGGCACTTCTCGAAGGCACATTGGGAGGAGGCATTCCAAGACGATATAGAAGGTATGAAGGAGGAAGAATTATCACAATAAGAGTGAACCCCATAAACCTACATGTCAAACATGTCAGGACCAAAGAGCATCCATACAGAGTCTGGTCCTCGAAGCTATTCCATAGGAAAATCCTCCAGAGGGGGATGACCCATTTACCTTATTAAGTAAAATATGGTTCTTTTAGGGGCCATAGTGTGATGGCCACATTTGTAAATCATACATTGCAAGTAAATGTAAACGTGATGGCGTGTTTCGTATCAATTTGAAACACAACGATGATTTTTTGGCCTTTCCTTATGAGTAGTTGAGGTATTGATTGTTTTTTATGTAATCCTTGACCAAGGAGTGTGTGCTATAAACTCTTGGCAAGGAGGTATTGTCAAGTCATGTGTGGTGTGCATGATTGCAAATCATTGTACCAGTTTTTCATGTAGGAGATTGAAAGAGTGGTTTTGAGTATGTTAATTATTTTAGGGTCCAAAAGCTCCTCCATGGGGAGGAATGATCCAAGTGGATCGAACAGGTCCAAGTACAAGTGGCTCAAGTACAAAGGCTAAAAAATCAAAGTGTCTAGAATGTGGCTAACTTAATATCAAGTTGAATATATTGTCTTTCTGATTCCAACGATGCAGACGACACTCAATTCTAAGTCTTTATGAAGGAGTTAGGAGCAGTCAAAGTTTGAGCGTTGACTTAGTGATGTGGCAGCTTAAAGAGGCAAAAAATTTGCTGAAACATGGCCACTGGATTCCGAGTGAAATTTTGGAACGGTTAATTTGACTCCTTCGGTCAAATTTCAGATTTTTCAAAAGGACCAAGTTTGTTTTTAGAATAAAAAAAATATTAAACAATAGGGCAGGGAGGGCCATGACCCTTGCCCTACCCAACAGACATAACAAAGAAATATCATATTAGGGGCCGACGACCAAGAACTCGCTGGACCCCTTGCCCATATAAAAGAAATTATTATATGGGGGTGGGCAGCGGTCCTGACCCCGTCGCCCAACCACCTGACCACAAAATATCATTGCACCGTATATAATATGGGTGGGTCGGGGTTGTTAACCCACCACCGAACCCACAACCATTTCCACATATTCAAACCGCCGACGGGAGATATGCTAGCGGGCCGCCCAATGTGGGTTCGACCCCCCCCCAACGTACCCAATGTACTATTTCAATATGTGTGGGGTTTTAAAAAAGATGAATGCCACCGGTTTGTTAAAATAAAAATACTTATTATGGAGGGGGCGGTGATTGACCACCCAACCCCCTCCCACATATTAAGGATCTCAACCATTTTGGCTAACAGACTCCTTCGAAAGTCCACCCAACCTCCCAATACTTAAACCATTCATTCCAACAGTGTGCCTAGGCAGGTCAGGAGTGGGCATGAAGTACGAGACAGGCGGAACCATGAGAGTTGTACAGGAGGGGGGTGGAACAATGATCTGAACCATATTCCAGAGGGTCCAGATTTTCACTTTGGCAAATTCTGGAAAAAATTATATGGATTCTGTGCTTCTCGGCACCACGAATCCAACGGTGTTGTTGATTTCTTCATCATAGACCTCCAATTTTCAGGCACTTTCAACTATGGAGGTATAAGGGTGTAATTTTGCATTTAATATTCGTACTTTCATTTTTACTGCCACTTAGTGAAAGAGGGCCTCCCCATTATTTGAGCAGGGCCCGGAGACGTAGTCCCTCCTGGACGAACTTCGATATCAATTATGTGTCTTCTTGCATGATGTTAATTGCTTCTCTCTTCTTATGTTTATGCCTTTAAATTTTCTTGTTTAAGCTGCAATTTTTACATGTAATTCTTTAACACATCTCAAGAAATTTTTTTGGGATCATGTATAAAGATCAATGATTGGTTGATTGAAAATAATTGATGCTGTTTACTGTATGAGGGCTCTGTAAAAATGAAAAAATATGTCTGAATACATCTAATCTATTATGAGTCTGGTTATAACTCTAATCTTAATATATTAATATCTATATGCAGGTTTCTCTACAAAAAAGCATGTATACACGCGGGTTGTCGTAAGTAAAGTAGTGTATACATTTTTCTTATGAATGATCAGTGTTGCAGTTGATTCCATGTGTTGATACACAAGTCTGGATTTAGTTTCGTGTTTTGGTTACAGTGATCTCACTGTTCTGTTCGAATTGGGTTGATGTTTTCTTTAGTTGATATACAATTTGTGTTGAATTAAAATGATCCAGTGTGAAAATTTATGAAAAGTGGTCAACAATAATTCTGAGGGTTGGAAACTTCATTGTGGAAGTTGAAGCTTCCTGTCAGTAGGAGCTGGTGATCAGATCAAGGGGTTGTAGCTCCCTTCAAGTGGTGGATAGTAAAAAATATCAAGGGGTTGGAGCTCCCTTCCAATAGCAGCTGGAGAACAAGAGAAGGTTGCAACCTTCTATAGGTGAGTGCCTGCATGCTGGTATGAGTACGCACCAGTACAATATTGTAAGCAGTTTTCTATATAATAAATATTGAATATAGAGACAACATCAGAGGTTATTTTCTCCCAAATTAGGTTTCCACCTTAAATCCTGGTGTTTATGTGTTCTACTTATGTGTGATGATTTATTCTGTTCTTACTACACACGTTTACTACTTACTAAATGTCTGATGAATGAATGATGTACTAGTCTAAGTAGAGTTACTGAAGATTTATCTAAATAATAAGTTCATTGGGCATACGCTAGTTTCCTTAAAGAAAGTTGTGTACATACGCTAGTTGGATTAAGTAAAGTCGCGTAAATAAATTAGTGAATCAAAGAAAATTTTGTGTGAGTTTTAAATACTAATTCACCCCTCGGCCCCTCTCTCAGTATTTTTCCCAACAGTTGGAATCAGAGCAGGTCCTTCCAAAGAAGCTTGATCGCTAGAAGGAAGATCTACCAAGATGAGAAATCAAGATGGAACAACATCTATCAGACCACCACTCTTCAACGTAAACAATTTAATCTTCTGGAATACAAGAACAAGATCCTATATTCAGTCTCATGGAGAAGATGTTTGGGAAATTGGTTAAGGAGGTTACCAATATCCAGCGACAGTTCGCACAGTTCCAGTAGCAAAGAAGAACTATGAAACAAATGCGAAAGTTATAAATGCATTATTAGGAAGCTCGATTGAATCATAATTTTTTAAGGTTATGAAGTTAGATACAATAAAGGAGATATGGGACAAAATAATTCTAAGCTATGAAGGTGATGCCAATGTAAAAAGTGTTAAACTCCAATCTCTCAGAATTCAGTATGAAAGTATTAGATTGCATAATTATGAAATTATTTCTAGTTTCTTTCTGCGTCTAGATGAGATCGTAAATCATATGAGAAATCTGGGTGAAGACATAAAAGACACAACTTTAGTAAATAAAATATTAAGATCTCTACCTCCTAGTTTTGTTATGAAACTAGCTCCAAAAATAGAAGAAAAGAGAGATCAACGCCTTAGAAATAAGCCACTTCGAGGGGAAACCTCCAATACATTACATAAATGAACAATTCTTGGATGATACAAATGAAAAAACCTCCTTTCTATATATATGAGTCCATGGGGCCACAATCTAATCCTATCCGACCTAACAATACTAATGTAAGGACACAATAATAAAAATATGGGGGTTACAGGGGTACAACGATAACAATAAGGGGGTTACACTAACAAAAATAAGGGACTATACTAGTAATATAGGGACCTAACATGATCCTCTCCTTAAAAAAATTGTTGTCCTCAACGCTTTAATATCTCTGGGTGTTTCTGTATAAAATTCTCATCCTCCCATGTAGAATATTCAGTGAGTAAGTTCTTCCATTTGATGAGATACTCTGAAATTGATCGATTTCGTAGCTGCCGAGTTCTTGTTTCCGTGACTACTTCAGGTTCCAATATGGTTTTTCCTTCCTCATCAAGTTCTGGCAATATTTTTTGAACTGGAAGTTTGTCCCCTATAACCTTCTTTCAGCACAAAACAAGGAAAACCGGATGCACTCGCGAAGAAGCAGAAAGCTCCAATTTGTATGCCATAGTACCAATATTTTGCAACACCTTGTATGGACCATAGTACTTTGGCGATAATTTATTATCCTTCTTAGCTTGCTTGAGGGAAATTAGTTTGTATGGTTGTAGTTGTAAAAATACCTAGTCTCCTACATCAAAACTTCTCTCACTGCGATGTTGATCTGCCTATTGTTTCATTCTATTTTGTGCCAAATTTAGGTTATCCTTTAAGAGTTGGAGAACTTCTTGTTGATGCTCAATGTGATATTCCACTGCTTGAACCATAGAATTTTACCGTAAAGAAGATGTGATGGATGGTGGATGATATCCATAAAGTGCCATAAATGGGGTCATTTTTGCTGCAGTATGGAAGGAAGTGTTATACCACCATTCATCGAGAGGTAACCACTTGACCCATTGTACTTGCTTATCAGATACAAAACAACGCAGATATCCTTCCAAACATTTGTTCACTATCTCAGTTTGACCATTGGATTGAGGTTGGTAAGATGAGCTATGAGCTAGCTGAGTACCCAAACAAGAAAATAATTCCGTCCAAAAATTTCCAGTAAAAATGGGATCTCTGTCACTTACAATAATCTTCGGGTTTCCATGTAGATTTTGAATTTTTCCCATAAATTAAATAGAAACTGTACTTGCTTTAAATGGATGAGATAATGCACAAAAGTGCACATACTTGGTAATTCTATCAACTACCACCATGATGACACTCTTTCCTTCGGACTTAGGTAAACCTGTGATACAATCCATTGAAATCTCCTCCCAACTTTGACTTGGAATGGATAAAGGTTGTAGAAGACCAGGGGTCTTAATTGTCTCAACTTCATTTTGCTGGCAAACTAAACATTCTGCCATAAACTTTTGAATATCAGATTTAAGGCCATCCCAAAAAATTTATTTCTTCACCCTGTGGTAAGTTTTTAAAAATCCTGAGTGTCCTCCTAAAGGAGAAGTATGCAATTCCAAAAGTAATTTTTTTTAGTTGGGAATCATTGCAAATATATAAGCGATCTTTGCACCAAAAGGAATCATTTTTCCAACTAAATGTATCAGATGTACTAGGATCTTGCTGCAACTTTTGAATGAGTGTCCACACTTCTTTGTCCTTCTTCCATTCATCCCTTGCTTCGGTTATCCAATCTGGTTGGATAATAGAAATGACACAAAACAATGCTTCCACCTCTTCATCCTTTCTTGAGAGTGCATCTGCAACAACATTTAGCTTCCATTTTTTGTAGATGATTTCAAAGTCATAACCCAACATGCTTGTGACCCATTTTTGCTGCTCTTCTGAAGATAGTCTTTGTTCCAAAAAGTGTTTAAGACTATAATGATCAGTTTTTACCTTTAATTGTCTTCCCATTAGGTAAGGTCGCCATTTCTTTAGTACATGTAGTATTGCCAACATTTCCTTCTCATAAATAACATTTTGTAAATAATTTCCTTTGATTGGACGACTTTCAAAATCAATGGGTCTTCCTTCTTGCATTAAAACAACACCAATTCCATTTCCTGAGGCACCACATTCCACAATAAAGGTTTTTGTGAAGTCTGGCGTAGCTAATACTGGTGCTAGGCACATTGCCTCTTTAAGATGTTAAAAGGCCTTAGTTGCTTCAAGAGTCCATGAAAATGCATCTTTCTTTAATAATGTTGTTAGAGGTGATGCTATTCTCCCATAATTCTTAACAAAATTGCGATAATACCCTGTTGACCCAAGAAATCCGCACAATTTCTTTATGGTTGTGGGGAATTTCCATTCCTTAATGGATTTAATTTTGTTAGGGTCTACCTTAACACCCTCGTGAGATACAATATGACCCAGATATACCACCTCTTGTATTCAAAGAAACATTTGGATGTTTTTGCATATAATTGTTTCTCCTCCAATAGTTTGAGCACCCTGTCAACATGTTGAACATGATATTTCCAAGACCTGCTGTAGATTAGTATATCATCAAAAAATACTAGCACAAATTTTCTAAGGAAGGGTTTGAAAATGGAATTCATCAACCCTTGAAATGTAGTAGGTGCATTGGTAAGGCCAAAAGTCATGACCAAAAATTCATAATGACCTCATGAGTTCGAAATGCTATTTTCAGAATACCTTCATTCTTCATTCTAATTTGATGATATCCTGAACGAAGATCCAACTTGGTAAAATAAATTGCTCAATGTAATTCATCCAATAATTCATCAATCGCAGGAATGGGAAATTTATCTTTAATAGTGAGCTTATTGATCTCCCTATAATCCAAACACATGTGCCATGATCCATCCTTCTTGCGCACCAATACTACCGGAGTAGAGAAAGAACTTTGACTAGGTTGAATTATACCAACCTCTAACATTTCTGCAATCATACGTTCAATTTCGCTCTTTTGGACATAAGGATATATATAAGGCCTGATGTTTGGAGGAACACTTCCTGGAATCAAATGAATAGCATTATTATGATCACGAATATGTGGGAGTCCTTTAGGAGTTTCAAACACCTTGGAATGATTGTCTAAGACTTTTTGGAGATCTAGAGAAATAGATTATTTTGATGTTGGAACTTCTAGTGAGCATAATTGTGCAATTACACCTCGTTTTTATTTCTTCAGAAGATTTGTCATCACATTAAAGCTTATTATCTTTCCTGGCTTCACTGCGATACCCCATAATTTGATTTCCTTTCCTTCCGAAAAAAATGTCAAGAAAATTTCTTGAAAATTAAAAGCTACCGTCCCCAAAGATTGTAACCATTATAGTCCTAGTACAACATCAACACTTCCCATTGGGATGGAAAGAATTGGAATATTCAATACATATTCCCCCATGGCTAGCTTGATATTATGGCATTTTCCAGAGAAACTTATAGTTCCTCCATTTGCAACCATCACTTGACATTCTGGTGCTGGGTATAGGAAACAATTCAATTCCTTGGCTACCTTACAATGAATACAATTATGGGTACTACCCGAATCAATCAACACTATTACCTTTTTATTCTTGATATGTCCTTCTATCTTGAGAGTTTGAGGAGTGGTAATTCCTTCCAATGCATTACACGATAAGTGGTCGGACTCATTTCTTCTTCTTCTAGGGTTGGTTCCTGGTGTATATCATCTTATTTTGAAGTTTCTTGTTCATTTTCTTCCTCCTCTTCACAATCTATGTAAAATAATTTATTCTCAGCACACTTATGACCTTTAGTGTATTTTCTATCACAACTATAGCAAAGCCATTTTTCTCTTTTTTCTTCCAATTGTTGTGGTGTCAACCGTGTAGGTTGTGGAAGTCTAGGAGTAGCAACACTTCCCGTCTTTATAGATGTGAGTGGTATGCTTCCTTGTCGCCATAATTTTACATTCAATTTTTCTTGCCAATCTAAATGCCTTCTCTAATGAATCTGGTTCCCAAATGGGAACTTCATGTTAGATGTTATCCTTTAAAGTCCCTATGAATACATCAATCCTGTGTTCCTCTGGAATATCAGTTACCCTTATATTCAATTTTTGGGTGGCCTTAATGTGCTCCACTACTAAACCCTTTTGTTTGAGATTTATCAATTGGCTAAAGAAGGTGTTGCTCTTTGTATCCTCATAATGTGCTATCATTTCCTTCGTAAAAATTGAACTAGTGACAATTTTTTTACGGGAGCAAAGCCATCGATACCATAAAAATGTATTTTTTTCTAAATTTAAAGTTGCAATGCGTACCTTTTGTGTGTTTTACACATTATTGAGATCCAAATATTGCTCCATATGTAGTATCCATGTTACGGGATCCTTGCCATCAAACTTCCTCATATCCATTTTTTAAATATGGTGGTTCTTCAATCCAACATTAGAGTTTATGAAATCACGATTAGCATTTATTTTGTTCTCATCTTGAGTTTCCTCTACTATATTTTTTCCATTAGGAATCATTTCTTATATCAACTTTGACAAGCCTTCTTTCAAACCTTCCATGTCTTCCTTCAAACCTTCCATTTTTTCTTCCATACCATTCTTCAAACCTTCCATTTTTTCTTCCATACCATTCTTTAAACCATATGTCGTAGCTTCCATGCCTTTATTCAAACCATCCATCTTAGCTTGCACGCTTTTATTCAAAACATCCATTTCATTTTTTGTTTCTCTTTGCGAAAGTGAAATTTGGTGCACTTGCTCTCGTAATTTTGATATGTCATGTTGTATTTCTTCATCTTCATGAGCCATAGTGGAGCCTTCTGAAGGATTAATGGGTGTTGAATTATTTTTAGGGGGAATTTTAGAACCCAATACTGATATCTATTCTACAATATGCCCTTGGAATCAATTCAAATTTATTCTTCAAACAAGACTTATGCAATTCGGGAAAAAATACAATTTTTTTTTTCTTTTGAGGACCTCGATATTCAAATTGAATTATATCTGTAATTTTAGATCTTCAATATCTGAAATTCATCCCTGTAGTAGAAATCTGAATCTTCTTACGAATTCCACAGTTCTGACCTGATTTGGATTCTTCAAGGCAAAGTTATGCCCAATCTCCCACAATGACCTAATTATGGACTAGTTAAGTAGAGTGAACTTGTACGATGTGCCACGTGTCACTATTTATTGCTTCGGCTCTAAAATTGATACACAGGAAACTATAGTCTGTGTACTTGCGACCACTTTTTACAGAATTCCAATCCGACGCTCAGAGAGAGAGTTATGATGATTTTCCCACGGTCACCTCTTTGAGGTGAAATTCGGGATCCTGAAAAACCCCTAACTTCCACAGATCATATCTCCGAAAATTTTGTGAAACAAGATCTAAAATTTGTATAGGAAGTTCTACAGGATTTCAGCTGCACTCTGTAAAAATTTCAGCTTCTGAACCTTTGTAGAAAAAATTTATAGTGCAAATTCCACGATGACTTGTTTTAGGTGAAATTTGGGAGCCTAAAAAAACTTATCTTCCACAGATCATATCTCCGAAAATATTCTGAACCATAATCTGAAATTTCTACATGACGTTCCTTAGGATTTCGGCTTCGTGCTATCAAAATTTCAGCTTCTGAACCTTCGTAGAAAGAAATTTATAGCAAAAATTCCACGATGACCTGTTTGGAGCTGCGAAACCCTAGAATCCAAGGATCTTATACCAAATGTTATGAAACTAGCTCCAAAAATAGAATAAAAGAGAGATCAACGCCTTAGAAATAAGCCACTTCGAGGGGGAAACCTCTAATACATTACACAAATGAACAATTCTTTGATGATACAAATGACAAAACCTCTCTTCTATATATAGGAGTCCATGGGGCAATGTAATCCTAGCCGACCTAACAATAATAATGTAAGGGCACAATAATAACAATATGAGGGTTACAGGGGTACAAAAATAACAATAAGGGGGTTACATTAACAACAATAAGAGACTATACTAGTAATATAGGGACCTAACAAAATTCGAGTCAAAAGTGTCTGTTATTGAAGAGAAGCAAGATCTGCAGACTCTTACTGTTGTTTAACTTCATGGGATCCTAACTGCTTCTGAAATGAGAAAAGGAGGTTCGTCTGAATTCAAAGAAGCTGCATTTAAATCTACTGCGAAAGGAAAGGAAAAGGAAGAACAAAAAGAATCGGGGTATGTATCAGAAGAAGATGAGGTAAATTTTGTAAAGAAACTTCAACTTGGCACTGGAAGGTTCAGAGTTAAGATTCCCTTAAAAAAAAATTCTTCTGGAAGACTGGGTCATTATGCTGCTAAATGTCCTCATAAAGACAATCATGATAAGGAAAAGGATATAGAAAAAGGTAATAGGAGACGATTCGACAATAGGAAAAGTTAGTATACTCATGAATATAGTGATGGCTTTTCAAATAGTGAAGAAGGAGAATCTAATCAAGATCTTAAACTACTCATGGAATTTGAAAAGGACACTAATGAGTCTAAAGATATTTTTATGGATGCTTTAGAAGAAAATTATTTCCTTGAAGAAATCACTCAACTCAAAATATGCTTGGAAGAAAACAAAATAGCCATAGATACTCTAAAGAAACAACTCATAGAAAAAGAGAAGCATAATGAGAAGTTAGAATGTGAAATAGTAAGCCTATGAAAGTAACTTTAGAAAGTAAAAACTATAAATCTTAGATTTTATAAAGGATCTGAAACCTTACATGAAATTATCAAGGTTCAACCCTCTCCTCTTATGAAGACAGGTCTTGGATACATTGGTTAATCTTCACAGACAGAAAAATCCTCATCCACAACTAGAAGCTATCTAAATGCAACAAAAGCCAGTCAGAAAAATTTCATCACTTAGCAGAAGAACAAAGACAATTTGCAAGTAAAGCATGTTCATTATAATTCAAGAATGAACAATATCAGAAGGATCAGTCAAAATGTATAAAATACTAGAAGGTACTATGATCACATAAATTTCTTCTTTAATGGACAATGTTTCTCATGTCATAATTTTGGTCACAAATCTGCTCAATGTGTTGCATACAAAACCATCATGACTAGAGAAGTAAGAAAACAAAGAAATGAGACAGGAATCAAGAAGAATACTTATAATAATTTTTCTCCTCTTCAAGACGAAATTGAATGTTCGTTTTACAATAACTTTAGACATGAGGAATCTGAATGCAGGAGCAAACTACAACCAAAAGAACAAATATCCACAAATTCTAAGGTATGGAAAATGAAGGTCTTACAATTCGAAAGCTGCGGCATAGCTTTATTTTCAAAATGAGAATAAAATCAATGGCACATTGATAGTAGATGTTCAAAACACATGACATGTAATCAAGATAAATTCATTTCATACAATGCGTTAGAAAAGGAAAATAATGACACTTTTGGAAATGACTCTCTTATTGTCATTAAGGGTAAAGGATATGCTTTTCTAAAAGAAAAGGTTAAAGCTGGTAATGTTATGTGTTGATGGATTAAAGCATAGCTTGTTGAGTGTCAGCCAAATGTGTGACCAAGGAAATGAAGTAGTCTTCCGATCAAAAGAATGTGTGGTTCATGAACTTGACACAAGAAAGACCATAATAAAAGGAACAAGAACACCAAGAAACCTATATATATTGAAAGGTGGCCAAGAACAATGTTATATAGGAAAAGCTATGGAAAAATGGTTATGGCAGAGAAGGTTGGGACATCTGAGCTTTTCTCAAATAAGCAAATCAAGCAGGCTCAAACTTGTTCGTGATCTACCCAACATCACCCTACCAGAAAGTACCATATGTAAGTAATGTCAATTCGGTAAGCAAACCAGAGTTCAATTTAACACCAAAGAAGGATCAGGAATTAAGCCTCTCAAACTTATACATACTGATTTTTGTGGACATGTAAAGAAAAAGTCACCTCGTGGTGAACAATACTATATCTTACTCACTGATGACTTTTCTAGAATGTGTTAGATCGGTTTATTGAAACAAAAAGATGAAGTATTTGAAAAATTTAAGGTCTTCAAAGCATTAGTTGAAAATAAATTAGATCTAAAAATAAAACGTCTCAGATCTGAATGAGGAGGAGAATACATATCAAAAGAATTCTTTGATTTCTGTGAACAATATGGCATAAAAAGACAATTTTCTGAAGCTGGAACTCCTTAACAAAATGGCATGGAAGAAAGAATGAATAAAACAGTTCAAAAAATGCCTCATGCTATGCTTTATGAGTCTGTAACTCCTGAAACCTTTTGGGGTGAAGCTGCACATACCACAGTAAATATTGTCAATAAGTCCCATGTTCATGTGAATAGTGATAAAACTCCTTATGAACTCTGGTATGGTAATACTCCCACTGTGAAGCATTTTAGAGTTTTTGGAAGAAAATGTTTCATAAAAATAATGATGAAAAACTTGGTAAGTTTGAAGCTAGAGTTGATGAAGGAATACTTCTTGGTTACTCTTCTAGAAGTAAAGGATATAAATGCTACAATAAGAGACTTCAAAAAATTGTTGAATGTATTGATGTTGTGATTAATGAAGCATGCACAACTCCCAAAAAGGAAATAACAACAAAAGAGGATGACGATGATGATGAATGTTTTCCCACATCAAGTCACAATGATATAGAATAAGAAACTAATGAAGCATAAAAATAATACACATTGGATAAAGAAAAGGATCCATCCAGGTATGTTCAAAAGAATTATCTAGAATATCAAATTTTGGGAGAAAACGAATCTGGGGTACGAACAAGAAGAACACTTGTGGGATCTCCTAGTTATCTAGCACTATTATCCACCAAAGAACCAAAAAATGTAAATCAAACTAGTAAATATGAATGCTGGATTAAGGCCATGAATGAAGAACTGGATCAAATTGAAAAGAAAAATACTTGGGAATTGGTTCCAAGGCTGCATGATAAAATTGTTGTTGGGACAAAATGAATATTCAAAAATAAGTTGAATGAAAATGGAGATGTAATTAGAAAAAAAGCTAGACTTGTTTGTAAAGGTTATGCTCAACAAGAAGTTATAGACTTTGAAGAAACATTTGCACCAGTAGCCAGACTTGAAGCCATAAGAATGTTTCTTGATTTTTCAAGTTTTCAACATTCCAAAGTTTATCAAATGGATGTAAAATATACCTTCCTTAATGGAGACCTAGAAGAAGAAGTATATATGGAACAATCATAAGGATTAATTCTGGGGAATGATGAAAAACTTTTTTGCAAACTTAAAAAGGCTCTATATGGGCTAAAACAAGCTCCACGGGCATGGTACTATCGTCTTGAAAAATATCTTCAACAACAATGCTACACAAAAGGATTTGCAGACAGTAACCTGTACACAAAAATTGAGGATGACAAACTATTAATTATTGTTGTTTATGTTGATGAAATCGTTTTTGGGAGTAATTAAGAATCTATGAGTCAAAAATTTGCTTCCATTATGTAGCAAGAATTTGAAATGTATTTACTTGGGGAACTAACATATTTTCTTGGTTTACAAGTGCAACAAGCAAAAGATGGCATATTTCTCTGACAAACAACATATCTCAAGTAGATTCTGAAGAAAAATGTGATGGAAGACTGAAAACCTGTGTGTAATCCAATAATGACCGGATGTAACCTCAGTTATCATTATGATTCTCCCATGGTGAACCAAATAGAGTACAAATCTATGATTGGAAGTCTTCTTTATCTAACAGACACTAGACCAGATATCATGCATGCAGTTGGGATTGTTGGACGTTTCCAAGCCAATCCAAAGGAATCACATCTTTATGCAGTAAAAATAATATTCAAATATATCCAAGGAACTCAAGACTTTGGTCTATGGTATCCCAAAAATGCCGATCTTACCCTTCATGCTTACATAGATGCAGAATAGGCTGGAAATGTTGATGACTAGAAAAGCACTAGTGGAGGTGCATTTTATATGGGGCCCCGATTAGTATCCTTGTTCAACAAGAAACAAAGTTCCATTGCTTTATCTACAACAGAAGCAAAATATGTGGTTGTTGCATCATGTTTCACACAACTTCTCTGCATGATGCAAACATTACAAGATATTCAAATTAAATGTTCTCCACCCATATCCATCCTATGTGATAATACAAGTGATATTAGTATCTCAAAAAAATATTGTTATGCACTCTAAAACCAAGCATATTCCTATTAAGTAACACTTTTTACGAGAACAACTGCTTGATCAAAAGGTTAAATTGGAGTATGTTCACTCCAAAGAACAAGTTGCTGACATATTTACTAAACCTCTTCCTAGAGAAGAATTTGAATATATCAGATAGAAACTGGGAGTTGTCTCTACCTCATTATGTTGTTAAACTTATTTGATTTGTTTTTTAGGTGAAATTTTAGAAGAATGATTTCAGTACACAAGTTTCTTAACGCATAGTCGCGTATATACGCAAGTATCTTTTCAGACAATTGTGTATGGATCTCTCTGTCATGAAATCAGTGGGTCAACCTCCAGAACATACTTTTTCATGTTGTTGACAGTTATGATTTGGCTCTATTGATTAGGTGTTGATGGGTTGCAAAGGTTTAGGGGGAGCATTAGCCTTGCTGGGTATAATGCATTGTTGGCAATATGTTTCTCAATTATGTTCAATGATCTCTCTCTATTGAGGTCCTTTGGTCTTGGTTAAAAAAGTCATATATGTAATTTGATGTAAAGGTCATGATTGGGACCTATGATGTAAATATTGTCATATTCTGTCATGTGTGAACCTTTTTTCAATATGTAAACCCACTTGGTTGGGTGATTGATTCAAATATGTAATCCCACTTGGCTGGGTTGTTGAGTAAGTATGAGTCCTTGGTTATAGGAAAGGTCATAGAGTCATGTATTTCATTAAAAATTTGTCTAAAGATTCAACATGTGTTCAGGGGGAGCATGGTCAATATAGTGCATATTAGATCTTCAGAGCTCTTGTATCTAGAAGGAAAGAAAAACCGTTGGTCCACCCTTTTCCCTTGATGTTAAAGGGGGAGAGTAATTTGGTGTTTAAATAATGCGTATGGTGATGTGTCTATCAAGTATCTACAGGTTGTGGTGATTAAACACCAACATGGTTTCCATCAAGTCCAAAGGGGGATATTGTTGGCATTATGATGCATATGTTGTCCTTGATGGAAACCCACTTGTAAAATACCAAGTATATGGCTACTAGATAAGCTCAAAGGTGACAAAGTGATGGAATAGAATGATAGTATGATGGGACATATGGTTTGCAGATAAGAATCAGAAGATGAATAAAGTACATAATTAAAGAACTATACGCGAGTTAGTAAAGGCAAAGTCGTGTATACACGCGGGTACGAAGAAGAAAAGTCACGTATGTGCTAGCGCACTAATTTTATAATACCAGGGTTCTTTACCATGGTATTAGCCCACAATATTGAGTGCAGTAGCGCTTATTTGATCCTGTCCCTGAATACCATCGACACATGTGTGGTTTTGGCTCATGGTATTGGCTAAGGCGCAAACTACATAAGGAGGTGAATATTCTAGTTCTAGGTGTGCATGAGTATGTGAATTGAATGAATACTTCAATATGAAGTATATCTGCATGGAATGGGCTATAATCAATAGATAGATATGATATTATGATACACTCATGAATACAATGATGGATCAGGATCTCTAGACATGAAATGACTATGTATTTGCATGATATGTTTATATCTATGGTATGGTGCATGCTTGCTGTAGTGAAGGGTATGATCTGAGTGAGTATGCGGTTCTGAAGTATTTCGTACTCTTGAATTATTTATAGATCTATTTGGAGGCTTCACTCAAGGAAGGCACATATACACATGGGTTTGGTTCTGTAAAGGTGCATATATATTTAGTAAAATATTGAGATCTATACACAAGTTGGTTTCAGAAGAAGCACATACAGTCAAAAATATGTCTTATGGAAGGCGCGCATGCAAGCTAGTGTTTTGCTGAATAATGCTGAAGGAAATGTTTGATGAGTTTTTCTGTGTTTATGTTGTCTATCAATGATGTCTTCATATATATCTAGGTTGTTTGAGTACTGATTATGATGCTAGTTGATTATGTATAAATATCAGTGATTGGTTGATTGAAAATTATTGATGCTGCTGACTCTATGAGGGCTCTGTAAAATTGAGAAAATATGTCTAAATATCTCTGATATATTCTGAGTCTGGTCAGAACTCTAATCTTAATATATTAAGATCCATACGCAGGTTTCTCTACAGAAAAGCGTGTATACAGGCGGGTTGCCGTAAGTAAAGTAGCGTATACATTTTTCTTATGAATGATCAGGGTTGTAGTTGATTTTGTGTGTTGATACAAAAGTCTAGGTTTAGTTTTGTGTTCTGGTTACAATGATCTCACTGTTCTGTTCGAATTGGGTTGATGTTTGCTTCAGTTGATCTACAAGTTGTGTTGAATTAAAAGCTATTGGATCCAGTGTGAAAATTTATGAAACATGGTTTGCAGTGGTTCTCAGGGTTGGAACCTTTAGTGTAGAAGTTGAAGCTTCCTGCCAGTAGGAGCTGGTGATCAGATAAGGGGGTTGTAGCTCCCTTCTACTGGTGGATGGTAAACAAGATCAGGGGGTTGGAGCTCCCTTCCAGTAGTAGCTAGAGAATGAGAGAAGGTTGCAACCTTCTGTAGGTGGGTGCCTGCATGCTGGTATGAGTCTGCACCAGTACAATATTGTAAGCAGTTTTCTATATAATGAATATTGAAGATTGAGACGAAAACAATGGTGGTTTTCTCCCAAATTGGGTTTCCACCTTAAATCTTGGTGTTCATGTGTGCTTCTTATGTGTGATGATTTATTCTTTTCTTACTGCACATGTTTACTACTTACTAAATGTCTAATGAATGAATGATGCACTGATCTAAGTAGAGTTACTAAATATTTATCTGAATAATAAGTTCACTAGGCATACACTAGTTTCTTTAAAGAAATGTGCGTACATATGTTAGTTGGATTAAGTAAAGTCATGTATAGAAATAAATAAAGTAAATAAAGTTTTTGTGAGTTTTAAATACCGATTCAACCCCCCTATCAATACTTTTCCCAATAATGCCGACTAGTTTTCATAAGCAAAATCAAACCAAAATTCATCCAAATGTCAAGATATGAAGTTATCTATGCCAACAAGTTGTCATTTACCAAACAATACTAAGTCATCCTCATGATCATAATATAAGTCACTAAATGAAAATACATACTCCAAGAATAGGTTCCATCCATTCATTGTGAGATACTTCAAACTGATTCACAATTGTCAATACTTCAACCATTGTGCTAAGAACAAGGATGCCAATACAACATGATTATCGAATACCAATAAGTCACTGTGCCCATATAAAATTGTTATCAATGAGAATCATCAATCTTTAAATCAATTAATTAGTCATCAGGTAAAATCCAAAATTTTCTATCATAGAGAGATATTTAGTCGAGAACATATTTCAAAATTTTGAATACAAAGTTCTAAGTCATTATAAAAAATTATGTCAAAACTCTAAACATTACTCATCTATATCAACCAAATCATGTAAAACTCTTGCAACACAATCTTCAATGGTTAATGAAATATCATTATGCATATCCCTGTCACATGCAAACACAAGTTCATTCTAATTATAGTAAAAATTAAAACTTCCCAACTCCTAAAAATTTTTGTTGCCTGCTTCATGTCTGTAGGACTAGCATCCTTCAAGTGAACATATGATTTTATTCACAAAACTTCAATTTTGTGTCTTGCAGGCATAGTCGCATCCATAGGCCTTTGTTTGTGTGGTTAGGAGACTATAGTTGCACCCTTGAGATTACTTCAATGCAGCTGAGAGGCTACAGTTGCACCTATAAGCCTTCTTTCATGCAACTGAGGCTTAGAGCAAGGGGAAACTCTCTCTCCTTAGATAAGAAATTTGTTGCAGATCAAAAATTTAATACATTTTTCTATTCATGCCCATAAATCATACTTCAACAATAAAGAATATACATATAATGGAAATGGTAATAGGAGTAAGGATCTTATGGAGGGATTCTCCCTCTGAATGGGAATCCACTTCAAAACAATCTTCATTCTTGCCATAAAATTGTCTATAATGTTATCATGCTTCAGAAAATCTGTTAGATCATAAAGTAAAACATATATCCATCATGGTCATAACATGCTAATATCAGCTACTTCATCATCACACCATGACATCAGTTCTTTCATCAAGGGTTAGTGTCACATAGCTTAATAGGAGTATACTCCAACATTACTTATAACTCAATCAAGTCAGGGAATTCAATTTTACCATATTCCATAGTTACTAACTTATGCCAAAACATAACCACGATTAACAAAATATCTTAAATATATGTATCATTGTTATACTTATATAATCATGGCTACCATACATTCCCAAAAAAATATTAATAGTGTTAAGTTCTCATATTACTAGAATCAAGGTGCTAACATTCTTTATGGGATCAAGATATCCAAAAATAATAGATGTTAGCCGAACATCAAGTATACCAATATATCAAAGATCAATATTAAGTAGCTTTATATAATCAATAAGTTCATAGTGTCTAAGAGGTAAGATAATTGTTCAATACCAAGTGAATCATTTCATCGTAAGAAACATGAATCCAAATAACTTTCATATGCATGAGCCTTTTATGAAGGAGTGATTCTCATCATAACTTAGGGTTGGCCTTGCCATTCAATATTACAGTTGAAGCATAACATTGAAACCATATATCATGCATAACTTGTAGTATTCAAATACGTGTGCACCTTCTTATTTTACACAGGCAACTTGTAGCACATTTTTCACCTTTTCGTCAGGTGCCTCTTTACCTTTTCCAACACTAGTTCTTCCCTTCCTGCACTAGCCATGATCCTCAAGAAGGATTCACTTATCATATCTCATCAAGAGGTTAGAAACATCCAAATACTTAAATATATATGTAGGAATCATAAGTAATTATTAAAACAAGAATCATAACTATAAGTCAAAACAAAAGTAGGGACATAAAGGAACATCATAAATTGAAAATTGCTTATCTTCAATGAGAGGTGATTATCTCCTTCTTGAACCAGCCTTCAAGAGCCATCACTGTCCATGGTACCTATAGCAATGTTTCCTTCACTATTTCAACCAAATATATCAACAACCAAGCCTAATAGAGACTATCCCATCTAGGGCTGAATACAATCTCTTATAAGTGCTTGAGCATCTTCACATTGACCATGTTATGGTTTCTAGATTTCATATCTCAAATCTTTTCCATAAACCAGGGTTTCTCTCAAATCCTAACCTCATAATATCCATCAAACCCTAATATAAAAATTGGATAAGGTTTTATTCAAACCCTATAATTATTTTAGGTCTCCACAATCCTCTTCTTACTTCCATTAATGGTGTCATCATAGGGGTGATCTCCATGAATTTTCTTCAACTCAGATCTAATACCATGTTTAGTTTTCTTAGGGCTATATTTTTCTTTGCTTTGATAGTTTCATTTATTCATTAACACATTAAGTTAACACCATAAAATCATAAAATTATTCATATTTACATAATTATTCAACATCATATGCAACTATGTAGAAAGAAAAATACCATCATCGTCAATGCAACATAACATAAAGGAACAATAGAAGAAAATCATTCACACATAGAGACACCGGGATTGGTTGGAGACTAGGGAAAAACCCACTATGGGGAAAACACTTTCAAATTCTTCTTCTTATTAGATCATCATCAAATGATTCAGAAAAAGAGATTGCAATGATCAACATCTCCATCCATACAACTATTCAGCTAAAACAACTATACAATATCCATGAAGTGAACCCAACAATGCTTATACTCAAAATCCTTATTCTAAATCCTGGAATGAACTGTCACTGTCTACGGCTAATTTTCCAAACTCTGCGGTCACTGAGCGAAATCTTCAGAAGACTAAGATTTCAAATTTTAGTTCCGAGTTACATGGAGGAGTTATCAGAGCGACTATAGCTTCCCGGTCACTCCCTTAAGCCTGACATGTGAGCAATTGGGGTCTGCAACCATGTTTCAGAAACATAACTCCCAACCACATGGACGGAGATTTGTCCGTGCGAATGGAAGGATCTAGCTGCACGAATAAGCTTTTGTGCATGCGATTATGGCCAAGTCCTTCCTGTACTATGCTAACGACTATGGCCCAAAACCCTAAATCAAAGATGCGAACTTTAGACCTTACTATCTCACCTCAAAGTGAAATTGATCCTATGCGGATGAGCATAAAACCTGTGCAATCCAAAAACCAAGATATAATAGGGTCTCATAGTGATGTCCAAATGAGGTAGAGGTCACTTGTATTTATATCCTTCCAAGGGGGTCCACTTTACTTTAGGGCTGACCTTATCAAAAAATGCACATGTGGGATAGTATTCATAAATACACTTTCACTTATCCGATTTGAGTGGTCTTTAGGTCGATTTTGGTCCTCTCAAAAAGGGGAATTCAATGCAATCTTTATATCCACCAAGTGAGTTGTACAAAGTGGAATTTGATCGCAATTGCATATTTAAAAAAAAATATGTTTACATAGTATTAAACAAGGTCGTGTACGTAAAGAGACATATAAAAATTATTCATTAACATATACAATTCATTAATTCATTAATCATAGACAAAAAATAGTTCATCTCAATAAATTTTATCATCAAAAATATGTTTTCATAATATGGTATGTGATGTTTCTAATGATATAACTAGTGCAATCATTTCTTTTTCTTTTTTCTTTATTTTTGATGGCCTGGTCGTGTACTCATGACGTCATCGATGCTGCTGCAAGAGTGGTGGATTATTAGATGTAACAAGAAATAAATGTTAAATTGATATTTTTTGTTTTATTATCACAAGCTTTCAGTAATAAAAATAGAATTAGGGTTTTCTTTACCTCATGCACTAGTTGACGCTATTGGAATGAATGCCCTGTGCTCTTCTTCTGGTACATGATCCTCATGGATGAAACTCTCTATCATTGAAAGTTGGCTCGTGGCGTCTATATGTTGTGGTGTGTTCTCTACCAAAAAATCCTATATAAGAAATAATTTTTGTTTTGATTAGATAATGTAAATTTAAAAAAAAAAACACACCTAATTGAACTTATCACATAAAAAAATCACTTTAAAATATGGTTATTACCAGATATTTCTGAAGATGTTGGTTGCACACGTTGATCCTATGTTTAATCTCAATATTTTTATTTCAAATGTGAATAAAGCAAACAAGTTCTTCATTGATTCTAACCACAAGCTTATTGAATGTTATGATTGGGTCGAGAGAAATCAACAACTCATCATCGTCAAACCAATCGGGATCAATGTCGTCAGGTCACCCAGACTACATATTTCACGAAAAGAATTTTTTTTTAGATTATATAAACAAATAATCAATGTTACATTAAGTTATTTCAATTATTTAAACAAATAATCTCATACCTTCTTTTCAAACCTTACAAATATTTCTAAAATATATCTTCAGCGAAAGAAAAAATTTTATTTTCCTTTTGTAAACATTCCTAGAAAAATTGAAATAAGAAAACATTTTATTTTCCTCTCATAAACATTCATGGGAGTAGTGAAATAAATATATTACAATAACTTATCTTGCATATATGATAGATAACAAGGAAATAAGTAAATAAGAAATATATATGAAGCGTTTTTGATTAATATCAAACAAATTATACCAAATAATGGCCATTAAATCTCACTTTATAGAACTTTGATTCTCCTAAAGGAGCCACCACTCCCATACAATGTGCCTGCCTTGACTTATGATGAAGTGAAGTGGAGGAGAAATAAGTGAATTATACTCTTCTTATCGCTGACAATTCTTCTGCAATCAAGGTGGCCAAGAATCCCATATCACATGAGAAAACCAAGCACATCAAGATAAAGTACCATCTGATTCAATATAATGTAGAGGGAAAGACTATTCATTTGAGACATTATTCCACAAATCAGAAAATTGTTGACATCTTCACCAAATCACTTGGAAGAGAAAATTTTGAAAATTTTAAAATGATGCTTGGACTAAAAAACACTCATTCAAATTAAGTGGGGAATGTTAGGTACACAATACTTTGGATTTGTTGTTATTGTACATAATTCAGAGGTACATGAAATGAAAAAAATTAAGGAATAACAATATTCTCTCGTGGAATTTGAAGAAAGTAGCCACTTCCTTTTGTATATATGCATGCTTTGAGTTACTGAATATCACAAAAATATGGATTTATTCCTCTTCCCATATTTATTTTCTTAGAATACATGGCACATGCATTTATATATGCCCTAGTGGTTGTAAGGCCTAATTGTCTCATCACTTTCAAAGGAATGGCATCAATTGTTTCTCCTAAATATAACATATAGTTTTTGCTTCTCCTAACTTGATTGCCTTGTCTTCTTGTCAAATTAATATCTACACAAGATCAGAAGATTGCAATTCACTCAAAAGTTCCATTTCAATTTAGGTATTGTAAAACCTAAAATTAGTAGGTACTGGAATGTGACAATTAAATTTCTTCCTAGCGCAAGCAAGTTCACAAAGCTTCCAATGTATTAGATACAAAAGTTATTTGATGCAAATAAAAAATTATAAATTATTTTAATGCTTGAAACATTTCTGTTTGGCATTTATTTGATGATAAGAAACAAACAAGGTCATTCCAATTTTTTCCAACGGACAAATCACAACATTTTATTAAGATAGTGAAAAGTTACATGTGGACATGCCATGAGGCATTCAACCTGTCAGTCAAAAACATGGTACTCAAAAAAATGGGCTCTAAATAAACAAGCACAATCATTTATTGTTTGCTCTCTTTATCCTTTTTAGGTATTTCACAAGGACATCTTGATATCTCCCTTCAGATGTTATGGGATTTGTATCCATTGCTCCAAACTTGGTCATATGCCGATGCTTCTCCAAGGGGGGCGAAACATCAACTACACTAATAAATAAATGTTAAATTCATATTTATAGTTATTATTATTACAAGTGTTTTATTAATAAAAATAGTAGTAGAGTGTTCTTTACCTGCTTCGGTACTAGAGGGACGCATAATGCTTTCAGACATGGCCATATGTTCCTCCTCTTCTCTGGCCTCATTGTGTATATGCTCTAGAGTAGAAACAAGAGAAGTCATAATTAATACACCATTTGCATTTAAATATTTTTAATTGTAATCCATACAACAATTTTTTTATAACACGTGAAATACCTCCAGTATTGAGTTGAACACCAGTTTCAAAAGGCACTCTAACGTCACTAGGCTCATGTGTTGTATCTACATTCCTTGCCTAATTTTTACAATAAAATAACATTAATTTATGACCAAAAATAATAACCGATAGATTGTATAAGTAATAATTTATAAATTTTCTTCGTTGCTATTATTTACCTGAGTGTTAGGTTGGGTGCCGAAAGACTATGAAGACACCAAGCTTGTCTTACGTTCAACCACGACTTGATATCCGTGCTTGAAATAAAGCTTGAGGTCTTCCTCCATGGGAGCCTCTTTGAATTGTGACCCTTGTTGATAATATTGTCGTTGATGTAAATTCGATTCATGTTGAAAGATTTCTTGGAATTCAAAGGCTGAAAGTGATGTGAAGTGAAAAGGATATAATAATTAAAGTGAAGGATGAATATTATTAAATAATTATGTTGATTGGTTATTTTGACGTCAAAATGGGACATTATATATTGAGTGTTGAAAATGGAACCAAGAAATATTCTAATTTAAAATTTCCCTTGAATTAAATTAGAAGAAAATTTTAATTCCACACAACATGACAACTTGTACGAGTTAAATAAGTTAGTTTGACTTAGTTGGTTCAAGTAATTCGAGTTTATGGTCTAACTTGAGTCATGTAGAGTGGTTCCTGCTTTTTAGGAGCCCTGGTTGAGTTTATTTTGAGTTGTAATTAATTAATTCAGTTTATTTGAGTTAAAGTCAGTTTAACTAGTTCTGGGTGTTGGAGGAACTAGTGAGAGGTCTAGTAGTGAGTTATGCACTCTATGATCAATAAATTAAATGATTATTCAACCATAGATAACTCATGCATGTCAAAATTGAGAGTTACCAGGTTGAGATTGGAGTTCAAGGGAAGTTTACTATAAATTATATAATCATCTAAATTGTATAGGTGGTGCATATAGTCAGAGGAATGCCCTAGATGGATTACACAATATTGGATGGGGATTTCCCTAATTAATAAGGGCTAATTAAAAAATGAAATAATTCAAGGAAATTGGGATATGGGTAGGTATAAAATTGGCTAAGTATTTGTAATATCCCAAAATAGGGAAATTCTACAACAATAAGAATATCTTAAGATATTCTAAAGTTGGAGATCCAACAAGACATAAACATAAAATGAAAATGGTAGTGAATAACATCATACCAAAATGTATGGAAACCATGGAGCCATTTTATTATGTAAATCAGCAGCAAACATGTACAATACAACTCAAATGATCAAGGCAAACAAGCCTCTCATGAATACATGTGAAAAAGATGGAATGCTGCTCTATTGCAGAATGCTCATGAACATGTACTGTGTAGTAATAGAAGGTATAATGCCACATGGGAATGTGAAATATCATATATTTGCATATATATGGCTCATACACAATTGGGAGTGAAGATATATCCTCCCAAACACTATCTTAAGACAATCCTGGAAGGATTGACTGAGATATGAAAAACAAAAAAATGCCAGAGTTGCATGATAGCAGCTTCAACTCAATAAATGGAAATGGATGGAGATGGTTGAATATGATGCATCAGATAAATAGATCTCCTCCAATGGATCTTTCAAGTGAAAGGCTGATCCTAACACTGAATATCTCACCCTACAACAATCACTACAATCCCTCACTACAAATACCAACTGAAAATAATGCAGCCACTGAGGGATACTGCGCTGTAGGTGCAAGACAATGTATTGGCCAAGTTCCAAGATCTGCAATATGCTCCAAGGGCTTCCCAACTGATCACCCAAAGGAAAGGAAGCTCCCTCCTCAGAAAGATAAGCCCAGGAAGTGGTGTTGAGGAACCTCCATTGCAACACCCCGCAACACAACTCAGCTCTAAACAGAAACTGCGTTGTAGCTGAAGGAGGATGCTTGGCCTAAAGCTCGAGTATGGAGAAATGAAGTACAAGCTCCTTCAAGAGGCCTCTCTTGGAAGGAGGAGGAATTCCTAAACAGGAAATCCTTGTGCTAAGAAACACTGCAAATTTTCTAAACAACAGGAGAATGCACAAAGTTTGAACAGACAATGAAATCAATAATCTAAATCCTGAATAACAATGGCTTCCTTGCCTTCCTTTTAAACAAGTGAAAGCCCTCTCTCCATGGGTCCCACTCATTAGGGTTTCCTTCACCAAATAACCCTCTTCCCATTCATACTGCGATGTCTCTCAAAGTGTTCTCCACCTCTTATCCCAACACTGTTGACTTGGTCAAACTTGACCTTGTATCCATGTAAATGTCCTCTTTCACACATAAGGGTGTGAAATCCAGCTCTTATGACTATCCCATTTCACATTATGAGGGACTTTATTTTTAATATGCATCGGCTTCCTTACCCATTTATTTAGCTGCTAGGTGATAAAAACAAAATTTAATATTCCGTTTAGCTATGTGCTAAAGTGGGAATATTACAGTCCTCCCCTCCCAAATGTTGCTTGTCCTCAGACAACTGCAAAGATAAAAATGAGGGGCCTTCTTGAGGATTGAGTTTTGATATGAATTGGGATCTACCATCCCCATATGAAGCTCCCATCCCCAATCAATCATCCATACAAAATGAGTTACCTCCCAACATGACAACTCCTGAAAATCCTCTTCCACCTTTGGCTTCTGCAATGTAGGTGGGCTAAAAATCTGATCTTGGTAGACAAAGTAGCCTACCCCACACTGTCCTCCTCTTCACTTAGGATAAGTGCAGAGTATATGCTGATCTTGGGCTGCAATAATATTTCCCTCAAGTGGCAAGATGAAGACTAGACCTCCAAGGATATCTCCTCCAACGTTATGATGCATGCTGGCCCAAATCACCTCATATGTGATGAGTTGGAAGTCACCATCATATGGCATCCAATCAATTCCTGGCTCACCTCATAAAATAATTTTTTTTTGGCTATGGTGGCCATACTACCTCTCATGCTCCCATTAGAACATGCAATGCAAACAATGTGGGAAATCTCTCCCCCAAGGGACACATCCAACCAATGTGCCATTCCCCCACTGATGTTCCCAATAAAGACAAGAACAACATCAACATAAGGAACCATAATGAGAACCATACTTGCTGTCATATGTAGCAAGGGAGAAGGAAAATGGTCCCTCAAATGTTACCAATGCAGTTTGAACCTCAACTGCAAAAGAGAGTGACAAAAAGTGTGGTCTCTCAACCACTTGCTTGCTGTTCCACTCTCCTCATATGTTTGGAGAAAGTGAATGATGTATGGTACAAAGTGAGCATGTTCTCCATAATACATTTCCTCCCCAAGTCCTCCTAGGGAGTGGTCATCAATAATGCTCATGGCCTCAAGTAGACCATGAGGTCTAGAAGGAAGAGTGTTCCTTCCTTGAGCAATATCATGTACATGTATGGTTAAGGGATGCATATATACATTATACAAATAATTATGCAAACAAACAATATCCTCACCATATACTTTGCTCATACAAATGGAGTGGCTCATAGATGATTCTCCTCTCATCCTCAAAGAGGAAAGAGGTGGCTGTGCTAACTCTTTCAAAGAGTTATGTATCTCCTCCATCTCTACATGATCCATGAATCTCCTCAAATGATGATACATTTCCTCCTCAAAGCCTTCCCAAAATACCCCTCCATGATGGTGTGGTATGTCCTCATAGAATAAGTGTGGCTGAAAAAAAAATCTCCATGAGCTGCTTGTAGCAACTTCTCCTTGAGCTTAGAAGCTCCAGATAAGAAGATCCCACCATGGTAGTCGATGACCCCATCTCTAACTGAATATGCCTCCTCATGTAGTTGGTCATCCAATATCATACAAGTGAAAAGATCCTTGGAATACTCCACCGACAGCTGGGAGTTCCAATATGGATCTATCCTCCATAGTGACAACGCTGATGATCTCTCATGAAGGACATCTGTCATATGGTCATCCTCCTCTTTGACATATCTCATGCCAAAGATGCAAGTTGGAAGGCTGCTATCCTTCCCCTGCTGCTTCTTCCACAACGCAGAATCTGAAATGAGAGTGGGTAAAGATGATGCTGAGAGAATGTCTCTCTCCTCCTTGAGTCTATCCAAGACTCTCAACGTTGTACAATGACCTCCCAAGGTCTCCACTCCTCTGAAATCAATTAATGGTGCCTCAAAATGGGAAGCATCTCTCATCATCTGCTGATCTGGTGGTCTCCTTGGTGAAATGTCTCCATGCAATGAGACATCATCATCAAGAGTAGACTGCATATATGAATGGACAAACTTGTCCCTGCTCTCTCTGTGCAATCTAGCCTCCCTCTTAGGTGCACCAACCTCATGAAATAGACAGGGGTGTGTGCTCCTCATCACATGATGCTGGTCATCCTCCCCATCTCCTCCTTGTATCTCCATAGGTTCACACCCTATCATCAATGGCACAGGAAAATCATGAGTTGTGCCTTGATCTCCACATGTGAGATCCTGGGGAATTTCTTGCAATGACACAAGAATCCCTCTAGTTGGAGTAAGAGCTCCCTCTTCCTTTACATGAGGTACCAGATAAACTCTAGACATGACAACACTGTTGCCCTCCTCCTCATCAACATGTATGGGAAACCTCCCGAGAATTGGATCTTCTTTTGAAAAAAAGATCTCCATGCCCTCTTATTCAGGAATATGAGATAGAGGTCTTTCATCTAACAAGGTATGATACAATATTTTAGCCTCCATGGTTTTTTGAAGTGGATTTGAGTTTATAGTTTCCTCCATCACATGCAAGGGTTTGGTTTGTTTAGATTTGTTTAGCTTCACCATATGTGTTGCAGAATTTTTTCCATCAAATCTTTCTACCAATGTCTTAATAAACCTTGCATAAGAAGAAGTGTTTGAATTTTTCAAAGAAAAGGACTCAAATATCCACCATGCATGGGCCTTACCTCCAAGATGCAGCGCTGCAACTCTGATGGCTTCATCTTTAGAAATTTGGTGGTGCTGCAAAAAGGTGTCTAGCTCCTCCACCCAAGATTTAGCTAAACATGTAGGTGAACCATCAAAAGTAGTTAGAAGGAATCTACCCCTATCTTGCTGCTTTCTTCTCTTCACCTTGATCTTGCAGAATTCTGGAAAATAAACATGATCTATAAACTTCTGAGTTTGAGATTCATACTCTTGCAGAGAATCACTAAGATTTCCCCTCCTAGTCATTCCTTCTTCTTCCATCTCTCTCATGGAAAATCTGGGCATGTGATTGCACTGTGCATCATTGTGTGTGGCTGCATTCTCACACTCATGATGTGAAATTATAGAGTTTGATTCAGATTCAAACCCTCTTGGAGATCCTATGCACATCTCCCTTCTGATCTTCTTGAGATCTCCTTGAATGCTCTATACAAATTTAGGAAGAAGCTTTGAGAGCCTCTACTCCTTCTTTCCTCCAAAGAATGGAGTATTCATCTTCTCTTTTCTTGATAGCATGTTGGCTGAGTTCCACAGGCTGAGCCAAGATTATTCTTTGATACCATTGTAATATCCCAAAATAGGGAAATTCTACAACAATAAGAATATCTTAAGATATTCTAAAGTTGGAGATCCAACAATACATAAACATAAACTGGAAATGGGAATGAATAAAATCATACCGAAATGTATGGAAACCATGGAGCCATTTTATTATGTAAATAAGCAGCAAACATGTGCAATACAACTCAAATGATCAAGGAAAACAAGCCTCATGAATACATGTGAAAAATATGGAATGCTGCTCTATTGCAGAATGCTCATGAACATGTACTGCACAGTCATAGAAGGTATACTGCTACATGGGAATGTGAAATATCATATATCTGCATATAGATGGCTCATACAACATTGGGAGTGAATATCTATCCTCCCAAACACTATCTTAATACAATCTTGGAAGGATTGGCTGAGATATTCAAAACAGCAAAATGCCGGAGTTGCAGGGTAGTACGTGCAACTCAAGAACTGGAAATGGATGGAGATGGCTAAAGATGCTGCATCAGATAAATATATATCCTCCAATGTATCTTTCAAGCGAAAGGCTGATCCTAACACTGAAGATCTCACCCTCCGACAATCACTGCAATCCCTCACTACAAATACCAACTAAAAATAATGCAGTCACTGAGGGATACTACGTTGTAGGTGAAAGAAAATGTATTGGCCAAGTGCCAAGATCTGCAATATGCTCCAAGGGCTTCCCAACTGATCACCCAAAGGAACGGAAGCTCCCTCCTCTGAAAGATAAGCCCAAGAAGTGGTGTTGAGGAACCTCCACTGCAACACCCTGCAACACAACTCAGCTCTAAACAGAAACTGCACTGTAGCTGAAGGAGGATGCTTGGAATGAAGCCTGAGTGTGGAGAAATGAAGTACAAGCTCCTTCAAGAGGCCTCTCTTGGAAGGAGGAGGAATTCCTAAATGGGAAATCCTTGTGCTAAGAAAAACTGCAACTCTTCTAAACAACAGGAGAATGCACAAAGTCTGAACCGTAAATGAAATCAATAGTCTAAATCCTGAATAACAATGGATGCCTTTCCCTCCTTTTAAACAAATGAATGCCCTCTCTCCATGGGTCACACTCATTAGGGTTTCCTTCACCAAATAACCCTCTTCCCATCCATACTACGTTGTCTCTCAAAGTGTTCTCCACCTCCTATCCCAGTGCTGTTTGACTTGGTCAAACTTGACCTTGTCTCCATGAAAATGTCCTCTTTCACACATAAGGGTGTGAAATCCAGCTCTTATGACTATCCCCTTTCACATTATGAGGGAATTTATTCATGTTTTTAATATGCATGGGCTTCCTTACACATTTATTTAGCTGCTAGGTGATAAAAACAAAATTTAATATTTCATTTAGCTGTGTGCTAAAGTGGGAATATTACAGTATTGGCTTAGGCTTGTCTAGGAAGCATTGATATAGATAGAGATAGTGCAGAGGTTTTTCAGGCTTGAGAAATGCATTGTAATATTCTCATATTTTCTGACTAATGCAATATACAGATAGAGGGGTTTTTAGCTGTGAAATTCCCCAAGAAATCATTGTGTAATGTGTTGATTGAATTCTTTCTCTTGTATGCTTTATGATTTCACAATTGTTTATTGGTTTCCACAATTGGTAGAGTAGATTCAAGTCTATTTTTTTAGCATATTACAATTAGGAGTTTCAATCTACGTGGAATTTATACATGGTATCAGAGATGAAATCACCATATAAGAGAAGAATATGATTTTGTACTTGTAGGAGGAACAAGTTTTGCATATCTCTTCTCCAGAGCTAACAACAGGATCAAGTTGGAATTCTATGGTCTAAGGCTTGAGTATTCCCTTAAGGGTAGCTCGAATTAAATTTCCTAGAGATACCAGATGGAAGCAGTCTTGGAAGATAGTAGATTGAAGGATTTGATTGATAAGGACATCCCGAAACTATATCCAACTGATGAAAAATATCTAGCAGAGTGGAAGGAGTGCATAGAAAAGGAAAGAAGGATTCCACTGGAAGGAGTTTGAGATCATATTTTCTTGAACCTCCATGGAAAGGAAACTCCATATGAAATGTGGAAGGCCTTGGCAGATTTGTTTCAGAACAAAAATGACCACAAGAAACTAGAATTGAAGGAAAATCTCAAGAAAATCAAGATGGAGAAAGGTGACACAATACCGAAGTACTTGATCAAGTTCACTCAATATTGGGATGAGCTTGTAAGTGTTGGTGTTATAGTTTCCGAAGATGATATGGTGAGCCTAACACTTTTAGGAATTCCCAAGAGTTGGAATAACTACCTAGATTTGGTAAATGGGGGGGAGAAGCTACCAGAGTGGGAGCGTTTGTGGTCAGACTTGGTGCAAGAAGAGATTTGATGGAACACCATAGATGGATCCTCATCCAAGCATGATGATGAGGAGAACTGTGACTTGGATGGAGAGGAGAATAAAGGGAAAGGGAAGTCATCCTATTCAAAATTAGATTCTATTTAGGCAGGAAAGAAGAATGACTTGTTGAAGATTAAATGTTCTCACTGTCACGAGCTAGGACACTAGGGCCAAAAAGTGTCTGCACAAGAAGGCTGGAAAGAAGCCCTTAGGAGGAGCGACAAGTGAAGAACTTGCTTCACAATTTGAGATTGATTTCACCCTCATCGCATGCATGGTGTCATCGATTATGGGTAGTGCATGGTACCTAGATAGTGGAGCCTCATTCCATATGACCGTCAACAAAGAGTTCTTTAGCGATTTGGAGGAGAAGGACCTCTAGATGCACATTGAGATGGGAGATGATGGAGGGTATAGCGAGACAGAAATTGATACTGTTACCTTTTAGAGGGAGTTTGGTTCTCTTCTCACATTGAATTATGTCATGTATATTCTGGGTTTGAAGATGAATTTAGTTTCAGTTGCTATGTTGGAATACCATGGCTACGATGTGATTTTTGGAAGTGGAAATGCGTTCCTCTATCACATAGCCATGAGAAAGGTGAAGAATATCGGGGTTCAAGTAAAGAACCTCTACAAATTAGATGTAGAAGAATGTGCTGCTTTGAGAACGAAAGCATAGAAGGTGCAGATTCGAGATATCAATGAGTTATGGCATAGAAGATTGAGCCATCTACACCACAGGGCTTTGAAGATCATCCAACAGATTTCTACAGGAATTCCCAAGGGTGCATTTGAGTAGCATGATACGTGCAAAGGGTGTACATTGGGGAAGGACACCAAAGCCACCTTTCATGATAAGGATAGTCGAGCCCAAGCGATCGTTGAAAGAGTTCACTCATATGTGTGTGGACTATTCTCAACATCCTCCATGGCCAAGCATAAGTATTATGTGATTTTTGTAGATGATTTCTCATGCAAGTGTTGGATATTCTTCATGTAGAAGAAAGACCAGACGTTCTCAAAATTTTGTGAGTTCAAAGCACTTGTTGAGAAAGAGATAGGCTTGAAGGCTCTCAGGAGCGACAATAATGGAGAATATGTGTCGAATGAATTCAAGAAATTCCATGCATCATAAGGAATTCAAAGGTAGTTAATAGAACCCCATAACCCACAATAGAATTGGGTTGCAAAAAGGAAGAATATAAGAATTATGGGAGCTACACGGGTGATGTTATATGATCAGTGCCTACCATTTCATATATGGGTTGAAGCATGCAACATAATGGTATATGTGAAGAATAAGTGTCCTCATCGAATTCTCGAGATGCATACACCAGATAAATATTTTTCAGGTAAGAAAACAGATGTAGCACACTTTAGAACTTTGGTTCATCAATTTACTATCATGTTTACAAGGAGGCATGGAAAAATATAGAACCAACAGCTGAGTTGGGCATATTTGTGGGGTACGCTGATACACCTCATAAATATCGAGTGTACCTTCCATATCACAGGATGATATTGGTTCATAGAGATGTGAAATTTGATGAAGAGAAGGCCATGCAGATTTCCCCTGAGATGGAGCTTCGGTTGCATGCGGATGAGGAGATTTTAGCTTGAAAGGAAGAACCTCAGAATAATGTGGAGCAACCGCATGCAGAGGAGAAAAGAGTGGAAGCACCCATTCATGTAGAGACATACAGAGATGGAACAAAGCACACCAAAGAGGCTGATAGTTTGATATATGATGCTAGAGAGAATGTGGGAGCACCGATATCATAGCGCAGGCAGAGAAGGTCCCCAGATATGTTCATTGGCTACATGGCTCTTATGAGAGAGAGTGTTGTGACTGAGCCATCCTCATTTGAGGAAGCAGTGCAAAAACCAATATGGGTTGATGCCATGGTAGAGGAGTATGACTCCATTATAAATAATAGTGCATGGGAAGTTGTCCCAAGACCAAAGGACGAGTCAATTGTAGGATCCGGGTGGATCTACAAGGTGAAGCAAGCAACATATGGGAGTGTCAAGAAACATAAGGCCAAATTTGTAGCCTATGGGTTCTCTCAAGTGGAGGGAATAGATTATGAGGATAAATTTTCTCCAGTAGCAAGTTACTCTTCAATCAGATCTATTTTAGATATTTCAGTGTAGACATGATGGAAGATACATCAGATGGATGTAAAGTCAACTTTCCTCAATGGAGTGATTGAGGAAGAGGTGTACATAGAGCAACCAGAAGGATTTGAGACCTTCGACAGAGAGTCACATGTGTGTAGACTCAAGCGAGAGCTATATGGATTGAAACAAGAACCTCGTGCTTGGTATACCAGGATCAAAAACTATTTCACCAGGTTGGGATTCACCAAAAGTGAAGCATATGTGAACCTTTACCATATTGTGGTTGAAGGTAAATTATTGATTATAGTATTATATGTTGATGATTTAATTCTAACATGTGATGATAAGTTGATAAAATATTGCAAAGAATATTTGGTAAGAGAATTTGAGATGAAATACATGGGGCTCTTGCATTATTTCCTTGGTTTCAAAATTTGGAAAAGAGATAGGGAACTGTTTGTCTCTTAGGGAAAGTATGCCAATGAGATATTGAAGAAGTTTCACATGGAGAGAAGAAAACCCATGGAGACTCCTCTAGTAGGGAATTGGAGGAAGGAAGATGCCACTTCAGGAAAAGTGCTAGAATCTACCATTTACATGCAGCTTGTGGGTTCACTTGTGTACTTGGTGAAAATATGACCGAACATGTGTTATGCAATTAACCAACTTAGTCAAGCAATGGTTAAGCCAACCAAGCTCTATTGGAAGGAAACCAAACATGTGTTGACATGCCTTAGAGGCACCACTCAATTCGGTCTTTAGTAAAAACAGATAGAGTGAGTGAAGCTTCAAGGCTTCACTGATGTAGATTGGCAAGGAGTCTGTTTGATAGGATGATGAAATTAGGAAAAATATTTAGTATTGGGTCAACAACAGTTTCCTGGTATAGGAGGAAGTATAGATCAGTTGCACTCAATACAGCAGAAGCAGAGTACACGACTGCTAGTTAAGTAAATTATGAGGCTATTTGGATGAGGAAGATACTTTTTGGGTTGTTTGGTCAACAGATGGATCCTACAGTGATTTACTGTGACAAAAAAGTTGCATCAAACTCTCGGTTAATCCATTTTTTCATGATAGGTGGAAGCATATCGACATCCAATACCACCGTCTCAGAGAATGTGTGTAGTGGTGGATCATGATGCTAGAGTAAATTCCTACATAGGAACAAGATTCAAACATCTTGATGAAGGAAATGTCAAGAGGAAAATTTGAGTTCCATAGAGGCAGGATCGACGTATCAAATAATCCCTTTCTTGCTGAGAGGGAGTGTTGAAAATGACACCAAGAAAGATTCTAATTTATTTTTCTCTTGAATTAAATTAAAAGAAAATTGTAATTCCACATAACATGACAAATTGTACGAGTTAACTAAGTTATTTTGACTTAGTCGGTGTTAGTGTCGGTATCTTCATCCCTCCGTCAGAGATCAAATTTCTCTTGTTGCATTGCATATTAGGTGTCTCATTCAGTCAGCTGCATTCCATTAGGAGCATGGATCATCTGACAGTAGTGGCTTGTCACTCATGTCCCTCATGTCCTTTACCTGCTGGCCTATTTCTGTTCATTAAAATCATTTACAATCATTTTTGGTCTCATAGTTTGCAAAGAGTCATTTCAAAGTTTTAGTCTCCTTATGTCTAGGGTTTCATTAATCAGGTCTTCAGAATGCCTAATAATGGTCAGCATGCACATGAGGAAGTCTGAAACAAGGTTTTAGTGCTAAATATTTCATCATTATATGCTTAATAATGATTTTTCTTCAAAACTCTGTTTTGAAGAAAAATAGTCTATTTCATCTTTATGTAAATAAATGTAATTGATTTTAAAGTTTTCAGTTGTAATAATACTTTCACTAGCAACCTTGGTCGCCTTTTCCAAAGCTCCAACCATCCATTCCCTGCAAGACAGATAGAAAGCTCATCATTCAGTTTAAAAGCCAAAAGGAAGCAAAACAGAGCTTTACAAAATTTTAAACATTACAAAGTGGGTTTTAAAAAATGGAAAATCAAAATCCTTGGTATATATATTATTTTCATGTTTCAATACTTCATTTGTACGCCAAAAGAGACTAGTGAGTAGAGGATAACCCATGAAGAGCAAAGCAAACAATTTGAAGGAGATTTTGTGCAAAGATCAGTCGCGCGACGCATTGGGTGACTGTCGCGACGCATTGGGTCGGCTCCCTATGTGTAAATTTACTCCTGCACGATGCATTGGAAGGACGCAACGCACTGGGTTTGTTGCGCGACGCACATCGCAGAAAGCTAATTTATTGCCGTTTCTTCCAAATTTTCAAACCGGCTCGGTCCATATTTTTCCAAGTAAGTCTATGCAACTTCTCCATTTCCCATGACATGTGTTTGGTGATGCTTATGAGAATTTAAATACAAAAAATCAAACCCTATTATCTTGTTTGAAGAATTCTCCTTTAGGGTTTTGAAATTGTTTTTGTGTCAATCATTTCCATTTCCCCCACCTTGTTATTCCCTCCTCACTGTCTATCTTGTCACAAGCAGCCCATTTCCCTATTCCCTTGTATCCCTAAATCATTCATTCCTATCCCATTTCCATTATCCCCATCCCAATTGTAAATTTCCCCAAACCCCAAGGCTATCCCAAGAGATTAAGTGGCTGTCCCTAAACTTATCAATTCATAGATTTCGAGTGGCAAACTTCACTTAATAATAGTACATCATTTCCACTACTCTATCCCTCCATAGTCCCTCACTTGTTACCACATATTTGGCAACAAAACCAAAGACACCAAACTTCTCATTTTCATCCAAGACAATATAGACCTTGGACATCATGGAGACAGATACCGATACATCTTATGACTGAGACAGTGATTCCACCACTGAATTACATGCACCTAGAAGGCCTCATAAGAGTGGCAGACATGTGAGGGAGGAGCCCACTTCATTGGCTGAGTTGCAGGCCTGTCCTCTTGCCATGGCATGTTTTCAACAATAGTCTTGTTATCAATTTTGTGAAATGGTTTCTAGGGTCCATCATCATCAAGAGCTGGCCCGTTTGTTTGTGTTGCATTTACATGATGGTCAAGTCACCCTTGCCGGTGTAACATTCACTTTAACACCTGAAACTATCTCTTAAGCAACCAGAATACCAAATGTTGGAGAACAATGGAACAAAAGGCAGGAGGTTGATAGGGTACACTATGAGCCATATATCAGACCCAGCTTTGTGAGACAACTCAGTAGAGTGTTTCCTTTCTGGTTCCTAAAGGATTCCTATGCTCCTTTGATGAAACTTATTATCAAATATTTCAGTTGTGAGGGCTGATTTTCACATCTCTATGCCTATCATATCAGGTTGCTGATGCATTTTACCAAGGTGAGGATGATGAACCTCCCTTATTTCATGTGCCGAAATATTGAGAAGGTGACCACTCTCGTGCAAAGTAAAACTCCTGAGCAACAATATAGCAGTATCTATCACTTTGCACTTATCAAGATTGTGGTTATGCATCAGCTCGGCTTGCAGGGTATTTCATGGGAGGATTTTATTTCTAATGATTTATTCATAGCTCCTCAGGTTCCTTCAAAGTTTGTTCATGAGGCAGGTGAACCTTCATATCAGCATGAAGGTCATGAGACATAGACCACTAGTATGCCAGTGTTTGTCACTTATCAGAGAGGCACTAGAGGGTTATTTGCAGCAGCCAGACGAGTATTATCTCCACCCAGGGTGGAAGGGGTCTCGCTTCCGTCATGAGCATCACAGGTACAGGTACAGGACAAGGGTAAGAGGCCCATGCAGGATGAGGGGCTTTCAGGAGGCTAGGATATAGATTTCATACTCATTGATGAGGATTTGAGCTCACCAAGCTCAAAGTTGAGAGAGATTGTTCAGGAGCAGAAGGCGGAAATAGACACTTTGTCCGTAAAGTTGCAAAGAGACAAATGGATTATCAACTACCTTGAGTAGCGAAACAGACAGTTGGAAGATATGCAAGCTATCATGGAGTTGCAAAATATACGTGAGAACCGGCAAGTTGCCCAAAGGAGCCAAACCAAGATGACATCCATTGAGCGAGAGATTGAGGCTGATCGGGAAACTTGGCTTGAAAGGGTCAATATTCATTTGGAGAAGTTGTTGGAGAAGGCCAACAAGGAAAATAACATGTTGAGGCAAATGAAGAATCATTATTGGGCGAGAAATCATGTTTGCAAGGCACGAAACAAGATCGTGAAGGCAAAGTTAAAGAGGGCATTAAAGCGTCGCAAAAGGCGTGATAGACTCCAAATTTTGGCTGAATCTTCCTTGGCCCAGCATAGTGCATGATGGTAGGCACTCAGCACAAATTTCAAGAAATTTGGGACACATTTTGTCAATTTTGATTTTTTTGGCCTAAACACAGATTTGTTTGCCCGATGCATCGCGCCACTTGGCGTGCGCTTATGATTGGGAGATCCTCTTGGGGAAAATTTTTTATTTTTGGATTTTTCATGAAAATTTATGCATGCCTACCAATTTCCCAGAGATTTTGACAAGTTTTGGGCCTCCAGAAGGGTCAAAAACACCCTAAAAATGACCTTTCTACCCCTTTTTGGACACACAGGAAGCAGTGTTGTGAAAAATCATTTTTGGAGGGTTAAATGGAAACAAAATTCATAAATTATACTTGGGTTGGAAAGTATACAGGCAGAGCTTTCCAACGAGCTATCCTGCGCTCAATTTTGACACCGGGAAGGCCTTCAAAACTGGCTCCAAATTGGCACGATGCATAGAGATTTCAGGCGCGGCGCATTGGGGATTTTGGCTCTTTTTTCACTCAGTAACTCTGTTTTTCGCCTAGTTTGGCCAGTTTGAATTTCTTACTTCCACATGTAAAAGTATTTATGTAATTTGATGTAATTTCATGGCTCTTGATGTAATTTTGGCAAATTTTTACTCATGGAAGTAGATTCATTCATCAAAAGGTGAATTGTAACTGAATGAATCAGTTTCCTATCTTATAGAGGCAAGCTGTTCCACTGCCTATTTTCCAGTTCTTAGTTTATATCTTGTTGAAATAGCTCCTAAACTAGTGAGCTCGACCCCTAGAGGCATGGGGATGAGTTATGCTTGTCTATATCTTGTATTTTTTCAGTCATTTTCAGGGTTGGACACTTGGGATTGTTTTGAGCTTCATTGTACATTTCATCCCTGCATTTTGGAAAAGGAATAGACCAGGATTTGCAGCTCTCCTTGGGATCCATGTGGCTCTTTTTTTTGATGATGTATTTCTCTTTGTGATTGTAAGTTTACTGATGTTTCATGTGTATCATCTTCCTTCTTGTTTCTTCTTAAGTTAAACAAACAAGTAATAAAGGTGGAATTCATTAGATTTGCAGTGCTCTACCTTGAGTTTTGTTTAATTTTCTATGTTTGTTTGAAGAGGATTCCTGAAAGCCTCTTGGCCTCTTCAACTCCTCACCGGTCTGAGCTATCCATTTCATTCAATTTGAAGCATCAAAACGATTGCCTTCCTTGCCCCATTCAGACCTTTGCAAAAACTAGGCCTCATTCCCCAGACCCAAAATTTGCATTCCCCTTTGATCCAACAAACACCTTCAAAATCAATCCAATCTTCTTATATATATACCTAGCCTAAAATCAACTTTTATTCAAGTTATCTCAAGCCTCACTGATTATTTTTGCTGAGATTGACAAGGAGAGAGCCCTCTCCTGATCTAGTAGGGCTAGCTACCAGATTAAGCGTGGTTTGATGTTACCCTAGATTCTGCCTTTCTCAGCCTGACGTAGATTTAGGCATAACATAGTGGCGACCATACTAGGGAATACAAAATGGTTTGCTCGTTAGTGTTATTTGTTTTATAGACTACAGATAAAGCCTGAAGTTATGCCAGGTAGCCTTCGAAATGCTCTTGCTTTGCATTAGCGAAAGTAGATAAATGCTGCTTCAGTCAATCTCCGGTCTAGTTTTATAAGCGTAACATCTAACTTGTGAATTTCCCCAGTACATCAAACAATTCTAGACTTTTGGGTGATGAGTCTAGAATTCGATAGGCTGAACAAGTTGGTTTTTTCCATTTGATTTTTGAGAATAATTCAACACACTGGCTTCCAGACGACATACCAGAGCAAATTCGGATCCTGATCCACCTCCTGTGTATGAAAATCCAAATCTTATTTCGAGAATCCTTCGTTGAGAAAGTCCTGTGATTCCTGTGTTCAAATCTCATTCATGTCCCGCTTTTTTTGAGTATCTTGAAGATCTAGAGTTTGATGAACAATTTGAGTTGTCGTTGTTTGAGACTAAGTCTGAAAGTTCTATTGATTCTACTGTCCTAAATACAGAGTTTGTCAAAGATCTTGAAATTGAAAAAGATAATAGATCCATTGACAATTACATCTTGAATATTCAGAATTCCATTGTGGCAACAAACATTCCCGAATTCATAGAGTTTGCATCTGCAACTCTTGGGTCATCCGCAATTACATCTGGTTCACAAATTCCTACCGAGCCTCCTTTCGTTCCTACCATTCCCGTGCAACCTTCTATCCTTGATCAACAATCTACAGTAGTATCACCTCCATCCACACCACATACACCTCATACATTAACTGCTCCGACTCCTCCTATATTCCCAAACCCGGTTGTAAATCCACCCAGAGCAATGGCTGCCTGATTTTCACCCCTCGTATTGCCTCAAAACATGGATGACATGCCCGTTGATTATCAAAGCAAAATTCCATTGTTTGATGGCACTCCTCAAAGTGTTACTGCTCAGCAACATGTGGATAGGATGGCAGATTTCTTTGACCTTCATGAGATTGATGTGGAAAATGTGACAACGAGATTGTTTGTACAAACCTTTGGAGGTGAAGTAAGGAAGTGGTTCAGAGCTTTGCCAGCTAGAAGTATTACTACATTGCCTAATCTTCAGAGACAATTCTTGGATCGATGTGAAGTGAAGAAAGATCCACTTCAGATCCTTTTCGAATATGACAATATCAAGCGGAATGTTGGTGATTTAGTTCAAGATTATTGTATTTGATTCAATTCTTTTTACAATGCAATTCCTGCTGATATAAAACCACCTAGGGGGTCGGCTTTAATTAAGTTTCCGGATGGCTTTGATCCTGACATGGCTTATCAATTAAGAGAAAGAGATCCGAGCAGTTTAGAAGATATGCAGAAAATTGCAGTTAGCGTTGAAGCCAATTTGCTTTCCAGGAGAGCTAGAACGAAAGTTGAAAAGAAAGTAGCAATAAAGGAAGAGTTTTCCACATCAGATCAAGTGCTTCGTAAGATGGAAAAGATGTTTGAAATATTAACACTTGATAAGCCTGAACTGCAGATCAGAGATCCTAACTTCCGTGGCCAGCAACAGCCACAATTTAGAATCAAGCAAAGAGAGCAGCGAGCACAAGAACCAGCAGTACAACAGCAGGTGAAGACACCTTTACAGCAGAATTTTCTACATGGTCCGAAATTAGATGATGAAGAGAATGTAATAGGAGAAGAGAATCATTTCTTTACACCTGATGATATGCCAATTTTTATTACTGAATATGAGGAGTATTTGGAAAACTCAGCTGTACAAAAGGACGAGAATTTCATCTTGGCCAATGAGACAACTCTTGAAGAAGAGTCTGATGAGTATCAGAGGGGATACATGAATGCCTTGACTACCCAACAACAACAATATTCACTTAGAAACAGAGATGTGCCCATTAATCCAATCCAAAAAAGAAAGGAAGCTACAACACCAAAGAATGATTCACTTGTTGTGTAGAAAAAGGGAAAAGAGACAGCTGATACCACTACTAGAAAATCACCATCAGCAAATGAAAGATCCAATCAGCCAAATATATCAAGGGAGAAAACTGAAAAGAAGGATGTTCCAACTAAAGAGGTAGATAAAACTTCAGTTTTTAACTTAGAAAATGAAATTTCTAAGTTAAAAGTATCCATTCCTTTGACAAAATTGATGAAGAATAGCAGCTATAAGGGTCAGGTGTCTAAGATTTTGAATTTAGATCCATTATCTGATATGGTAAACATGGAAGATTATTAACTTGAGTTGATTTTTGGTCCAGCATTGGATGGTGAGTCTCCAGATAGTGATGTACCTCCTTTTTATATCAGCCTTAGATTGCATGGCTATGTGTTACAAAATGCTATGTTTGATTCCGGAGCCTCTCATAATCTCATGCCTAGGGCAATCATGGAGAAATTGGGATTGGACATCACTAGAAAGTATCATGACCTTTATTCTTTCGATTCTAGTAGAGTAAGATGCATTGGGCTTATCAAATATTTGGTGGTCAGTTTGGATCAGATTCCGACTAAAAATGTTTTGATGGATGTGGTTGTGGCGAATATTCCTCCTAGATTTGGCATGCTTCTTTCTAGATCTTGGGGAGCGAAACTTAAAGGGACATTGCAACTTTATTTCTCCTATGCTACTATTCCCGTGTTTGGTCAGATGAGGAAATTATATCGGGAGAAAAAGATGAAGTATATGATCACCAGCAAGGAGAAACTGGTAAATCATCCAATCAATTATATACATACTGATTTAGAATCATTTGTTTTGTACTCAGATAGCTTTAATGATGTAAATAGTCAATTAGTTGAAGTGGAAGACATTCCGGAGATCATTGAAAATTTCAGAGAGGTCTTAAAGAAAGAGAGACAAAGACTTGATAGTACTGATGAACAATCAACCTCCCGACAATAGCTAAATGTTGATGGACAACAAAGCGAAGTAAAAAAGAAAACATAATTTCAGCATTTGGAAGAAGACGAAGATGGCTTGTGGACCATGGATTTTGATGGTGCAGTAGGAAGGGACGGTGCTGGAAATGACATTTGGGTACGCAACCCTTTTTCCTCCCCAAACAAAGTGCCAAGTAATGTAAGGGTCTGTTCTTATAAATTTGCTTTTGATCGTTCAAATAATGAGGCTGAATACGAAGCTTTAATTGCTGGTCTAAAAGTTCTTAGAAAGTTAAATGCTAAGAGGATTGCAGTGTATGGCGACTCCGAGTTAGTTATCAAGCAAGTGAAAGGTGAATATCAAGCTAAGCATCCTCGAATGCGGGCATACTGAAATGCGGTACTAGATATTTTGAGATTGTTTTCAGATTATACTTTGGCATGTGTCCCTCGTATTCAGAATGGTATTGCAAATGCACTTGCAACAACAGCAAGTAATTTGAAAATTTCGATGAATTCAAGCAAAAAAATTGAAATCCATGTGAAGCATCATCCGACTGTCCCTGAAAACCAAAGGTATTGGAAAGTGTTTCAAGATGACAAAGAAATTGATGAGTTTCTGCAAAGTGAAGTTAAATTCAAAGACACTTCTATTGATGTGGAGTATGATGATGGCGAGACTGATGTACAAATCAATCAGATGGAAGTTTTGTAGCTAAAGGATAATGTCATTCCTAAATGTCTAATACCTTTAGAGGAGCTTTTCGACCAAGATGATGTAGCTCGGAAACCAAGCTTGCTGCCCCCTGAGAAAGGAGTTGAGGATGTGAACATTGGATCAGCAGAAAATCCAAAAATGGTGAAATTGTCCAAAGCATTTCCCCCACAGGTAAAAGCAAAGTATATCAATTTATTATCTTCCTTTGCTGATGTATTTTCTTGGGACTATTTAGATTTGAAGACATACAACACAAACATAATTCAATATACCATTCTGATCAAGCCAAATCAAAAGCCCTTTCGGCAGAAGTTGAGAAGAATAAATCCAAAGTTGATGCTCTCAAAAGAGAAGGAAGTGAATCGGTTATACAAGGATGGTATCATCGTTCCCATAATATTTTTAGATTGGATTTCTAATTTGGTGCCCGTGCGCAAGAAAACAGGTGAGATTCGCTTATGCATTGATTTTAGGAATTTGAATAAGGTTTCTTTGAAATATAATTATCCATTGCCCAAAATGGATCACATACTTCAGTGAGTAGTTGGAGCATCTCGTATGTCGCTACTTGATGGTTATTCCGGTTATAACCAAATTCTGGTCCATGAGGATGATAGAGACAAAACAACGTTCACCACTCCGTGGGTTACTTTCCATTATGCTAAAATGCCTTTCAGTTTGAAGAATGCTGGTGCGACCTTTCAGCGAGCAATGGATATGGCATTTGCAAATGAGAAGGATGTTTTTCTAGTTGTGTATCTTGATGATTTGACAATTTTTTCTAATTCAGATGAAGAGCACCTTTACCATTTGAAGATTGTTTTTCAGCGGTGTAGAAAATATGGTGTGTCTCTCAATCCAAAGAAGAGTTTGTTCGCCATGGATGAGGGAAAGCTTCTTGGTCATATTATATCAAAGGATGGCATCCGCATTGATCCAGCTCGAGTAGAAGCTATTCAAAAAATTTATCTTCCCCGAAACAAAAAGGAGATCCAATCTTTCAATGGTAAGATGAATTTCTTACGTCACTTTGTGCCCAATCTTGCAGAACATTTAAGGGAAATCACAAACATGCTCAAGAAAGATAGTGTAGTGAAGTGGACCAAGGAAGCAGTAAAGTATTTCAATTTAGTGAAATTGGCTCTTTCTTCAGCTCCGGTTTTGATCAGCCCGGACTATACTCAAGATTTTATTTTGTTTTCATTTGCCTCAGATCATACTATGGCAGCAGTCTTGATGCAGAAAAGATATCAGCATGAAAAACCAATTGCTTTTTTCAGCCGAACCATAAGAGATGCAACCTTAAAGTATAACATTATTGAAAAGCAAGCTCTTGCCTTAGTGAAAGTGTTGAAAAATTTTCGAGTATATATTCTGCATTCTCACATTATTGCTTATGTTCCTAATGCTGCTGTTAAGGATGTTTTAGTGCAAACAGATCCAGAAGGGAGACGAGGCAAATGGATTGCTGCCCTGTTGGAGTATGATGTGGAGATAAAGCCTACAAATCTTATCAAAGGACAAGGGCTGGCTAAGCTAATGGCCGAGTCAAATTTTCATGCCTTGGACATTAATCTCATTGCTGCTATGTCCGAGGAAAATGAAGAAAGTTCGCTAATTCAGGTATCAGAAATCTTTGTTCTTTCTCCTTGGTATTCAGACATTGTATATGTGCTCCAAAATATGTCACCACTTCCAGGAATGGCTAAAAACAAAAGTAGGACTCTGAAATTGAAGGCTGCCAAGTTTTGTATCATGAATAATGCACTCTATTGGAAAGATCCTGGTGGTGTTTTGCTAAATTGTTTGGTTGAAGAAGAAGCAAAGCAGGTTATGGAGGATTTTCATAAGGGAGATTGCGGAGGTCACCTTTTCTGGAAAAGAACGGCCAACAAAATTTTGAGAGCAGTATATTATTGGCCGAATCTCTTTGCTGATGTGTACAAAACTATTAAAAGCTGCCATGAATGTCAGATTTTTGAATGGAGGAAAAAATTGCAGCCTTTTCCGCTCAAGCCCATTGAAGTAAGTGCTCCTTTTCAGCAGTGGGGCTTGGATTTCATTGGCGAAATCCATCCTGCTTCTTTAGCACAACATAAGTGGATCCTTACAGCGACGGACTATTTTACTAAATGGATTGAGGCGATTCCCACCAGGTAGGCCACAAACTTGGTAATCATTTCATTTCTTGGAAACAATATTTTGTCTCGTTTTGGTTGTCCAAACAAGCTGATCACTGATAATGCATCAGCCTTTAAATCTAAAAGAATGATTGACTTTTGTGATAAGTATCAAATTACTTTGGGGCACTCAACTGCATATCATCCAAAAGGCAATGGATTGGCTGAATCCTTAAATATATCCTTGGTCATCATTATCAAAAAGCTGCTAGAAATAAACAAGAAAAGTTGGCATAAGAAATTGGTTAATGCACTTTGGGCAGATAGAGTTAGTCAAAAGAAATCTATAGGCATGTCTCCTTTTGAGCTCGTGTATGGTGTTGACACAGTATTCCCAACCTCTCTCGCAGTTCCAGTGGTTAAAATTCTACAGGAAGCTGGCAACGAAGATGATCATATGCAATAGAGAATAAATCAAATGATCCATTTACAACAGACTAGAGACAAGGTCTTTCAAAACACTTTCAAGCTGCAAGAGAGAATCAAGAAGATATATGATCGAAAGGCAAAGGTGGACAATTTTCAATTAGAAGAAGTGGTGCTGAAATGGGATGCTAGAAACGAAGATAAAGGTAAGCATGGGAAGTTCGAGAATCTTTGGAAAGGAACTTTCAGAATTGCTGCATATCGAGGCCAAAATGCTTTCCTTTTGAAAGAAATGAATGGAGAAGATTGTCCAGGAGGGCCGGTCAATGGTCGGCTACTCAAACGCTACTATCTTTGAAATGTTTTATGATGTCATACATATCACTGTACATACCGGTTTGTTTAAGTTTCATTGCAAGCATGTGCTGTCATCATTCTTTAAGTTTGGAGCCCGAGGTGAAGGCTATAAATCTGAAGATTGATTTCAGTTTTGGTTTGATTTATTAAGTCAGGTCTTTCAGTCATTTTGGTTTCAAAATTGAGTCAGTTTGAGTGAGTTTTCAGTTCTCACAATGAGTCAAGAGTCTTGTTTTGGTTTGTTGAAGTTATTGAATCCGTAGCCCAATGGACGAAGGCACTGCCTACTTCCCCAGAGATCTGTAGTTCTTGGCACCTCCAAGGAGCTACCATCCCCGTTAGTGTCGGTATCTTCATCCCTCCGTCAGAGATCAAATTTCTCTTGTTGTATTGCATATTAGGTGTCTCATTCAGTTAGCTGCATTCCATTAGGAGCATGGATCATCTGACAGTAGTGGCTTGTCACTAATGTCCCTCATGTCCTTTACCTGTTGGCCTATTTCTGTTCATTAAAATCATTTACAATCATTTTTGGTCTCATAGTTTGCAAAGAGTCATTTCAAAGTTTTAGTCTCATTAGGTCTAGGGTTTCATTAATCAGGTCTTCAGAATGCCTAATAATGGTCAGCAGGCACATGAGGAAGTCTGAAACAAGGTTTTAGTGCTAAATATTTCATCATTATATGGTTAATAATGATTTTTCTTCAAAACTCTGTTTTGAAGAAAAATAGTCTATTTCATCTTTATGTAAATAAATGTAATTGATTTTAAAGTTTTCAATTGTAATAATAATTTCACTAGCAACCTTGGTCGCCTTTGCCAAAGCTCCAACCATCCATTCCCTGCAAGATAGATAGAAAGCTCATCATTCAGTTTAAAAGCCAAAAGGAAGCAAAACAGAGTTTTACAAAATTTGAAACATTACAAAATGGGTTTTACAAAATGGAAAATCAAAATCCTTGGTATATATATTATTTTCATGTTTCAAGACTTCATTTGTATGCCAAAAGACAGTAGTGAGTAGAGGATAACCCGTGAAGAGAAAAGCAAACAGTTTGAAGGATATTTTGTGCAAAGATCAGTCGCGCGACGCATTGGGTGACTGTCGCGACGCATCAGGCAAGCACGACGTATTAGGTCAGCTCCCTGTGTGTAAATTTACTCCTGCGCGACGCATTGGAAGGACGCGACGCACTGGGTTTGTTGCGCGATGCACATGGCAGACAACTAATTTATTGCCATTTCTTCCAAATTTTCAAACCGGCTCGGTCCATCTTTGTCCAAGTAAGTCTATGCAACTTCTCCATTGCCCATGACATGTGTTTGATGATGCTTATGAGAATTTAAATACAAAAAATCAAACCCTATTATCTTGTTTGAAGAATGCTCCTTTAGGGTTTTGAAATTGGTTTTGTGTCAATCATTTCCATTTCCCCCACCTTGTTATTCCCTCCTCACTGTCTATCTTGTCACAAGCAGCCCATTTCCCTATTCCCTTGTATCCCTAAATCATTCATTCCTATCCCATTTCCATTATCCCCATCCCAATTGTAAATTTCCCCAAACCCCAAGGCTATCCCAAGAGATTAAGTGGCTGTCCCTAAACTTATCAATTCATAGATTTCGAGTGGCAAACTTCACTTAATAATAGTACATCATTTCCACTACTCTATCCCTCCATAGTCCCTCACTTGTTACCACATATTTGGCAACAAAACCAAAGACACCAAACTTCTCATTTTCATCCAAGACAATATAGACCTTGGACATCATGGAGACAGATACTGATACATCTTATGACCGAGACAGTGATTCCACCACTGAATTACATGCACCTAGAAGGCCTCATAAGAGTGGTAGACATGTGAGGGAGGAGCCCACTTCATTGGCTGAGTTGCAGGTCTGGCAAGGTCTGTCCTCTTGCCATGGCATGTTTTCAACAACAGTCTTGTTATCAATTTTGTGAAATGGTTGCTAGGGTCCATCATCATCAAGAGCTGGCCCGTTTGTTTGTGTTGCATTTACATGATGGTCAAGTCACCCTTGCCGGTGTAACATTCACTTTAACACCTGAAACTATCTCTTAAGCAACCAGAATACCAAATGTTAGAGAACAATGGAACAAAAGGCAGCAGGTTGACAGGGTACACTATGAGCCATATATCAGACCCAGCTTTGTGAGACAACTCAGTAGAGTGTTTCCTTTCCAGTTCCTAAAGGATTCCTATGCTCCTCTGATGAAACTTATTATCAAATATTTCAGTTGTGAGGGCCGATTTTCACGTCTCTATGCCTATCATATCAGGTTGCTGATGCATTTTACCAGGGTGAGGATGATGAACCTCCCTTATTTCATGTGCCGGAATATTGAGAAGATGACCACTCTCGTGCAAAGGAAAACTCCTGAGCAACAGTATAGCAGTATCTATCACTTTGCACTTATCAAGATTGTGGTTATGCATCAGCTCGACTTGCAGGGTATTTCATGGGAGGATTTTATTTCTAATGATTTCTTCATAGCTCCTCAGGTTCCTTCAGAGGTTGTTCATGAGGTAGGTGAACCTTAATATCAGCATGAAGGTCATGAGACACATACCACTAGTATGTCGGTGTTTGTCACTTATCAGAGAGGCACTAGAGGGTTATTTGCAGCAGCCAGGCGAGTATTATCTCCACCCGGGGTGGAAGGGGTCTTGCTTCTGTCATCAGTAGCACAGGTACAGGTACAGGACAGGGGTAAGAGGCCCATGCAGGATGAGGGGATTTCAGGAGGCCAGGATACAGATTTCATACTCATTGATGAGGATTTGAGCTCACCAAGCTCAAAGTTGAGAGAGATTGTTCGCGAGCAGAAGGTGGAAATAGACACTTTGTCCGTCAAGTTGAAAAGAGCCCAATGGATTATCAACTACCTTGAGCAGTGAAACAAAGAGTTGTAAGATCAGCAAGCTATCATGGAGTTGAAAAATATATGTGAGAACCGGCAAGCTGCCCAAAGGAGCCAAACCGAGATGACATCCATTGAGCGAGAGATTGAGGCTGATCGGGAAACTTGGCTCGAAAGGGTCAATATTCATTTGGAGAAGCTGTTGGAGAAGGCCAACAAGGAAAACAAAATGTTGAGGCACATGAAGAATCATTGTTGGACGAGAAATCATGTTTGCAAGGCACGAAACAAGATCGTGAAGGCAAAGTTAAAGAGGGAATTAAAGCGTCGCAAAAGGCATGATAGACTCCAAATTTTGGCCGAAGCTTGATTGGCCCAAAATAGTGCATGATGGTAGGCACTCAACCCAAATTTCCAGAAATTTGGGACACATTTTGTCAATTTTGATTTTTTTGGCCTAAACACAGATTTTTCTGCCCGACGCGTTGCGCCACTTGGCGCACGCTTATGATTGGGAGCTCCTCTTGAGGAAAAAATTGTATTTTTTTTTATTTTTCATGAAAATTTATGCATGCCTACCCATTTCCCAGAGATTTTGACAAGTTTTGGGCCTCCAGAAGGGTCAAAAACACCCTAAAAATGACCTTTCTGCCCCTTTTTGGACACACAGGAAGCAGTGTTGGGAAAACTCATTTTTGGAGGGGAAAATGGAATCCAAATTCGTAAATTCCACTTGTGTTGGAAATTAGACAACCAAATATTTACAACGAGCTATCCTGCGCTCAATTTGGACACCAGGAAGGCCTTCAAAACTGGCTCCAAATTGGCGTGACAAATAGAGATTTTAGGTGCGGTGCATTGGGGATTTTGGTTCATTTTTCACTCAGTAACTCTTTTTTTCGCCTAGTTTTGGCTAGTTTGACTTTCTTACTTCCACATGTAAAACTCTTGATGTAATTTGATGTAATTTCATGGCTCTTGATGTAATTTTGGAAAATTTTTACTCATGGAAGTAGATTCATTCATCAAAAGGTGAATTGTAACTGAATGAATCAGTTTCCTATCTTATAGAGGCAAGATGTTCCACTGCCTATTTTCCAGTTCTTAGTTTAGATCTTGTTGAAACAGCTCCTAAAATAGTGAGCTCGACCCCTAGAGGCATGGGGATGAGTTATGCTTGTCTATATCTTGTAGTTTTTCAGTCATTTTCAGGGTTGGACACTTGGGATTGTTTTGAGCTTCATTGTACATTTCATCTCTGCATTTTGGAAAAGGAATAGACCAGGGTTTGCAGCTCTCCTTGGGATCCATGTGGCTCTTTGTTTTGATGATGTATTTCTATGATCTGTGATTGTAATTTTACTGATGTTTCATGTGTATCATCTTCCTTCTTATTTCTTCTTAAGTTAAACAAACAAGTAATAAAGGTGGAATTCATTAGATTTGCAGTGCTCTACCTTGAGTTTTGTTTAATTTTCTATGTTTTCAACTGTCTGAAGAGGATTCTTGAAAGCCTCTTTCCCTCTTCAACTCCTCACTGGTCTGAGCTATCCATTTCATTCAATTCAAAGCATCAAAACGATTTCCTTCTGTTAGAGTCGGACTTTACAGCCCTCCGTCAGAGATCATTTCTCTATTTGCATTTCATTGTTTAGGTGTCTCATTCCGCTCATTCATCTGCATTCCGTTAGGGGCATGCCATTGACTGACAGAAGGGTTTGGTTTTTCTTGTTTTCCCTCATGCTTGTACCTGCTGGGTTGGTCAAAACTCCTCAAAATTCATCAAAGTTCAGTTCATGTCATTCAAAGTCATAAATGATTATTTTGGTCAAAAAGAGTCTTTTGGTTTCTGAGTCTAGGGTTTAGTCTTTTGACATGTTTAATAAATTCCCACAGGCCATGAGGAGGATTTCAATAAGTTTTCAATTCAAAAATTTCATCATTAAATATGCTCGAGAGGACATTTCTTGTTCAAAACTCTGTTTTGAATAAGAAATTGTCGAATTCATTTTTTGTAATAATCATGTATTTTTCCGCCATGAATACTTCAAAGCAGACTCTGGTTTTCCTTTACCAAAGTTTAACGCCAACATCCCTGTAAAAAATCAACCATTTCATTAGTTAAAACTCAGAAAATCAGTGAAAAAGCAAAAGACAGAAGTTGAATTAATTGACAAAGTGCCAAAATAAAAAAACATTACAAAATGGGTTTTGAGAAAGAAAAAATCAAAGCCATCTATTTGCAAGATATTTCTCAAAGCTATTTAACCCATTTGCATCAAGTTTCATTCAGAAAATCTCATTGAGAAGTCGAATTTCAAAGTTGGAGACCAAACAGTGATTGAGAGAGGCCGTGACTGTGTGTGAAGATTGATCGCGGCGCATAGGAGAGAGGCGCGGCGCACTGAATCAACGCGGCGCATTGGGCCAAAACTGACAGTGTCTTTTTCCACAGGCGCGGCGCACCCACAGAGCGTGGCGCACTAGGTGTGCGCGCGGCGCATTGAGCCATCAAGCCCGAAATTCATCAACGCTCTGCAATTTTTAAAAATCAAACAATTTTTCCGCTCCAAGTAAGTTAAAACCCTTTGTTCATTGATTTGAAGACATGTTTTCTGCGTGTTAAAGAGGAGGAATCCAAGAGTTTGAATGGTTAAAATATAACCCTATACCCATATAGCAATCTGCTCCATAGGGTTTTGAAAAGAGGTGTTGGATGTTGTTTGGTGTTTTAACTATCATTCCGCTTTCATTGGCTCTCATTATTGTCAGATTATTACACCACAGTCCCACAGTCCCTCTCCTATATCCTCTATCCCATATCCCTATACCCTTTTGATCCTATGTGTTAATTCCCAAACCCTATCACTTGCTACCACATCCCTCCATTGACAAACTCTTAATTGCCATAACATTCAAGGGCTGGCTTATGTTCTTGATTTCACTTATATATTCCCATTTCATTGCACTCCTATCCCTGAAAACTACCCTCATTACTATCACTCATTCCCATTGCTTATAAATCCCCAAATTCCTAAGTCCCTCAAGCAATGGCGGTCTTCACACCTGGAACTCATTTGAAAATCCTTTTCCCACTGTGATGTTTCTTATAGCACCTTGATATATATGTGACACATTTGGGCATTGAAAAAAATACACCAATTTCTCATTTTCTAACCAACCAAGCATACAGTTGACAAACACATTTCAGCACCATGTCAGAGACAAATTCACCATATGAGCAGGGTTACGAGCAGGACAGTGATTCTACAACAGAACTAAATGTGCCAAGGAGATCTCATAAAAGTGGCAGGCATGTTAGGGAGGAGCCCACTTCTTTGACCCAATTGCAGGCTTTCCCTCTTGCAATGGATTGTTTTCAGCGTCAGTCATGTTTCCAGTATTGTGAGATGATTGCCCGAACTCAACATCATCATGAGTTAGCTCGCCTATTTGTCCTACATTTGCATAATGGTCATGTACATCTTGCTGGAGTGAACTTCACTTTGACACCAGGGACCATTTCTGATGCGACCGGGATACCGAACATTGGTGAGGAGTGGAATAAGAGACAACAACTGGATAGAGCATATTATGAGCCTTACATCAGACCTGGGTATTTGAGGTAGTTGAGCAGGGTATTTCCATTCCGATTTCTGAAGGAGTCCTATGCGCCATTAATGAAGCTCATCATTAGATACTTCAGCTGTGAGGGTAGATTCTCGCGCCTTTATGCATATCATATCAGAATTTTGATGCACTTCACGAGAGTGTGAATGATGAACATTCCATACGTCATGTGTCGGAATATAGAGCGAATGACTACCCTTGTGCAGAAGAAGACTATGGAGCAGCAACATAACAACATTTATCATTATGCGCTCATCAAAATCATTGTGGTACATCAGCTCGGTTTGCAGGGCATCACATGGGATGAGTTCATTTCCCGTGACTTCTTTGTAGCCCCCGAGCCTCCTCCTGAGATTGTTCATGATGAGGCAGAGCCTTCACATCAGTTCGAGATTCCTGAGACTGAGCCTATTAGTGCTCCAGTGTGTGTGACATATCAGAGAGGCCACAGAGCCTTATTTGCAGCAGCACAACGAGTACTATCTCCACCAGGGGTGGAAGGGGTCTCGTTATCTTCATCAGCAGCGCGAGTACTATCTCCACATGGCGTGGAAGGGGTCTCGCCTTCTACATCAGCATAGGTACAGACAGAGGCAAGAAGCCTATGTACGATGAGGGCCCCGCACGAGGCCAGGATACTGATTTTATTTTGATCGATGTTGATGCGAGCTCTCCTAGCTCGAAGCTGAAAGAGATCATCCAGGAACATAAGGCTGAGATTGATACGTTGACCGTGAAGTTACAGAGATCTTAGTGGGTTATAGATTACTTGGAGCAGCGTAATAAAAAACTGGAGGATCAACATACACTTATATAGTTGCGGCAAATCCGTGAAGACCGTGCATTGGCCCGGAAGAGACCAGGTGAAATGACACCATTTGAGCGAGAGACCTGCCTTACGCACGTCAAAATTCATCTGGAGAAGCTCTTGGCGAAGGAAAATAGGGACAAAGGCATGCTCAGACATATGAAAAACCACTATTGGGCCCGCACACACGTTTGCAGAGCAAAAATGAAGATCCTGAAGGCAAGGCTAAGAAAAGTACTAAAACGTCGGAAAAGGCCGGATTCACTCCGAATCTTGGCCGAAGCTTCCTTGGCTGAGCATGAGACATGATGGGAGACCTTCACTCCAAATTTCAGCAAATTTGGAGAAGATTTTGTCATTTTGAAATTTTTTGGTTGCAAAACAGGTTTTTCCGCCTGACGTGTCGCGCCACCCGACGCGCGCTTACGTTTGGGACATCTTCTAGAGGAAAAATTTTCATTTTTGGATTTTTTATGATAAATTATGTATGTTTAGGAATGGCCGAAGCATTTCATCAAATTCTGGGCTGCCTAAAGGGCTAAAAACACCAAAAATGGCCTTTCTGCCACTTTTTGCACCAGCAGGAACCAGTCTTGGGAGATTGCAGTTTTGGAGGGGAAAATGACATCCAAATTGAAAAATTCCACTTGGGTTGGATAGAAGACATCCAGGGATTTCTAACTAGCTACCATGAGCTCAATTTGGACTTCAGGAAGTGCCTAAAAATCACCTCCAAATTGGCGCGACACATTGAGTTTTTGAGCGCGGTGCATAGAGAAATTTTGCCTCATTTTCACTCTTCAGCTCAGAAATTCGCCCAGTTTTGACTAGTTTTAATTTTTCATGTGATGATTGACCTACCATGATGTAATTTGATGACTATGATTTAAATATGGCATGTTTTTACTTGTTCTAGAGGATTAATTCACTAAAAAGTGAAAATTGAGTGAATGGATCAGTTTCCTAGCATATAAAGGCAAGTTGTTTGGCTGCCTAGATTTTAGCTCCATGTTTAGAATTGGTTGAAACAACCCCTAGAAGGATGAGCTCAAACCCTAGAGGCATGGGATGGGGTTAGGATGGTCTATATATTGTATTTTCTGAGATATTTTCAGGGTTGGATACTTGGGAAAAGTTTGGCACCTCATTGTACATACATTTTTCAGTTTTTGGCAAAGGAAAGACCATAGTTTTGCAGCACTTGTTGGGATCCTTGTGGCTTCTGAGTTTTGATGATGTTTTTCTCCATGTTATTGTAAGTTTCATTAATTTTATATGTATGCCATCCTTCTCTATGCTTTTGAATTAAACAAATGAGTAATTGAGGTAGAGTTCATTGATTTGTTGGTGCTCTGCCTTAAGCTTTTGTTTAGTTTTTTTTTATGTTTTCGTCAGTTTGAAGAGGATCCTTGCACTCTCTTTCCCTATTCAGCTCCTCAGCAGTCTTTTATATCCATCCATTGAGTCTAAGACATCAAATTCATTGCCTACCCTGCCCCAACTTGAACTCTGCAAGAATTTGGCCTCATCCCCAAGCCCAAAATTGTTTTTCCCTTTTTCCAACAAAAATCCCAAAAAATCAAAATCAAACCCTCCTATTTGTCTATCTAGCCTAAGATCAGTTGTTTTTTTAGTCATCTCAAGCCCCTTTGAATATCTTCATCGAGATTGACTCGGAGAGAGCCCTCTCCTGTCCTCGTAGGGCTAGCTACGAGGCTGAGCGAGGTATGATGTTACCCTGAACTCTGCCTTCCTTCAGCCTAAGGTGGATTTGGGAACTAACATAGTGGTGACCATACTGGGGAAAAAATGGTTTGCTTGTTGATGTTATTTGTTTCATAAGTTACAGACAGAGTCTGAAGTCACACCAGGTAGCTTTCGAAACGCTTTTTCTTTGCATTAGCGGAAGTAGATAAACGCTACTTCAGTCGATCTCCGGTTTAGCTTGTGAACGTGACATTTGTCTTGTGTTCTACCCCAGTACATTATATCGTTCCGGAATTTTGGATGATTGAGTCTAGAATTTGATAGGCTGAATAGATCGTTTTGTCCTTTGATTTTTGAATAGATCAATACACTAGCTTCCAGAAGGCATACTAGATCAAATCCTGATTCTAATCTGTCTCCAGTGTATGAGAATCCGAACCTGATTCCTAGAATTTTCCATCGAGAAGCTCCCGTGTTTCCTCTGTTTAAATCTCATTCATACCCTACTGTATTTGAATACATCGAAGACATTAAGTTTGATGATCAGTTCGAGTTATCCTTGTTCGAAACCAAATCTGAAAGTGCTACTAGTTCTACCATCATAAATCCCGAGTTCATTAAGTATCTGGAGGTTGAACAAGCTAATCGATCCATTGATAATTACATTCTGAACCTTCAGAACTCTATTGTGGCAACGAATATTCCCGAGTTTATTGAATCCGCTTCTGAAACTCTTGGTCCATCAGTAGTTACTTTTGATTCACAGTTGAGCCTTCTTTTATTCCTACCATTCCAGTGCAACCATTGATATCTGATCAGCAATCTGCAATAATTCCTCCTCCATCTCCACCGCATACACCTCGAACACCTACTGCTCCTACTCCTCCCGTTTTTCCAAGACAGATCATAAATCCACCAAGAGCCATGGCTGCTAGATTCGCACCTCTCGTTTTGCTAGCAAATTTGGATCATATGCCCGTTGATTATCAGAGTAAAATTCATTTGTTTGATGGTACTCCTCAAAGTGTGCCCACTCAGCAACATATTGTTAGAATGACAAATTTTTTTGACTTGCATGAAATTGATGAAGAGAATGTCTCCATGAGATTGTTTGTCCAAACTTTTGGAGGTGAGGTACGCAAGTGGTTCAGAGCTTTACAACCCAAAAGTATTAATACATTAGAAGACCTTCAGAGACAGTTTCTAGATCGGTGGGAAATGAAGAAAGATCCGCTGCAAATCACTTCTGAGTATACTAGCATCAAGCGTAATCCTGGTGAGTCCGTCCAAGACTATATTATCAGATTCAATGCGGTTTATAATGCAATTTTTGATGACTTGAGGCCTTCTAAGAAGTCAGCCTTATTAAAATTCCTAGATGGTTTTGATCTGGAGATGGCCTATTCATTACGAGATAGAGATCCGCCTACTTTAGAGGACATGCAGAAGATTGCCGTGAGTGTTGAGGCAAACTTGAATGATAAGAGAGCTAGACTAAAAGCAGAGAAGAAAGTTGTGATAAAAGAAGAAGCTTCTAAATCTACAGATAAGATACTTCGCGAAATGGGAAAGATGTTCGAAAGGCTCACTATTGATAAGCCCGAACCACAAGTTCGGAACCCTAACTTCCGTGGTCAGCAGTAGCCCCAATTCAGGATTAAGCAACGAGAACCACAAGCACAAGAACCAACAGTCCAGCAGCAAGTAAAAACACCTCTTCAGCAGAATTTTGTTGGTCAGGATTCAGATGATGAAAATGATGTAGTGGGGGAGGAAAATCATTTCTTTACTCCTGATGATTTGCCCATTTATATCACTGAAGATGATGAGTATGCAGAAATTTCAGTGGTACAAAGAGATGAGGATTTTATCCTAGCTAATGATGCAGCCCTTGAGGAAGAGTGTTGAGTCTCAATTCTGCATCTTTTCCATACACTTTTCTATACCTTTTTCTCTCACCTGAACCTCCCAAGTTGTCAAATATCATTGTATATCAATTGCAAACGAGCATATAACATGGTTTTTAATTATATTTTTGTGTTTTCTATTTGATTTAGATTTTGTTCATCTAGCTGCGGAATCCTGCCATTTTCCGCAGCTGCTGCAACTTTCCGCAGCTATTTTGTGAAACTCTATGTTACAGGTGTCTACAGGAAAAATGAGCCACATGGGCAAGTCAGGAATGATGTGGACATGGTTCGTGTCCTATTGGTTCGAGCAAACTCATCTAAAGAAGCCGCGGTCAAAGGCGTCCACATGGAAGTCAACCATAGAGTCTTACAGCGACAGGACTCTGTTCCGTGTCATGTAAAGGTTCATATGGCCGTTTCGACATCTGTACATGGCTCCATAGTCGAATTCAAGCATCCACTTCTCATAGATTTATTTTCCAACATGGCCATGATCCTAGATCCGTGGACGTAATGGTCTACGTGTTCTCCACCAGCATAAACTTTAGGAGACAGTTATATTTCTTTTGTTATATATAACGCGTTTGCATACGCATATAGAGTTAGTCTCGATTAGTCTCTGTTATCTTTTATTAGTCTGCTCTGTAATGTAATTACGCTGCCTTAGTGCCGTAATACTACCATACTGTTATGACTGCATTTTAATATAAGAAGACTCTGTTTTCCAACGTAATTCGTACTTGAAGATTGTTGCCAAGGCTGGTGTAGAGGGCCCCTGCTCAGCTAAGGTTTTTTGCATTAGTGTATAGTTAGTGTATAGTTCTTATTTCATTTATTTAAAGCTCATTGTGCTATAATCCATTCACATGTTTATACATTGCATTTTTCATGATACATATGCTTCATTTCTGTTTATAAACTTTCATGCTTTCCATTTCACTTTTGTCTTTCATGTTTTATGTTGTTAATCATTGATCAGTCAGGTTATAGATAGGCAGCCCAGGCATTTGCATAACTTTTTGACTAATGACATGGAATTAACATTGTTATGCTGCTAATTTGCTTTTCTTAGTTTCTGTTTCAGTACTTCTTTGTTTAATTCAGTTTTTCTCATTTGCTTCAGTAGTTAAATTTAGATATATTAAACTGCTCATAACATCTTCAGTTGCCTCCGAAAGCCACAGCTGGACTGATGGTGAGGGATTGTATTATGAAATGTGTAGTTTGATATTAGTTTCCTTTCTGCAAAATTTAGATATATTAAACTGCTCATAACATCTTCAGTTGCCTCCGAAAGCCACAGCTGGACTGATGGTGAGGGATTGTATTATGAAATGTGTAGTTTGGTATTAGTTTCATTTCTGCAAATTTAGATATATTAAATTGTGCATGACATCTTCAGTTACCTCCGAAAGCCACAGCTGGACTGATGGTGAGGGATTGAATTATGGATGTATGGTTTGATATTAGTTTACTTTCTGCAAGTTAGATATCAGTTACTCAAGTTGTTTATGGTTACTTCCGAAAATCATAGCTGGACTAATGATGAGGGATCAGAAGACAAGTTGATGTAAATTGATTTAGATTTACTTTATTGCAACTTTTGGATTTCTTTCAGCATAATTTATTTTGTGTTTAGACAGCAACAAGAATAGTTTGGTTTCATGCTCACTAGTTCACTGTTTTGATTCATTAGACTAGCAGCACCTTTTCATTTCAGCAGCATATTTTCATTTCCTTTCAATTTTTGTCATTGTAAGTTTCAAATTCCTTTTTAAGTTTCAAGTTGGTAAATCATTATAGAGGATATCATTTCCTTGAACAAACATAACCATACTTGTTTTCATTTTAGAATTTCCATTTCATCTTAGAAAACCAAAAATGACAAAAAGTTAAGAAATAGGTTATCTTTCACATATAGTGCGCCGCACTTCATCAGCTTACGAATCCCGGATTGACAAATTAAATGCAGCAATTTAGGACACACTAAATTGACCAAACATTTTGGCGCCGTTGCCGGGGAAGTGTAACTAGGTAGCCAATTTCTTAAAAAAAAAAAAACACAAAATCATAAAAGAAGGGAAAACTTGATAAATTCTTGAAGTATGCTCTCCTCTTGCACCTAGTGTGATCTGGAGGATCAGAAAAGAGAGTTATTGGTTTAGTAATTTCTTAAGTATGCTCTCTTCTTGCACCTAGTGTGATCTGGAAGATCAGAAAAAGAATTATTAGCCCAACTTTAAAAAAAATAAAAATAAAAAAAAATGACATGCATAGAGCAAGAGATTCTAGGGGAAGGTTTATAGCTAAAGCCAAGAGTTCGATTTTCACAACTCCATCTTCTTCAAGGCATAGATCAGATTCACCACCATCTACCCCTAGCCTTAAGATTTTTGGAAGTCAAGGAACAGCTGAATTAGAGGATTCTCCTATACCACCTACCAAATCCCATTTAGAAAACAAAGAGACTCTCTCTCATCCTCCCTTGGTAGAAAAGCTAGAGGAATTTAAGGACTCTAAAGAAACTATCATGGCAGAGGAAGTAAAAGATGGAGGTAGAGGTAGAGGTAGAAGAGGAGGAAACAATGGAGACAACAATGGTGAAGGAAATAATGGTAGAAATAGGGAAGGAGACAACTTGTTTGGATTCCCTATAGTTGATGAGAAAACTCATGCAACAATGAAAAATATCTCACCATCTGTCCTCCCTAACTTTTATGGATTGCGAAGTGAGGATCCTGAAACATTTCTGTTTGAGTTTGAAGTTGTGTGCCGAACCTATGACTATATGGAAGACTCTCAAAAACTTAAACTGTTTCCTTCAACTTTGAAGGGATCTGCTTTGAAATGGTTCATGGGATTAGCCACTCAATCTATTAGGACTTGGAATGATATGAAACAAACATTTTTGGATAGATATTTGGACTATTGTATGCCCACTAATCACAAGGATGAGGTATTCAAGATGATGCAAAAAGAAGATGAAAATTTGGAAGACTTACTTGAAAGATTTCAATACAACTTGAAAAGAGCAAAGATGAGCAAATTTGACGATGAAACCTTGAAAGCCCTCATATTAAAATCCATTAGAGATGAATGGATAGATATTTTAAACATGATGGGGAAAGGAGACATTTCTCAACTCCCACTTCATGATATAACAGAACTATGTGTCCATCTCTCAAGGGGAAAATCTAAAACAGGAAAAGGGCCTAGGGATCCTTCTCTTATTAGGGCTAACAAATCTGCAACTGGATCAGTAAGTAGGGCAGAGATTGGTAACATGCTTGATGAGTTCAAAATTGATATCTTAGGGAGCCTTAGTGAACAACTAGACACCCTTAAAATCCAAAACAAGCAGAAAGCAGAAACAGATGCTTTAGCCATCTTTTGTCCGAAATTTAGGAAGAAACATGCTTTAAGGGAATGTCCCTTGGATGAAAAAGTTGTAGAAACATGTATGATTTGCTCAGAGAATCATGAGATCAAGGATTGTCCTTCAATTCCTGGACTCAAAGCTGTCTTTCAAGAAGACCCAAATTCAGTAGAATCTCTCTGTTTTGTTGCAAGGAGACCTTGGCAAGGACAACAAACTCAAGGGTTTAACAATCCTATGAATTTTCAAACCCAACCAAGCTGGAATCCTTGGCAACAACCTTGGCCCCAACATCAAAATTCATATCAGCAATGGGTACAAGGGATGCAAAATCCTTATGGGAGATTTGCTCAATTTTATCAATATCCTCCATCTTTTCAAAATCAACAAGCTCCACAACTTCCAAATCCAAATCCACAACTTTCATTGCCATTTCCACAACAACAACCTTCTCAACAAAATCCAAATCCTCAACTCATGCTCCCATACCAACAAAAGACAAATCAGCTTCCAGCTCAGCCATTGCCAAATCCTAACAATAAGAATCCTCAGAATACTTACATGGTAGAAGGACAACAATTTCCTACCTATATGATTGTTCCTCTCAACGATGTACAACTCAGATCTGGTAGAGTTTTAGAAAAACCTTCTATAGATATTAAAGAGCAAGATACCTCTGAGGAGGACTCTATTCAAGTCAATAAAGGTTCTGAGGAAGCATCTCTTCAAAATCCAAGCATGCAAAAAGAAAAAGAAAAGTTAACACCCACAACTCCTATAGTTGAGCAACCAACATCTTCATCTACACCTCCTTTTCCTGAAAGACTACAAATTGACAAGGGGGTGGAAAAAAAAATCCTGTTGCCTAACTATGACTTTCTAGATGAATTGAAGAATGTTTGTATCAAGATTCCCTTGTTACAAGCCATTCGAGAAATTCCTATTCTAGCAAAAACCATAAAGGAGTTGAGTTTCAAAAGACCAGGAAGGAAACTAAAAGACACAAGAAGAATCCACCTGGTAGGAAAGATTGCAGATATTATGATGGGAAAAATTACCATGCAGAAATATGTAGATCCAGGAAGTCCAATTGTCAAGACACTTATAAATGGAATAGAAATTCCAAACACATTGATTGACTTAGGGGCTGCTATCAACATTATGAGTAGACAGACTATGGACCAGCTAAAACTTCCTAACCTTCTTTTTACACCTACTTTACTGCAACTTGCAGATCGATCAATTATTAAACCAGATGGTGTATTAAAAGATATTTCAGTCTCCTTAGATTCTTGGGAATATCCGGTAGATTTTATGATTTTGACTCCCAAGAGTAATCTAGGAGGGCACCCACTTATCTTAGGAAGACCTTGGCTAGCCACAGCTGATGCTTTTATTAGTTTTAGATCTGGGGATATGTACATTTCTAATGGTAATTCGACAAAGAAATTCAATTTGTATCCTCCAGCAAAAGAAATCACAGAATTAGGAGACAATGAATGGGTTGATGATGAGGACACTATACAACCTATCTTTACCATTTCTGAAATCAGTGAGGATAGTCAAATTCTGAACACATTAGAAAATTTCGAGACATCTTCAGAATATGACCCCACACAATTTCAGTTGGAATCTGACATAGAATATTTATCGTCAAGACAAATGTCTCTTTACTCTATGGAAGATTTTGGTAGTTCTACTATTGAGATTTTTCCAGGAAAAACATTGAATATCAACAAACATTTGGAAAAGTCACAACAAGAAGAACTAACCAAAATCTTGCAAAAACATTCTACTGCATTTGCATGGGAGTATACTGACATGAAAGGTATTGATCCTAAGACTTGCATCCATCACATCTATATTGAGGAAAACAGTAGATCAATCAGACAACCTCAAAGAAGGATGAATCCAAATCTTAGGGAGATAGTGAAAGAAGAGCTCCAAAAACTTCTCAATGTAAACTTCATTTATCCAATTTCGGATAGCCGATGGGTTTCTCCTTTGGTTATAGTACCTAAAAAGAATGGTAAATGGAGGGTATGCATTGATTACAGGGAATTGAACAAAGCAACTTTGAAGGATCACTTTCCTTTGCCTTTTATCGATAAGGTATTAGACACATTAGCAGGTAAAAAGTACTTTTAATTTTTGGATGGTTTTAGTGGCTATAATCAAATTCAGGTAGCACCTGAAGATCAAGATAAGACCACATTTACTTGTCCATGGGGAACTTTTGCCTACCGAATGCTTCCTTTTGGGTTATGTAATGCACCAGCAACATTCCAAAGAGCAGTACTAGGAATTTTTTCTGATCTAATCCATGATTGTGTAGAGGTTTATATGGATGATTTTACAGTTTATGGTAATTCATTTGAAGAGGCATTAGAAAATTTGGAAAAAGTTCTTATAAGATGTAAAGAAACAAACCTTTCATTAAACCATGAAAAATGCTTTATGATGTTTACTGAAGGGATTGTTTTAGGACATCATATTTCAGGAGATGGGATTAAGGTTGATAGATCAAAAGTTGAAGTCATCTCAAAGTTGCCTATTCCAAATTGTCAAAGAGATGTTAGAAGTTTTCTAGGATTTACTGGTTACTATAGAAGATTTATAGAAAACTTCACTAAAATAGCATCTCCACTCTTTAAATTGCTTACAAAAGAATGTGAATTTAAATGGGATCCTGATTGTCAATCAGCTTTTGAAACTTTGAAAACAAGAATATCTGAAGCACCTATCTTGAGAGGACCAAATTGGAAACTCCCTTTCCATATTTCTATGGATGCTTCAGATACAGCTCTAGGAGCTGTGTTGGGTCAAAAATATTTAGTTCCTTATGCCATTTATTATACCGGTAAAAATTTGACTCCCACAGAGTTGAACTATACTGTGACTGAAAAAGAGTTTTTAGCTGTTGTTCATGCAATTAATAAGTTTAGACATTACATAACAGGCTATGAAACTTTTATTCATACTGACCATTCTGCAATTAGATATTTGATGAACAAACCTGTTACTAATGGCAGAGTGACAAGATGGCTTTTACTTTTGCAAGAATTCAATATTAATGTGTTGGATAGACCAGGAAAACAGAATACAGTAGTTGATTTCTTGTCTAGGATTCAGAATACTAAAGAAGATTCTCCTGTAGAGGATAAGTTTCCTGATGAATACTTGTTTGCAGTAACTATTAAGACTCCTTGGTATGCAGATATTGCTAACTATTTGGTTACAGGGAAACTACCTTCACATTTATTTCCAAGTGAAAAACGAAAAATTATTCGGGAGAGTTCAAAATATTCATGGATTTCTAACGAATTGTTTAAAACAGGGCCAGATCTTGTGATCAGAAGATGTGTCAGGGAAGATGAAATGCCTGATATTCTTAAGGCATGTCATGATGAACCATGCGGCGGACACTTTGCAGACAAAAGGACGACCTATAAAATCCTCTCTTTAGGATATTATTGGCCTTCCCTCTTCAAAGATGCAAAAAAATATGTCAAAAGGTGTGACAGCTGCCAAAGAGTAGGGAAACCTACCCTTTCAAATGAATTTCCATTGCAAACACGGGTACTCATTGAACCCTTTGAAAAATGGGCTTTAGATTTCATTGGACCTATTAATCCACCATCTAAGCAAAAGAAATATATATTGGTTTGTACTAATTATGTTACTAAATGGGTAGAAGCCAAAGAATTAGTATCTGCTACTGAAAATTCAGTTGTTCATTTTCTTTATGAGGATATTTTTACTCGCTTTGGTGTTCCAAGAGAAATTGTGGCAGATCAGGGGAGCCAATTCACATCCAATTTGGTGGAGAAGTTGATGGAAGAATACAAAATCAAGCACAGAAGATCTACTCCTTACCATCCACAAGCAAATGGTCAAGTGGAGTCCACAAACAAAGTTCTTGAAAGTATCATAACCAAAACTGTTCATCTACATAGAAGAGATTGGGCAGAAAGGCTTCCAGAAGCCTTGTGGGCCTACAGAACTACATGGAGGAATACAACAGGACATTCTCCCTATGAACTTGTTTATGGCAAAGAAGTCTTGCTCCCCATTGAGTTCCAAGTCAAGACCTTCAAGATAGCAGTTCAGTTGGGGATGGACTTATCAGAAGCCCAAAAGCATAGAATGGAGCAGTTGAATGAGCTAGATGAGATCGGACAAGAAGCAATTCTAAGAACTGATCTAGTTCAATATCAAAGAACTAAATGGAATGACAAATATATCAAAGAGAAGAGGTTTCAAGAAGGAGATTGGGCATTGTTATTTGACTCCAAGTTTAAAGATTTTCAAGGGAAATTTCAGACTCATTGGCTTGGGCCATATGAGATTGACAAGATCTTTAGCAATGGAGCTGTAAGAATCAAGACCATTGATGAGTTTCAAACTCCTCTTATTGTGAATGACCATAGATTGAAAGTTTATCATAAGCCACTCTCAAAAGAGGATTTTGTCAAAATGTTTCAAGAAAGTTCTGCAATCAGGCTGGTACAGAAGAATTCTTCTTCTCCACCAGCCTAGCTTTTGTTCTTTTCAGTTAAAAAAAATAAATATATATATATATATATATGGTATAAGCCTAAAAACCAATCATTGATTGGCAGTCTTATACAGAAAATATAGGGTGAAAATCAGGAACACCTGACACTCTATATTTTCCAAAAAAAAAAAAATCTCTCTTTCATTTCACAAGCCTTGTGACCACTCACTCCATTTCATTCCACTTCATTCCATTTCATTTCACTTCATTTCACCCCATTCCACTTCATTTTATCCATTTCATCAATAAAAATATTTTTCATGACCATTTCCATCTGGTCATTTGTCATCTGTTCATTTCCATTCATCCAAGTAATAGCTGTGTCAGTTTCCGCAGCTGACATCTGTTTCCGCAGCTGACTCCAGTTTCCGCAGCCAGAAGCAGATTCCACAGCTACAACTCTGTTTTCAAAAGAATGTACAGTCAGAAGTTATTTCCATAATCATGAAATAAAATGCACGTGAGAGGATCAAAAATGAAGACATGGAGCATTCAAGACGCCAATAAAGAGCAATTAGTTGAAGACCAAGGAAAAGGCAAAGATTCCAAAGGTATGAATAAAATTTATTTCAAATAGCATTGAAAAACACATTTGTATATAGTTCTGAACCATGAGCTCCATCCATTATGTGCAATGATTATATTGACAATTCCGTAACCTCTCACGATCTCCATATTACCCTTTCGCATTCATTCTCAAACGGTTCCATCATTAAACCCCCGATCTTCACTCATGTTCCAATATCCCACCGGTGACAATGAGACGTATTTGATTTGACCATGGACTCTTACAACCGCATAAATCCATAACCGTTGTTGAAACGTGCTCATATTTATTGTGCAGCCACCAAAATTCAAAACGCTACCGAATGTGTTATACTTTGTTAATCTCTCTGTCGTGTCTCTGCCGTGCTTACGAAACCCCACTCTGTTCTGTCTCACTCCATTTCGTTCATTGTGCTCATTCCCATTCTCTGATATTTACCCACAGTCATTGTGCTTATCTATGTGCATCCAGCCGTTCTATTTCCATTTGAACCCTCACGCAGGCAAATTTGTGAAGAGCAGAAAGAAAAAAATGGGTAAATTGCTAAGAGCAAAGCCGGAAGGACCTAAGTTTATAGAGGGATATCCGCAAGTAAAGGAGATATTGAAGAAAGCAAATTGGCTGCGGTTTATCCAGAAATTCAGAGGTTATCATAAAGAAGTCATGAAGGCATTCGCAAGGTCGTTTGATGGCTTGGAAGCAGAGATTGGAGACCTTAAGTTTGCGGTCAATGAAGCATCTATAGCAACAGCCACAGAAATTCTTCAGGAGGGTGAGCGTTGGTTTAAGAATAAAAGTATCAGTGATGAAGCATGGAGAACAATCTTACGAAACCAAGGTATGGACATAACTGTTTTTAAAAAGAGGAATTCCTGTGCATGCATTGAAAGAGGAATGGGCTACTTTGCTGCTAGTTGTTCAGAAATTCATTACATGTGAAGGCCGTTTTGGGTCCATGTATATGTATCATACCAGGTTACTGATGAATTTTCTAGATAATCAAACTCTTAATCTCCCATATTTTCTATTCAATAGTTTGAAGAAAATGTCTGTGACTATTCAGAAACATTTAGGAGATGTAGAACCCCATCTATATCACCACGACCTTGTAAAAATTTTGATTGAAAAGGAGTTAAAGGAGAAGAAAGACACATGGGAACAATTTCTGGTTAGAAATTTCTTTGAGGAACCTCAGGAAATTCCTGAAGGTAGCACAGCAAGAAGGAGTAGAAGAAAAAGAATAAATGATGAAACCCAAATTACTCCTACTCAGGAAATTCCTGAAGGTAGCACAGCAAGAAGAAGTAGGAGGAAAAGAACAATTGATGAAATTCAAAATACTCCTACTACTGCAATTGAAAGAACTGATAGGGAAGAGAGACTGTCAAAGAGGAAGAAGAAAGAAATCAAGGGTAAGAAGCCAATAACACCAAAAGAGAGAAAAACTATTGAGGCTATACATAAAAACCCTTCTTCTTCTGAAGAAGATCACCAAGTGTTATCTGAAAGATTAGTTTATCTTCAAAAACAATCCTCTATGGCCAAGAAGACAGAGAAAGGAAAACAAAAACAAAAGGATAGTGCACCACAGCGTGTGAGAAGAAGCAGCAGACTTAAGGGGAAATATAGGAAAACGCAAATGAAGGGTCCTCATTTCATTGACTTGGGAGAGGAAACATCTGAACAGTCCCCAGCTGACCATAGTCCATCTCAGTCAGTTAGTGAACCTGGTTCATTTCATTCCCAATCAGACATTGAACATACTCCATCCCATTCTCAGCAAGATATTGATGTGAGCCCTTCTCAGCCAGATTTTGAAGATAACTCTCCTTCACGGCATTTTGGGGACAGCCCAATAAAAATGATACCTGAAATAGACCCCAAGCAGCAGGAAGTATATGACTATATAGAATCTTTGGAAAAGGCAGCAACAGGTCCTAGTACTTCGTCCATTCAGCCTCATACAGTATAGGATGATTTAGTCCAATCACTAAAACAGGAAATTTTTGAGTTAGAGCTTTTAAATAGGCACATCAAAAATGAAAATGAGACATTGAAAGAACAAGGAAAACTGGACAAAATCATCCATGATAATACCATGCTACATCTGGGAATATGGCAGAAGAAGAACAAGAAATTGAAAAGGAAATGCCAGAAATTGAGCAGAGCACTGGTTAATATCAAATTTAGGTGCTTAATGAAGAAACCCAGAATGTTGGCAGCACCAAAGAAGAAAAGGAGAGGTTTGGATGTGCTAGCTGAAGTGTCAAGGAACATGAACTAAGGAAGGAATATCAAAATTTTGGTTGCATGAGGACATGCAACACCTTCACAGTGGGGGTATGTTGAGTCTCAATTCTGCATCTTTTCCATACACTTTTCTATACCTTTTTCACTCACCTGAACCTCCCAAGTTGTCAAATATCATTGTATATCAATTGCAAACGAGCATCTAACATGTTTTTTAATTATATTTTTGTGTTTTCTATTTGATTTAGATTTTGTTCATCTAGCTGCGGAATCCTACCACTTTCCACAGCTGCTGCAACTTTCCGCAGCTATTTTGTGAAACTCTGTGTTACAGGTGTCTACAGGAAAAATGAGCCACATGGGCAAGTCAGGAATGATGTGGACATGGTTTGTGTCCTATTGGTTCGGGCAAACACATCTAAAGAAGCCGCGGTCAAAGGCATCCACATGGAATTCAACCATAGAGTCTTACAGTGACAAGACTCTGTTCCGTGTCACATAAAGGTTCATATGGCCGTTTCTGAGCTTGCGGAGGACAAGTCGAAATCTGTACATGGCTCCATAGCCGAATTCAAGCAGCCACTCCTCATATATTTACTTTCCAACACGGCCATGATCCTAGATCCGTGGACGTAATGGTCTACGTGTTCTCCACCAGCATAAACTTTAGGAGACAGTTATATTTCTTTTGTTATATATAACGCGTTTGCATACGCATATAGAGTTAGTCTCGATTAGTCTCTGTTATATTTTATTAGTCTGCTCTGTAATGTAATTACGCTGCCTTAGTGCCGTAATACTACCATACTGTTATGACTGCATTTTAATATAAAAAGACTCTGTTTTCCAACTTAATTCGTACTTGAAGATCGTTGCCAAGGCTGGTGTAGAGGGCCCCTGCTCAGCTAAGGTTTTGTGCATTAGTGTATAGTTCTTATTTCATTTCTTTAAAGCTCATTGTGCCATAATCCATTCACATGTTTATACACTACATTTTTCATGATACATATGCTTCATTTCTGTTTATAAACTTTCATGCTTTCCATTTCACTTTTGTCTTTCATGTTTTATGTTGTTAATCACTGATCAGTGTTCTTGTTTCAGGTTATAGATAGGCAGCCCGGGCATTTTCATAGCTTTTTGACTAATGACATGGAACTAACATTGTTCTGCTGCTAATTTGCTTTTCATAGTTTCTGTTTAATTTCAGTATTGCTTTGTTCATTTCAGTTTTGCTTATTTGCTTGAGTAGTTAAATTTAGATATATTAAGCTACTCATAACATCTTCAGTTGCCTCCGAAAGCCACAGCTGGACTGATGGTGAGGGATTGTATTATGAAATGTGTAGTTTAGTATTAGTTTCCTTTCTGCAAATTTAGATATATTAAGTTGCTCATAACATCTTCAGTTGCCTCCGAAAGCCACAGCTGGACTGATGGTGAGGGATTGTATTATGAAATGTGTAGTTTAGTATTAGTTTCCTTTCTGCAAATTTAGATATATTAAATTGTGCATGACATCTTCAGTTACCTCTGAAAGCCACAGCTGGAATGATGGTGTGGGATTGAATTATGAATGTATGGTTTGATATTAGTTTACTTTCTGCAAGTTAGATATCAGTTACTCAAGTTGTTTTTGGTTACTTCCGAAAATCATAGCTGGACTAATGATGAAGGATCAAAAGACAAGTTGATGTAAATTGATTTAGATTTACTTTATTGCAGCTTTTGGATTTCTTTCAGCATAATTTATTTTGTGTTTAGACAGCAGCAAGAATAGTTTGGTTTCATGCTCACTAGTTCACTGTTTTGATTTATTAGATTAGCAGCACCTTTCCATTTCAACAGCATATTTTCATTTCCTTTCAATTTTTGTCATTGTAATTTTCAAATTCCTTTTTAAGTTTCAAGTTGGTAAATCATTATAGAGGATATCATTTCCTTGAAAAAACATAACCATACTTGTTTTCATTTTAGAATTTCCATTTCATCTTAGAAAACCAAAAACGACAAAAAGTTAAGAAATAGGTTATCTTGCACATATAGTGCACCGCACTTCATCAGCTTACGAATCCCGGATTGACAAATTAAATACAACAATTTAGGACACACTAAATTGACCAAACAAAGAGTCAGATGAGTATCCGAGAGGATACATGAATGCATTGTTAGCTCAGCAGAAGCAATATTCTCTTAGAAATAGAGATGTACCAGTCAATCCAATTCAGAAAAGGAAGGAATTTTCAGCGCCTAAAAATGATTCACCTGTCGCACAAAAGAAAGAAAAAGAGGTAGTTGATCCTACCGCCCATAAGTCATCATCAGCAGAAAAATAAAATCAGTCGATTACATCGAGAGATAAGGCTGAAAAGAAAGAGGTTCCAGCCAAAGAGATCGAAAATACTTCAGCTTTTAGTTTGGAGAATGAGATTTCGAAATTGAAGGTATCTATTCCCTTGACTAAACTAATGAGGAACAACAGTTATAAAGGTCAGGTTTCTAGAATTTTGAATTTCGATCCCATGTTTGACATGGTGAATATTGAAGATGATCAACCGGAACTGATATTTGGACCAGCTTTAGATGGTGAGTCTCCGGACAGTGAAGTACCTCCTTTTTATATCAGTCTTCGGTTGCATGAGTTTGTGTTGCATAATGCCATGTTCGATTCCGGTGCTTCCCATAACCTTATGCTGAAAGAAATCATGGAGAAGTTGGGTTTAGACATTACTAGGAAGTACCATGATCTTTATTCATTTGATTCTAGCAGAGTGAGATGTATTGGGCTCATTAAAGACTTGGTTGTAAGTTTGGATCAAATTCCTACAAAGAATGTTTTGATGGATGTTGTTGTAGCAAACATTCCTTCGAGATTTGGTATGTTTCTTTCCAGATCTTGGGGAGAAAAATTGAAAGGGACATTACAATTAGATTTCTCCTATGCGACGATTCCTGTGTTTGGCCAAATGAGAAAGTTGTACCGGGAACATAAAATGAAGTATATGATTACGACCAAGGAGAAACCAGTTAATCATCCGATTAATTATGTACATACAGATCTAGAGTCTTTTGTTTTGTTTGCCGATAGTTTTAATGATGTAGATAGTTAGTTAGTTCAAGCTGAAGATATCCCAGATATTACCGAGAATTTCAGAGAAGTTTTGCAGAAAGAAAGGCAGCTACCAGAAAGCACAGTTCAACAATCAGCTAAAGATAGTGGACAGCAAACAGAAAAAACAGAGCTAGCACAATTTCAGCACTTAGAGGATGATGAAGAGGGTCCATGGACCATGGATTTCGATGGTGCAGTGGGCAATGATGGTGCTGGGATTGGTATTTGGGTACGCAGTCCTTTTTCCGCTCCTAACAAGGTACCGAGAAATGTACGGGTATGTTCTTACAAGTTGGCATTTGATTGTTCAAACAATGAGGCTGAGTATGAAGCTCTGATTGCTGGCCTAAAGATTCTTAGAAAGTTGAATGCTAAGAGAATTGCTTTCTACGACGACTCTGAATTGGTGATTAAGCAGGTAAAGGGTGAATATCAAACGAAACATCCCCGGATGCGGGCTTACCGGAACGTTGTCCTTGATATTTTGAAGCAGTTTTCAGATTATACCTTGACTTGTATTCCTCGCATTCAAAATGGAATTGTAGATGCGCTTGCCAAAGCAGCAAGTAACTTGAAGATCCCAATGAATTCAAGCAATAAATTCGAGATTCATGTGAAGCACCGTCCTACCGTCCCGGATAATCAAAGATGTTGGCAAGTTTTCCAAGATGATGATGAGATTAATGATTTTCTACAAAGTAAAGGTAAGTTCAAAGATACCTCAATTGATGTAGAATTTGACGATGGTGATGATGTTCAAGTTAATCAAATGGAAGTGTTACAGCTGAAAGATAACATTATTCCTAAAGGTTTGATACCTTTAGAAGAACTCTTCGATCAGGATGATGTGGCCAAGAAACCAACTTTACGACCGACTGAAAAAGGAGTTGAGGATGTAAATATTGGGACAACTGAAAACCCCAAAATGGTAAAGTTATCCAAGTCATTTTCACCGGAGGTAAGAGCTGAATATGTGAGTTTGTTGTCTTCATTCGCTGATGCTTTCGCTTGGGATTACTTAGATTTAAAGACGTATGACACCAATATCATCCAGCATACTATCCCAATTAAGCCTAATCAGAAGCCTTTCCGAAAAAAGCTAAGAAGAATCAATCCTAAATTGCTGCCATCGATTGAGAAGGAGGTAAATAGGTTGTACAAAGCAGGAATCATTGTTCCTATCAAATTTTCTGATTGGATTTCCAATCTAGTGCTAGTGTGGAAAAAGACAGGTGAGATCCGGTTGTGTATTGATTTCAGAAATTTGAACAAGGTGTCATTGAAGGAAAATTATCCATTGCCTAAGATGGATCATATATTGCAGTGAGTAGTGGGTGCATATCGGATGTCACTACTTGACGATTATTTTGGATATAACCAAATCTTGGTTCATGAGGACGACCATGACAAAACAGCCTTCACCACTCCGTGGGGGACATTTCACTATGCCAAGATGCCATTTGGTTTGAAGAATGCTGGAGCAACTTTCCAGCGGGCGATGGACATGGCTTTTGCGAATGAAAAAGATGTTTTCCTTGTTATATACCTTGATGATTTGACGGTTTTCTCCAATTCTGATGAAGAGCATATGTATCACTTGAAAGTTGTTTTTCAGAAGTGCAGAAAATATGGTGTTTCACTTAATCCTAGAAAGAGCTTATTCACCATGGATGAAGGTAAGTTACTTGGTCACATTATTTCCAAAGATGGCATTCGTATTGATCCGGCACGTGTTGAAGCAATCCAGCAAATTGACCCTCCTAGGAACAAGAAAGAGATTCAGTATTTTAATGGTAAGATGAACTTTTTGCGTCGTTTTGTCCCTAACCTTGCTAAGCATTTGAGAGAAATAACAAATATGCTGAAAAAGGACAGCCAAGTGAAGTGGACTGAAGATGCAGTAAATTCCTTTGATTTGGTGAAGTTGGCACTATCTTAAGCTCTGGTGTTAATCAGCCCGGATTACACCCAAGACTTCATTTTGTTTTCCTTTGCTTCAGAACATACCATGGCAGCTGTGTTAATGCAGAAAAGAGATGGACATGAGAAGCCCATAGCATTTTTCAGTCAAACTATTAGAGACGCAGCCTTGAAATACAACATCATTGAGAAACAAGCTCTGGCACTGGTAAAGGCATTGAAAGATTTCCGGGTATACATTTTGCATTCCCATATTTTAGCTTATGTTCCTAACGCTGCTGTGAAAGATGTTTTAGTACAGACTGATCCGGAAGGAAGACATGGTAAGTGGATCGCAGCTTTGCTAGAATATGATGTAGAAATAAGGCCCACGAAGCTTATCAAGGGACAGGGGCTGGCGAAACTTATGGCTAAATCCAATTTGCATGCATTAGACATAAATATGATTGCTTCTATGTCTGATGAAGATGAGGAGAATGCGCAACTTCAGGTATCATAAATGTTTGTTTATTCCCCATGGTATTCATATATCGTCTATGTTCTTCAAAATTTGTCATCATCGCCCGGCATGACTCGAAACAAAGGTAGGACCTTGAAACTCAAGGCTGCAAAATTTTGTATTTTGAATTCTGCACTTTATTGGAAGGATCCAGGTGGTGTGTTATTGAATTTTTTGGTGGAGGAAGAAGCGAAGAAAGTAATGGGATATTTTCACAAAGGAGACTACGGGGGTCATCATTTTTGGAAGACAACTGCAAATAAGATTTTGAGAGCAGGGTACTATTGGCCGACATTGTTTTCTGATGTCTATAAAACAGTCAAAGGATGCCATGAATGCTAGATTTTTGAGGGTAGACAGAAATTACAGCCATTGCCACTCAAGCCTATTGAGGTAAGCGCCCCTTTCCAGCAGTGGGGTTTGGATTTCATCGGGGAAATCCATCCTCCTTTCTCAGGACAACATAGATGGATTCTAACAGCCATCGATTACTTTACGAAATGGATCGAAGCAGTGCCCACAAGACAAGCCACCGATTTGGTAATTATTTCTTTCCTTGAGAACAACATTTTGTCTCGGTTTTGTTGCCCGAGTAAATTGATCACAGATAATTTAACGGCTTTTAAATCAAGAAAGATGATTGAGTTTTGTGCAAGGTATAAAATCATTTTGGGGCATTCAACCGCCTATCATCCGCAAGGAAATGGTTTGGCGGAATCTTCTAATAAGTCTCTAGTCAATATCATCAAAAAGTTGCTGGACATCAATAAGAAGAGTTGGCATAAGAAGCTGGTGAATGTGCTATGGGCTGATTGGGTAAGTCAAAAGAAGTCAATTGGTATGTCTCCTTTCGAGTTGGTTTATGGAGTAGATACAGTCTTTCCTATTGCACTAGCTATTCCGGTGGTCAAGCTTCTTCAGGAGGCTGGTAGTGAGGAAAGACATATGCAGAGAAGGATAAATCAGATGATTCATTTACAGAAAACGAGAGAAGAGGTCTTCCAGAATACATTCAAGTTGCAGGAGAGAATCAAAAAGATTTATGACAGGAAAGCGAAGGCAGATAAATTCCAGTTGGAGGAAGTGGTACTGAAGTGGGATGCTAGGAATGAAGACAAAGGTAAACACGGTAAGTTTGAAAACCTCTGGAAAGGTCCAAGATTGCAGCATATTGAGGTCAGAACGCCTTTCTGTTAAAAGAAATGAATGGTGAAGACTGTCCAGGAGGGCCTGTCAATGGCCGACTGCTCAAGCGCTACCATTTCTAAGATGTTTTCTGCTCATCATTTTCATTGTACATATCATGTATTTCAATTTCATTGTAAGTGTGCACTGTAGTCTTTTCTTCAGTATGGGGCCCGAAGTGAAGGCTATAATCCTGAGGAAGGATTTCAGTTTTCATTTGAGTTTATTGAGTCTGTTTGTTTCAGTCATTTCTGTTTTAAGAGTTGAGTCAGTTTAAGTTAAAGTTTCAGTCAAATAAATTTAGTCAACAATCTTGAGTTTTTTTGTCAAATAATGGACTCCATAGCCCAATGGACGAAGGCACTAGTCTGCTCTCCCAAAGATCTGCCATTCTTGGCACCTCCAAGGAGCTACCATCCCCATTGGAGCCAATTTTAGAGTCGGACTTTACAGCCCTCCGTCAGAGATCATTTCTCTCTTTGCATTTCATTATTTAGGTGTCTCATTCCGCTCATTCATCTGCATTTCGTTAGGGGCATGCCATTGACTGATGGAAGGGTTTGGTTTTTCTTGTTTTCCCTCATGCTTGTACCTGCTGGGTTAGTCAAAACTACTCAAAATTCATCAAAGTTCAGTTCATGTCATTCACAGTCATAAATGATTATTTTGGTCAAAAAGAGTCTTTTGGTTTCTGAGTCTAGGGTTTAGTCTTTTGACATGTTTAATAAATGCCCACAGGCCATGAGGAGGATTTCAATAAGTTTTCAATTCAAAATTTTCATCATTAAATATGCTCGAGAGGACATTTCTTGTTCAAAACTCTGTTTTGAATAAGAAATTGTCGAATTCATTTTTTGTAACAATCATGTATTTTTCCGCCATGAAGACTTCAAAGCAGACTCTGGTTTTCCTTTGCCAAAGTTTAACGCCAACATCCCTGTAAAAAATCAACCATTTCATCAGTTAAAACTCAGAAAATCAGTGAAAAAGAAAAAGACAGAAGTTGAATTAATTGACAAAGTGCCAAAATAAAAAAAACATTACAAAATGGGTTTTGAGAAGGAAAAAATCAAATCCATCTCTTTGCAAGATATTTCTCAAAGCTATTTAACCCATTTGCATCAAGTTTCATTCAGAAAATCTCATTGGGAAGTCGAATTTCAAAGTTGGAGACCAAACAATGATTGAGAGAGGCCGTGACTGTGTGTGAAGATTGAGCGCGGCGCATAGGAGAGAGGCGCGGCGCACTGAATCAATGCGGCGCATTGGGCCGAAACTGACAGTGTCTTTTTCCACAGGCGCGGCGCACCCACAGAGCGCGGCGCACTGGGTGTGCGCGCGACGCATTGAGCCATCAAGCCCGAAATTCATCAACGCTCTGCAATTTTTCAAAATCAAACAATTTTTCCGCTCCAAGTAAGTTAAAACCCTTTGTTCATTGATTTGAAGACGTGTTTGCTGTGTGTTAAAGAGGAGGAATCCAAGAGTTTGAATGGTTAAAATATAACCCTATACCCATATAGCAATATGCTCCATAGGGTTTTGAAAAGAGGTGTTCGATGTTGTTTGGTGTTTTAACTATCATTCCGCTTTCATTGGCTCTCATTATTGTCACATTATTACACCACAGTCCCAGAGTCCCTCTCCTATATCCTCTATCCCATATCCCTATACCCTTTTGATCCTATGTGTTAATTCCCAAACCCTATCACTTGCTACCACATCCCTCCATTGACAAACTCTTAATTGCCATAACATTCAAGGGCTAGCTTATGTTCTCGATTTCACTTATATATTCCCATTTCATTGCACTCCTATCCCTGAAAACTACCCTCATTACTATCACTCATTCCCATTGCTTATAAATCCCCAAATTCCTAAGTCCCTCAAGCAGTGGCTGTCTTCACACCTGGAACTCATTTGACAGTCCTTTTCCCATTGTGATGTTTCTTATAGCACCTTGATATATATGTGACACATTTGGGCATTGAAACAAATACACCAATTTCTCATTTTCTAACCAACCAAGCATACAGTTGACAAACACATTTCAGCACCATGTCAGAGATAGATTCACCATATGAGCAGGGATATGAGCAGGACAATGATTCTACAGCAGAACTAAATGTGCCAAGGAGATCTCATAAAAGTGGCAGGCATGTCAGGGAGGAGCCCACTTCTTTGACCCAATTGTAGGCTTGCCTGCTTGCAATGGATTGTTTTCAGCGTCAGTCATGTTTCCAGTATTGTGAGATGATTGCCCGAACTCAGCATCATCATGAGTTAGCTCACCTATTTGTCCTACATTTGCATAATGGTCATGTACATCTTGCTGGAGTGAACTTCACTTTGACACCAGGGACCATTTCTGATGCGACCGGGATACCGAACATTGGTGAGGAGTGAAATAAGAGACAACAGCTGGATAGAGCATATTATGAGCCTTACATCAGACCTGGGTATTTGAGGTAGTTGAGCAGGGTATTTCCATTCCGATTTCTGAAGGAGTCCTATGCACCATTAATGAAGCTCATCATTAGATACTTCAGCTATGAGGGTAGATTCTCACGCCTTTATGCATATCATATCAGAATTTTGATGCACTTCACGAGAGTGTGAATGATGAACATTCCATACTTCATGTGTTAGAATATAGAGCGGATGACTACCCTTGTGCAGAAGAAGACTCCGGAGCAGCAACATAACAATATTTATCATTATGCGCTCATCAAAATCATTGTGGTACATCATCTCGGTTTGCAGGGCATCACATGGGATGAGTTCATTTCCCGTGACTTCTTTGCAGCCCCTAAGCATCCTCCCAAGATTGTTCATGATGAGGCAGAGCCTTCACATTAGTTCGATATTCCTGAGACTGAGCCTATTAGTGCTCCAATGTGTGTGACATATCAGAGAGGTCACAGAGCCTTATTTGCAACAGCACGACGAGTACTATCTCCACCAGGGGTGGAAGGGGTCTCGTTATCTTCATCAGCAGCGCGAGTACTATCTCCACATGGCATGGAAGGGGTCTCGCCTTCTACATCAGCACAGGTACAGGACAGAGGCAAGAAGCCTATGCACGATGAGGGCCCCTCACGAGGCCAGGATACTGATTTTATTTTGATCGATGTTGATGCGAGCTCTCCTAGCTCGAAGCTGAAAGAGATCATCCAGGAACAGAAGGTTGAGATTGATACGTTGACCGTGAAGTTGCATAGATCTTAGTGGGTTATAGATTACTTGGAGCAGCGTAATAAACAACTGGAGGATCAGCATACACATAGAGTTGCGGCAAATCCGTGAAGACCGTGCATTGGCCCGGAAGAGACCAGGTGAAATGACACCATTTGAGCGAGAGACCTGCCTTACGCACGTCAAAATTCATCTGGAGAAGATCTTGGCGAAGGCCAATAGGGACAAAGGCATGCTCAGACATATGAAAAACCACTATTGGGCCCGCACACACGTTTGCAGAGAAAAAATGAAGATCCTGAAGGCAAGGCTAAGAAAAGCACTAAAACGTCGGAAAAGGCCGGATTCACTCTGAATCTTGGCCGAAGCTTCCTTGGTTGAGCATGAGACATGATGGGAGACCTTCACTCCAAATTTCAGCAAATTTGGATAAGATTTTGTCATTTTGAAATTTTTTGGTTGCAAAACAGGTTTTTCCGCCCGACGCGTCGCGCCACCCGACGCGCGCTTACGTTTGGGACATCTTCTGGAGGAAAAATTTGCATTTTTGGATTTTTTATGATAAATTATGTATGTTCAGGAATGGCCGAAGAATTTCATCAAATTCTGGGCTGCCTAAAGGGCTAAAAACACTCCAAAAATGGCCTTTCTGCCACTTTTTGCACCAGCAGGAACCAGTCTTGGGAGATTGCAGTTTTGGAGGGGCAAATGACATCCAAATTTAAAAATTCCACTTGGGTTGGATAGAAGACATCCAGGGCTTGCCAACGAGCTATCAGAAGCTCAATTGGGACTTCAGTAAGTGCCTCAAAATCACCTCCAAAGTGGCGCGACACATTGAGTTTTTGAGCGCGGCGCATAGAGAAATTTTGCCTCATTTTCACTCTTCAGCTCAGAAATTCGCCCAGTTTTGACTAGTTTTACTTTTTCATGTGATGATTGACCTACCATGATGTAATTTGATGAATATGATGTAAATTTGGCATGTTTTTACTTGTTCTAGAGAATTCATTCACTAAAAAGTGAAAATTGAGTGAATGGATCAGTTTCCTAGCATATAGAGGCAAGTTGTTTGGCTGCCTAGGTTTTAGCTCCATGTTTAGAATTGGTTGAAATAACCCCTAGAAGGATGAGCTCGACCCCTAGAGGCATGGGATGGGGTTAGGATGGTCTATATATTGTATTTTCTGAGACATTTTCAGGGTTGGATACTTGGGAAAGGTTTTGCACCTCATTGTACATACATTTTTCAGTTTTTGGCAAAGGAAACACCGGAGTTTTGTAGCACTTGTTGGGATCCTTGTGGCTTCTGAGTTTTGATGATGTTTTCTCCATGTTATTTTAAGTTTCATTAATGTTATATGTATGCCATCCTTCTCTATGCTTCTGAATTAAACAAATGAGTAATTGAGGTAGAATTCATTGATTTGTTGGTGCTCTGCCTTAAGCTTTTGTTTAGTTTTTTTTTTTTTAATGTTTTCGTCAGTTTGAAGAGGATCCTTGCACTCTCTTGCCCTCTTCAGCTCCTCAGCAGTCTTTTCTATCCATCCATTGAATCTAAGACATCAAAGTCATTGCCTACCCTGCCCCAACTTGAACTCTGAAAGAATTTGGCCTCATCCCCAAGCCCAAAATTGTTTTTCCCTTTTTCCAACAAAAATCCCAAAAAATCAAAATCAAACCCTCCTATTTGTTTATCTATCCTAAGATCAGTTGTTTTTTTAGTCATCTCAAGCCCCTTTGAATATCTTCATCGAGATTGACTCGGAGAGAGCCCTCTCCTGTCCTCGTAGGGCTAGCTACGAGGCTGAGCGTGGTATGATGTTACCCTGAACTCTGCCTTCCTTCAGCCTAAGGTGGATTTGGGAAATAACACCTTCCTTGCCCCATTAAGACCTCTGTAAAAACTAGGCCTCATTCCCCAGACGCAAAATCTGCCTTCCCCTTTGATCCAACAAACACCTTCAAAATCAAATCCAATCTCCTTATATATATGCCTAGCCTAAAATCAGCTTTTATTCAAGTCATCTCAAGCCTCACTGATTATTTTTTCTGAGATTTACGAGGAGAGAGCCCTCTCCCGATCTGGTAGGGCTAGCTACCAGATTAAACGTGGTTTTATGTTACCCTAGATTTTGCCTTTCCCAGCCTGAGGTAGATTTAGGCATAACCGTTGGTTCAGTTAATTCGATTTGAGGGTATAACTTGAGTCATGTAGTGTGGTTCCTACTTTTTAGGAGCCCTGGTTGAGTTTATTTTGAGTTGTAATTAATTAATTCAGTTTATCCGAGTTAAAGTAAGTTTAACTAGTTCCAACTGTTGGAGGAACAAGTGAGAGGAATAGTATTGAGTTATACAGTCTATGACCAATCAGTTAATTGATGATTCAACCATAAATAACTCATGCATGTCAAAACTGAGAGTTACCCAGTTGAGATTAGAGTTCAAGGGTAGTGTACAATCAGTTGTATAATCATCCAAATTATACAGGTGGTGTATGCAGTTAGAGGAAGGCCCTAGATGGATTGCACAGTATTGGATGGGGATTTACCTAATTAATAGGGCTAATTACCCAAGGAAACATCGCAAGAAAATTGGGATCTGGGTAGGAAACAAATTGGCTAAGTATTGGCTAGGCTTGTCTAAGAAGAAACTTGAGAAAAGAATTGTAATATTATCATATTTTAAGACTAATTCAATATACAGATAGAGGGGTTTTTAACTGTGGCTTTCCCCAGGAAATCATTGTGTAATGTGTTGATTGAATTCTTTCTTTTGTATGATTTTTGATTTCACGATCGTTTATTGGTTTTCGCAATTGGTAGAGTAGATTAAAGTCTATTCTTTTAGCATATGACAATTAACAATTTGAATCTAAGTGGAATTTATACATTGAGACACAAGTTGGAAAAACATATATTTTAATTAAACAGAAAAATTTATCGTATAAGATTGGAAAGTGTAGTTAATACAAAATTTATTTGTCTCTTGTAATAATTACTAGTGAGTTATTTATTTATTTCTTTCAGCTCTATTTTATATTACAAATTCTGTTTTTTATATTTGAAAATGAAGAGACAAGGTTGTGAAAATTTTTAGAAAACCAAGAGACAATGTCCCGTTTCATATTCCTGCAGAGAATATAAACAACCAATAATAACTGCTTATAAAAGGTACATTATTGTATGGAAAAAGAATTTTGGAAGTGAAGAAAATTGCATGAGAAATGTAATAGCCTTGGTGAAAATTCCATGTAATAAATGTTAATAAAGGAAAAATAATAACCATGGTTATGGGACACTTATTCCAAGCTTATTGTTGGGCAAAAACATCCTAGCGGGTGTTCATTTCAGTTATTATGGCTAAGGAAATTGGCAAAGGCAAATTGGTATTAATTGTAATTTTATATACAAAAATAACGGAAAATAGGAGAGAAGGAAGGTGAAAGGCCACAGTTGCATGTGAGTAGGAAAATGGAGGAAACATAATGCAAAATGAATAAAATAGAGGCCTCATTGATAAAAAGGCTTTTGTGGATCAGTTGGGACCTTTTGTCAGTTTAGTTTTGGAGCTATCTCTCTATTCTCTTTCTTTCACACTCTTAGACACTTAGTGTTTTCTTGTAGCATTTCAGCTTTGGATCAAGAAAGGAAAATAAGGCAACGAGGAAAGAAAATATTAATCAAGAAAGAGAAGGTTCAAGTAGCTACAATGAGATTACTTTCAGGTATTGATATGCATGTATGGTTTCCTTGCTAGATTTGGCATGCATGGTTATGCATGTGTGTTCTTGGTTCTCTTGCTGTCATTGGCATGGGTTTTTCCAAGTGTGACAATGTTCCTCAACCTTGCCTTGCCATTTCTAGATAGACATGGTGTGATGAGGTTCTCATGTTTTGGTTGAGTAGGATTTCCAGATGGAATCGAAGCCAAGTGGGGTGGTCTCAATAGTATTCACAAGGCCTAGGAATCCCGAGATGGGATACACGGTAAGCCTAGATGTGAACACCTCGATTGATCCTAGGAATCCCTTGACTGGTGAATGTCGGGATACACGGTAAATATTAGAGGCGAGTACCCTTGATTAGGCCTAGGGATCTCAGGTTGGGATACATGATAAATACCAAAGGGTGGAGACACTCAAAAGTGTGCATACTTGGTAAGTCTATCAACTACCACCATGATGACACTCTTTCCTTCGGACATAGGTAAACCTGTGATAAAATCCATTGAAATCTCCTCCCAACGTTGACTTGGAATGGATAAAGGTTGTAGAAGACCCGGGGTATTAATTGTCTCAACTTTATTCTGCTGGCAAACCAAACATTCTGCCACAAACTTTTGAATATCAGATTTAAGGCCATCCCAAAAAAAATCTTTCTTCACCCTGTGGTAAGTTCTTAAAAATCCTAAGTGTCCTCCTAAAGGAAAAGTGTGCAATTCCAAAAGAATATATATTTTTTAGTTGGGAATTCTTACAAAGATATAAGCGATCTTTGTACCATAAGGAATCATTTTTCCAACTATTAGATGTACTAGGATCTTGCTATAACTTTTGAATGAGTGTCCACACTTCTTCGTCCTTCTTCCATTCATCTCTTGCGTCGGTTATCCAATCTTGTTGGATAATAGAAATGGCACAAAGCAATGCTTCCACCTCTTCATTCTTTCTTGAGAGTGCATCTGCAACAACATTGAGCTTCCCTTTTTTGTATATTATTTCAAAGTCATAACCCAACATCTTTGTGACCCATTTTTGCTGCTCTTCTGAAGATAGTCTTTGTTCCAAAAAGTGTTTAAGACTATCATGATTAGTTTTTACCTTGAAGTGTCTTCCCATTAGGTAAGTTCTCCATTTCTTTAGTGCATGCGGTATTGCTAACATTTCCTTCTCATAAATAGGTTTCTGTAAATACTTTCCTTTGATTGGATGACTTTCAAAAGCAATGGGTCTTCCTTCTTGCATTAAAACAACACCAATTCCATTTCCTGAGGCATCACATTCCACAATAAAGGTTTTTGTGAAGTCTGGCGTAGCTAAGACTGGTGCTAGGCACATTTCCTCTTTAATATGTTCAAAGGCCTTAGTTGCTTCAAGAGTCCATGAAAATGCATCTTTCTTCAATAATGTTGTTAGAGGTGCCGCTATTATCCCATAATTCTTAACAAACTTTCGATAATACCCTGTTAGACCGAGAAATCCTCGCAAATGCTTTATGGTTATGGGGACTTTCCATTCCTGAATGGATTTAATTTTGTTAGGGTCTACCTTAACACCCTCGTGAGATACAATATGACCTAGATATTCAACCTCTTTTTCTCCAGAGAAACATTTGGATGTTTTTTCATATAATTGTTTCTCTTGCAATATTTTGAGCACCCTGTTAACATGTTGAACATGATCCTTCCAAGACCTGTTGTAGATTAGTATATCATCAAAAAATACTATCACAAATTTTCTAAGGAAGGGTTTGAAAATGGAATTCATCAACCCTTGAAATGTAGAAGGTGCATTGGTAAGGCCAAAAGGCATGACCAAAAATTCATAATGACCCTCATGAGTTCGAAATCTTGTTTTTGGAATATCTTCAGTCTTCATTCTAATTTGATGATATCCTGAACGAAGATCCAACTTGGTAAAATAAATTGCTCCATGTAATTCATCCAATAATTCATCAATCACGGGAATGGGAAATTTGTCTTTAATGGTGAGCTTATTGAGCTCCATATAATCCGGACACATTCGCCATGATCCATCCTTCTTGTGTACCAATACTACAGGAGCAGAGAAAGAACTTTGACTAGGTTGAATTATACTTGCCTCTAACATTTTTGCAATCATACGTTCAATTTCGATCTTTTGGACATAAGGATATCTATAAGGCCTGATGTTTGGAGGAACACTTCCTGGAATCAAATGAATAGAATGATCATGATCACGAATAGGTGGGAGTCCTTTTGGAGTTTCAAAAACCTTGGAATGATTGTCCAAGACTTTTTGGAGATCTGTAGAAATAGATGATTTTGATGTTGGAACTTCTAGTGAGCATAATTGTGCAATTATGCCTCATTGTTCTTTCTTTAGAAGCTTTTTCATGACAATAGAGATTATTATCTTTCCCAACTTCCCTGAAATACCCCTTAATTTGACTTCCTTTCCTTCTGAAAAAAATTTCAAGAAAAGTTCTTGAAAATTAAAAGCTACCGTCCCCAAAGATTGTAACCATTGTACTCCTAGTACAACATCAGCACCTCCCATAGGAATGGAAAGCATTGGACTAGTCAATACATATTCCCCATGGTTAGCTTAATATTATGGCATTTTCCAGAGCAATTTATAGTTCCTCCATTTGCAACCATCACTTGACATTCTGGTGCTGGGTATAGGAAACAATTTAATTCCTTGGCTACCTTACAATGAATAAAATTATGGGTACTACCTGAATCAATCAACACTACTACCTTTTTCTTCTTGATATGTCCTTCTATCTTGAGAGTTTGAGGAGTGGTAATTCCTGCCAATGCATTACACGATATGGTCGGACTCATTTCTTCATCTTCTTGGGTTGGTTCCTGGTGTATATCCTCTTCTTGTTCATTTTCTTCTTCCTCTTCACAATCTATGTAAAATAATTTCTTCTCAACACACTTATGACCTTTAATGTATTTGCTATCACAACTGTAGCAAAGCCCTTTTGCTCTTTTTTCTTCCAATTTTTGTGGTGTCAACCTTGTAGGTTGTGGAAATCTAGGCGTAGAAACACTTTCTTCTTTATAGAAGTGAGTGGTAGGCTTCCTTGTCGCCATAATTTTACATTCAATTTTTCTTGCCAACCTGAATGCCTTCTCCAATGAATCAGGTTCCAAAACGTGAACTTCATGTTGGATGTTATCCTTTAAAGTAACTATGAAGAGATCAATCCTGTGTTCCTCTGGAATATCAGTTACCCTTATATTCAATTTTTGGAAGTCCTCAATGTGCTCCCCCATTAAAACCTTTTGTTTGAGATTTATCAATTGGCTAAAGAAGGTGTTGCTCTTTGTATCCTCATAATGTGCTATCATTTCATTCGTAAAAATTGACCAAGTGAAAATTTTTTTACGGGAGCAAAGCCGTCGATACCATACAAATGTATTTTGTTCTAAATGTAAAGTTGCAATGCGTACCTTTTGTGTGTTTTGCACATTATGGAGATCAAAGTATTGCTCCATCTGTAGTATCCATGTTACAGGATCCTTTCCATCAAACTTCCTCATATCCATTTTTGGAATATGGTGGTTCTTCCCGCCAACATTAGATTTTATGAAATCACGATTAACATTTATTTTGTTCTCATCATGAGTTTCCTCTACCATCTTTTCACCATTAGGAAACATTTCTTGTATCAACTTTGTCAAACCTTCCATGTCTGCTTTTAGAACATTCTTCATGTTTTCCATTTTCTCATCGATCTTAGCTTCCATGCCATCTATCTTAGATTCCATGCCATTCTTGAAACCATCCATCTTAGATTCCATGCCTTTCTTCAAACCATCCATATTAGTTTCCACACCTTTCTTCAAGAATTCCATGTCATTTTTTGTTGCTCTTTGCGAGAGCGAAATTTGTTGCACTTGCTCTTGTAATTTTGATATGTCATGTTGCCATTCTTCGTCTTCATGAGTCATAGTAGAGCTTTCCAAAGGCTTACTGGGTGTTGAATTCTTTTCAGGGGCCATTTTAGAATCCAATACTGATATCTATTCTACAATATTCCCTTGGAATCAATTCAACTTGATTCTTCAAACAAGACTTATGCAATTCGGAAAAAAAAATACACACCTTTTACTTGCTATTGAGGAGCTCAATATTGAAATTGAATTATCTCTATAATTGTAGATCCTCAATATCTGAAATTCAGCCCTGTAGTATCCCTCTTAAGCTTCTTTCCAATGGCACAAGTCTGATGATTTGGATTCTTCAAGACAACGTTATGTCCAATCTCCCACAACGACCCAATTTTGGACTAGTTTAGTAGAGCGAATTTGTATGACTTTCCACGTATCACTGTTTCATCCTTTGGCTTTGAAATTGATAGAAAATAAACTACATTCTGTGTACTTGTGACCACTTTTTACGACACTCCAATCCGATGCTCAGAGAGATAGTTATGAATATTTTACCACGATCACCTATTTGAGATGAAATTCAGGAGCCTGAAAAAACACTACCTTCCACAGATCATATCTCTGAAAATATTGCGAACCAATCTCTAAAATTTTTTGACTATGTTCCTTAGGATTTCGGTTTCACACCCTAAAAATTTTAGCTTCTGAAACTTCGTAGAAAAAAAGTTATAGCGAAAATTCCACGATGACCTGTTTGGAGCAGCGAAACCCTAGAATCCAAAAGCTTTGATACCAAACGTTGTGAAACCAGCTCCAAAAATAGAATAAAAGTGATATCAATGCCTTAGAAATAAGCCACTTCGAGGGGGAAACCTCCAATACATTACATTAATGAAAAATTATTGGATGATTCAAATTACAAAACCTCCTTTCTATATATAGGAGTCCATGGGGCCATAATATAATCCTAGTGGGCCACAATGTAATCCTCGCCGACCTAACAATAATAAATTAAGGGCACAATAATAAAAATATGGGGGTTACAAGGGTACAATAATAACAATAAGGGGGTTACACTAACAATAATAATGGACTATACTAGTAATATAGGGACCTAACAATAATAACAAATTCATATGTGGAATTTATGGATGTTGTATCCTTTTTATTTCTATTGGTTAAATGTTGGTTATGAGCATGTTTCACGACAATGAAAATGTATGGTTCTCATCATGTTTTGATTTATGAATGAGTGAATAATGAATCTATGACCTAATAGGTGATAATGCAACTATTGTGATAAGGCTTCAATCATTCTTAGTGATTCTCAGATAAGTATGAGACCCCGATGCTCATATATGTTATCATGACCTGTAGAATGCATATTTGCAACATGTTTGACATAATTCCTGTCATGGCTAGTGGGCTTACAGTCAAGTATTTGTTCAAGACTTTGAATTGGCATCATTGTCTCTATGTTATTCTTCATTATGTAAATTCCATGAAGTTTTGGGCAATGATTGGGTCCTAGCCATGTAAATTAACCTTAAATATAACAATCACTGTCATAACACTAGAATAAAGAGGCTACAATCACACTTGGGCAGGATAATGGGAGTGACTGGGGCTCTTAGTCGCATGTATGCCTTGGGAAGGGAGAAACTAAGGGTTTAATTCCCTGAAATGTTGAGTTTCCTAAGGGGTTGGTTACCTGGAAGGGTGGGTTAGCTCCTGGAGGTTCTGTAGGATGTGTAGAAGGTTAGATTGGTTGTGTTGTGTCCATTACACTTCCTTAACTGTACATGGGGAATTGAATCAGATCATAGTAGCCTCTCATCACATGTTTACCCCAGTAGGCCAGTTAGCTTAGGTAAATGTGGGTGGAGGTTGTTACAAGAAAGTTGATGAGCACCAACAAAAGATGCACAAATTTGAAAAGGAGAAGCAGTGAATAATTGCAGTAGACTTGAATTTTTTTTTATTTTTTATATCAGGTAACCAATTATTTTGACTTTATATTGTGATTGAGAAATTTTTGTCCCTTTCTATGTTATATCTTGATACAGAACAAGTTGTATCCTGTTGAGATAAGAGCCTCTCGTGGGTTGTAACCTACAGAAAATTTGTGGGATTTGGAGATTCCTTTGAGGTAGGAGGCTCTTGTAGGTTGGATCCCACAAAAATATAATGTAATAAGGAGTAGCACTTGCCTTCAAATCACTTTCAACCTAAAATTCATGGTTTTCTCCCTTCAGGGTTTCCACTCATATCTGGTGTCTTCATTTGTTGGTTCTAGAATTTTTTGTGAATGTTCTTGAATTAATGATAAGTATATCTGCAAATTTCTCTCTCTGACACTTGCAAAAGGAATCCAATAATAATAGAGCACATACATAAACCATTAGCTACATAAGAAGAAAATAAAGTTGAGCAAAAAGTAAAGTTTTAAATTACTAATTCACCCCCCCACTCTCAGTAATTTCTAAACATAAATATCAATTGGTATCAGAGTAAGGTTTCGTTAGTAGCAGTCTAACAACTGGAAGGAGGTCCTAAGTCAGTAAAATTGATATTCAAGAAGGATTCTCAACAAATAAAGCCCCTCTAATTACTTGTACAAAATATGCCTTCTGGAAAGTGATAATGAAGACATATTTAATGTCTCTTGGATTTGAAGTCTGGCTGTTGTGATGGTAGGGTATGAAGAACCAAAGGAAACGACTAGTGACAAATATTCCAAACTAGATTTTATAGCTAATGCAAAATCTATGAATGCAATTTTGAGTAGCTTATGCGAGTTTGAATTTATTAAAGTAATGCATTGTTATACGACCAAATATATCTAGGTTATATTAGAGCATATTCATGAAGGAGATCAAAAGGTAAAGATGTCCAAATTACAAGTATATAGAACAAATTTTTAGACCTTAAAAATAAATGAAGATGAAGATATAACTAAATTATTTTTAAGAGTTGATGAATTCATATATGTCGTGATGGATATAGGAGAAACAATGAAAGAAAGTGTAATAGTTCAGAAAATATTGAGGTCATTACCTTCTAAATTCAATCCTAAGGTTTCAACTATAGAAGGGACAACATGTAATGTTCCCATTTTAGCACATGGCTAAATGGAACATTAGAATTTTGATTTTATATTTTTGTAGCTAAATAAATGGGTAAGGAGGCCCATGATTATGAAAAACATTAATAAAATCCCTCACATTATGAAAGAGGAGCATTATTGGAGCTTGTTTGCACACTCCATGTGTGAAAAGGGTTAATTGCAAAGAGGGCTAGGTCATGTTGACCAAGTCAAACTGCGCAATAGATGGAGGTGTGGCTTGCTTGGGAATCCTATGAAATTTCATGAGGAGGAGAAAACCCTAATGTGTGGGGTCCATGGCTAAGGAGCCTTCATTGGCATAAAAGGAGGGGAAAGCAACTAGTTTGAGCTAGCTTGGATATTTTCGAATTGCTTTCCACAGTTGCACACTGTGATAGCTGTGCTGCTCAGCACAAGGGATTTATTGTTCAAGAATTCCCTCCCTTCTTGAGGAGCTCTTGAAGGTTTTATCTTCATCTTCTCCACATCTTGGCTCAAGGCCAAAGCTATTCCTTTCAATGCAGTGATTCTTGTAGCAAGAGCCATTGTGTTGCTGGGGTTATAGTGGAGGTTCTCATGCCATCATTCCAGAGCTCAATTTCAGAAGAGGAAGCTTTATGCATCTGGGAGATCAGTAGGGGAGACCTCAGCTCCATTTCTCATATCTTGGCAGGAGGCCAAACTCTTCCCATCATCTACAACGCAGTTCCTCTCCTTGACTGCTCAGTTCTTGAGTGCAATTGTAGTGAGGGGTTGCACCAGCATTTTGGAGAGTGAGATATTTGGTGAAAGGATTAGCCTTTCACTCTAGATTTCCATTGGAAGAGGTCTATACATTTTATGCAGCATTATTCAGCCATCTCCTACAGGTTCTTATTTTAGAGTAGCAACTACTCTAGCTACTCTGACATTTCTGCAGAAATGCCATTTTGTATGTATTGTAGCCAATCCCTTTAGGGATTGTTTATTATAGTTTCCAGGGGTTGAGATCCAACTCCCCCATTCTTTATTTGAGCTTATTATTGCCATATCTTCATTGTATTATTATCTTGCAGCAGTCCCCCTTCATAGACTGCGCAGTCATAGTTGGGCATAATGTATATGTAGCAGGGTATTTCATGTTCATTGTATTTGTGTCTATGCTTCAACTTGAGTGACCATTTCCTCAAGATCTTGTACACATTTCTGCTATCATATTATCAATGAGAAAATTCCTCTATGCTCAAGAAGGTACTAGTGTATTTGAAAGTTCCAATGATTCCTCTAGTGAAGATGGAACCAATGAATTCATGTTGACGACTTTCGAAGAACTTGAAAAGTATTTCCAGGAATATGAAGAAGAAGAAGAAAGTGAGATAGATCTTAAGGGGGAGTTGATCAGTGCCCTGGATGAAATATAAAGGCTTAAACTAAAGAATAGAAAGAACAAATATATCCTAATGAAATACGTAAAATAAGAATAAAATTTAGAAGACATTATCAAGTTGAAAGTTTAGCTTGAAGAAGTAAAGAAAGAGGAAAAAATTTTGATACAACAAATAAAAGAGAAAATCCATGAGTGTGAAAGAATGGAAGAAGAGGTGGTAAGTATGAAGAAGAGTCTAGACAAGGCACACACTGAATTAAACATGAATATTTAATAGATAAAAGGGTCTGAAAAACTGGATGTGATACTAAATGCTTAGAGGTCTCCACTCATAAATACTGGGTTAGGCTATGAAGGAGAATCGAGTGAATCCAAGGCAGGGGATAAAAGGACAATCAATTTTGTAAACGCTGTTAAGGGAGAGAATGATAGTTCACATCAACACGGGACCAAAAATTTGAGCAAAACTTCAACATCAAATGAACATCTATGAAGAAGCACTATAGAAAATGTACAAAATACAAAAGGAATGGACAACCAAACAACAAACTATCAGATACCATACTTATTCAGGAGACGATTGTTAGTATGAATCTTGATTCAAAGTGTACGGAAAAATACCACTTTAGCTGCGCATAACAAACAACCCTAACAACATAAATGAATGCTAATATCTTTAGATATGCAATTAGATGATCAAGAAAAATGCTGCAAAAATCTAGATCTATGCATTACAAGACATTAAACAGTAGAAAAATAAGATTAACTCCATAGAGCCAGTAGACAAGACAAGAATATATCCAATGAAATTTTTATTAATGACACTTGGGAGGAAAACACAAGAGGGTGTTCCCTGTTCTCCTCAATGGGATGGGTTATTGAAAGTCCTCAGCACTTCAGATTTAGAATTCCTCTCTCTTGATGGTGTAGAAATCCCAGACAAAAATTGAAAAATATGGCTATGATTATGGATCAATAGCTAGACCAAGAGTTGAGATCCAGAGTGATATTTAGGCAACAAAAGGTGACAAATGAATGGGAAAACCCTTCTATTTATAACAAAATATTGAGTTAGTCTAGAGATTGGTGCATAATTAAAATATTATTAACCAAATCTAGATCCAAATTTTATGGAATATTTTATTATATTTGTTGGAGGGAAAATGAATTTGACTTGAGTCAAATCCCCTTATTTGTAAATCACAAATAAATAAATGATTTATTTATCATTTTAAGGATGTGATTAAGTAATAATAAATAAATAAATGATTTATTTATCATTTTAAGGATATGGTTGAGTAATAATCAAATAACTAATGATTTATTTAATTATTTAAGGGTGAATTAGTCATATTTACCAAAGAATATTATTTAAATAAGATTTAAATAATTATTCTTAGAAAATAATAAGATAAATAATGATTTATCTAATTAGTTTCCTTGTTTTGAGTTAAATATAACCATAAATATTAATGAAACTACTGATTAACTAATTATTTTTTGAGGAAAATCAAAGAAATATATATTTTTTTAATATTTCCTTATGGGGTTTCCTGTTTAGACCATAAACAACTTAATAAAGGTGATTTACTAAGTTATTTTCATAGTGAAAGCAATTTTACTTGGAGTAAAATTGGTCTTACATGATGTACTTGGGTCCATCTAATGATAATAGGTTAGATGACCAAAAAATGGTGTAACAACGATATTATCAAATCTCAAGATGGTTAAATTAACAAATAATACCCACTACTAGGTACATATATTTTTTCTATGGATATTATTACTGCTATAAATTTTTTGGACATAAAGCCATATTGTAGATGTTATGTTAGAATAATTGATTTTGGAAATTCTAAAAGAAGTCATATTAATAATGAATTCAAAAAAATTAAAACAAACATGAATCTAGACAAAAATGCATTTTCTCCTCTCCTTGATATCACTGAATGTTTCTATTGTCACAACTTTGGGCACAATTCATATGAACGTCTGCTTAAAGACAATATATTATCATCTATGAATAATTATAGAATAGATGGATGCATGCAATGGATAAGGAAGAAGGAAGAAAATAAACATGATTAGTGTGACCTAGTTCTATATGTTCAACATCAAAACAATAAATGGTACGTGGACAATGGCTGCTCTGGACATATGACATGAGATAAAAAAAGTTTTTATCTCTAGATGAAAATAAAACTAGAAATTCCACATTTGATAATGATGAAGCAGGAATAATCATAGGTAAGGGCACACTTATTCTGAATAATGGAAGAGGAAAGGCTTAAGATGTTCTATTTGTGTTAGAAAATTAGCAAGACAAACAAATTTTATTTAATATGATAATTAATTTTGATTTTATTATGTTCTTATTAAATTTCTTGTGTTATTATTTTATCTTAGTTCACCAAGAAATTACCAAATCATAGCATGAAGATCTTAGACACCAAATGTAGGCGGACAACCAACAAAAAACCCCAATCTAGGGGAAAACATAGTCAACAACTCTTCTGTTGGGGCCCTTGTTTTGGAAACCCATTTTGAATATTTTGAATTTTGAAAACAGGAGGGATTTTTGGGTTGCGGCATGATGACACATGGCAAACGCGACCATGTCGCAAATACAGCAAGTCGTGGAGCTATCGAGGTGGCGCAGAAGCAAGAGATAGCCGAAGAAAGCAGATGCATGAGGATATATAGAAGAAGACAGAAAGCGGAACACACAGACAACAAGAGAGAAGCTGGAAGCAGCTGAAGAAGAACACTAAGAGGAACTAACATTTGCGATAATGGGTGAATAAATAGCAGTCACCCGGCCGAAAGAAGATATGTGCAACAGGAGAAGGAATGCAGAGCGAATGAAGGAGATCGGTCAGGAGGTCTCTGTAGTTCCTAGGGTTCTCTCATTTACCTTTTTGTTATGTAAGGCATATGTATCAGACTGTAAGCTCTCCTTGCGGAAGCTACGTAACTATGAATGTGGGTGAAGATATCAATACAATTGTAGGTTGCTGTCCTATTGCGTAATTCTTATGCATGCATGCTGGTTATGGTGATTTAAAATTTTATTTGCTTAATACCCGCTCACTCTATGAATCTTCTTGCGTATATACATATGTTTATGCAATCAATTCAATAATAATCATGAGTTGTGGATTCTTCCCCTGCTATCGATCTATTCCCCTTCTGCATGTGGTTGCGGCACGCCTCAGGTGAGACTCTCTGCTCCCCGGAGTAGGGTGATAATGCCGGCGTGGTTCTAGACTACAACGGATTCCTTTGTTGGTCTCAACCCTCGAACCTGGGTCTTGCCTGTGAGACCTGTTTCCTCCCCAACAAATGGTTCCGTTGCCGGGACCTGCATGTTATGAGGGGAACTAGATCATGGTATCCAGGATCTATGAAGGAAAAATACGGAGATGTTGGGATAACCATCTGGACCAGTTCGTTGCTCAGCAAGCGGAGTTGATGAATCAAAAGGAGAGCGTGCTTAAGGATCTTGTCCTTTTCTCAGATTTCGCCAGTGACACTTACGAGATCCTCTGGGGAAATTTCCCTAGTGACCTCTATAATTGGTTGCAGAAGTTACAGATGAAGTTGCCTAGGGATAGCTCACGGAAGATAAACCGCAAGTGGGTGCACGGGGATCTGGTGGCTCTGCATTAGTTGGATAATGAATTGACCCACGCGGTGGATTTTTTGGTAGAGACCACTTTGAACAAGTATATTGTAGAGTTTGCCGTAGAATGCTACCAATTTTTATCGAAGGTTGAAGCTATCTTCCGTTCCGGGTTAAGAGGGAAACTGCTCAAGGAGATTCCGCTGTGGATTAAGGCCTTAATGGTGGATGACAGGCTGCTGGTATTTCAAAAGTCAAGCATGGAAGCGTAAAACCCCAGTGTTGGGGGAAGGGCTGAAGGGACCGATGCTACGTAAAGTGTGAAGAGGGGAGTGGGGATGGATGCTGAGGCCGCGAGAAGGTTAAGGGAGCGACGTGCACATTGGCGGGCACAGATCGCCGACAGGTGGCGAGAAAGGGTGATGCGGGAGTTAAGATGACGGGAAAACAACTGGAAGAATCAAGAGGAGGCACCTCAACGGATAGAGATTATGGACACTCCGGCGGATACCCTGGAAAGAGAAGGGACCGTTATGGGAGTACGACGGGTGCATGGGAGCCCGACTAGGAGAAAAGGAGAAACGACGACTGACGAAGACGATGCAGGAGGGTAGCCCGAAGAAGGTTCCGATGGCGAATGGTATGTCGCAATGCAGCGGTTGTTTCAAGAGCGGGCGACATTCATCTCTCCAGGCAGCCCTACTTCGAACAATTTGCATGGCAAGGATCCTTTCCTTCCCCTGGTACTTTATCAACCTTTAATTAATATTTTCGTTAAGTTACAAGCATTAAGTCAATTGCACAACAGTTCATTGTCGACAGCAACATACGTCAGTAGCAGCGTCACTAGTAGTGTTTCATTCCCCAACGGTACAGTTACACAACCAGGACCCAGAGGGATTATCCTGGTTACCCCTTCACAAGTCAATATGGCCGGGTCATTCACCTGGTATCCAGAATTCTCTGACCGGGGCAATGATGATGTAGAGCAACACTGGTATCTCTGCGAAGCCATATGGAGGGCTCGGCAGACCCAGATGCAGGAGAAGCTAATAGAGTTCCAAACCACGCTTAGAGAGAGGGCTCTGCAGTGGTTCATCAAGTGGTCCGAGGCCCACCCTAATCTTGTACTTGTGGACATATAGCGAGATTTTGTCCACGAATTCAAACTACCCCAGACGGACCAGCAGGGTCTGTCTGAGCTCTGGGAGATTAAGCAGAAAGAAGGAGAGACCGCATGGGAGCTGATGCGGCGATTCAAGGACGCGATCGGGAAACTCAACCACCCGATCGATCCAAACCATCAGAGGGATTGGTTCATCAAGGCTCTGTTTCCCTTGACACGAACCCCCCTCACACAGCAGAAGATTGACAATTTACAAGACGCTTTGGAACAGGCCATGAAGATAGAGGCCATGGCGGGCTATCCTCAGGAATATCGTGGGAGGCCGGCTCCGTAGGATCCTTCCTTAGTGGGACTACAACATCAGATTGCTAGTCTGATAGAAAATCTCAAGGAGATGCAACCTATAAGACCAGGCAGGCCGAATGTCTGGTGCACTCACTGCCTGGTTGAAGGCCACGTCACAACCGAATTTCCTGGGCTGCGTAGCATGGGTGTGGGACCCTCTGTTGCGGCAATCCAGGGGGGTCCACCCACAGTGGGTGGCACAGAAATGAGTCCGCAAGGGGTATACCCGCCGCAACAACCCTATGCAGGTTTCCCACCTCAACCGAACACAACTGCTACGGAATACTGCGAGATTTTCCGGGCGATGGGACATCCTCCTCGGATGTGCCCGATACTACAAAAGTACTCCACGGTCCCAGAAAATGTATACTCTGAGTTTTGTGTCTCCACGACTCATAACACTGAGTAGTGCAGGGATCTCGACGCACTTGCGGATAGATTAGACCGTCCCCCATACATCGTGAACAAGGCTTCCAGGGGAAGAGGCGGCGGTATGCGTGGAAGCCGCACAGGGGGAAGCAGTCCGGTGAAATGTTACAACTGTGACCAGGAGGGTCACGTGGCTTGGGAATGTCCCCTTCCTCGACATCCCTGGTGTTCCCAGTGTCGTGTGAATGCCCATGCCATAGAGGACTGTCCAGAACTCATCAGGAAGTGGGAAGAACGGGCACGACAGAGGGCCACGAATTTGGTAAATTTCGAGTCGCGCGGAACCGTGATTCTGGCCATGCAGAATGTAGCGATCGTCACTCGGGGCGGCAAGAAGACGGGAGAGGATGCTCATGGAAAGGAGTCAGACCAGGCTATTCGGCCTGCCTCCCCGAAATACCTGATCTGGCCCGACGCGCAGAGGCGGTACTTCCAGGAGGCCGTGGAGGCTTTTGCTCAGCTGAAGGAAGCCGGGGGCCTTGAGGTACCCCTGACGACTGGCTCTGGAGAACAAACTGCTTCGGGGACCTTGGTTGAAGAATGGATTCAGCTTTTCCTCAAGATTGTTGATAATTCTTCCATGTGGGACCAGCTCAAGCGTACCCTGCACGACGCACTGCAGGGGAATAAAGGGCCGAGGGAATCTGGGGACACAACACCCTAGTATGTGCAGCGCGTCAAACGGAACAAGCGACGAACGGGAAAAGAGTTCTGGCTTAACACACAAGTTGCGGGATTCCAAATCAGCGATACCATACTTGATTTAGGGTCTGACGTCAACATCCTGTCGCAGAAGACGTGGGAGGCTCTTGGATGGCCACGACTGACCTATTCGCCAATCCAACTCAGGATGGAAAACTAGTACTGTATTGTGCCGATTGGACGACTCGAAGGTGTCAAAGTTGACATTGCGGGGGTGAAGACTTACACGGACTTTGAGGTTATCGATATTATGGGGGACAAGGATCCTTACCCCACCCTGTTAGGCATCGATTGGGATTTTGAGAATTATGCCATCATCAACCTCAAAAAGGAGCTGATGATCTTCGAAGATGGAGAAGTCCAGGTCACTCAGCCCCTCGACCCGTATCAAGGCCCGCGATACACATAAACTGTGGACAACCGAGCGAATGCTCAGATGATCGACCACCTTTACCAGATGACTGCAGGGAAGCGGGAGGACTATATCAACCTGACCGCAACATGCTCTGTCAGCTGGCGCAGTGTCCAGAGCTAGGAGCTGGGCTCAGAGCTCGCATGGGAAGATTGGCAGCAGGGTGGGTAGGAGACCAGTACGCGGAGATGTGCTGCCATTGCTCGAGTCCGTTGGATTGGGGCTGAGTTCAGAAACTACCCCACCCTGTCGAACATGCAGGCTGTCAATACCTTTATCGCCAAAGTGGAGGACGTTGTACCAGAAGGACACAGGATACCACTTCTGGACATTGCACTACAGTCCATGTCAGCAAGGTGGTGGAGGAACCACTGCAACACCCTGTCACAGTGGAATTGCGTGGCGGAGGCGTTGCGGGCGCGGTTTAAAGAAGATGAAGACCCTCAGAGCAGGCATAGGTACAAAGGGATTTTTGATCCGCGGGACCACCTGAAAAGCTGTGAGGAACAGTGGCAAGGTCTGGGATACCTGCAAGAGCTGTGGGTACATCGGTTCATTCACTCCTTAGATACCATTCCCCAGGCCTGGTACTTGGAAGAAGAGTGGAAAAGGGGCACCGGCTCCTGGTGGGAAGTCACAGACAAGTTTGTTTGGTGCTTCTCATTCGAGGGAGAGACCGAGCTGGTGACCAGGGCACTACAGGCTATCAAGGGAGTACTATTTTTCTGCAACCTCGAGCCCGATGGGGGCATGTCTGCACCGCGTTCTAAGGCCCAGCGCGAGTTGGTTTGCCAACGGATTGATGGCGATCCAAATGATGACAGTCTAGAGGACCTCAGGAACTTATACTTCAAAGAGAAGGAAGGCGAGCGGAACATTAATGAAGGACCAACTACCGAAGGCGTCCATTTACAGCCGCTAAAGACAAAGAAATTGAACATAGGTACGGAGGACAAACCCAAGCTGGCGACAGTTGGGGATTACTGGGACGAGGAGGTGAAAAAGAAAATTTTCAACCTCCTCCAAGAATACGAGGACTTGTTCCCTTCGTTGGTTGCAGATATGAAGGGCATCAAGGGTGACCTCGGCGAAATGCGTATTGTGTTGAAACCAAATGCCAAGCCCGTAAAGCACCGAACCTATCGGCTAAACCCACGGGTCAAAGAAAAGGTCAAGATGGAAATAGACAAGATGTTGGCCTCATGTCTCATCTTTCTGGTGGAAGAAGCAGAGTGGGTGAGTCCCATTGTCATTCAGAACAAGAAGGACAAGGTGGAGATACGCGTCTGTGTTGACTATCGGAGTCTGAACAACGCCTGCATCTATGATCCGTTTCCAACTCCGTTTAGTGACGAAGTATTGGATCATGTTGCGGGAAACAAAGATTAATCCTTCACTGATGGTTTTTCCGGCTATCATCAGGTGTGCATTGCGGAGGAAGACAAGACGAAGACGACGTTCACCACCGAATGGGGATCGTTCGCATATCATGTAATGCCGTTTGGCTTGAAGAATGCCCCGGCTGTGTTTTCCCAGATTGTCATCGCTGCTTTCCAGGAGTATATCCACAAGTTCCTGGAGGTCTACATGGATGATTGGACCATCTAAAGCTTGCTGAAGAAACACGCCACCCTGTTGCGTATTATGTTTGAACGGTATCATCAGTTGGAGATTTCGCTGAACTTGAAGAAATGTATTTTTGCAGTTCCTTTCGGCACGCTGTTGGGACACGTGGTATGTAAGCAAGGGGTCTGCATCGACCCTGCTAAGGTCACAGTGATAGTCCACATGGAAGCCATCAAAACAGTGAAGCAGTTCCACACACTACTTGGGCACACCAGATATTACAGGCGGTTTATCCAGAATTACACAAAGATTACTGCCCCTTTAGAAAAGCTACTGCGGAAGTCTAAAGTTTTCCAGTGGATGGAGGAGTGTCGGGTGGCCCTAAACACTCTGAAGGAAAAGCTGGCGACGACACCTATTCTGGTTCAACCAGACTGGGATAAGCAGTTCCATGTGCATATCGATGCGTCCAGTATTGCACTTGGGGCTGTCTTGGCGTAACCCGGGGAGACGACAGTTGACCACCCAGTCTACTTCACCAGCCGCAAGTTGTCCAATGCAGAGAAGAACTACACCACGACCACGCGGGAGGCCTTGGAAATGGTCTATTCGTTCCAGAAATTCTGCCACTACCTTCTAGGAGGCAAATTCAAGTTCTTCACGGACCACTCTGCATTAAAATACTTGGTGAACAAGCCTGTTTTGGAAGGATGGATCTGTCGCTGGCTTCTACTTTTCCAGGAATTCATGTTTGAGGTGATTTTCAAGCCCGGGAGGTTGAATTTCGGGCCCGATAATTTGTCCAGGTTGGAGATGGGGGAGAACGATGGCTCTCTCGACGATCAACTGCCAGACGCTGACCTCTTCCGAGTCGAAGCTATCCTGGATTACTTGGCTGACATTGCCACCTATCTGACCACGAGGCAGTGCCCTCAGCACTACACCCCACTCCAGAACTGCCACTTGGTTGTCTGCACTGTCGAATACCAATTGATTGTGGGGCAGCTATACAAACTGGGCCTCGATGAGGTTCTGCGCAGGTGCGTACTTGACCACGAGCGCAACGCTGTGATGTGGGAATGCCACAACGATGTTGTAGGAGGGCATGTTGGGGCAAAACCCACCGCGAGAAAGGTACTCTAGGCTAGCCTATGGTGGCCGACGGTCCATGCAGACTGCAAGACATTTGTTAGGCGATGCGATGTCTGTCAGCGAACGGGGAGGCCCTCTCATAGGGACGAGCTTCCGTTACACCCGGTGCATGTGTTGCGGCCATTCGAGAAATGGGCCGTCGACTTCGTAGGTCCCATAGCCCCGGTCGCCAGACACTCCAAGGACCAATACATCATTACCACAACCGACTGCCTCACCCGGTGGGCCGAGGCGGCAGCGGTACAAGACTACACGGCGGATATCGCAGCATGGTTTATCTTTGAAAACATCATCAGCAGGTTTGGATTCCCATGAAGTTTAACCAGTGATCAAGGTACGCATTTCATTAACGACACGGTCAAGTCGCTGTTGGACACATTTATGATTCAAAATCACAAAAGCAGGTCGTACCACCCGCAGGCCAATGGTACTGTTGAAGCATTTAATAAAATTCTTGAAAGGGGCTTAACTAAGATCTGCAATGCCTAGCGCGATGATTGGGATGAGCGCCTACCCGCTACATTATGGGCCTACCGGACTACAGTGAAGCGTTTGACCAATTAGACCCCTTTCCAGCTAGTGTATGGCCGGGAAGCTGTGGTTCCCGCCGAGTTCACTATACCAAGTATTTTAATTGCCACATTCCTCAAGTTTTCTGAAGAGGAGTCGCTTTAGGAACGCCTCCACGAGCTACAGGAACTGGATGAGTCTCGGATCCTAGCCAAATTTCACTAGAAGGTTCAAAAGGACAAGCAGAAAGCATGGCACGACCGCCACATCAAGAACAAGACATTCCAGGTTGGCGGAAAGGTCCTCTTATATGACAACAGGTTTCAGAAGTTTCTAGGGAAGCTGCAGATGCACTGGCTAGGACCTTACTTTGTCATCGAGATTAGAGAGTCCGGCGCTGTTCGTTTGGCTCAGCTGGACGGTACTGTTTTACCGGGATGGGTGAACGACGCACGCCTGAAACCCTACCAGGAGTAAGTTTATTTCAGCATTCATCAATAACTCTCGCAACCGAGAGCACCCGTAGAGTAGCGTAGTTGAATAACTCTCTTGCAACCGGGATGAGCATATGTAGTGTTTTTCGTTCCCGCATTAACTGTCAATAATCGCTCTGTTGCGGGACCGCACTGCAACCGACTGTGGTCGGGCAGGGGCACGTCCAGTGTGTCATCCTCGTAGGATTCATAAACGTATTAGTATTAGTCCAGGTCATTTCAGTCAGTACTAGTGTCAGTCCGTAGGATCGTCTAGATTTGCACCATAAATTACCATAATTGGAAGTAACCTTGCCATAATCATTTTTCCATCATCCGCAGTTACCTCAGCCATCACGTTCGCCCATTTCCCCATGCCACCATCAGCAACTGTCAGAATACCCATTGGCACGCGATTGATTGCACGATTATCGCAGAAAATAATGCCAGCAGGAATTAACTCATTAGGGGGTCTCATCAACTCCACTTGTGCCAGGTGATGACATAACTTGCATGAAAACCAAAAGCACGAGAATGCTGGACCAGTTCAAATTAGAAATTGCAGCAGTACTAGAGCAGTTGAAGTCTCAAGATGCACAACACCAAGAGAGGATACCAAGGCGAATTCTACAGGTCTATCAGCGCCGAGCAAAAATGCTGAAGGATATCCCAGCCGTCACGGAACCAGAGCTCGACAGCAGAATCCACAAGACCGAGTCCCTGGTCGGGAAGTATGATAATGCAGCCCTGATCGATGCCAACCTTTCAGACACTTCCGAATTCCCATCCCTCCATTGGCAGGTGTATATGGAGCACTACTACATCCCAGCCGGAACTCAGCCAGCCGAGTGTTACCAGAGTTCAGGGGCCTTCAGCAATCGTCTTTGATGAACTTAAGAAATCTTCCGGTCTTCGGGACCACAGGGCCGACTCTGTAGTGCACACGCTTCCTCCTCAGCCACATCCATAATGGGTCCTTGTGGCTGAACGAGGAAATTCCCATTCACGTTGAGGATATTCATCGTCTCACAGGGCTTTCGTAGAATGGCGCAGACGTCTTGACTGCCTGTCAGACCTCCTCCAAGCGCGCACGAAAGTCGGGAGACGCAGACCTCTATGTTAAATATGGCACCCACCGGGGAGGGGGAAGGAGCCAAGATAGACCTCATCAATAAGCTCGAGATTATATTCACCTGCTACCTCATTGCCAGCAAGACAATGAGGCACTGTACCAAAGGTGAATGCACTCTGGACACTATCTCCATTGCAGAGCACTGTGTCTAGGGCACCAGGCTAAATTGGTGCTCCTTCTTGTTAAAAGAACTATTCGATGCGTGTGAGGAGAACTATAAGCGCACTACTACTTTTATTTATCGATATTTGATCGTTGCTTTTTCCATGTGGAAATGGCACACTCCCCTCATTCGGTTCCCAGTGGAGATTCCAGAGGGCCAGCCTCTCGTGATGAAGTTTGTTCCATGGAAGGTGTCGGCTGATTCAAGCACCAAACAGGTGAATTCCGAAGCATTCCGGAGCTGGTATGGGTTAATGACGGACGTCGTAACCAGCCAACAACGGGTGCCTAGAAACCTGTTAGATGACTACAGCGAGCAAGTGTGGTTTGGGGTAAGTCACAGGCATACTTACCTTCGACCCACTTGCGTGCCGGGGGACACCTTCCGCATGACGCCATTGAAATTCCAGCTGGACGATGCCACCTTCCATCGCGAAGTCTGTTCGTGGCCGGGGGTCACGAGGGAAACCTGCGACGGGATCCCCAGATACAACTTTGAGCGAATGTTGCCATTACAATAGTCTGCCGAGATGGATAAGGTAGTGCCACCACAGGAACTCCCTGAACCGCTCGTCCCCCTCGTCCGCCACTTCAACACACAGGTACGCAATTTCAATGCGGTGGCCCAGGTTATTTCCAGCGGTGCTGCTCTGTTCCCTTTATTTTTTGAGTTTCAGCTCACTCGCTCCACCGCACACCCCCATACTGCTCCTCTCACCTCCCCCATCCCCACTATCCTGTTTACCTCTGTGAGTCTAATCACGACCCCGATGGGCGAGAAAAGCAAGCCTACGGATCAGGGATAATTTTAAGGATGGAAAATTATCTTGAAGTTTAAAAAATTGGAAAATCTCACTAGTCCCTAATATGCAAACTATAAAATGTTTATTGATGTATTTGTAAAACTATTCAAATTTATAATGATATTATATATATTTTCTTTATAATGTTGGCGATTTTTAAGGTAAAATTATTTTATATTGTAAAATTTGGGCGAATCATTTTTATAAAAAAATGGAAATTGGCGAATCTTTTTTTTGGAAAAACTATGGAAAATTAGCCCACCTGCGAATATTAGCCCCTAAAATTTTCCATGCTACGGATCAAACAGACGCCCCTCAAGCCAAGAGGGCCCGCACCACCGAGGAAAATCCAGTGGTGGACCTCACTGCTGAAGATCCACCACTGCCACCGAGCACAGGGGTGCTGATTCAAGAAGAACCCCTCATTGACCCATCTAAGTTCATCAATATTCGCCTTCCACATCCCTCCACCACACCGTCCACTGCTCCATCCACCGTTCATCCGCCTACCACTTCATCCACCCCATCCAATTCATCTGCCACTGTGTCCGACCCCATCATCTGGGAACTCCTTGGTGGGGACCGTGGGGCCGAAGTTGACTCTAGTACTGCCGCGGTAGTACCACCGGTCGACCCAGCGGAAGAACCCCACATTTCTCTTACTGACATATTCACACAGTAGACACGCATTGTGTCCGACTCTGCCAAGGCTCAGCTTGAGCCAACGGTCCCTCCACAATCGGGCCACATTGATCAGCAAGAACGGCCGAATCTGAAGATGGCTGACTCAACGCACCCAGAGGCCACGCCACCATCCCCTGTCGAGCATTCTAACCGACCAGTTGCCAATGGGCAACCCTTGCAGGAAAGGAGGCCGGAACAGGGCGCTTCAGGGACCGCCACCTTAGAGACCTAGGATACAACTCAGCTGTACTTATTTATTCAAAGGGCGGCCCAGCAAGCCGAAAGGCTTCATTCGGAGCTCCAACAGTGGTGGGACGAGCAGCAACAGCAAATTACTGCGCTTACTGAACAATGCGACCAGCTCCAAATGGCACAGGAGCAGCTGGAAGGACAGCTAAGCAACGTCACTCAGGTGTTTTCCGAACTATGGTCGCATGTCAGGGATCATTACCCTCAGTTGCCTCCCGATGTCACGAAGACCAGCCTCGTCGTACAGGCTTTCCACCTCCGGATCGCGTACAACGGCCTGCACAGGGAGAACCAGGAGCTTCACACAGCGTTAGCTGCACGACTAGCGCTACCCGACCCCGAGATTGTATATTCCGCCCAGGTTGCAGCTAAGCAGGGCCAGGCCACTCAAATGCAGGCGACCCTTAAATCTACGGCGCGCGAGGCTTACGACCTCCTGAAAGGTCTGTAGGAGTGTTCACTAACCATTACAGTCAAAACGCAGCCCATTTCTGCGCAGCTGCAGCAGATTTCAAGGGAAATTCAGGAGACTTCGGACCCCGTGAGGTTGGACCAATTATATGCCCAAGCGGACAAGCTCGAAGTTCAGATTCAGTAAACCGAGGCCAACTCAGCGGTGGCCAAACGGGTAATTCGGGAACTCCGCCCACCCATTCAATCCAGTGCCCGATCAATGCAACAACTAGTTGCCGACGCCGAAAACCAGCTTAACACTGTGTTCGGGGCCGTCCCGGTGCACATAGAGGAGGCCATTGTCACCAAGATCACTGAAGAAACAGATTCACTGATGCAGGGGTGGCAGCAAGCTGTGTCGGCCTTCACTGAGCTCAAAGCTACAACGTTTTGCAAAGTCTCGGAGTTGGGGCCCTTGTTTGAACAACTGCCTGGAGGCGCACAACGAGAGCAGGAACAAGCTGAAGGCGCACAACGGGAACATGCACAAGATGAAGCCACACAGGGCGAACAGGGCACGAGATCTAGTGGGGCAATGGAGATAGAGATTGTCATTTGTGATTGACTCGGGGACGAGTCAAGAAATTGTGGTCGGGGCCTGTTGGGGCCCTTGTTTTGGAAATCGATTTTGAATATTTTGAATTTTGAAAACAGGAGGGATTTTTAGGTTGTGGCATGATGACACATGGCAAACGCGACCATGTCGCAACTACAACAAGTCGCGGAGCTATCGAGGCGGCGCAGAAGCAAGAGATAGTTGAAGAAAGCAGATGCATGAGGATATATAGAAGAAGACAGAAAGCGGAACACGCAGACAATAGGAGAGAAGCTGGAAGCAGCTAAAGAAGAACACAAAGAGGAACTAACAGTTGCGATAATGGGTGAATAAATAGCAGTCACCCGGCCGAAATAAGATATGTGCAACAGGAGAAGGAATGCAGAGCGACAGAAGGAGATCGGCTAGGAGGTCTCTGTAGTTCCTAGGGTTCTCTCATTTACCTTTCTGTTATGTAAGGCATGTGTATCAGACTGTAAGCTCTCCTTGCGGAAGCTACATAACTATGAATGTGGGTGAAGATATCAATACAATTGCAGGTTGTCGTCCTATTGCGTAATTCTTATGCATGCATGCTGGTTATGGTGATTTAAAATTTTATTTTCTTAATACCCACTCACTTTATGAATGTTCTTGCATATATACATATGTTTATGCAATCAATTCAATAATAATCATGAGTTGTGGATTCTTCCCCTGCTATTGATCTATTCCCCTTCTGCATGTGGTTGTGGCATGCCTCGGGTGAGACTCTCTGCTCCTCGGAGTAGGGTGATAATGCCGGCATGGTTCTAGACTACAACGGATTCCTTTGTTGGCCTCAACCCTCGAACCTGGGTCTTGCCTGCGAGACTTGTTTCCTCGCCAACATCTTCCTTCAATAGTTTCATGAGATAATCGAAGACTCCTTGACCTAGAAAAAAACTTCATCCAATCAAAAAATCATCCCTTTCCTTATTCTACATATGATAACCTTCTAACACTATCTTCGACCTAGAATAATAGCATTAGAAATAACAAAAATTTTATGTAGCAGGAGTTTCGACCTAGTAGCAACATAAAATTCGACCTAGTAGCAACATAATATTCGACCTAATGACAACTGGCAACAACAACTGAACTTCAACCTAGTTGCAACACTTAGACCGAAGCAGTACTTCTACCTTGAAGCAATACTTCAACCCTGACCTTGAAGCAACACTTCAACCCTAAAGCAATATTTCGATCTTGTTTCATTAGCCCAGAAAATCCAAACGTGGGAGAGATAAATGCACCAAAAACTTCGATCTTACACTTCTTCTTCCTCCACTACAATTTCGTACCTCTTTGCAAGTTCTTCTTGGATATCAAACATGTGTGAGAGTGTATGTCTCAAATGAATCAAAATGCACTGTACATGTACCCTTTTCTCGAGTTCAAATTACCTTCTTATAGGCCGAATTGAACAGGTAAGGGCCGACTTGGTGTGGAGGTAAAAAATTACATATTTAACTAAAAAATAGTTTTTTTTACATGATTGAGAATCCAAATAAGGATGTTATTAAATGTACAATGAATCTAATGACTAATTATAAATCCTAGAAGTCCTCAATGTGGGATTTGACCTTAAACAGAATGACCCAAGCATGAAACCCATGCTTTAATATGTCATAATAATAATAATAATAATAATAATTTATTTTTATTTATTTTGATAAATACATTTAATTATGAACTCAAATACACTTATGAAGACTTAACCTTGTTACATTAGTCAATACTCCCTCTTAAGTAGGTTGTTATTCATAATGAAACATACATGTACAAGTACAAGGAAGATCTCAAAACAAATGAACCATGAAGAGTGTAGACACCACAATTCCATGGAAGAGATTTCTGACCAGGGCAATCTATCCAGGTCCTTGAATAGTTTAGGCACTCACGGTGCCACAAACTATATTCTTTACCAAGGAAATATATCTGGGTGGTAATAGGATGGACTAAATGTTTCAGCCTCTCTAGGTACAGTCAGGCTTACTTTCTAACCATCAACCTAGGGTTCCATGTGCCTAATGCAAGATCAGAGCTCTATGACCAACAACAACCTCCCTACTTCAGGAACTATAAATCAACACATATTTTCAACCAAATGTCCTCCTAGGAAATGTGTATCACACACAAAGCCTCAACACTCCCGATTATTCAGATTGGTAGCGAATCCTTCCTGATCAAATAGGTCGGTAACAACAAATATCTCCCTATAAAAAAAATTGGTAACAACAAGCATGTAAAACATGTTTGCAAAAATCTGAGATATTTACCTGTACAAATACAAAACCAATTGGTAAAAATATTTCAAATGCACATAAGTAAATAAAAAACTTCAGGTTCTTCAAACATCTTTATGTTGCTTCTCATGTTTTCACAGTAGGACTTAGATGCTTCCCAAACGAATCTTGACAAGAGATTCCTCAACCATACAACTTCCTTTCCTAATTGTCATGCATCAACATATTCTATAATCAGATCTTGCTTTCCTTCATTCAACAACACCTAAATATACATTCTCTAATTTATTCTTCAAGGTATTCATCATGAATATATTATTCCCTCCCTCTTAACTAGGGAGATTTCTTCTATCTAGGATCCCTCTTAACTTAGGGAGATAAACTTATTTTTATGACGTTGAAGAATATTTCATGGCTTCCATCCTTCTTATCGTATTTATCTTGATCATCTTACTTCATCATGCTTATCAAATCATATTTTCTTACGAACATCTTCACCATCTTGAAGATTATGCACCTAAAAAACTTAGATAACAAATACAACCAAAATCGTAGAAGGATGAATTTAATCATGTCATAATAATATAATAATGGAACACCAAATACCTAAACTTAGATAGGTTCATAATCAATAAGAGACACATACTTCTATACTTCAACTTCTTTCTTGGGCTTTGTCATAAACCCTAGATCACATAATTAAAATTTAAATTAACTCAATAGAGATATCAATCTCAATATATCTATGGTTTCAATATTTTCTTCAGAGATATGAAAAACTCTTCTATGAAATATTTCAAACCCTATAATAAATTCGAACAAGTACCTTTCTACAATGCATCTAACAACTTTCATAATTCATATGTTAGACTTCTACTAGGATTTAATGCAAAACCTAGATTTCATCAATGAGACAATAGGCCTCAATAATCAACACCAATCACAATCTCAAGTTTCAATAATATGACTAACTTTTCACATAATCACATTTGAAACAATCATATCCTAGAATATCAAACTTCGACTAGGGCTTAGTTACAAACCATAGAACTATGATCATCAACATTATAGATATTTAGGATTCCATATTTATGCATATCACAACAACATATATCAAGAAAACCCAAGACATAAATGTCAATACATTAAATTTAAACATATAATAAAATTGATTAGGTTATGGTTTTGATCAGACAGACATACACCTAGGGTTTCATTCCTAAGATATTTACTCTAGATATCATAAGGGTTTTTCTCATAAACCCTAATTTACCAAAGCCACTAGAGGTCTATGATTATCAACATCACCATCCAACCCTATGGGTTTCCATAGCCATACCAAAACCCCAAACATCAAAACTTCAAACATCAAAAGTAAAATTTTCTTAGACTTTACCAATAACCCTAATTAGGCTAGGGTTTCTCACATTATCATTGGCATACCCTTAAGTTAAGGTTTTATAGAGAACCGTTTTAGGGTTCTATAAGAATGATCAAAGATATGAGGAGGGTAGATTTATCTAAATATTAATCACCCGATAAAAAATATTTATGATTCAAAAGAGATAGACACAACAATGTTAGTGATGTAGAAAAAATCATTAAAAAGAATGAATATAATTTTATCAAGAAAGTAAAAAAGTTTATGGTTTAAGTCTCACCTGAGAGTTATTTATTAACAAACCTCGTAGTTCAAATTCTTTGTATTGTGATATATTCTTTATAACCCTTTAGTAGATCATTAGGCTTTCCTGAACAAAGAAAAATATAAAAGAAATGTAATTAGCATCTAGTATGAACACACCTAAATAAGAAAGGGAAACAAAATATGAAAAGGTAATGCAAGGAGTAAGATACTTATCTTTGGAAAATTTTGAGGGATCCCTCTTAATCCAATCTTGAGGGATACCTATAGCCTTATAAAAATAATAAAAAAATGTTTTTCCAAATCATGTTAAACTTATAAACACTAGAACTCAAATTACAAATGAAAAACAATTAAAACTTGTAGCAAATGACTTAGTAGTGCAAGTCCCTTATTTCCGATTCTTTGATTTTGTTATTCTTAGGAGATTTGTCTTTGAAAATATTTTATGGATCCATATATCTCTTCTTATTCTTAGGATTTTTAGGACATTCACTTTTATAGTGACCCATTTTGTGACACTGGTAGTATTCTATCTTGGATAGGTCTACCTTCCTTCTTGGCCCTTTAGATTTCTTGAAGTTTCATTTCTTGTGATGAGCAGAGTAAGCATTTGAAAATTTCTCTTAATCATTCTATTTGTTGGTTACTAATGAAATTATCATATCTTCTTGAATGCATGAATTCCATAACTCCTCTAATGAAGGAGTTTCTTTCCAACTATTGATCCCTGAAGAAAAGGCACTCCAAGAGGATGGAAATCCCAATAATGCATCAAGCACTAACTCTTTTTCATGTATTATCTCTTCTATGGATTGAATCTTATCTATAATTCTATATATCTTTACAAATAAGGAAGACAAAATATCATCCTTTATCATTTTCGTGTCTCTTAGTTCATTCTTAAGACTTGCAACTTGACGAATATTCTTGATGGTGAACAATTTTGATAAGAATTCATACATTTGTTGAGCGGAGTCTATGCTGGAAATGTATGGGATAAGATTATCCTTTATACCATCTACAATTAAGCTCATAGAAAATATATATGACTCTCTAAACTTTTCTTTATCTGCACCACTATATCCTTCTGTAGGTTTCTTCACTTCTCCTTTGAATAGATCCAAGACTTTATTCTTTTCAAGGATGAGGTCCATCCTTTTCTTCCATGCATTGCAATTTGATGCTACTTCTAATTTGTTATCTACCTTTATTGTGTTAGAAATTGTTCTTGGAGATAGTAAGATTCTTTTCTTATATGATCCCGTTTGATGACCCTTATTTAATCTTCTTGAGACTCTGTATTCTTCTTTCAATAGATCTTCAGGCTGCCTTTTTCCTTCTTCTTTACCTTAGTTCTGATTCCATGTTAGAAAATTAGAAAGGTAGAAATATTTTATTTAATATGATAATTACTTGTGATTTTATTATGTTCTTATTAACTTTTTGGTGTTCTTCTTTTATCTTAGTTCATCAATAAATTACCAAACCATAGCATGAAGATCAAAGGCACCAGATGTAGGCAGAAATCCAGGGAAAAACCCTAATCTAGGGGAAAATCTAGTCAACAACTCTTCCTTCAATATTTTCACGAGATGATCCAAGACTCCTTGACCTAGACACAAACTTCCTCCAATCACCTAGTCAACCCTTTCCTTCTTCTACAAATGATAACCTTCTAGCACTATCTTCGACCTAGAATAGTAGCAAAAAAAATAGTAGCACTTCGATGCAGTAGGATTTTAGACCTAGTAGTAGCGGTAACTCCGACCTAACAAGAATTGGCAACAAAAACTAAACTTTGAATTAGTTGCAACGCTTGACCTTGAAGCAGTACTTCGACCCTGAAATTGAAGCAACACTTCGCCCCTGAAGCAATATTTTGATCTTGTTGTAGTAGCCCGAAAATCCACACGTGGGATAGATATATGCCCTATAAAATTTGATCCCGCACTTCTACTTCCTCCACTAAATTTCATACCTTTCTGTAGCTTCTTCTTGGATATCGAACTTGTGTGAGAGTGTATGTCTCAAATGAATTGAACTACACTATATATATGAACTTTTCTGGAGTTTGAATTACCTTCTTGTAGGCCGAGTTGAACATTCAAGGGCTGAATTGGTGTGGAGGTGAAAAATTACATATTTGACTAAAAAATAATCCTTTTTACATGATTCAAAAGCTCAAGGAGAGTCTTATTAAATGTAAAATGACTCTAATGACTCAGTATAATTCCTAGAAGTACTCAATGGGGAATTTGAACTTAAACATGATGAACCAAGCATGAAACCCATGCTTTAATAAGTCATAGTAATAATAATAAAAAATTACTTTTCTTTCTTTTGATAAATACTTTTCATTAGGACTCAAATACAATTACGCAGTTCGAACCTAGTTACATTCTTCAACAATTTGTAGATGGCGTGAATCGTAATTTTTTGAGTGTAAGTTAGATGTGTGAAAAAGGTTGTGATGTCCTATTTAGAGCTCAAGACCGTGAAATCGGGTCCACAACTACTGGGAAGATTCTGGCTAAAGGAGTTCAAAAAAAGAATAATGTATGTATATTGAAGGAAGATAGTGAAGAATGCTACATCAACAAACAAGATAAATCATGGCTATGGCATAGGAGATTGGGGGATCTCAATTTTGATCACATTTTCAAGCTCAGTAAGAAGAGAGAAGTTAGATATACAGTAACAATAAATAAGCCTCAAAACACTGTTTTCAAGTCATGTCAAATGGGAAAAAAAAGATGAAAATCATTCAATGTCAAAGATAAACGATCATGTAGTAAGCCTTTACATCTAGTTCATATGGATTTTTGTGGGCCTTCTAGAACAGAAGCACCAAGAGAAGAGAAATATTTCATGTTTATAATTGATGACTATTATAAACTGACATGGGTTGAATTCATTAGAAATAATTAGAGGCATTTGAGAAGTTCAAGATATTGAAGGAACTGGAAGAGAACCAAACAAGGTGTAAGATAAAGTACATAAGGTTAGACAAAGCAGGTGAATTTACTTCAGATGAGTTTGCAGACCTATGTGATGAAATTGGCATAAACGACATTATATTATTGCAGAGACACCTCAAAAAAATGGAGTTGCAGAGAGACAAATATATCTGTTCAACAAATGGCCTAAGCCATGATGCAAGAAAGAAACATTCCTAAAAAATATTTGGAAGAAGCAGTACATACATCAATACATATTCTCAACAAGGCACATCTCAGACCAAACTATGATAAGGCACTTTATGAGATGTGGCACAAAAGCCAACATCAATCAAGCATTTTAAAGTATTTTGGAGTAAATGTTATATAAAAAATAATGATGAAAATATAGGGAAGTTTGTTGCTCGATCAGATGAAGGAATATTTTTGGGATATTCATAAAAAGTAAGGGATGTAGGTGCTATAATAAAAGATTTCATAAGATTGTGGAATGCATAGATGTAAAGTTTGATAAAGGGCTATCTGATAAGAACAAAAGAACAAGTTTTATTAATCCTCCAGATCATCACCATCATGATAATAAAGAAAATTAAGTACAAGATGAGGACTTAGAAGATAAAAAAAATCATTCAAAAAGACCCTCAACATATAATCAAAAGAATCATCCTGAAATTCAAATTAAGGGAGATAAAAGTGAAGGACTACAAACAAGGAGGAAACTAGCAGAAAAATCAGACCAAGTTCATATTGCTATGCTGTCAGAGATTGAACCAAATAAATTTGATGAAGCAAGAAAAGAAAAGAACCAGATAGATGTTATGAATGATGAGTTAGAACAAATTAAAAAGAGCAAGACTCGGGATCTAACATTAAGACTAATTGGGAAGAATTTCATTGGCACAAAATGGGTATTCAAAAACAAGATGAATGAACATGGTCAAATTGTTAGAAACAAAGCCAGACTAGTGTGCAAAGGTCAATCACAAGTCAAAGGTCTTGATTATGTTGAAATTTTTTTATGAGTTGCGAGATTGGAGGTAATCAAGATGTTTTTGGCCTTTTTTTGTTTATATGGTTTCAAAGTGTACCAAATGGACGTAAATTATGCTTTTCTAAACCGAGAAATTGAGGAAGAAGCCTATATGGAACCATTTGAAGGATTTATATTATCATATAAGCCTAATTATGTTTGCAGGTTGAAGAAGGAATTGTATGGTATTAAACAAGCACCATGAGCATGGTACTCTAGACTGGACAAGTACCTTAAAAAACAAGGTTTCAAGAGAGGAGGAGATGATAATAATCTGTACATAAAGATTTATGGAGATGAATTACTAATTGTGGTTGTGTATGTGGATGATATCATGTTTGGCAGAAATAAAGATCATCTAGTAAAATTATTTTATGAAGATATGAAGTTTGAGTTCGAGATGTCAATGATTGAATAGCTTAACTTTTACCTAGGGCTGCAAATCATACAAAATTATTGAGGCATATTCATTTCTCAAGAGAAATACCTAAGAGATATGTTGAAAAAGTTTCAAATATAAGGCTGTAAACTTGTCTCAACCCCCATGGAAACTGGATGAAAGCTATGTACAAATGATGAATCTCCTGATGTGGACCAAAATATTCATAGATCTATGATAGGAAGCCTGATATACCTGACAACTTCTAGACCAAATATAATGTTAGCGGTTGGATTAGTGGAAAGATACCAATCATTACCTAAACAAAGTCATCTATTAGCAAAAAAGAGTATATTTAGATATTTGAAAGGGACTACACACTACAGAATATGGTATCCAAAAGTTAAGCACTTTACATTGAAAACATACATATATGCAGATTTGGCCAGTTGCGTGGATGACATAAAAATTACAAGTGGTGGTGCATTATACCTAGGAGAGTATTTTCTTGCATGGCTAAGCAAGAAACAATCATCAGTTTCTCTATCTACAAAAAAAACTGAATACATATCAATGAAAACTTGTTGCACACACTTGTTTTAGATGAAACAAACACTATAGGATATGGAGGTCAATTTCAGTGAACCTATATCTATCAATTGCGATAATACAAGTGTAATAAGACTTTCGAAAAATAAGGTGCTTTATTCAAAGACTAAACATATCCCTATAAAGTACCACTTTCTCAAAGATAAAGTGGTCGAGAAAATAACGAAGATGGAATACATACCCACAAAAGAAAAAATGGCAGATATATTTACAAAGCCTCTTGCAAGAGAACTGTTTGAATATATAATAAATAAGGTAGGGATAGTTCCTGCAAATTCCTTTCACTAATGTGACTTCAAAATGAGAATCTAAAATATTATAAAGAATATGAAATTGAGTGCACGATCTAATGGGGATATCACACGTGTAGAAAGGAGTAAAGAAGAGGAACAAGAAGCATATTATGATTATGTCAAGAATTTGAAGCATTCAATAAACATCAAGAACAAAGGAATATCATCAAATTGTGAGATCAATTCATCTTCCTCATGAGAAAAGAAACTTCATTCAGGTTCATAATGCAAAGTTTCATTCTTTAAATTAAATTTTTATGGAAATGTACTTATCCTGTATACAAGCATGTAAGTAAATATTTTTAATGAACATAGTCATGTTAGACATTTTCTTATATGGCCTAAACATGTTGAAGATGAGTCTAGCACATTGAACCTTATATTGGCATCATGGGATATTTTTTTTTCAAAACTCTTCAGCTTCTCATAAATCTAAGAAGGTATATGGGATGTTACAATTTATTTTATGAAACTCATGTATTCAACTGACCTTTGATCTATGAAGAAAGAAAAACTAAGATATATTCAAACATGTATGCTACCATCAAGCCTAGAGGAGCATATTTTATTCATATTTGTGTCAAGTTTCCAAGAAGTCATCATCATGAAGAATCATGAGATTGGCATCTGAACCACACTATTTGCAAATTTCATATGAAGAAATCTAGCTCAACAGAAGATCAAGTACAAATTGTTGCAAATGATTATTTCATGCATAGATCCTTTCACGATTGCATAGAACTTCTACTCAAGAAAACTATGAACATGCTTCTACAATTAAAAATGCAACATGTGATTAAACTACATTGTTGCACCTTAATGCATAATTAGGATCCCTATAAATCCTTCAACATTGTATAAACACAAAGATTTGAATGCTATATTTTTTGACCAAACTCATGCATGAAAATGGTGAATGCTTGATAAAGTAAGACAAATCCATCATCAAAAGAAGAAATATCTTGAAGTGCTTCAAAAAAATGATTGAACTAAATATATTTTTGTTTATCAGATGGAAATCCACATAATCATAGGGACATGAGGGTAGAATTAACTCATCAAGATCTCATCTCTATATTCAAACAAATCAACAATTTACTGACACTAGTCTATGATCAAAATGATTAATCCTTTTGATACAAAATTGGAAATTGCATTAAATGCAGACAAGGGAAATTCTCCATATCTCTGGGAGAGGACTCTTTTAACACAATGCTGTGTGTAGATCCATGAAGAAAATAAGCAAAAATAAAAAGGGGGAAAATATAGAACTAAATTTAAGCCACAAATTAATAAACTCAGTACAAAGAATACAAACAATGAAAGTAAACAATAAAATCAAAATTCAAAACATTTGCAAAGGTATTCCACTAGAAAAGGAGAATACATGCAACATGACATGAAAATGGAGAGAAAACGAATTTGCTTGAGGAATCATTATACAAGGTTGAAAAGGAAAGAGATGCATAAAATAATTTTTCTCATCAGACTCAAGCATCCTATTGAGACTTTGCAACAGGAAATAAATACAACAAGATAATATAAACATGATCCCGCTTAAATGGATAGATTAAATGGCAAATAGAAGTCAAATTAGGTTGTCAACATCCAAGCACTATACTAGTGGATGAAAAGGATTATCAGCATGAGGAAGAACATCCTTTGGGCGGTACATCCACAGACATAAGATTATTCTATATAGAAAATAAAATGTAGTTCTTTTCTATATTGGCCAAGGAACTTTAAGAACCAAATGCATCACAATTTATCATTTTGGCTTGCTGCAACCAGTTCCTCTGCCGCTTCTCGAAGGACATGAAAACTAGGTGAATGTGAAACTAGGCAAATATAGTTGTCCACAAAAGTATTTGGAGGAATTCGATAGGCCTCAACAATATCATCACTGACTGGACAATTAGGAACACAAATATATGAAGGAAACATGAATGATCTAAATAAAAGAAACAATCTTTACACAACATAAAGAGACTTAAGGAGTTTATAGAACACATACTTGTAACAACAAGTAAATGCACGAACCAGTTCAAATGGTAACACATGCAAATGAAATGATTATGAAAGGGAAAATTTTAGGGTGGGCTAATATTTTATGTTTTTATCAAAAAAAATGATTCATCATTTTTATAAAAAATAATTTACCCAAATTTTATAGTATACAATTACTTTAAAAAGGGTCAATATTATATATTATCTAATATAAAATAATTATAAATCTAAATATTTTTTCAAAATTATCATCAAACATCTTAAAATTTTGATATTAAGGACTCATAAGATTCACCAAAATTACTAAACTTTAAGATAAACTTCCATCCTTAAATTTTTTTATGGAACAAAGTGAGAACAAGGTGGCATAAATGACATACCTAGTAGGTTAGAGTGTGATAAAATGAGAGCAAAATGGCAGGAGACAAAATGATAATAAGTCGTGGCGGATTCATTATTATTTTTCTGGAGCCACATTATTATTTATCTCGTAGAACCTCTAGCACAACATTATTTCATGGCGTTATGATAGATTGGCTATATTGGACATTATAATGTGGGTGACAAGTCTGTAAGAAGGAGCTAGTGGTATTTTCAAGGAAGCTTGTTATCTGCATAACTCCAAGAACGTTGAAAAAATTGTTATATGGCACATATTATTGCATAGCTTCAATTTCTAGTACCAGTTCACATTATCATATGGTTTAGTTTAACTATTATATAAGACACTTGACACATATTGTGTGTTTAATAATTGGAGCATGCATTGAAGATAACTATTTGATGGAGTTCTGGTCGAGCGAACACATTTTTTTTGGATCACCGGTGAATGAACAAGGTATGAAGTGCATTACACAGGATGGGAGGTATTAAAAATGATACGTATTTTATTAAAAATACTGTGAGCATTCATATTATTATTACACACTATATTTCAACTCACACAATCATTCTCCTTAGGAGAGAAAATATTATCCTACAAGTCTGGAGGAAGCTGCAATCTGAGAGTGAAATTATTGCCTGTGCGAACCACCGATTCATCCTCAGTAGATATGGCATTGGAAGTGGAAGTCAAGTATGCTATGATGCTTTTTGACAACTGAAGAAATGAATCCTTAGGCTCGTATGTGGTTGCCATTACGGTGAACATTCAGATATTCAAATGTTCATGACGTGGTTGCGAGTATGTAATGAAATGAAGTCTCAATAATTGGCTTTTCCTTGCGTGCAAGATATTTTTTTTAATAATAACTATAAAAATTTGGTGATGGAAAATATAGAAGATCTAACAACAGTTTTAGTGTTGGTTTTGGATGACATTGCATGGTTTTTTCTTTGCAACACATTTTCAACATTGTTCTTAATTCTTTTTAGCTTCGATAATTACTCTCAAGATTGTCAATGAATTCTAATAAGGACCACAACAATTTACAAAGGAGGACACTGTTTTATGTTCATCATGGCATATCTTTGACATTGATTAGGGTTTTATTCCCTATTTAAACCTATGAAAATTATCCCATATTCTCCTAGTTTGGTGTATAATTTGGTATTCAAAAGGTTATCTCGTGGATAGGAGTGCATGATCAATATCTTCGAATCATCAATTGTTGCAACAATAAATACAATTGTGTAGAAAGGAAATTATACAATTTCAAAACCCCTTGTCATGGATGTCAAAAGGGGGAGGTAAGAAAAGGTATGGAGGAGAAAAACAAGAGAAACAAAGGAAAAGTAGCGACGAAAGAGTAGAGGTTTGGAGGATAAGCAAAAGAGAAACAAAGGCAGAGCAACCGCGAAAGAGCAGAGGTATGGAGGAGAAACACAAGAGAAAAAAAGGAAAAGAAGTAGTAAAAGATCATATGTATGGAGGAGTAACACAAGAGAAGCAAAGAAAAAGCAACAACGAAAGAGACATTTTTGTCCAGAATAAGGAATTGTTGTGTTTCCATTAATGCCAAAGGGGAAGATTTTTTATAATATTGACATTGATGTAAAGTTCATTCATCTTGAAATATTGCTTGGAATGTTAAGGGTGAAAGTGACGTGAAGTGAAAAAGCTATATTAATTAATGTGAAGGATGAACATTCTTAAATAAATATGTTGATTGGTTATTTTGATGTAAAAATGGGGCATGATATATTGAGATACAAGTTGGAAAAACATATATTTTCATTAAAAAAAAAAATGTATGGTACAAGCTTGGAAAATGTAGTTAATACAAAACTGATTTGTCTCTTGTACTCATTACTGGTGAGATTTTTTATTTCAACTCTATTTTGTATTACAAATTTTGTTTTTAAGATATGAAAATGAAGAGACAATTTTGTGAACAGTTTAGAAAACCAAGAGACAATGTATCATTTCATATTCCTGCAGAGAATACAAATAACCAATAATTCCTGCGTATAAAAGGTACACTGTTGTATGGAAAAATAAATTTGGAAGTGAAGCAGTCTGCATGAGAAAGTTGATGAGCAGCAACATAAGAGGCACAAAGTTGAAAATGATAAGTAGTGAATAATTGCAGTAGACTTGACAACATAATTGTATATCAGGTAACCAACGCTTTTGACTTGATATTGTGCTTGAGAGATTGTTGTCCCTTTCTATGTTGTAGCTTGATAAAGAACATGTTGTATCCTGTTGAGGTAGGAGCCTCCTGTGGCTAAATTTGTGGGAATTGGAGCTTCCTTTGAGGTAGGAGCCTCTAATATGATGTAATAAGGAGTAGTAGCTTCCTTCACATAAATTTTAGCCTAAAATTTGTGGTTTTCTCCCTTCGTGGTTTCCACTTATATCTGGTGTCTTCATGTGTTGGTTCTTGAATGTCTTGTGAATGTTCTTGAATTATTGATAAGAATATTTGCAAATTTCTCTCTCTGAAACTGTGAAAGGTGTAGAAATTGAATACAAAATATGTATTTCCTGGATTCTCTTGATCTAAAAATTATATGCCACTGTTAAATACAGAATCACTTCTACAAAATATTGGCGGAATTTTAACAACAATTGCCAATCACAATATCAAGAAGAAAGATCAATCACACATAACACAGATAATTTACAGGGAAATCTTATAGCTAAAAACCCCACCATCATATATTATGTATATATCATGGATCATGAAACAATATCATACAAATCTCCAATCCAAGAGCTCTCAGTACATCATACAATTGTCTCACACTGTCATACAAAAATTGGCAAGTTCCTTAGCCAATTTACTGTCTCCAGACAACCTACCTCTACTGTGCAATCCCAGATGAAAGAAATCCATGAATGAATGGACTCCTGCTTGCCTTGACTGTGCAATCCTCATTGGCACATCCAATGTGTGTGTTGTTTCATGTGTGCAACCGATAATGTCACAACTGATAGTTAATCTGTCCTTTTCACCTACATCTCAACTAGGTCTCCACCGGATCTGACATGAATGTAGTTAACAATAGTAAATCTTCAGTTTCATTTGAGACCACAGAATGTGAATTAATTAATAATTAATTCACTTGATCTCTCACTAGTATATCTTTAGTTACAACTAGCACAACTGAGTTTAACTCACTTAACTAAGTTAAACTACTTTACAACTTTCATAACTACACTTCCAACTCTGTTATAACTTCGAATCACTCAGTTACAACTAAGTCCACTTGTATGTCCCACCAACCAACCACTCAACTCGAAATTCCTATAGCTAACTGATTTTCCACTTCAGTTAACTATTTCCAAGTGCTCATTGAGAATAGATTATTGTTAATTGTCCAACTAATATTAAGGGATAATAATAGCCGACATGCATCTATAAATAGACATAGAATATATAAATAGAACTTGCACATACATCTCTAAATAGACCTCATCTATAAATAGAATTTGCTCATGCATCTATAAATAAAAATCCACCTAAAAATAGCCTGAGGCTCCATCCTAGTGTAGGTGCATAATTTTTACTAGGATCTTCTTGTTGAATCTCAACACTCCCTCTCAATAAGAAAGGGATTTTCCTTCACCGTGATCCTGTCTATATGGTATTCGATTTTTCTCCTGGTGAGCACTTCGTCAGAATATCTGCATCCTGATCTTCTATAGGAATGTACTGAAGCAACATGATCTTCCTTTGCATTCAATTTTTGATATGATGATACCAGATATCTATATGCTTAGATATATCTGAAACACATGATTAATCAAGAGGTTAATGCAAATCTGATTATCACAATGAACCATTGTTGGATCTAAATGAGAACCAAACAAACCAACCAAGATATTTCTCATCTAGATAGCCTCACATGCAGCTTGACTCGCTGCCATGTATTCTGCTTCCGCTGAACTGAGTGCCACGGATATATGCTTCCTGCTATACCAAGAAATAGCTGTATATCTAATGTTAAAGATCCCCCCTGATGTGCTCTTTCTATCCGATGGGATACCTGCCCAATTTTCATCTGTGAAGCCATGCAACTTCACCTCATTCATTTGTCTGTACCATAAACCATACTCATATTTTCCTCTCAGGTATCTCAAGACATGCTTGCCTGCCTTCCCAAAGAGCTTGGTAGGCTTAACCATCGCTTGACTTAGCTGGTTAACCGCATAGCAAATGTCTCGTCTCGTGTTCACTAGATACATTAGCGAACCCACTAACTGTCTATAGATAGTAGCATCCACTACCTCTCCAGAAGTAGCATCCTCTTTCCTCCAGTTTCCTGGAAGAGAAGTATCCATGGGTTTGCAACCCTCCATGTGAAACTTACCCAGTATCTCCCTTGCATACTTTCCTTGAGACACAAAAATTTCACCATCTCGCGATCATATTTCAAATCCAAGGAAATAATGAAGGAGACCCATATCCTTCATCTCGAACTCCTTTGCAAGGTCCTCCTTTCATGCGTGTATCATCTACTCATCACCAGTCAATATTAAATCATCAACATAAAGAAAAATGATTAAAATCTTACCCTCCACCACAATTTGGTATAGGTTTGCATCCGCTCCACTTTTGGTGAAGCCCAGTTTGGTGAAATAACTGTCTATCTGAGTGTACCAAGCACATGGTGCTTGATTCAGCCCATACAACGCTCTTTTGAGTTAACACACATGCGACTCACTGCTGAAGATCTCAAACCCTTCATGCTGCTCTATGTACACCTCTTCCTCAATGATCTCATTGATAAATGAAGTCTTCACATCCATCTGATGAGTGCATCAGCCCATCTACGCTAAGAGAGCGAGGATGGTCCTTATGGAAGAATACCTTGCGACAGGTGCAAAGGTTTCTTCATAATTTATCCCCTCGATCTGTGAGAAGCCCCAGGCCACAAATCTGGCCTTGTATTTCTCAACACTCCCATCAGCAACTTGCTTTACCTTGTAGATCCATATCGAACTTACCACTGATTTATCAACTGGCCTTGGAACAATTTCCCAAGCACTGTTTTTGAAAATGGAGTCATACTCTCCACCATTGCATCTACCCATGTGGGCTCCTGCACTTCTTCCTGAAAGGAAGATGGCTTAGTCACAATACATTTTCTCCTGAGAGCCATGTATCTAGTAAATCGGTCAGGAGACTCTCTTTTTCTGCGCTGTGAAGTAGGGGCACCTACATTCTGCGCAACATCAAGTCTCAACCTATCAGCTTCTGTGGTATGCCTTCTGCCAGTTCTGATGTTTGGATTTGCGTGAGTGGACTCCTCCACTCCATGAACATCCTCCTGTGTTTGATCCACATCTAGAGACTCATATTTGGTAACCAACAGTTCCTCCTCCACATGCAAGTCTATCTCCCTATCAAGCGACAACCGCATGGCTTTCCCCTCATCGAATTTTGTATCCTGTCACATAATAGTCATTTAAATATTAGGAAAATACACACGATAATTATGGGGTGTTTCTATGTACCCCAAAAAAATCCCAATTTCAGCAGTCAACTCCAATTTCTTCTTGATGTTCTTGGTCACATGCATATAAACAGATGAGCCAAAAATGTTAAAGTGTGAAACATTTGGTTTCTTACCAGTGAAAGCTTCTTCATGTGTACTCATGCCAAGTACTTTACGAGGACAACGATTTTGCACATAAATTGGAGTGTTGCATGCTTCCACCCAAAAATGCATTGGTAGGCCTTGATCATGCAACATCGCTCATGCTGCACCCACGATCGTTCTGTTCTTCCTCTCCGCGACCCCATTTTGCTGTGGGTTATGAGGCGCTATGAGTTCTCTTCAAATTCCTTCTTTGCTGAAGAATTATTTGAATTCGTTAGAGATGCATTCTCCACCATTATCACTCCTTAGATCCTTCAATTTCTTCCCCGACTCTCTCTCCACCAATGCCTTAAAGTCATAGAAATTTGAGAATGTTTGATCCTTCTTCTACATGAAGAAGATCTAGCATTTACGAGAAAATTCATCAAAAAAAATAACATAGTACTTATGTTTTGCTGTTGAAACAACTGAGAATGGTCCACACATGTCTGTGTGAACTCTCTCAAGGATCCCCGAAGCATGGTTATCCTTTTCATGAAAGGTGGAATTTACATACTTCCCCATGGTGAAACCCTTGCACGGATCTAACTAAGCAAGTGTTCCCATTGGAAGTCAAGTAGATATTTGCTGCATGACTTTCAAGGCTCCATGATGAAGATGGCCTAATCGCATGTGCCATAATTCGCCCTCATCTCGGCTCATGACTTTTTCTGCCTTTCCCATCATGGAAACACAGCCATATACCTCTAGCTTGTAGATATTATTAACTCAAATCCCTATCCTCTTGGCTTGACCCGTTGTTTTATGTTGCAGGAAATATTTTCCATCACTGAAAACAACGTCATAGCCTCTATCCTCCAACATTGCAATCAAGACCAATCTTTTCTTCAGACCTGGAAGATGCACAAAATATTTCAATTGAAATGGTTTACCTGACTCCCTCTGAAAGGTAATGGTACCAATTCCAGTCGCACTGTATCGTCCATCGTCGCCCATCTCTATATGCATTTGGAGATCTTTCTCCTCCAAGTCACTGAAAATCTCCTTATCTCTCGTCATGTGGAAGGAAGCGTCACTATCCAAATGCCACACCAATCCCAATGCAATTGAAAACGTGCATGTGATCAAGGAGAATTCAAGTTCAAAATGCGATGCAAGGGCCTCACCAGCTGTAGCTCCATTAACCTTCTTGTTCTTCTTCTTTTGCGGACAGTTAGTAGCAAGATGCCCATGTTCGTGACAATGAAAACACTTCACCTTGGACATATCCATCTTCTTGCCTTTAGACTCAGATTTAGAATGGAATTTCTTCCCCTTCCCATTCTTTTCCTTGGAAGCTAAAGCAAAATCCTCTTCATCATCATGCTTTGATGAAGAGCCAGCTCTGGTGTTCTGCTTGAACTCCTCCTGCACCAGATCCGACCACAGTTGTTCCCAATCCGGAAAATTTTCCCCTTTGTTGACAGAGACTTCATAACTATGCCAACTCTTAGGAAGTCCTAAGAGAGCCAAGCTCACCAAATCATCATCGGCAACATTTATTCCCACACTCCCCAGTTCATCCGTGACATTGGACAAACTTCGTGAGATACTTTGGAATGTTCTCGCCCTTTTCCATATTGATATTCCCGAGTTTATATTTGAGTGCCAATTTCCTATGGTTGCTGCTGCTTTGGAAAATATCCGTCAAAGCCTTCCACATAGCATATGGTGTGGCTTTCCCATGAATTCTTGAGACAATTTGGTATCATACTCCTTCCAACGAAATCCTCCTCACCTTTTCCACTTTCTTTTCCATGCATCAAGTAATGGATCATTTGTCAAAGTGGGCTTAGGAATATCATTGTCAACAAATTCCTTCAAGCCATTATCTTTGAGCACCGCCTCCATCCTGTCCTTCCAGGAAATGTAGTTCGATTTTCCCTCGAGTGCATACTCTAACCTCAAGCCATTTAAATCCATTTCGATGTTAAATCAGCTGTAGCACCAAGACAGTATTTCTACAAATTCAAATTCTTTCCACCAACAAACTCAGCTCTTGCTTCAAAGTTGAAAATTTTTGTGCTCTGATACCATGAAGAAATTTAATACAAAATATGTATTTCCTATATTCTCCTGATCTAACAATTATATGCCACTATTAAATACATAATCTCTTCTACAAAATCTTTGTGGAATTTGAACAACACTCGCCAATCACAATATCATGAAGAAAGATCAATCACACATAACACAGATAATTTAACGGGAAAGATTATAGCTAAAAACCCCACTATCAAATATTATGTATATATCATGTATCATGAAACAATCTCATACAAAGCTCCAATCCAAGTGCTCTCAGTACATCATACACTTGTCTCACACTGTCATACAAAAATTGGCAAGTTACTTAGCCAATTTACTGTCTCTAGACAACCTGCCTCTACTGCACAATCCAAATTGATAGCAATCCCTAAATGAATGGAATCCTGCTTGCCTTGACTGCACAATCCTCATTGGCACATCCAATGTGTGTGTGGTTGCATGTGTGCAACTAATAATGTCACAACTGATAGTCAATCTGTCCCTTTCACCTACATCTCAACAGGGTCTCCACCGGATTTGACATGCATGTAGTTAACAATAGTAAATCTTCAGTTGCATGTGAGACCACTAATTGTGAATTAATTAATAATTAATTCACTTGGTCTCTCACTAGTGTATCTTCAGTTACAACTAGCATAATTGAGTTTAACTCACTTAACTGAGTTAAACTACTTTATAACTTTCATAACTACACTTCCAACTCTGTTACAACTTTGAATCACTCAGTTACAACTAATTCCACTTGCATGTCCCACCAACCAACCACTCAACTCGAAATTCCTATAGCTAACTGATTTTCCACTTCAGTTAACTATTTCCAAGTGCTCATTGAGAATAGATTATTATTTATTGTCTAACTAATATTAAGGGATAATAATAGCCGACTTGCACCTATAAATAGAAATGCAATCTATAAATAGAACTTGCACATAAATATATAAATAGACTTAATCTATAAATAGAATTTTCTCATTCATCTATAAATAGACATCCACCTAAAACTAGCCTGAGGCTCCATCCTAGTGTAGGTGCATAATTTTCACTAGGATCTTCTTGTTGAATCTCAACAAAAGGAATCCAATAATAATAGAGAACATACATAAAACATTAGCCACATAAGAAGAAAATTAAGTTGAGAAAAAAGTAAAGTTTTAAATTACTGATTCACCCCCCCACCCTCAGTAATTTCCAAACATAAATATCAACCCTTGCAATTTTGCATGAGAATGTGAATTTTTCTTCTCCTATGTTATTAAATTAAAATTGTTAAGAATTTATAATTTGGATGCATTTTTTTTTACTTACAATTTTTGCTGTCAATTTTGAGTAACCACCTGGGTAAAGATGATGTTTCCCATGTTTAGATATTAAAGTCTTTGTGGCTTTAGATGTATATGGTAGCCTATATTGAATATATTTAAAAACTTAAATAGATGTCACAATGATGATAAATCATCATAATTACATTATTAAAACTGCCTCATACCTTCCTGGTTCTGGGTGGTGTCGTCCCTTATTTTCGAAGTGCCTTCTCTTTTTCATATGCCACGAGGGATTTACACTCCCTCTCCGGAATATATGGAGGGTGGTCATATGACTTGGTCCTTTCCAAGTGACACCTATACTGGTCCTGCATTTGTTTAAATGGAAGTCTGACTTCGAGGTAACTCTTGTTTTGTGGAAGGCACCCTCATTGAATAGGCCAACCATTCTGTTCATAAGTTCATCCTTTAAATTGGAAAGTTTTGATTTCCAGTTTGTGCGAATCAGGGGCCCAAATATTTCCAAGGTTAGGTCATACAAATGCCTATAAAATACATTATTTCCTGCAAAATTATATTATCATTAGTTTAAAATAATCATAAACTATATGTTAATTTAAATTAGATTGTACTTAATATTTAAGACACTTACTAAATACTTGGAAGTTTTTTTAATTTCATGGGGACATGGTCATCATCTACCAGACACGTAATTAGTAGTGTTCCCGTGCTAGCAACATGGGAAGATCCAGGAAATCTCACTTCAAATTGTGCGATGGGATCATGCTATGCATCCAGAACATCATGTGGATATCCTGGAGTATGTTGTTCAGCGGGTGCAAATACTGGCATGTGTGGTTCAATGGGTGTACTAGTCTCAGTGACCAGTGTGTGACTCACAAGAAGAGTATCGATGGTACTACAAACATTAACCCCCATAGTCGAAGCATGAGGATTGTACTTCGTCAAAAACCCTTGTAAAACAAAGATTTATTATTATTATTATTATTATAAAGGATGAGATAATTAAAATCATAAATAAATAAATGGGATAATTAAATGAGCTTCTCACCCCATAGTGAAAAATTTCGCCCATAATGGGTTTTATTTGGCCTCTTATCTCTTTTTTCTGTAGCTCAATCAGAATTAAAGAACTGAGTTTATTGTTTAATTTCATTTGAAGCTTCTTTATTTTTTGGATCAGATTGGTGGAAAAAAAAATTTGCTTCTTCACTAAGCACTTCCTTAGGAGCATCTATGGACTACTATGAGGATGGTGCCTTCCCCTTGTCACCCTGTTTATCAAATAAGTGTAATTTGTAATTTTATTCCACCATCCTCAACTATAAAAATTCGAAGATTTGAATTTGATGAAACATTTTAGATCAATAAAAAAAGTCCATTTTTTATATAAGAGGGGAAATTTAGCAAGTTAAATACTTGCTCGTAAATATTATGATATCTTGAAAGTTAATTATGACACATTAGAAAAACAAATCAAGCAATTCATCCACAATTATTCATCATTATATTAATAAGAAAACCACTACTGACATATGTCTAAATTTATATAGAAATTTCACATTATATCTTGGGCACTTGCATCAAAGGAAGAAAAATGATTTTTATATGGAAGTATAGGGTTACCTTAGGTATGAAATTTCATTAAATGCTATAGGCTATCTTGGAAATGAAGAAAGGCTAGAGGAGTCATAAAGATCATCATATTGATTTAGTATGGTATCAGGGATAGAAGCATATGATAGTAGCATGTTTAAAAGTATACTTGGTTGAGTTTATTGAAATAATCTACTATTTTAATAATAAAAAGCTTGGGGACCATTTTTCATAAATATTCATCGCTACATTGTCTAACATTATGTTAGAGGAAGTATTTTTTCCAATATGGGTCATCGTGATCCTGTAAGAGTCATCATATTGGAAGGCTCTTGGAAGAGGCACTAAGACATGATCGATATATATTCCATATTGTATAGAAACAATACTTTGAAAAAGATGAAGGAATGAATTTGGTCAAGCTGCAAGCTCATTGTAGGATACAAATAATTAGATGATTATGTGAAAGATTAAGAATGCATGTTTAAAGTAACCTTTGGAATATAAGATTCATATAATCCTGTAAGGAAGGCTTGTCATATGCATAGTGAATATTTCATTTAGTTATATGATGCCTAAAAATATGAATTTGACTTACTCTAGAATGGATAAAATGCTAAGACTTTATCACTAGAAGAAATCTTGTGGTTATATGGTTTTACGTAAAATTACATTGATGTTTATTGGCTACAAGTTTGATTCCCTTTGACCTTGATCAATATGCCACAATATTATAACCATGACATATTATAATGTGTGAAAATATATTGTAGTGAATTAAAATCATAACATATAATAGACATTGCTTATAAGTTGGGTAAAATAGAATACATACTGTCCCCATAATAACAAGGTTTGTATCTATTCGATTCAAATTATAATCAAGGAGAAAATATTACCCTACACCTATTTATTTTATGGCACATAAGAATACAAATTTTACTTCACGCCTCTTGAATATGAAATTGGGTTGATTTTTTGTGGTCACGAGCCATATACTATTTATAAACCCTGCAATATTCCCTGTTGCTTTTTGCCTTCCATCAATATACATAGTTTCATTTTTATTTTGATCATTGTCTTTTAGTTGTGTATAATTTGTGGCCATGCCATATCTTTCTCATACTTTTGGTATATTTGACTAACCATACCCAATCAATGTAGACTTAAAAGGTTCCAATATAATCCATCAATTCAGTGAATCCGCCGTAACAAACCTTTACGCCATCCATGGAAAATAGCCCCAAACCATGTAATGATGATGGAGCAATGCGATATATCCTTTCATTAGAAAAAAAATTAGTGTTTATTTCAGGAAGATCCTTGGGTACCCATTGTTTCACTAGATGTTTGTATCTCAAGCGAAACTTCATGTCATCTATGCTCTCATTATCATAAGAGAATGACACCCCTTTAGCAAGAAATAAATCCATGCCTCTATGGAATTTTCTTCTAATATTTTCACCTCTAGTTGATCTTTTCTTTCTAGATGACGTATCATATGTTTGGTCAATTTATTCTATCCTAATTTAATTTCTATCACTCGACGAAGATATATCTCGCAAATACTTGTTTGGTTGAAAGTCATATAACATTCCATCAAATGAGAGAAACTATTAGCGATTGTCATAAGGGATGTTGAGAAACATCTTGACGAAACCACAAGAACATTATAATAGTACAAGTGAGTTACAAGGAAGTTCCAAGTGAGTTCCAAGTGAGTTACAAGGAAATGTATGCAATGAGTGCAAAAATTATGATAGAAAATGTTGCAAAATATGTCTCGGTTAATCCATGAATTGTATGAAATGTTCTCCAAAAACGCCTGCCACGAAATCCACTAATTTACAATGTTTATTTGTAAAAAAAACTTCTAAAAACCCATAAATATATGCAAATGGGGGATTTGAAACTTGCAAAAATATCCTTGAGAGACACATTTTCACCCCTCGCTTTTCTCACGCAGTAAGGGTGTCTAAAAGGGACCTCATTTCTAGTTGTCAAGGAACCAAATCATAATTTTATTCTTGGCTCTAATACCAAGCTAATATGTGAGGAAATTATCAGCAGAAGAATAGAAACTTGAATATTGGCTTGAATAACAAGCTAATATGTGATATCATCAGCAAAGCATGAGATAGTAGGGTAAAACACCGAAGGAAAACACATTAATTTTTGATTAATTTTAGGTTTTTCTTACATGGGAGATGAGAAGCTCCATTATGAGTGGTTGAATTTATTATTTAACTAAAAAAGGTGTTAGCACATACAACTACTCTTTCTAATTATCCTTTTCCATGTTGATAGTAAGATTTGGGTCTTGAAATAACATCATTCTGCTGGTTTAAGTTGGCGTTGCCTTTTAATTTGCAAGCACTCATCTTAATGATATAAGAAGTTGGCACTACCTTTTAATTTGGCAGTGCTCATTTTAATGATATAAGAAGAAGGCACTTCCAAATAAAATGTCGGTGAATGGTACCCTCGTTGAAAATAAAAGGACTGCCAAATCAATAGGTACCTCACAATACATATCACTTCAATAGGTGGCGCTACCAAAATAAAAGCCACATGTTTTAATGATTTTAATTGGTCAAATGGATTGCCAGCAAGGATCAATGAAGGTTGAAGTTAAATGGAGGATGATTAATGCATGAGGCAGCATAAAAATCATCATTGTTTTGTGTTTTTATCTGTCACCTAAGGGTTTGATGTTTTTATAGCCAAGGAGGAGAGGTGGAAAATCATTACTTCTACCTGCAGGAACCCATGTGAAGGTATAAGGAGAATAGAATAGCCTAATAAAAAATGGAGAATCCCTAGCAATAACAAGGATTAAGTTTGCTAAAGCTTTGTTGGTTATCCATCATCTTCAATAGCGCTATGAGTACCTTCACTAGGATAATGTTTAGTGAAGAATGGGCCTTAAAGTTTAACCAAGGTTAGGGGAGGAAACTAAGGGAATTATGATCTAAATGGTGCTTCTTAGGTTCAATTACCATTAAAAATACATCCAATTTGTTGTAGCTCATTTTCATACAAACTTTATTTGTTAAAAAAAAATATATTTGTATTACAAAAATAAAAATAAAAATGTATGTACTATTGCCTTAAGATTTTGAAAGCACTGATGGTGGATTAATTTTGAATTAAGCTAAAGTTTATGGTTTAATTATAATATGAGCTTGAGTGAAGTAAAGTCAGGCAATAAGCTAAACAGTGGGAAATTTGTCAAGCAAAGTTTATCGGAGATGTCGAGTCCACACGATAGTGCAAACTCAACAACACAAAACGAACAAAGTTTATTCACCTTGGTGCCTCCGTAAAATAGTCAACGCCAAGAGGGTTGAATCTAGATAAATGACACAGATATAATGTGGGGGAATTGCATGTGGTTTTACACTATAGCTCTGGTGCTCCCATATCGCAATGACAGGTGGGCATAGTTCAACCAGAATGGTCTATGTCACCTCATTTCCATCCACGTCATCTCATTTCCACGTCATCCCTGCCACCCCCACATTGACTTATCACATCGCCTATCCCGTATACATCATATCATCATTAAAATCCTATTTTCCCTCATTTTTCCCGTTTTCCTTCCTAAATCCTGTTTTTATTGCCATTTTTCAGATTTCTGTTGTTGTTCTAGTGTTCGTAGCGCCATTCCAACCATTATCCTATGCAAATTTCAAACTACCAATGTCAGCCAAGGTTTCCAGGTATTTATATATTGAAATTCAACCATTTAAAAGTTTGAAATTTCTAAAAATGCCACCTTGTTTGGTTCTACCTCCCACATTCCTCTCATGGATACTGAGAGGGATGTTTTCGATTCAGTTTGCTCCTTAAATCTCATGGAGTTCCGTCAACACATTTTAGTTAATAAAACAGAGTCCCCCATATATGTTGCTGTCATAAGGTCAGGTTTATTTGCTATTATAATTCCAGAAACCTATGTTTTTCCTGAATTTATCCACTAGTTGGTGTCTTATATTATCCTAAAAAATGTTTGGTTATGAATGCTCTAGGTGAATTTTTTTTTGAGGTATATGCTCCTTTAATTCAAAAATATTTGATTCTTCCATCTTCAAACTTTTACACCCCAATTTCAAACGAATCCATATTGGATGTCTTTCAGAACTTGTCTGGGGAGGATTATGTGCAAATTTCCTTTTACTTAATTCCTACAGGACACCATTTTCCTTTAGAACAAACCCAATTTTCTCTTGATAATTTTGTTGAAGAGGTAAGACCAATTCTACAGATAATTTCTAGGGTTTTTGGAAAACAAGATACCATTGTTGTATATCGAGTTATCTTGGGGATGTTTAATGTGATGTTGCAACCCGAGACTGTTTTGGATATACCACTTATTGGGAGAAGTTGGTAAATTCCCAGCTGTCAAACTTAAATCTCACTGGATGTTTCAGATTCCCTTCATTGATAACTTATTTATTCCTTTATGTTCATGTTGAGAGTTTCATGCATTTGGGTATGAATATCATGGATGTACATAAGAGGAAGCAATCAATTCTGGACTAGATATACATCTTGAGAAGTCATTCCAAGTGTGAAGGCTTCACCTATTTTACCTCAATTTTTATGTCAATTGATTATTCAATCATAAACAACTCTACTCGACCTTGTAATTTTCCAAAAGCCCAGTCCCTTCTCTAGCTGAGTAAATATGTCAAAGTAGGAGATTGATTTCAATTTGAAGACTATACTGAGATTAGGTTCTATGGAGCAGAGGTTTCCCCTTATAGGCATCCTACATTTGTGCCCATAACACTGTTTGGTATGGAATTTATCAGGCATAGCTTGAAGGTTGATCATATTCAATTTTTACTAGCTAATAAAGGGAATTTGTTTAAAATTCCCAAAATAGTTGGGCCTTTAATTGTAAACAACAGACAAGCCATGGAAGAGGTGGAAAACATCCTCAAGAGCATGCAGTAACAACCACGTGAGAAATGGGCATATGAACCACATCATATCATTTCCAATAGAAGAATGGAAAATTCATATGCTCCTTATGTACATGAATCCAGGCCAGACATGGAGAAATTACCTAATGGTGGTAAGGCAGGAGCACTAGAAGGAATGGAGATTGAAACTCCCCATGCTACAGAGAAAGGTTTAAAGAAATTCAGTGAAGAGGTAATTGAATTAGAAGGAGATACAATTCAGAGTTCAAATAAGCCCAGATTGTCTGAAAAATAATCTGAACCTTTGGCTGGTAGTTCCTCTGCTACAACTGGTTTTAAACTGCAATTGGGAGAAGTGACTTGTACACCTTCTTCCCCTGTGGTGCTTGAAGATTCTTATCAAATTTATTTGCATGTTCTGAATCAATTGTATGGTCAGATTGAAGAAATAAATAGGAAGATAAGAGAAATTGTTGTATCCCAGTTGGAAACACAATCAATTTCAGATTATCATACCAGATTTCTATCTTCTATGGATCTTGAAAGAAATCAATTAAGGCTGTCTTTTTATCATCCTTATGCTCTCACAATTGTTAGAAAATTATATATTACAGAGCAATGCAATACATAAAATATGCGGAAAAACACAAGCACACAAAACACATAAAACCAGAGAGACACAGATATACGTGATTCACCTAGTTTGGGCTACGTCCACCCTGAACAACTAGTCCTTCCTTTCTATTATCCAGAAAAATGAAGAGACACAACCTACAACATATCCACTATAATATCCTCTGTTCTCTCTCACAGTCTCCCTATCTATTTCTTGCTTTGAGAATACACATAAAATACATAGCCGTAATATAATACCCTCATATATACGAGGGGGTTGCCTTCTAGGGCAAAAAGCCCTAAACTAAACATAAATTCTATCGTCAGATCATCCACCTATGAATGGCCTAGATTGACTAGAAATTACTAAACTTTTACAAGGAAAATTTACATCTGTTTTTAGCTTCGGGGGCGCTGCCCCCAAAACCCCCCCGCTAGGGGGGGCTCCATGAAGTCGCAGCCACCCCCCCCTGGACCCCCCAGGAAACATTTAATTACGGGTAGCGTTGCCGCCCCCATTAAGGTACAGGGGTCCAATGATGTGATACAAAATAAACAAGATAATCAGGTTCCACACCCAACAACAATTTCATCATATACAAATTTCAAGATAGTTAATTTAACTGTGGATGCAAGAGAGATCCATTTTCTTGAAAAAAATAATTTTCATAGTCAAACTGAAGAGTTGATTTACAATGACTTGAGTAAAACATCTCTGGCTGCCAACAAGGCTAAAAGATTTATTGAGAAATATTGTAAATCCATTAAAGTTGGAGAAATAAAAATCTAGGGCTCTACTCACACAAAATGAAGAATTGAAGAAGCTTATTGTCAAAATCTATGTAAATCCACAATTTAGAACTACTGTTCAAAAATTTCTACAGGGAGTAGAAACCAAGATTCAAGTGTTAAGAAATAATCTAGAGTTACCTTCTGTGGAACATGTTATGGCTCTAGAGGTAGCTCAAGTGGAAAATGAGAAAAAAATCTTAACAAATGATCTTTTGCAGAGAAATAATTAAGTAACTCCCCTGAAAGAAATGAATTATAGTTTATAGTAGAAAATAGATACACATGTATGTACTATTTTAGTACCACCTGATTCTGATGATCCAACTGATAAATTGACTAGAGTGTGACAGAGTTGAAGATATTTAAGGTTGAGATGAAAAATATGCAAAGAATCCTGGATGATACAAAGGATCTCTTAAAAGTAAAAGAAGAAGAATTGACCATGGCCAAGGAAACTGCATCAAAGTATCACAATGATTACCAGACTGCTTGAAATGAGATTAAGGAGCTGAAGCAAAAGGTGAAAGGTAATATGCCTCTTATTTAGGATAGGGAAATTATTTGGAAGGATATAATTCATATAATGAAGAACATTTGGGATTTTATGTTAATTGTGGCAGAAGAAAAGACCATTATTAGATATTTGGAGGGCATCATTGCTGCTAGCAAACAAAATATCCAAGAACGAGCACAAATTGCAAAGAAAATAATTGAATTTCTCAATTACAAGACCTCATAGGAATTAAGAGAAATGCAAATTGAACAAAGGACATAATTGGTGCTTGAGACAAATAAAATGGTGCTTAAGAATCTGTATAGGAAGACTACCTAGAAAAAACTTGGATAAATAAAAGAAGTTGTTCTAAAGTTTAACACCAACCTTGATAAGAGAACAAGGAAAGAATTTTCCTCATGTTGAAATAAACAAGGAAACCTGCTTCTCTGGGAACCATATGAAACTTTGTTGGTGGAGGATAGAAGTAAAATTGGTACTTATCATGAGAAGACAACAATGCTGGAAGGAGAAACAATTGTTAATTATATTCACATATATTTTCAGTCGTTATGGTTGATTAACACTCTTTCACTTAGAAGCCAACTTACAACATAATCACTAATTTCAGAACGACTCACACCATATTTGTAAAGTATCCAAGTTTAGATTTGTCAACATGGAAGAAATGCAGGGATTGGATGGCTCCTACAACAACAGTAGCAGAAGTTGGGCCCTCTACAAGCGAGCCTGCACACGAATATCAAATTAGTTAATGAAAAAAGGCCACTTGTTATTTTCATGGAATTTCTCAAAATTTACTTTTGTAATAATAATTCCATGTTATTTTAAGTTCTATTTTAAAGAAAGCCCTTCGTAGGACTGCATATGCAATTTTTTTTTTAAGTAGTTACGTAGTTTTGATAGTTAACAATTTTTCTCAACTGTTACTTTTGTAATCATGATATAAAATAAGCCGAGAGGAATGAGAAAGGGTTCTAGAATTTTGACATTCATAAGGAAAGAATTTTTTTCTGTGTAATTCTCTTCATCTTCTTGGAGGTTTAATAAAGCTATTTTCATGGTGATTCCGAGAAAATATTTGAATATGATATGCGTTCTCTCTTTGCGAAATTTTTTATGTTTGTCTTCCATGGGCAAGAGTAATCAAGTTGAGGGTTTTTAATGAAACAATTGACTAATTTCATAGTGCATGTAAATGCAATTAAATAACCTTAATTTGCGCTACTCTTTTCTATTTTTTCAATTCTCTTTCTGCCATATTTCTGCTAAAGTTTGAAGCAAGAGATTCTGCATCAAAGTAGCCTCTAGTTCCATACTTTCATCATCTTCTTCACTACTTTATTACAACATTAAAAATCATATTCGTTGTCAATGGGGCCATTTTGTAAAGGTGGATATATCCCAAGAAGTTTTCATTTTACATTACGTGTAAAAATATACTTCTGAATCAATGAAATGGGACTACAAATTAACTCTTTTATCTTTTTGAATAGATGGCTTAGGCACTCACCTCTACTCAGCCATAGGTTGTATCATAAAGTTATAACACAATTCACAAAATATTCTTTCCCTTTGGTAACTTTCAATTATGAGTGGTATACTAGGGGACATTATGAAATTATCGATAACACTAATGGGCCTTTTGGTCTTAATAATGATCAAGGAAGGATAAAAAGGCCTTGGGAATTAAAAAAATCTTACTAGTTGAATCATTTTGAAATATGCATTAAAAACCACATAGGACCTTTATCTGGAATTCTTGGCCTCTAAATGAAATATGACCACCATTTATTGGTTTTAGGAAATAATAATGGGTTTTGAGGCTTAGATCATGGTTGAAAAGGAAAACAAGGGAATAATGGAATAAAATTAACCTTCTAGGCCTTAAGCACTATGAACGAGGCCTACAACCATGTCGCATCATCTCCTGTATTTGGGGTGTTTCACCTCCAAGTGATATTCCAAGAGTCATTTGGTGGTTTTGCACAAAGAGGATGGGTAGAGGGGCCTTGAATATGTTTTGGAGAGGAAAATAGGTTATTTTCCCCTAGAAGAAGGTTTTAGTGCTAAATATTTGTTTTTAAAACATGTAAAGGGAAGGGAGTTCTACATGTTTTTTATTTTATGTAACAATAATGCGTACATGTTATTAATGTGTGTGTATTCCTATGAATTCAAAAAAATATGTGGGATTGTCTCTTTTCCTTAACATGATGTTTGAGTTGGATGCATAAACAAAAACACGTTAGTTTTTCTAGACAACTAATGTTATCTTTGTTTTTTATGAGATTCCTAATATGGTCCACATATTAATGATTAATTCAACTACACAATTATAAATCTCTATATTTTGATTTCATACACAAGAGTTGACTAAGACCTACACAGTAAGAGAATATGATCGATTATGGTAGGACCCTCAAATCCAACATTAGTTCTTGAGATCGTAATCTAAAAGCTTCACTAATTTATTATTATTTTCTAAAATATAAAATTAGCATTAAAAGAATCCAAAATGTGGTGGTGCATAGGAAATTATTCTTATCAAAACTAAGAAAATTGTTAAAAGAAATTTTGACATTTAGGAACTAAACTAACATATTAATGCAAATATATGCAATATAATGTAGAGGAAAAGCAACATGACATTTTTAGATCTATTTTTCAGAGCTATACAAATTTCCCATAAATAAAAATTCTATATTTTGAAAGCTAATTGGACCCAACTCCACAATATAACATACTCCAACAATTTTAGTCAACTCCATAGTCTCATTAAAATATCCATCAATGTCCATGGATTTTGGAACAGGATGAGTTATTTCTCACCTCGATGAAGAAAGAGAGCTATGCTTGGGGCTTAGGGGTGTAAACCAATAACCATGCAAAGTACTATGTGCTTTGGCAAGGTTTGGAATTGGATTTCGTTAATAATTTATGGTTCCTAAAGGTCTTTTGAGACTCTAAGATCATCATTCATCAAGTGTTAAAAAAGGGTGAGAATGATGATCCTTAGCTTCCTCCCATCTTGCATCGAATTAATTTTTTGATTAAGTATTTTGTTAATATAGATTTTCACCATATTAGGGGTGCCAGGAGGGGGAGCGATTCTTTATAAATCCACTGGAATAGTGGAAGTCAGATATGCTTGGGGTTTAGGAAGGAATCATATATCTCTCCAAACGTGGAAATCCAAAGGAAAATTCCTTATGGGCGGATATGTGAAGATGGGTTACACTTTTGTGAGAATTGGGGGCGGAATTTTTTTTCGGAAATAGTTCGTCCGAACCTTTTATAAAGTTCGGCCAAACTATTTGATAGTTCGGCCAAATTTTTTGAAAAAGTTCGACTGAACTCGTGCTTCCGTTTAGATTGACAGCACACCGATGACGTGGGCAAACAGAATTTTTGCCGGAGATGGGAAAACTGACAATAGAAGTTTGGCCGAACTTGGAGTTCGGCCAAACTTTTACTCTTAAAATAGTTCGGCCGAACTAGTTCCTATAAATATATTTCTCGCGAAGTTTATTTGTTTACCGTGTTTTTCTGTGCTCGTCTGTTCGCGCGTTTTTTTGTGTGTTGCTGCTGGTCTGTTTGCGCTTTTATCTGTTGCTGCTTCCGTCCAAGTTGTTGGTCTGCGACGACTTCAAGTGACTTCAAGCGCAAATTACCAGGTATTTGTCCTGCTCCTCCTCTGTTTTTCACAAGGGAAAAATTCAGAATTCTATGTTAATGTATTCTGTAATGCCGAACTGTTCTTAGCTTACCTCCCCGATGTTAATGTATTATGTAATGCCGAATTGTTGTTTTTAGTAATGGAAATCATCGATATTCGTTTACCTATGTTTGATTACGTTGATAAGATGATATTATGAACTGTTGTTTTTAGCAATGGAAATGATCGATATTCCGTAAAGAAAAATGTAGAATTTTATTTATATAAGTTTAAAAAAAAATTAAATAATATAGAAAAATGTCCTATGAAGGGCTGGCTGCTAGGATAAATAGACGGGAAACTAGAGGAAGAGCTCCTACTGCTCCATAGTAGTCATTCTCCTGCATGTAGTATCTCTTATCATTCCAGAAAAGTGGCTCTCCATCTGTTTGTATTGCTATTTTAATCTCCTTGGCCCTTGTTTTTCTGTTTAGATCCATGCTTGCACGTATTCTTGCCTCTTGCACTGCAAAACATTCAGGAAGTAGAGAGATTCAATTATAATTCATATAACTTCTAATTGTGCATCCTGATTATGAAATTAAGAAATAAAATTTGTTATGCTATATATATACATATAAACTATGTTATGATATATATATATATATATATATTCTTACAGTCGTTGATGAGGCCAAGGTCCCCATGTTCGGGAGTGACAACAGGCCCTGCAATGGAGAAGGAAAGCCCGAGACTGGTATTACTAGAAGCTCTACTCAATGTTTTCTCCTCAAAAAATGAATTGCTCAATTCGTCCTCGATTCTAAATTTCCCACTTCTTCTCTTAGGAATCTCATGGCCACTCAGTCGTGGAGAGGCCATATTATTCTTGCCCATGCTGGACATTATTCCCATCATTGTCATCTCCTTATCTGTTTGTTCAGATGCTGTACTTTTGGTTCTGCACATCATATAATTACTACCCCCTTTAGTACTCGACATATTATTTACCTCTTTACTAGCTTCAGGACTCAGTACTTACAATATCTGTTGTTCTGATGAGGACTTCTTGATTGCAGACTTATTGATAGCAGAGGGGGGGCTGACAGCTTCCTTACCTCCTCCTTCCCTCTTATCATTCTCTCGAAGTAGACCTCATTCTCGAACTTGGAATAACAGGGCTTCTCCACATAAACCTCCAGCTGACCATCTTCACCCCCACAGGGAGCAGCCCATCGAGAAGGCCATTCTTCTTCAACACATCATATATCGTTTCTTTAGCCTCTGTGAATCCCCTGACCATCACAACCATCAATATCATAATGACAGATAGCCATGCTTGGCTTTCCATTTACTTAAATGCAAGGCAAGGCCTAAAAAGAATGAGATGAGCAGTTTGTTATCATGGCATGAAGTTACCAATAAAAAGTTACCAGTTTGTTACATTAGCCTTATATCATGGCATGAAGTTACAATAAAACTTTGAAATTTAAAAATTTGAATTTTCCTTTTCTTTAATATGAAAAATATAATTGTATTCTTTCGACATTTTCCTTTTAAGGTTTAGCTCCATGTTAATACCATTTTAAATAGAAAGACATCAATTTCAAAATTATATTGCTTGAGATCTTATATCAATTTCAAAATAATATTGCTTGAGATATGATATCAATTTGAAGATATCCATTTTCAATATCTAGCAGTTTTAAAGGAAATTTAACATTCATTTTTGAAATATATAGAAGAGGGAATAAATATTAAGAATCAAGTCCAATCTCGATAGTCAAATACTTTCAAAAAGTAGAAAATTAATTTTAAAAGTACCAAGCAGATGGGACAGGCAAAGATTTAATAGATACCATAAGGTGGGTATGTGCAATACAAGCTACAAAATATGAAAAACACTTCCTTTTAATCTCTCCAAGGTATAACCCATTAGAAATACAATTAGAGACATAAATGGCTATAATTTTCTGTGGATATCTTATTTCCCATTAAATTAAAATGAAGACAAAAGGTTTCATAAGCAATCTCTTGAGATATAGAATCCACATCTTTGAAAAAAATATCAAAATTTTCAACCAAATCTTTGATTAAATTGGATGTTTAATTGGGGATATGCCAAAAAAGGTATTATAAACCAAGTAGTTCTCAAAAGGAGGGTAAAAACAAATAGTATAAATCAAAAGTTTTTACCTTGATAGTGAAGGTCACCTTCATTGATTAAGTGGTCATTTAAGTTTTAGGGACACATTTGTTATGTAATAAAGATATGGTTTAAGGAAAACAATTGGAGATATGTAGGGAACATGATGGGAAAAAACACTAAATACCCTTTTGTTTTGGGGATGGAATGTACTATTTCATTTTGAAAAAAATTAATACAATTTATAAAGTTTGTTATTATAAGAATGTGCATTTTCAGATTTGACTATGTTATCATAATGTGATATTTTCTACTTGCCAGCTTAGTTTTGATTGAAAATGAAATGTTAAGATTATATACCATTGTCAATTAAAAAGTAATTTTTTTAAAGCTTTTCATTATAGAAGGGCTTCATGAATATATACCCTTCTAATTGAAATTAAGGTCAGCCCTTCAAATTTGATCACTGCACGGGAACCGCTCCCGAGAAATGGGAAACTCATTCCAGAGGTTCCTCTGTTCCTGGGAGCTTTGGAACTGTGTGGAAACTTACCATTTTTGGTAGGAGTTGCGACCAGAGCTCATACCAAAAAATGAGGGCTTTAACTTTTCAAGGATTTATTATTTTCTGTCCTTTCTGTTTGTGAGCTCTTCTGTGGGGCTATTTCATTTTTGAGTCTTGTTTTATGTGATGTCTAAACTTTGGTTTTTTGCTTCCCATATGTGAAATTCCTATTGCCATTAGTATGTTAGTTTCGTTTCCTTTCAGTTTCATTGCCTATTCCTTTTAGTATGTTAGTGAGTATCCAGATTTAATGTGTTAGTACCTGCTTATTCATTACGGATAGTCCTGGGAGATTATAGATAGTATTACAAAACGCTCTTATGCGTGCTTCATTCCTTAATACATGGGATTTATAGACCCTGTTTACGTAATAAGGTTTAAGCTTAAGCTCTTATAGAGGTAGTTTACATAATATCAGTGTATTCCATAGGTATAAGTACATCCATAATCTCTGATGTGGTGAACATGATATCATTACACCGTTACAGATAAGCTAATACAATTAACTTCTTACGGTAATACCATTACAGTTTACTCTATGTAAGTGTACACTAGTTCATTTGATTACTAGTATCATACTGAACCAGGGAAGGGCCAAAAACCATATAGAAAGGGAGTAAGACTTTGTGCCCAATGTTTCTGTAACTTGAACTAATCAATCTTAATATAACCTGAAATAATCAACCTTAATATAACCTGAACTAATCAACCTTAATATAACCTGAACTAATCAACTTGAACTAATCAACCTTAATATAACCTTAATATAACCCGAACTAATCAACCTTAATATAACCCGAACTAATCAACCTGAACTAATAAACTTGAACTTATACCTTCTGAGTTAGCCATGTTAACCTTAATATAATCTGAACTAATTAATGTGTTATTTTGTACCATGTGTTATTGTGTACCATGTAGCTAGAAATATTAAACTAGATATAAGTTTATGAAAATTATGACAAGTGTATTGTTTTTTCATCCTTGTGTTCTTTTTCATTATTATGTCTTTAGGTTTGGAGTAGGTGACACGAGCCCCTTTATCTAGGTCTATTATAAGTGGGTTATGGTTTTCTTGACAATTATGACAAGTGTATTGTTTTTTCATCCTTATGTTATTTTTCATTATTATGTCTTTAGGTTTGGAGTAGGTGACACGAGTCCCTTTATCCCTATATTATAAGTGGGTTATGGTTTTCTTTGTCTCATTGTTATGGTATAGTGATTTGTGATCCAGAGAAAAATTTTTAGTAATTTCAACTTTAAAATTTTGATTTTTAACAAAGAAGTTAACATCTTTATGCTCACACATATTACCTTTGCTTTTTATTCTCTCTTACACACACACACACACACACACACACACACATATATGAAGAGATGATTCCATTTTCTTAAATTTTATTCATAGATCAAATGTCATTTAAATACAAGGTTTATCATAATGTACAATGATTCATTCCATATTATTTATAAATTTTTTCATTAAAAAATGAACCCTTTAAATGATGAACCTAGTTAATGCTTCTTCTTCCTGAAGAAGACTACTTGATCTTTCAATTTGAATTTGATGATGGTCCTTTGTTATCTTTCTTGACTACTTCAAATTATTGACACAATCATATGCTTCTTGTTACTCTTTTTATTCCTTCCTTATATTGTATTCCCCCCCTTAGATATTGTGTACTCTCCCACATAGATATTGCACTCAATTTTGATGGTCCTTTGTTATCTTTCTTGACTACAAATTATCAAATTATTAACACAATCATATAGATATTGCACTCAATTTTGATGGTCCTTTGTTATATTTCTTTAATTCAAATTATTGACACTTGATCATATATATATCATATAGATATTTCACTCAATTTTGATGGTCCTTTGTTATCTTTCTTGACTACTTCAAATTATTGACACTTGATCATATAGATATTGCACTCAATTTTGATGGTCCTTTGTTATCTGTCTTGACTACTTCAAATTATTGACACAATCATATGCTTTTACCTTAATATCTTGTAGAGCCCATTTCATCCAAAACACTAAAAAAGAAGTAACTACTATGTATTCCACTTCTACTCTAGATAGAGAAAGTAACGACTCTTTCTTGCTTAACCATTAAACCAAAGACTCTTCTAAGTAGAATTATACATTGTCCACTTGTACTTTTCACAAGCCTAGTTGAATCTCTATATGTTTTCAATGTAATTTTCTCACAAGTAAATTTGTCAATGTAAATTTCTGAACTTCTACAAGTTTTATAGGCAGAGTCTGTAAAGGGCCAGGTAGCCTCTGGATCTCATCTTTTATGGAAGGTGACATATCTAGTAAATGCCCCTACAGTCAATCTCTGGAATAGATCTAAATATAAGTTCTTCATTTTAATATCCATAAAACACAACCACTTTAAGGTAAATTGTTTACATGCACATCATTTCTCCCACAAACTAAAGGCTTCCTCTCATTAATTTTAGATGTGAATTCTACCATAAAATTTTTAAGTCAAACTTTAAGATAAACTATGCACATGTCATTTGCAATAAATGTCAATTTAATATCTAAATTCACATATGTTTAGTGGTGTCATTGTTTCACTTCTGATATTATGTTGCTTACCTTGCTAATCAGTTATTAGACTACATATCTTCATATAGAACTTGCAAATTTATCATGATGGAAATGTGAACTAATTAGTTATTAGACTACATATCTTCATATAGAACTTGCAAATAGCATGATGGAAATGTGAAATTGCAAATAGTATGATGGAAATGTGGATCTCAAAGAAAAGTCATGATTAATGCTTCTAGAAACCAAACATAATAATGTATTAGGACATGCTCCTTTAACTTGAAAATATTACATGGTCGAAATGTGGATCTCATGACTCTTCATGATTAATGCTTCTAGAAAACAAACATAATTTAATGTATTAGGACATAATTTAATGTATTAGGACATGCTCCTTTAGGCTTGGTGGAATTACCTTTGCTTTCATGATTAATGCTTCATAATTTAATGTATTAGGACATGTTCCTTTAGGCTTGGTGGAATTACTTTTGCTTTTTATTTCTCTCTTACACACACACATATATATATTAAGAGATGCTCCCATTTTATTTTTTATTCATAGATCAAATGTCATTTAAATACAAGATTTATCATAATGTACAATGATTCATTCCATATTATTCATGAATTTTTTCATTAAAAAATGAACCCTTTAAATGATGAACCTAGTTAATGCTTATTCTTCATGAAGAAGACTACTTGATCTTTCAATTTGAATTTGATGATGGTCAGGTTTGTTATCTTTCTTGACGACTTCAAATTATTGACACAATCATATGCTTCTTGTTACTATTTTTATTCCTTCCTTATATTGTATTCTCCCCCTTAGTTATTGTGTACTCTCCCACATAGATATTGCGCTCAATTTTGATGGCCCTTCGTTATCTTTCTTGACTACTTGAAATTATCAAATTATTGACACAATCATTTAAATATTGCACTCAATTTTGATCCAGTCCTTTGTTATATTTCTTTACTTCAAATTATTGACACTCGATTGAATATAGATATTGCACTAAATTTTTATGGTCCTTTGTTATCTTTCTTGACTACTTCAAATTATTGACACAATCATATGCTTTTTGTTACTCTTTCTATTCCTTCCTTATATCTATTCTCCCCCTAGATATTGTGTACTCTCCCACATAGATAAATTTCACTCAATTTCATAGGCTCTTCTTTTGAAGTCAAATATATTGTATTCTCCCCCTTAGATATGTGTACTCTCCCACATAGATATTGCACTCAATTTTGATTGTCCTTTGTTATCTTTCTTGTTGACACAATCATATAGCTATTGCACAGAATTTTGATGGTCCTTTGTTATCTTTATTTACTTCAAATTATTGACACTTGATCATATAGATATCATATAGATATTACACTCAATTTTGATGGTCCTTTGTTATCTTTCTTGACTACTTAAAATTATTGACACTTGATCATATAGATATTGCACTCAATTTTGATGGTCCTTTGTTATCTTTCTTGACTACTTCAAATTATTGACACAATCATATGCTTTTTGTTATTCTTTCTATTCCTTCCCACATAGATATTGCACTCAATTTCATAGGATCTTCTTTTGAAGTCAAATATATTGTATTCTCCCCCTTAGATATTGTGTACTCTACCACATAGATATTGCGCTCAATTTCATAGGCTATTTTTTTTGAAGTCAAATAAGTGGCAATAATTTACAAGAACTATCCCTAATTTTTTTCTCACATGTTCAAATGGTTCTCTAACAAGATAATTTACAAGAAATATTCCTAATTTGTTTCTCACATATTCAAATGCTTCTCTAACAAGAGGCTTTGAAGGATCTACAACCTTCGGTTGAAGGATGAAGGGCAAGGACTTTCAAAGTACAACCAAAGGTTGAAGATCATTAAACCAAAGGTTTAATAATACAACCTTGAGTGATTCCACGGGTCCTCTACACCCTTCACATGGTGAAATTGGGATAGGTCTAGTGTTTAATTTTACAAGTTCTATAGGTAGAGTCTGTAAAGGGCTAGGTAGCCTTTGGATCTCATCTTTTATAAAAGGTGACATATCTAGTAAATGCTCCTACAATCAATCTATGGAATGGATCTAAATAGAAGTTCTTCATTTTAATATCCATAAAACACAACCACTTTAAGGTAAACTATGTACATGTGTCATTTCTCCCACAAACTAAAGGATTCCCGTAATATCCATAAAACACAACCACTTTAAGGTAAACTGTGTACATGTGTCATTTCTCCCAAAAACTAAAGGCTTCCTCCCATTAATTTTAGATGTGAACTCTACGATAAAATTTTTAAGTCAAACTTTAAGATAAACAATGCACATGTCATTTACCTCATGATCTTGTGTCATTTTTCTCATGAATTTTCAATAAATGTCGATATAATATATATATTTTTATTGAATTTGTTTTTTTCAGGGATAAGAAAACCATTAAATATGGTTGAAAAATGGAAATTATGCATAGAAGTTTCTTGCTATCCCAATCCAGGGAAAGCAGTGATTACATATGTGCTTTCCAATATTGCAACTAGAAAAGTCATCCAAAGGAAAATGAATATATCGGGAAGAACAACAAACAACGAGGCATATTATATTGGATTGATAGAAGGCTTGGGAACAACGATGAAGTACGGATCAAATGGAATTGTAGTTTTCACCAATTTTGAACTTGTGTGCAACTAGATGAATGGCGTGTGCCAAGTTAAAAAGGAGAGGCTAAAAGAACTGCATGGAATAGAAAACAATATTGTTAGCCAATTTCAATTTTTTAGTATAAGGCATTGTACAAATGTGAATAAGATGTCTGCTGATCTATTGCGTGGGGAAATGCCAATTCATGATTCATCTATCAAATATGAATTAGAATTATACAGAGCAATGCCAATGCAAGATTCATCTCTCAAAGATGAATTGGTTTTGAGATGCTCTTCTTCAAAAAATCAAGATTCATCTCTCAAATATGAATTAGTGTTGAGACGCTCCCCTTCAAAATTTATTGATGGACATTGTAACATATCTTGGATATGTTTGTGTTGTGTACTTATAAATGCGTATTTTTTAATGACCATGTGTTTTTTTCAATTATATACCAAGTGTGCTCCCACCACACCATGTAAAGCACAACTTGGTGAACTTCACATTTGCAACAAGTGAACTTCACGTTTTTATAAAATTAAAATGTGGGGACTTCAAGAAATTTTTGTTTAAATGGAGTTTCACGCTTCTTTTTTAATGACCATGTGTTTTTTTCAATTTTATACTAAGTGTGCTCCCACCATGTAAAGCGCAATTTGGTGAACTTATCATTTTTATAATTTCTTTTTTGCTTAAATTGAGTTTCACACATCAATTATTGCTTTGAAAGTTGTGTTCTAAATAATTTGTGTACACTAAATTACAAATTGGTTTTTTGAAATCTATTTTGTGTAAATGTCCACCAATAGATATATATACCATGGAGGATGAACGACGAAGATCAACCGAATCCCATATGGGGGTTCAGGGATCGGGGGATGTTCACGGTATTTAAATATAATCTTAAATCTCCATACATGTGTGTACATATGGAATTGATTTTTTATTAACTTTGTGAGTTAAATTAGTTGTTAATAAGTTTCATTTTTTAATTTTTAGGAGGTAAGAGGAGAAGGGTTTCTACTCCATCCATGGAGCGTGCCCATGGTTCACCCAGTCGTGGTATGGTTTATGCAATTTAATCAATGAATATGTATATGTATTTATATGTACACATGAATGTATTTTTCAATTGATTATAAATTCGTATTTGTTTATGAAGCTTATCTCTCGTCTCGAGAGGTTGGTGGTGGTTCAAATCCACTTAGAGGGCCATCAATGAGTGGTAGCAGGTTGCGTGAAGGGGGTGATACTTATTCCCCCGAAGGCCAATCAATGGCTGCTGGTTCTCAGCAGAGTCATTTTGGGTTTGGTTCTCAGTAGGGTCATTCCGGGTCTGGTTCTCAGCAGGGTCATGTTGGAGAAGATGCTAACCAACAACGTCAAGGTTGCCATCAATTTCAATATTTTTTTCATTAAATTTGTACAACTTTTTTTACATGTGTTTTTTCTAATATATGAAATTATATATATATTGATGCAGAGGCCGAAAATGTTCCAACTAGTGGTAAAAATAGATGCAGGGCAGACCACTACATTCACGAAGAAGGTTGTCTACCCAACCCAACTTATCTGGCCCACATTTCTGATATACCATGGGAAACAAACATGGCGCAATGCACCTTACAAAGGTGTGAAAAAATTCATGCAAAATTGCAGAGAGATATTGTGGCTTTGAATCTACTTGTTGAGAGTCGACAAAGCCTTGAAATAGTTACACATTCATTGGGAAAAATTGTAAATGTGTACAAAACTCTTGGGCCAACGACTGATACATTTTTAGAAGTGATGAGAAAGAGAAAGGAAATAGTAATGGGTCCAGATAAATGGGAGGATGTAAAACAAAAAGTTACAAAAGATGTGGCCAAGTCAATGTTTAATTTCAAGGAAGGGCCAAAAAGAAAAATATTGAAGGTGCAATATTTCAAGCACCCAAATATAGCTCGCTATTTGTATGATAGGCACCTTGCGGCCTATGGAAGGCTCCCATGGAATGACGAGGTTCCTGTTTATTTGGCACAAATGTTTTACGTAGAATTTTTTTTGGGTATGAAACCCAACTACAATGACCTTCTGTTAGAATTTTTTGGCTCGGGGGAAGGTCGATTATATGACCGTAAGGGCGCTAAGCAAGATGTGGAGTTGCCTCGCCCTGAGCTGCCATTGGTGAGTCGACCTTTCTAGTTCGAAAATCTACGGTCAGAGATGGATGCGACTTATCAAATAAGTCGAGAAGCAAGGGATGTCATGATCAACAATGTTTACAGCGGATTGGGTGGAGTCGATGTTTGTTTAAATCGACAAAGAGCACATGAAATGCATGTGCCAATTTTGTATATTGTACAGATGAAGAGATTGACAACATGAATGTTGAATATCTCCGAATATATGCAAAAAAATTTCGCAATGGTTTGCAAGACCTAATTCTTCATGAGGAAGAGGGCACCAGAACGGTATGTGTTATTGACCTTAGGGTTTGAAATTATTTTAACATACATATACATGTGTACAATTTGTAATAAATACATGTGTATGTACATGTATACATTTATTTGTATGTACATTAATCTAACAAAAATGTATGATTATATGTTAAAACACCATTTGCAGTTCTCACACATGATGCATGACAAAAATGTTAATATCACGTTCGGGACCTCTGGTTCAAACAATGTAGATGGGTCTGACCATCAAGATATGTTGGCAAATGTTAGTGTTTTTTAAGTGATATTTTAAAATAAATAATTGTGCACACATGTACATGTATGTATATAGAATTTGATAAAATGTTTTAACAGATACCGATTCCGTCCGATGTTTTTGGGATGGCGATACCTTCTTCTTCCTTGGGAGATGTACCTTCTACTTCCCTAGGAGATTAGCCACAAGTATGGACAATTTTTCACAAGTTTAAAATTTATGTTTAAAATTTCCATTAAAAATTGAGATATATATATATATATATATATATATTGAGTTATTTTAAATTTTTTGAATTTAGGTTCCTATAGAAGATTTATTTAATCCACGGACTCTAGCGATGGAGATAGGAACATCCACAACATTTGAACAAGTTGTCTTTAGTTCCTTTTTTTAATATTATTGAAAATAAGTTTATATATGTACACGTGCATTTTCATTTGAAAGTTTTTAATATATATATATATATATATATATATATATATATATATATATATATATATATAACTGTACATGTATATTGTACAGTTTACCGTTGCAGATGTTCCTATGGGGGCAGAACTTGTTCATCAAACGGAGAGGGAACCTCATGAGGTATTGCATGATTTTTTTGTTATAATTTGTTTTTTACATGAAGTTCTAGATATATATATTCTCACTCATTTTTAAAACATCAAATTTTAATGTTCAAGTACATGTGCATTATTTATGTAGGTTTCTCATGATGCTTCACATGATAGTGCACGGATTGAGACCCTGATAGGAAAAACACTAGATCCGTCTCTATTTGATGGACATGATTTGTAGATTTGATTTCAAGATTTAGATGGTCTTAAAATTTATTTTTTATATATGATATAGATGCACTGTCATATATATATATATATATATATATATATAACTTGACACAATTTGATACTTGTGAGATCTACAATTTTTGGACATATTTTATTACATTGTTAATATAATTTGTTTGTTTCAAAAAGTTAATTTTTGGATGGTTTTAGTACTTTTGGCATGTGAATGTGAAGTAATGTTGTCATCTATAAATTAATGTTGTCATCTGAACTACATTTGGCATGTTATGTAATGATGTGTTATAATTTGTTTTGTTTTTAAAATTTAAGTTTTGGATTCTTGCAGTACATTTGACATGTGAAGTAATTTTGTGATCTATACTTTTTTGTTAAATTAAAAGTTAAAAGTTTTGGATGGTTTCAATCTACATTTGGCATGTGATATAATGTTAAATGTTTTTATTGGATAGTTGAATTATAATTGGCATGGCATGTGAAGTAATGTTATGTATGATATAATCAAAAAGTTTTTAAAACTCAAGTTTTGGATGGTTTCAATCTACATTTCGCATGTGATATTTAATGTTTTAAATGTTTAATGTTTTAATGTTGCACGATATATAATCGAAAAGTTTTTAAAACTTAAGTTTTGGATGGTTTCAATCTACATTTGGCACATGTGGTATATAATGTTAAATGTTTCTATTGGATCTAGTTGAACTATAAATGGCATGGCATGTGAAGTAACGTTGCACGATATATATAATCAAAAAGTTTTTAAAACTCAAGTTTTGAATGGTTTCAATCTACATTTCGCATGTGATATTTAATGTTTTAATGTTGCACGATATATAATCAAAAAGTTTTTAAAATTTAAAAGTTTTGGATGGTTTCAATCTACATTTGACACATGTGGTATATAATGTTAAATGTTTCTATTGGATAGTTGTTCACTATAATTGGCATGACATGTGAAGTAATGTTGCACAAATCCCTTTAATTTTGATTTAATTTTAAATGTTTTTTAAATGTAAATCCATTTAATTTTGATTTGATGTTAAATGTTTTAAATGTTTTGATATAATGTTAAACGCTTTGATCTAAGTTTTTGATGGTTTCAATCTACATTTGGCCTATGGAAGACCCCATGCGTAGACAACAGATGCGTTGTAGAAGGGGAGGCGGGGGTAGGGATGGAGGGGGCAGAGTGTTGGCTCTCGCTCTCCTCTTTCCATCCATGACACAGGTAGCCACCCTCCTCCAACAAGCAATGAAGCACAATTTCAGTTCACTAGTGCTATGGTCAGACCGCGAATTACAATGACTATTTCCATTTCTTTTCAGGAGGAGCCGCAAGATCAAGGTGCTTCTAGTTCCAGGAGGTGGTGGAGAAAGTCCACCATCCCAGCCCATCAACTCCAGGACACCAAAAAGTTGGCAGCTCTTCCAGTCAAATCCACCTCGACGAGCTCCAGTAGCGATGGCGCGAGCAACGACAACTCCTCCCAGCACTCCAAGGGAGTAGATGATGATCTGGAGGACTAAAGTTGTCTAATTGTGGAGGAGAATCCTCCTACACACATTGATAGCTAGCCTAATGTCAGGTCCTCTTTAGATTTTTCTCGGTTATGGGCAGTCCCTTTTCTGTTTTTTTGATTCATACCCCCTCTGGTGTTGGTTAGTTAGGAAACCCAGGAGATGGGTCTCACTATGTATATTATGTTCATTATAGTTATATATGTGTAAATCCTTTAATTTTGATTTAATGTTAATGTTAAATGTTTTGATATAATGTTAAATGTTTTGATCTAAGTTTTGGATGGTTTCAATCTACATTTGGCCTAGATGGAAGACTCCCATGTGAAGTATTGTTCTGATTGAATAAAAAACAGTAAAGAAGTAGTTGTATATATGTAAATCCCTTTAATTTTGATTTAATGTTATTTAAATGTTAAATGTTTTGATCTAAGTTTTGGATGGTTTCAATCTACTTTGGCCTAGATGGAAGATACTCCTATTTGAAGTATTGTTTTGATATATTCAAAAATATTTTAAAGTAGTTATATGTAAGTCCCTTTAATTTTGATTTAATGTTAAATGTTTCAAGATATAACATGTTAAATGTTTTGATTTAAGTTTTGGATGGTTTCAATCTACATTTGGCCTAGATGGAAGACTCCCATGTGAAGTATTGTTTTGATTTAATAAAAAAGAGTAAAGAAGTAGTTATATGTAAATCCCTTTAATTTTGATTTAATGTTATATGTTAAATGTTTTGATATAATGTTAAATGTTTTGATCTAAGTTTTGGATGGTTTCAATCTACATTTGGGTTAGATAGAAGACTCCTATGTGACTTGTAAATTGTTTTGATTTAATCAGAAAGTTTTTAAAACTCAAGTTTTGGATGGTTGAAGTACATTTGGAATCTTAAGATTTCTTTTGATCTCTACATGTAGTCTTGTTTGAATGAAAAATTTCCAATATGAAGAACATAGCTTTTCAATGCAACTAACCATGTATCAATTGAGCTCTAATTGAAAAAAGAGTTTAAAGAAGTAGATATATGTACAAATTATCCCTTTAATTTTGATTGGAAATAAAAGTCTAGTACATATATGTTTGTTGAATTTGGGTCAATGTCGTTAATGCACTCAAATAGGTAGCCTGGTTGATTTATAATTTGGTAAATTGATGACATTTAGTTAATTGCATTCTAGAACATAGAACATATATCCGACCATTGGACAGACAAATTTTGTACTAGATTTTCAATCAGGAATAGAGATGTGGGTCAAATCCCACCAAAAGTCAGAGAAGTGCTTCGAGTCTCGTCTGAAAGGAATCTTCGTACAAAAATATACTATGGATGATTTATTGAAATTGCATGAATACTTTTTACCATAAAAGATCACAAGAAAAATTGGGCACATTAAGTTCGTGTATATATCCAATACGATTTTTCATCAATGCACATAGAAAAACTACTTTTAGTTAAAATTTCATTCTAGAACATATATATTGAGTACATTTAAATCATTTTTCATCAATGCACATAGTAAAACTACTTAAACAATTAATTTCATTCTAGAATGTATATATATCCAATATGTAAGTAACATTTTTCATCAATGCACATTGAACATATCCGACCATTGGACAAACAAATTTTGTACTAGATTTTCAATCAGGAATAGAGATGTGGGTCAAATCCCACCGAAAGTCGGAGAAGTGCTCCGAGTCTCTTGTCTGAAAGGAATCTTCATACAAAACTATACTGCGGGATGATTTATTTACATTATGGATACTTTTTACCAGAAAATCCAACTAGTTTTTCATCAATGCACATAAGAAAAACTAGTTCCAGTTAATTGCATTCTATAACATATATATTAAGTACACATGAATCATTTTTCATCAATGCACATAGTAAAACTACTTGAACAATTAATTTCATTCTAGAACATATATATATATATATATATATCCTTGATACATGTAACATTTTTCATCAATGCACATGTATATATCCTTGATACTTTCAGTTGATACTAGAGCATGTGCACATGTACCAAAACAATTTGTACATGTGCAAACACTTGCACAAATAACATAAGCAGCTCAATTTTTAGTTTCAAGTGTACTGGAAGTTCTAAAACAAATTTAATCCAAAGAGAATAAATTGTTGGGCAATTCAATCAAAAAAATTCCAATGGAATGCCATCTTCAATAATCCGTTCATGATCGGATTTTGACATTTTCCATTTCTTAACTTTCGTTTTTCTCTTTGATTGAACCTCTATCAACTTTATGCGTGCACACACCAAGTGACTATATTGACAACTTATGGAATCAGGTTCATAGTCTTCAAAGTAAACAAAGTCCCCACTTTGATTAGTTTGTTTGAAAAAATAACCTTTCAGTATAATAGATCCTCTGTCATATTGAAATCCGTGATCATTATAGTTTTCTAATAATTTCATTTTTCGTTCAGTGCAACGCATCAAATAATATTTAACATTTTCATCGTTGTCAATAGGTGAAATTACAACAAAAACATCTCCTGCACAATAAAACAAACTTTTAAACAAAATTATACATATTTAAATTTATTTCTAGATCTTTAAATCATTAGAAAGCAATTCAAATATTACCTTCTCTAACAAGATTAGAAACTCGATCACCATCAGATGATATTGTAGTTTCCTCTAATTGCATTTCTTCAAACATTGCAACAAACATTTTTCCCTTTGTATTTAGCTCTGTATGTTTCCAATATTTTATATACATGTTGTTTTCACAAACGTCATTGGATTTTGTGTTGTCTATGCAAACATCACAAAAACAAGAATATTTTGTTTTATCCAATGCAAACACATTTCTGGACGACTTTGTTTTAATTGAATGCAATTTTCGAGTTCGTTTTATTGTTTCAACGTCATTTCCAATTGATCTATCTATGTCTTCGATCCCAATATGCCAGAAAAACCTTTATATGGAAAATTAAAAGAAGAATTTGTAAATATGATCTATCAAAATACAATCAAAGATAATCATTGCACGATAAATGTACACACTGTTTAAAATTAGATTTCCAATAAAAATTAAATTGAATGTACCTTCGCACTTTCCTTGATGGGTTAGTCTCATGGCTTAGAGCAACGATGCACCATTGAACAACTTCTTTAGCGTTCACAAGTCGGCTTGCAGAGGGGTTCATTTGATATCTTCAAAGTTCTCGTTTTATGCATGCTCCTGCACTGTCATGTTCTCCTTTTCCATGGCTAGTTTCAAAGAAATTCCAACAATGTTTAATGGAGGTTTTCTTATGAAGACAACACAACAAAAGAATGATCGTGCAGATTTGAACCGCGCATCCATCTGACCATATCCAATGTTCATTGAATGTTATTCCACGATTTTTCAAGGAATCATAAATTTTTCCAAAACAATGTTGTAAAAAATATGTATCATGTGTACAATCGTCACTGATATAAAAATGATATTCTTTAATGATATGTCAATTTTCACTCGTGCTTTTTATATGATCGACGTTTTGTTCAGCATGTCTATATAGAATATGGACGAGCATGGAGACTTGGTCAGAATGATAGCATTCACTCTGAATTTCTTTAAACATAATTATAAGTTTGGAAAAATTCTTTCACTTCAACGGATTTTTTCACATTATCATAAGTAACAACCTGTAAGCTGATAAGGAGGCAAATAAATATTTCACTTTGGGTGAAGCAATCTTAGACATAGTCGGCTCTATGAAATTTAATATTATTCCCGAAGGACCTATGATTTTCTCCCCATGATCTAAGTATGAATCCTTGATATCTTATGACCCTGAATTGATGGACCCTATTGTATCTCAAGAAACAATCCCTTGGCTGTGGTAAGGAATCAGTGCTTAAGACATTTTGTAAACGTATGTCACAAATATAATATCAAATCACCTCTTCTTAACACTTTTGGAATCTAATTATTTAATACACTCAATAATATAATATAATGAAAGCATTCACAATGCCATAAACTACTGATATCCGAATGAAAAAAAAAAAGAACTGTAAAGGAAACTTGAAGTGTTATGTTGAGAAACATAATCTATCACTTTTAAGTTTCAGAGGAGAATCATGGGGAGAGAGGAAACTCAAAATAATATGCTGCAAACACATAATCTATTACTTTAAAGTTTCATGAGGATTTTGTGAAGAAAGAAGAGATGAGGTGAAGGAGTGCAAATTAATGGTGTTTAACTCTTACTCACAGATGTAATTAAGAGACCAAATGCTACATTAATTCAATTCTTTCAAAGACGAATAAAAACAAGGCGAAACTGGAAAGACAACTCTGGAACGATGACTCAATGCCTGACTTGACCCAGCTGTCATGCTCCCAAAAGGGTTGCTATATGCTCTTCTACTCGGCTCTGCCTATGCCCTTGTGCTTCAAACACTGCCAATCATAACACCTGCTACCCAACTCTGCCTCTTCTCCTTTAATCTGCGTTGGGTCACTTACTCAAGTTTTGTTGCCACGTTCTACCTATTTCTTCATAAAATGGTGCATAACCACATAAGCCTAGACTTGAAATCCTTTAGATTTAATCTTGGAACCACATCGCGTCCGTGCCAACGTCGCACTTCACATTTCGTCGTCTTTAACTTTTCCTTAGCATTTATCTTTTAAAACTTGTGATGTGCGCTATGCGATCGGGTCCCACCTCGCATCACACATCACACTTCGACAAATTTATCACTTACCTCTGGTGGTGATCCTTTAAATCTTGCGATTCGCGATTTGCGATCGGGCCCCACCACATCGCACATCGCACTTCGACGATTATAACACTTACCCTTTGCCCTTAACTTTTAAAACTTGCACTGTGCAGTATGCAGGCCAGTGCCACGTCATCTGCCACATCTCACTTCACATTTCGTTGACTTTAAATTTTCCTTAACACTTATCTTTTAAAACCTGTGATGTGCGCTATGCGATCGGGTCCCACCTGGCATCGCATGTTGCACTTCAGCGAATTTATCACTTACTTCCCGTGCCTATCCTTTGAAACTTGCGATTTGCAGTTTGCGATTTATTCTTCACCATCTATCTCTCCGCTTCAGTTTTGCGCTTTGATCCCGACCATCCGTTTTTCCCTTTATGCCTCCTCCAAAACTCTTAAGTGTTTAAGGGAAATGCACCCTTTCTCCACCTTTGGGAAATTAGTTTGTTTGCTCCATGGTGTAACCCTCCTGAGCTTATCCGGTGTTCTTCCCTACTGGTCCCTCCTGAGCTTGCGAATGAGCCTGAATCGTCCTTGTTCAGCATGCAATGTTCTGAATGTGCCCATTAGTCCAACTCTTGAACTGTTCTACATGTGAATAAGTCCATTTCGACCCACCTTCACATCTCATCACGTAATGCTAATGTACCAATATATAAATCAAAATTCTTCTATGACAGACAAAATTTTACATTTTCTATCATATATTCTTTTTTGGTGTTTTGAAAAATATTTCAAAGGTAAATGAAAATGAGCCACAACTTCTGGCTCCACCTGGCGATAGTGATTTTTTCCACGGATGCACTAAGAACTGCAGATTAGTGCCTTATCCATTGGGCATGGAGTCAAATATTGCTTGGTGACATATGAAAAATAAGCAATATGGTATTTACAATGGTGGAATACTAGCTTTTAATGCTGGAAATAATGCTTCATATACTTCTCGTTCACAGGAAGTTGTATTGTCCCTCCATCTAGATCTTCCAAAATAAATGTGTTATTTGACCTTGCCTCAGAGATCTTGTATGGATCATACCAAAGAGGGTAAAATTTACCATGCTTCCCCTTTTCTTCTCATCTAGTGTCCCATCTTAGTACCAAATCTCCTGCTTGAAAGAGAACTTCTTTTACTTTTCTGTCAAATATAGACTTCATCTTTTCCTGATAAGTAATCAAGTTATCCCTGACCTTGTTTCTATTTTCACTTGATTCAATTATTTTGTTCAATATTCTTACCAGAGCATTTGGTTCTTCTTGAGCTTCTTGAAGGAAATAAATCACTGGTTTGGCAAACTAAGTAGGAAATAGTGCTTGAGTTCCATAAACCAGTTCATAGGGATACTTCCCAGTAGATCTCTTGGTAGTGACTTGAACTTCCCAGAGGGAAAACTTCAACTTCATATCCTGATCCTTCTAATTCTCGGTGAATTTTTTCTTCAAGGTTCTGACCAATGTCTTATTTGAAGACTCTTCCAATCCATTCCCTTAGGGATGATACACTGTGGAATGTGATAAAATTACATTATATGTTTGACATAAATTAATGAAATGAGCAGAGTTGAATACCTAAGCATTATCAGTCACAATTTTGACTAGACATCTGAATCTGCTGAAAATGTTTTCCTCCAGAAACTTCATCACCACTTGGTCATTCACCTTCTTAGTGGGTATTGCTTCAATCCATGTTGTGAAATAATTAATGGCAGTCAAAATCCACTTGAACTGTCTGCTTGATGGCAGATTGATCTCTCCAATAAAATCCAATCCCCATTGCCTAAAAGGTTCTTCAATAAATACTGGGATGAGAGGTAATGGAGCAAGTTTTTTCTTTTCAACAAACAACTGACACTTCTAACAACTTCTGACCATTCTATAAACATCTACAAATAGGGTTGGACAATAGAATCCTGACTTAATAATTTTATGAGCAGTGGCCTTCTAGCTATAATGTCCTAAACACAGACTTTAATGATATTGTTTGCTGACCTCTATAGACTCTCCTTTGGTCAAACATAACAACTAAATACCAGCAGGGTCTTTGCAGTATAGCTTCGCTTCTACGATAACATATGGATGATACTTGAGCTTGAGAGCTCTGAATTTTGTTCTATTTAGTGAATTTGGACAGGAAAATAAACACCGGTAATGAAAAATATCTTTATACCAATCAGAGCACAAAAATTTGTATTGAATACCCGTTTTGAACTTTCTTTGACCCTCTTTATTTGTAGCTCCATCCACTGGTGCCAACAGATTAATTCCCAAGGTTTGAAAATTTGTCTCTGTCAACAACTTCAATAACCCCTGTCCCTTGATCAGCTTGGTGGGTTTGATGTCCAAATCATACTCTTGGATTTTTTCTATCCACTTCCCCCTTTTTCCTTCAACATCACTTTGGACCAACATGTCTTTCACAACATAATTAGGAACATAAGAAGTTATTTAGGACTGCAACACATAAGTCCTGAAGGCTTTCAGTGCTTTGACCAAACCATATACTTGTTTCTCTAGAATATTGTATTTGAGCTCAGCATCTTTGAGAAATTTGCTGAAAAATGCAACTGGATGCTCCTTATTGTCTTCACTTTTCTGCAACAACACAACAACAATAGTAGTGGCGGATGAAAATGAGAATACCTGAAAGACTTTTTGATAGTCTGGGATAAACAAAATTGCGGCTTCCTTCAGTGCTTCCTTTATTCTAACAAATGCATCTCTTTATTCCTTATCCCATTTAACTTCTGCATTTTTCTTCAACATATATGTTATAATTCTCACGATCTCAATGTAATTGGGCACAAACCTCCTCAGAAATTTTATTTTTCTCAGGAATCTCTAAATATCCTTCTTGCTTCTAGGTAAAGGAATAGTCTGAATGGCGTCCACCCCTGCTGGGTCAATCTTTACTCCTTGTTTAGAAACTATGTGACCCAATAATTTACCTTCTTCTAAGGCAAATAAATATTTCTCGGGATTTAATGATAGACCAAAATTTCTGCACTTTTGAAAAGGTTTTTGAAAACGCTCCAAGTGTTGATCATATGACCCTGAGAAAATAGTTACATCATCCAGATATATAACTACAAACCTGTCACCAATGATGGCTATGTCGATGGCCCTCTGAAATGTTGCACCTACGTTCATAAGGCCAAATGGTATCCTTGTGTACATGAAGGTACCCTAGGGCGTAGTAAAAGCAATATTCTTCTGATCTTCTTTTTCTACTTCTAACTAATTATACCCAGAAAATCCGTTAACCATAGACAACCTATGAGCTCCTGTCACCTTCTGTAAGAAATAATCCATTTTTGGCAAAGGATAATTATCTTTTAGAGATGCTCGGTTCAAGTTCCTAAAGTCTACACATAGTATTATCTCTCCATTCTTCTTTCTTAGAGGGACTAGATTAGAAACCCAGTCTGAATATCTGAGAGGGACTATGATTTTCGCGTGCAACAATTTATTCACTTCTTTTTCGATTGGAGCTAATAATAATGGATTGATCTGTCTGAGCTTCTGCATGTGTGGTTTGAGTCCTTTCTTCAATGGAATCTTATGCTGAATAATTATTTTGTCATATGTTTTCAGGTCTTCATATGACCAGGCAAACACATCCATATATTTCTTAAAAAGATCAATGTATCTTTCTTTGTAGTTTTTGGGAACACCTTTGAAAAATTTCACTATTTTGGGTTCCTGTTGAGTCCCCAAATTGAAATCTTCCATCTCTTCTTCTTGATGTGTTTTCTTTGAATAAAAAACAACATCATTAGCATCGAATAATATTTCAAGAGGAACCAACCCTTTGGGGAGCACATTATCTTTCAATTGGATAATATTCTGTTCACCTATTTATTGCGTAAGGTTCCTTATTTATGCTTTCTTCTTTATTTGTTCTTCCTCTTGGTCTATCTCAGCGTCTTCAAAGTTTCCAATCATGGTTAGGAACTGACCTATCTGTTCATCATTGTCAAACACCTGCCAATGTTTCACATTATCAGGGATAAAAGGTCTATGCCTGATTTCAATCTCATACCTTAACCTTGGATTTATTGGAGGTTTGAAGGTGCTGGCTACAACTGCTAAAGAATTGGCCAATATATTCTCCTCCCTCGGAATATACTGAAGATTGGATGCTTCAAAATAGTTTTCTACCATATCCCACACTTCATTTCTATATGATCTCAATCTCGGATGCCTGGTTTGATAATGATTTTTAATTTTCCTTATTATCAATTCAGAGTCACCAAAAATTGAAATACATTGAACTCCCATCTGTCTAGAAAATTGAAGGCTTGAGATTAAGGCCTCATACTCAGCCACATTGTTTGTTGAATCAAATTCTAGTTTAAAAGAGAAAGGCACGAGGTTACCTTATGGTGATATCAGCAAGAATCCAACACCTACGCCCTCCTTGGAGTAGGCACCATCAAACTAGCACTTCCAAATCTTCCTTGAGTGCAGCTCATTATTTACAACTGTTGAAGAGATCTGCTTCCTTGTGTCTTCAGAAAATTCTGCATCTTCATGCAGCATGAAACAAGAAATGTCTTCTGTTTCTTGACTATAAATGGGGGAATTTCCTGCATATTTCTTGGAGGTAGTCTTCACAAACCTTGTTTCCCTGTACAACCTCCTTTATTCCCCATTAAAATACAGAATGATAGCATAAGTGAAATCTAATTTTAGTACACCTCCCAAATTTTCTCCCCAATATCTTGACAGGAGCATTCCAAACCCAGCTAGGATGTCAACAACCACTACATCCATGACTATACTCTTTGCTGGGATTTGTGCCAACGAAACTGCTACATCTTTAATTAACCCAACACATTTTAACTTTTTGGAATTAAATGAATACAGATCCCTATAAGGTTCGGTAATCTACAAGTTAAGTTCCTTCATAACAGACAATGGCATGATATTATGGGATGCTCCTGAGTCCAACATGCACTTATGTACAGTATAATCATGAAGCAACAAATAAATATAGAAGGATGGAATAGAGGGATCTATTTCTTCTACATGAGGACCAAAGGTGACCACTGGATTTTCTTCTTGTAAGTTCACTGTGTCACTTATGTCTTCCACTTGTGTGAGATTAATAAATTCTGAAATTTCTTTCTTGTCAGCTGGTATTTTGGCTAATTCTAGAAGAGGCACCTTAATTTTGACCTTCTCCAACTCTTTTTTCAAATTGAAAGCATGAGTTTTATTAACGTTCTTTTCAGGTTCTTCTTCACTCTTTCTAGAATTTGTTGCTTGTTCAGGTATAGGAACAACTCTCTCCAAGATATTAGTGTCAACTGATTTGTTCTGGGAAGATTCACCTTGTTGCATTTTTGTTTTATTAAGTGAATTTACAGGTTGTTTCTTATTACCATTAGGGGAATTTTGAGGTCTAAAATGGGCCTCCGAAGAAAAATGTACAACCAAAATAAAATTTATAAGAACCAATAGGATTCAAGATGATGATGTCAATGATGGGGGATGATTCACCATTTTTGGAGTAAAAAAGTTAAAAGAATAAAAAATAATAAAATAATAAAACTACTTTTTCAACTCGTATTTTCAACTTATCTCCCTAAGTTTTTACTCAAATTTCGAGTGGGAGTACTTGTTGGATGCAAAATTTAATTTCTCATCCAAGGAGTACCCATGTTTCATACTTTCGATGGATCCTCCTACACGAAAAATGAGAAATAAATGAAAAAACGTGATTGCAATCACGTTTTTCATGTATTTCTCATTTTTCGTGTAGAAGGGTCCATTGAAAGTATTCAACATGGGTGCTCCTAGGATGAGAAATTAAATTATGCATCCAATGAGTGTTTCTACTCAAAATTTGAGTTAATAGGGAGATAAGTTGAAAATACGAGTTGAAAAAATAGTTTTATTATTTTATTGTTATTTTATTCTTTTTTTTTCCCTCTAAAATTTGATGATGTAATCTAATATTATTTTATTATTTCCACTATAATTTTATAATTTCATTAGGAGGCCCATTTTAGACCTCAAAATTCCCCTAGTGTGACCTGTTTCGTAGGGTCCTTTTGTAGTGGAGTCGCCATTGGAGGAGGGATGGATCCTTGTTGTTCACCTTCATTATCCTGCACTGTAGATCTCTTTCTAGACCTCAAATCATACTTTTTATGTAACTCAGCTTGCATGAAATATGTGAATTGCCTACAATATTCATCCATTTCATCTTGATCAAAAGAAACTTCAGCTTCAACATATTCTCCCTCGCAATCTTCCTCTTCTTCCTCTTCTATTGCATACATAGCAGATGCCTGATCCTCGACCTCCCTTTGGTCATCTTCTACTATCTATCCGGGTGCTGCTTCTATATACAATGGAGCTTGAACCTGGTCTTTATCTCTTCTTTCCATCTGCAATATTTGCAGGGGTGTCTTCTGAATTGAGGGTTAAACCCCCTTCGGTTTTGTTGTACTTTTCTTTGGGATTTTTTATTTTCCAATTCCATCTTAGCTAGCTTATTTGTCAGATTTTTTATCACCTTTGTCATATCTTCAATTCTTAGATCTTGTGATGATTCTTCTTTTTCCTTCCCCTTCTCTTGGACTGGATGTTTCCCTTTTTCCTTTCCATCTACAGTCATATTAGCTTCAATCTCTAAAGAATCTATCTGTATCTGCTCAAGAGTAGGGGCTCTTCTCTCTCTCAATGTAAAGCTAAAATCAGCTTCAAAAGCCCCATCAAAAACTACCTTTGCTCCTACAGGGGGGGCTTCATCTCTATAGGTAAACTATTGTACAATTGTTGAATCTTTTTAAAAACTCACAAATGTTTTCATTAGGCTTTCTTTTAATTGCATTAAACTCTGTCAATGAGTAAGCATGATATCTCTTCTCTTCCCATCTCTGAGTGAATTGAGTTTCTAACACTTCCCAGTCATTTATGGAATCATTTGGTAAACCTTTGAACCATTTCCTAGCCTCTCCACTTAGAGATTGCACAAATAATATCATCACAACATCAAGATGTTCCACATTTAAATTCTCAGCAAAAGTGAAAAACAAGGGTAAATGTTGTTCTGCAGTTACTTCCTCTTCTCCAGTGAAACGAGGAAGTAATTTTAGGTATTCCTGAGGCATGACATTCATTGGTTGCGGAAGATTTAGTGGTTCATATCTATCCATTAAGAAATATGGTGTTGCCATATTAACAACTTGGTTAACTTCTCCTTGGGTGGTTGAGGTTGATGAAACTGCTGTGAAAGTGAATGAAGGTGGAGGAAAAATTGATATGGGGGTAGGCTGATGGAAAATAGCAGAGGGACCAACAACTATATTTGGTTGAGCTTGAGTGGAGGTAAAAGAAACATACTCGAAAGAATGTTCTTCTAACTGAGGTTATTGAAAATAAATGGGTGTGGAAGGGGTATCTTGTTCCAAGAAAGGGAGTTCCTTTGAATGATATCTTCAAACAAAGGGTTATGAGAATTGATGCCAAGAGCAAGAAATGCAGGATCAGGTATTGAAGGAGTTTCAAGTTTCTGAGCCTTTTTAGAAACCAATATTTATGGATCTGGCAAAGCAAGGACTATCTATTGTGAGGTATCTGACCTCGTGTGAGGCCTTTTGAAAGCCATAATTTTGAAAATAACAAACACAGTCGAGTATTTCCTCCTCACTGAACAACTAGAGGAAATAATGTGAAAAACCCAGGGAAAATAAACTTCGTTTCTTTGTCCCCGACAATGATGCTAGAAAATGTTGTATCTTAAGAAAAAATCCCTTGGCTATGGTAAGGAATCAATGCTTAAGACATTTTGTAAATGTATGTCACAAATATAATATAAAATGGCCTCTACTTAACACCTTTGGAAACTAGTTATTTAATACACTCAATAATATGATATAATGTTCAAGCCTTCACAATTCCATAAACTGTTGATATCCGAATGAAATGAAAAGAAGAACTGTAAAGGAAACTTGAAGTGATATGCTGAAAAACAGAATCTATCACTTTTAAGTTTCAGAGGATATTCATGGAGAGAGAGGAAACTCAAAATAATATGCTGCAAACACAGAATCTATTACTTTAAAGTTTCATCAGGACTTTGTGAAGAAAGAAGAGATGAGGTGAAGGAACGAAAATTAAGGTTGTTTAACTCTTACTCACAGATGTAATTAAGAGACCTACTGCTATATTACTTCACTTCATTCAAAGGGGAATAAGCACAAAGTGAAACTGGAAATACATATCAACATCAAAAACTGCAGGAAACTTGATATTCTTTCATTTATTTCTCAGAAAATTCAGTACCAAATTAAAAATCCTCCGGAGGTCCAAAACTCAGAACCCCTTTTCTTTATTTCTATCTACTTAAATACATCACAGTGGTTCGTAACTCCTAAAATTATTGAAACTATCCGACTACCTAAACTATTAAGATTACTTATGCAATCATACTTGAGAAAACAAATTAAAACTGGAAATATTGTTTGTTTTGATGAATCTGATGTTGCTAATGCGTCCTCCAAAAGTGCCAAGGTGTTCTTTTTGGTTATGATGCAATGGCTGCATAGATTTGTAACGACGCCTTAGTTCTCGACTTGACCCAGCTGTCATGCTCCCAATAGGGCCGCTATACGCTTTTCTGCCCGACTCTGCATATGCCCCTGTGCTTCAAACGCTGTCAATCATATCACCTACTACCTGACTCTGCCTATTCTCCTTTGATCTGTATCAAGTCACTTACCTAAGTTTTTCTGCTGTGTTCTGCCTATTTCTTCATAAAATGGCGCATAACCGCATAAGCTCGGACTTGAAATCCTTTAGATTTCATCTTGGAACCACATCGCGTCCATGTCAATGTCACACTTCGCATTTTTCCGTCTTTAATTTTTCCTTAGTATTTATCTTTTAAAACTTGCGATGTGCACTATGATATTGGGTCCCACCTGGCATTGCATGTCGTACTTCGACGACTTTATCACTTACCTCGCATAGTGATCCTTAAAACTTGGTATTCGTGATTTGCGATCGGGCCCCACTGCATCACACATCACACTTCGGCAATTATAACACTTACCCTTCGCCCTCAAATTTTAAAAATTGGGTTGTGCAGTATGCGGGCCAGGGCCACATCATCTGCCACATCATATGCCATGTCGCACTTCACATTTCACTGACTTTAACTTTTCCTTAACACCTATCTTTTAAAACCTGCGATGTGCGTTACGCGATCGGGTCCTACCTGGCATCGCACATCGCACTTTGGCAAATTTATCACTTACCTCCCGTGCCTATCCTTTGAAACTTGTGATTTGTGGTTTGGGAAGTTAATCTCTGTCGTCTATCTCTCCACTCCAGTTCTGCACTTTGATCTCTACCATCCGTTTTTCCCTTTGCGACTCCTCCAAAACTCTTAAGTGTTTAAGGGAAATGCGTCCTTTCTCTGCCTTTAGGAAATTAGTTTCTTTGATCCACAATGCAACCCTCCTGAGCTTATCCAGTGTTCTTCCGTGCTGGTCCCTCCTAAGCTTGCGAATGAGCTCGACTTGACCCTATTCGGCATGCAATGTTCTGAACGTGCCCATCGGTCCGGATCTTGAATTGTTATGCATGTGAATGAGCCTGACTTGACCCACCTTCACATATCATCACGTAATGTTAATGTACCAATATATAAATCAAAATTATTCTATGACACACAAAATTTTACATTTTCTATCATATATTCTTTTTTGTTGTTTTGAAAAATATTTCAAAGGTAACTTAAAATGAGCCACAACAAACCCCCTTGATTTTTCTCTTGATCTCCCATGGAATATAACCTGTCCTTTAAAGCCCCCCCATTGCCTCCCATCTCCTTGTATCCCCCCCTCCCTCATTTCCATAGCTCCCATGTCCCCCTCCCTCGCTCTTACCATGCTCTTACTCATCCATGTCCGCTTACATATGCATCTTATGGTTCCATGTCAGTTCCATTCATCCTTGGGCCTTTATGATGGCAATAATTATGCCCTCTTTCCTTCCTATCATTGATGTGGATTCTCATGGGTTTTTTTGCTATGCATTGAGGGTTCACTCATGCTCGCATGCTCACATTGTTGACAATCTGATGCTAAATCCTTGGTATCTCCAACACTTCAGATTTCTGATGATTTTTGAGTGTGGGTGTTTGAGAGAATTAATGGTGATAGGAATTCAATCATGTGGAAAGACAATTCAATTGTTGATAAAATGGCTTGCTTCCTGGTTCAAGCTCCGTTCTGTTTCTCAGCAAATCATTGCTCTGGTTTGTGATCGATGAATTGGGTAAAATTTATGCTTGTGTATTCAATTGTGGTGTCCATATGAGCCTCCTCTGGTATCCCCTGTGAAGATCATGTTCTGGCTCTGATTCTAGCATTACGGGATTCCAAGGCTCATCACTTTTGTACATGGGTTATCTGGAAGAAATGCCTTGCAGGCTCACAAGGTTCTTCTTTTGACCTTGGCTATGTGAGTTTAGGAACACTTGGGTCCTTCCTATTGTTAATCTTAAAGGTAACTACGAGTCCATTAACTGAATTTAGAAATTTTACAGCCCTTGGATAGAATGGTTAATCCTCATATTTGAATTATGGTATCATCATTCTTGAATTTCTATGGCTTTCTCAGGAAAGTATTTGGTTTAGGGGAAGATCATAATATAGCTTAGAAGTGGGGGTTGTTTTGCGAACCTCGTTGTTTGTGGGGTTTCCAATCGACAGTATCAATCTAGAAACCTTTGGGTTAGTTGGGGACATATCTGTCTTCTATGGCACACTAGTTCCCCTTTTTCAATGGACTCTATCTTGGATTCAGATGCTCCAATAAAAGAAAACCCGTGTGCTAATTAAAAATTTGAAATTGAAGTTTTGCAGAAATAATTATATGAATTACGGGTGAACTACTGGAATTTGTACCACTCATAGGTAACACAAGAGGATTTCTCATTGTATCTCAAGTAGCAATTGGAAAAAATGGAGTATGAAGTTGACACTCTAAGAGGAATGCTCAACCTCAATGTTTGAGCTTAGAAGCATAATAAGCTCTATTTCTTTTGTGTTAGGTTAATATTATGAAAGGTTTCCTTTTGATGCTGCAATCTGAAAGAATGTTTTTGTGTGCATTTTGTAAATTTTGGTCATCACTCCTAGAAGATATAGCAATGTAATATTATTATAGGCAATAGCATTAGATATGTCTATAGGTAGTTAGAAAGGTTCCTGTTGTATTTCAATATGATGGATTGGAAATGTATGTGAATCTAACACTGTACTTCCCATGTATTTGCTGCGAACGGGCACAAGATTACTAATAAAATCAATCATTATGTTAATATATATATATAATATATATATATATATATATATATATATATATATAGGAATGATGTGGCAATTTCCTGGGGATCAAATGCCATCAAAGGTAACCACTCACAAATAGATCACAGATCAGTACACTAGTATTTGACGTGGTTAAAACCATCAAAGAAGGAAACCATCCACGACCTGAGCCAACACGACCAATTCAGGAAATTTATTAATATAAAGAAAGAAAATTTACATAAGCTTATCTCATAAATAGTCACCATACAAATGACCCAACATTCTCTTAAATAGAGATCATGGACCAATAAGGTGTTAAGCCATAGATCAAGTGTTGGTAATACCGAGGAGAGAATGAACCATAAGATCACTACATATCGTGACCTTTGGATTATAAGTTACAAAAGTACGTACTACAAGAACACACTTTACCCACAGGGGTGTCACTCAATAAACATCTAACATATCACATGCGATCACAACATATTAAACAATATCATTAATTTGAGTAATTATTGGAAAATACCCCTAAAAATCACATTATTTGACCCCCTACCAATAAAACCCAATACACCTTCCCAATTTAAAAATCCCCTACTTTCATTACATATTGTAGGTATCCATTTTTTTATTAACATTTTTTATACCCCTTTATATTTTTTCATTAGCTTTGAGCTCCATTTTTTATACCTGCCAATATAAAAACCCTTTATCCCCTATATATCCCCCAATATATTATGTCATTTTTTCCTCATTATATATCCCCCAATATGAACCCACGTTCTATGGTATTGCTCCTGTAGTGAAGCCCCCGTGACTTTACCTAACTTTATGCTAGACCAAGTTATACTTAACTATTTCTTATGTGTCAGAATATCCTGACATCCCCCCTTAAGAACAACTTGGGATAGGATTGAAGGATTTACAAAGGTGACACAATAGGAGAAGGAAGGAGGAATTAGAGCCTATCCCCCCTTAATGATAACTTTCTTGAACTCCAAGCATAGATTAAAGTTTGGTAAACTTCGCTTTTGTGAGATCCTTTGTAAAGATATCAAAAATTTGATCATTGGTTAAATAATAGTGCACTTCAAGAACACGATCATGAATGAGATTTATGATGAAGTGCATGTGTAGCTCAATGTGTTTGCTATGCTAATGCTGAACTAGATTTTTGCATAGCTGAATGGAATTATGATTATCACACCAAAGTGTAGTTGGATGTTGCCGATGAAGATCAAATTTACACAGGATCTAATGAAGCCACAAGGATTCCTTGCTGGCTTCAACAACACCACGATACTCTGCTTTTGCCTAAGAAAGAGAGATGGAACTTTTTTTCCGACAGGACCATTAATAGGTCCTGAACCAAGAGTGAATACATAACCTGGAGTCTAATTTTGATCATCAGAGTCACCAGCCTAATCATAATTAGTGAAATCAACGAAAAATGGAGATTATCTTGCACTGTAATGAATCCTGAACTGAATTTTACCTCGAACATATCAAAGTATTCTTTTAGCTGATTTCCAGTGACTTTCATGAGGTTTGTGCATAAATTGAGCAACAAGACCAATGACAAAGGAAAGGTTAGAATGGGTATGGGTTAGATACATAAGTTTACCAGCAAGTTGATGGTATAAGGTAGCATCAACTTCAGGGGAAGTACAAGTGACTGAAAGTTTGACTCTAGACTAAAAGGGAGAACGGGTTGGCTTACAATATTCCATGTGAAAGTGGCATAGAAGATCAAAATCATACTTGGACAGATAAAGGATAATATATTATTTGGATTGCAAGACTTGAAGACCAAGGAAATAATGCAAGTGTCCTAAGTATGTATTTTCAAACTTGTTTTTGAGGCTATAATTCACATGGTTTATATGGTTGGGATCACTACCAGTAAGGATAATATAATCAACATAAAGAAAAAGGATTATTAGGGACTTACCCACTTTATTTGTGTATACAGTGTTGCGGAATGACATCTAGAAAAACCATTATCTAAGAGAAAGCTATCCATTTTGGCATACCAAGACCGAGGGGCTTGTTTGAGACCATAGAGAGACTTCCTAAGGTGACAAATAAGGCTAGAGTCTTTTTGGATAAATCCAGGGGGTTTTTCCATGTAGATTTACTCATGCGAGTCCCCATGTAAGAAGGCAGATTTAACATCCATCTGATGGACTTCCCATTTAAAGGAGGCAAAAAGAGAAATAATAAGGAGGATAGAATTCATTTTGGAAATAGGGGAGAAGGTTTCAGTATAGTAAATGCCTTCAACTTATGAAAATAATTTAGCAAAAAGACGAGCTTTATGTTTATCCACTTTTCCATCTGGTCCAAATTTTTTCTGTAAACCCATTTGTATTTGAAAAGTTTTCTTCCCTTTGGAAGAGGAACAGGATCCCAAATATCGTTTACCAATAAGGAACACTATTCTTCATTCATAGCTGCATCCAAATTTAGATGACCTGAATAATCTTCAAAGGTATCTGGAGCATGATTTTTTGGAACTTGATCCAATAAGGAAGAGGCTTTGTCGAACTGATAACATGTACGACGTTGATCTGCAGGGTCATCTGCAAGAGAACCTGCTGCATCCCGAGTAGAGCAGACCCATTTTGGAAGCTATGGAGTTGAAGGAATATCCTGAGGAGCTGGAGGAGGATTTTCATCCTCGCTATATTCATCCTAAGTAGAAGGAATGCTATCAGAACTAGAAGAGATAGAGAGAGGTGGCACATATGCAGAATCAAGTTTGCAGGCCAGAGGTGAAACACCCACTAAACTAGGCTCGCAGGCCAATATATGTTCATCAAATTTTACATCTCTTCTAATGATTACATTTTTGGATTTGGTTGAAGAAGTCTATATCATTGTGCATATTCAGAATATCCAACAAAAATACATTTTTCACTCTTAGGTTCTAAGGATTTATGTTTCTCATCTGGAATATGGGCCGAAGCTTCACTTCCAAAAAAAAGAAAGTGACTTACATCTGGTTTGATTGAGCACCAAGCTTCTTCTGGAGTGATATTCCTTAGAACCTTAGTAGGAGTGTGATTTACTATGTAATTTTCACAATTAATTGCTTCTGCCCAAAATTTAAGACTAATTCCTTTAGATTGAATCATACAATTAGCCATTTCTTTTAGAGTGTGATCCTTCCTTTCAACTACACCATTTTATTGTGGATTATACGAAACAATATGTTGCAATTGAATTCCATGCTCAATGTTGTTGGATTTAGGGGCACTGACCCAGGTTCGGAGTTAAGGTTTTCCAACAAACCCTTATACTACTGGCCCTTTCGGCAATGAGCTACTTTCGCTAGCCAAGGTCTCACCCGAAGTAGTATGGGAGGGTGCTGGAACCAGGTTACCACACCCTAGGAGAGAGTAGGTAATTAAGGTATATCTTTGTTGAATCTATTAGGTTCACACAGAAATAAGCCTATTATCGATATTTTAACAGTATAATAAACATGTAACCATAAACAAAGCTATTATCATTAACAGATCTGATCAATACATTTGCATCCACGTGCGCATCAACAATTATCACCACATACCATCACAATCGCAGCTAATTCATAGATTGCAGATACATTTGCAGCTTAAATAAACAACACAGAGGCACTTCAGTAATAAATATAACCAGTTCAGATATCATAAAGATACTTCAAATAGATTCCACATTCATTATTATTCAAAAACCCAATTACAAACCCAAGACACAGTCCGCGCACATAGCTAGCGGGGTCCACACACAACAGGACTAAGGATCTTCGCGCACACATCCAACAGGAGTCCTTACCAAAAACAACCCAAGACCGATCTCAACAGTTCTTTCGCAACATAAATATTGCTTCTTCTTACTTACTAGACCCAACTATCTATTTATTTATATCATTGTATCCTTTTCTATCCTATGGTTCGCAAACCGTGGTTTGCTAACCCTAGGTCTACCCTTTGACCCATTACAAAACATTAGGGGCTTTGACCTGCCCCAAAACCCCTACGCAAGGCTAACTATTACAAAATTATATAAAAAATGTAGCTTAGGGAATAATATCAGAGTGAGCATAATATCTTACAGCTACTAAAAATCTTCTTCCTTTTGGCGCAGTTCTTGAGTAAATTCGCGCAGGAGAGCATCGTGCTGCACCTTAGACCACAGATGCATAGTTTTCTCCAGTAATTTTGTGCCCTGAGTGATCTAAGCTGTAATGGAATTTGTGGCTTATGTGACCAGTGCGACTCACTGGGCTCGTACCTTAGGTGGTGTTTCTAGCTGCAATTTGGCTTGCAACGTAGTAATCTGGTGCTCCATCTTAGTCTTGACATTCTGAATCTTGGTCCTAGAAGCCTTCAGGGCTGCAACGAGTCCCTCAATATTGGCTTGGTGAGTAGCAGAGGCTAGGATATCTTCAGTCACATCTGCGCATAGCCTTCTTATTAGATGTTCCAACTCGGTCTGCTATGTGGCGGCAAGGGTGCATGCAGCCTGCGCCTAGGACACCTTGATGGTTTTTTCAATGATTGTTTACTCAGCTGCATTGAGCAGTTTATGCACCCAACGACCTATGTGCTAGATCTCCTCGAAGAGGGATGTATGGAGGACCTGCAACGGTTTGTGTGGAAGTCGGGCCAAATCCAATTATACTTTTGCATAGGCCTGGATTTGCAAAAATAAGGTAAGTGGGCTCAGGGTGAGTGTTGCACCTGGTAGGGGGCAGAGGCAGATTTCAGTCGTGATGATCAGTTCACTTCTAGTTGCTGGGGATGGCCTCGTCTGAATCATGCTTGTCTGCAGGGTATCGGTCTTGAGCTGCAGAGCTTGGAGCTCAGACTGTAGTGTGGTGACCGCAGCCTTCTTCTGCTCTTCCAAGGCAAGCCATATGTCTTTTGAGGTGAGGGTGACTGCATCTGAGATTTGCTCTAGGTATTCCTCCATCAACGTAATTTCAGTCTCTCTACCGGGCCTCGTAGCCCGTTGTTTCTTTCGTTGTCCTTTGATAGGGTCAGCGTTCTATTTCGTATCACACGGGGAGTCAACACCCTGTGCATCTAGACCCTCTGTGTCTAGGTCCTGCTGTGAGTACTGCTGTGATGCTGGCTCCACACCCTTCATGAAATCCTTTGTCTTGGCAGAGTCTTCTAGGCCACGCCCTTTTGCATTCTTGGTGGTATCAGGCAGGGTGGTATTCGGGGCGGTGCTTGTACCTCGCAGTGTCAGCTATACCTGATTTGAATCCCAAACTCTAGTGTGGTGGCCAAGTGGCAACGAGTCAGTCGATTTCCTCGTCGGCGACCATGTAAGGAAGCGCCACCCACGCCGGATCCTTAAGCCCCCGAATCGGTACATTGTGCATTGTGACCTCGAACACTGCAATTATTTTGTACTTGTCGTAGACTACCGGTGACAAGCATGGCCGAGAGTGAATTTTTGCTGCGAGGCTATTCTGAAAGAGTACCCAAAATACATTGTTATCCTCAATGCGCAGCTCATCCTATGAATCCCACAAATTCGCGTATCGTGCCCCCTCGCACATGTCTTCTTCGAGCTCAGGGAGGAACGAGTCTTCAGGGGCTTCCCATGTGACCAACGTAATTAGGAGCAGCAACCAGGAGTAGCATAATTCCCTTCCATGATCCTGGGCCTCACGCACGTTCTCCAAAAATTCGTTGCAAAGGAACTGGGACCAGTTGCAGCAGACCCCTTTTTCGTAGTGGCTAGCCAATTGAATTACATAAGCGGGGATCGTCATGGCCTAGCACTTGCGCATCATCTTACAAGCCAACAACAGGGTACCCATGTGCACTCCTGGGTCAAAAATGGTGTTGATCATGAATCCCCTAGTATTTCGCTCAACATGGTAATCTTCTCGCACCTTATCGGCAATTTGTTGCTCATACTTCTTGCTGACGAGCTCCATGGGATTCGGCCCCTCCATGGGGAAACCAGTAATACAGTGAATGAGGGCAGCATCAATGGGAATGTGGTCCTGCATCCATAAGCTGCCGTCATGGATCAGGGCTAGCAGTTGTCGCGCAATTCGGTTAGTTATACTATATCGACCAAAATGAGGCATTCGCAGCAATTTTAGTAAACCAGATGTTTCTATCCCTCGAGCCCACGACATTGGGATGACCCTTAGCACGTTGTCGTCCAATATTCTTTCAAGGTACAATTTAGGTGCCAATTTTGGGAAGGCCTCCAGGTTGGCTAGGTCGTGGTCATCAAACTTAATTGAGGCGAGCTTGCCATGCGCTTCTCCAATTATTGGGACTTCACTCAGAATTAGTGGCATTTGTAGATAGGTGCGCATACCTTCAAGGTTCTTAGGCATGCACATTGAGGGCTGGTGAGGCCGAACATAGGGCGCCAACCAAGTGATTGGTTCAACAATCTAGGCCTATTCTTGAGTAGACAGAGGTCGCTTCATTGGGTTAGGCGAGCATGCCTGGGGCATCATTCGGGGGGATTTCACATTCCGAGGGGATGTACGTGGCTTCCTTGCCACCCATTTCGCAACCCTCCCCTATCCTTGCTCCTGGCCTTTCTCTTTACCCTTCTTTTTCTCCACCTGCTTCCCCTTGGTTGGTGTGGACACAACTTCTTCAACTTCAAGAGTGACCTCCAATACTTCATCAGTAGAGGCCATGGTCTGCGACAATTCAGTTGGATTTGTCGCGGTCATTCTTGCTCGAAAGAAAAATTTGGGATTGCTACTCTTAGAGGGGGTAACCCGCCCAAACATTAACAATGCACAAAAGTTACAGAATTTTGCAAAGCACAAGATTTTCAGAATTAACATAACCCACTTCTGATCTACCCTCCTGATTTTATAGCTCTGGATAGTGACCAACGGTTGGGTGAGGCTTATTTGAGACTTACCATCAAGCAAACGGTAAAAAATCTTTGGAAATCGCCTTATTAATTATCAACTGCCAACTCCTTTCAACGGTAAAATTTTCCTTTTACCCAGTTTTACTGTTCCAACGACTAGTTTTCATAGCTATGTATTACCCCTGTGCCTCCAACGCACCTCCCCGGGCTTCCAAACCTACGATCGATCCCCATGCTTCCAACGCACCTCCTTGGGCTTCTAGACTTGCGATCGGCCCTTGTGTGGATAACAGGCTTGCCTGCGTTTTTCCTCCTGCCTGCGCGTATTCCACCCAATATAGATACTCCGACCATATAGTCATTTGATCCGATACTGTTTGAGCTAGCTGCCATTAACATATCCTGGTACAATGTCACTGCGCAGTGTAGCTAATTGGACAACTCCTCTGTCAGTGATTTCCTTTACCATATAGGGCCCTAGCCAGTGCTGACAGAACTTCCTCGGATGTTTCATAAACTAGTTATCATATAGCAGGACCAATTCTCCCTTCGAAAAGATCTTTTTACGAATATGTCTATCATGCCATGATTTTTCTTGGGCCTTCTGAAATTGCTGATGAAAGTTGGCAAAGAATCGATCTTCCTCCAAGGCAACGAGATGCACTAAGAATTCCTCCATGATGTCAGGATCTCCCATATTGGTAAAAGCTATGATGCGTAGGCTAGGAAAAATATATTCCATGGGCATAATGGCTTCCTTTCCATAAACCATCCGAAACAATGTTTTCCTAGTTAATTTCTTGTAGGTGGTTTGCTAGGCCCAAAGGACCGATGGGATGCGTACGTCCCAATCGCTTTGATTGACCTTGCATATCTTGGTCAGCGCTTGTTCCAGAATTTTATTAAAAGCTTCCATGGTTCCATTCGCCTGCGGGTGATATGGGGTACTTTTTGCATGGTGGATCCGAAATTATTTAGTCAAATCCCATATTGTTTCATTAACAAAATGCGTACCTCTATCACTCATCAAGATCTTCGGACTACCAAAACTTGTTAGAATATGTTCAAAAATAAAGTGCGCAATGGTGTCTGTAGTACAATCCTTCACATCTTGTGCTTCGGCCCATCTGGTTACATAATCAGTTGCAGTGATGATGTAGCGGGCACTTGTCTTCTTCCATAGTGGGTTGATGGGCCCAACGAAGTCTATGGCCCATTTTTCAAATGCTTGTAGGGCCATTTGTGGCTGCAAGGGCATTTCATCCCTACGCGAGGGTCTTCCTATCCTTTGGCATGAGTCGTAGGCTTTGCAGTAGTCATGAGAGTCACTATGCAGTGTGGGCCACCATAGCCCAACTCTCAAGATCTTTTGCGCTGTTGCTTTCCCTGTGTAGTGACCTCCTGCTATTCCTCCGTGGGCTTCTGCTAAGATGTCTTGTCTTTCATGCTCCAAAACGTATCTTCGCAGTACCTCATCGGGTCCTAGCTTATACAAGTGGCTCACTTTGATGGTAAAGTCCTTTGTGCGGGTTACTAGCTCTTTTTTCTGTTGTACCGAATATTCTGCAGGCGTCATCCCCATAGTTAAGAAGTGAATGATATCGGCGAAGTGTGAATCAACCACCTTAATAGAAAATAGCTGCGCATCGGGAAGTCCTTCTTCTAGGTTGGTTGGTTCTTCACCACTCTCGATTCAGGACAAGTGGTCTGGCCCAACATTTGGTTTCCTCGGATTCAAGATGATCTCAAAATCATATTCTTGAAATAGCAGTAGCCATCGAAAAATCTTGCCCCCCAAAATAGGCTTATTCACTAGGTACTTCAAAGCTGAGTGGTCCGTGAACATCTTGAAGTTCCCTCCTGACAGATAATGCCAATATTTTTGTAGGGCATATATCATAGCCTGCCCCTCGTGCTCAGTAGTGGAGTAGTTACACTCTGCACTAGGGAGTTTTCTACTAGCAAGTGGAGTAGTTACACTCTGCACTATGGAGTTTTCTACTAGAAAATGCAACTGGGTGGTCAATGTCCCCTTCCCCGGGCTACGTAAGGATAGCTCCCAGGGAGATCCCTGAAGCATCTACATGGAAATGGAAAACCTTCGCCAGTCTAAAAATATGAAGATAGGTACATAGACCATCTTTTCCTTGAGTAGCTCAAAGCTCTTCTGACACTCCGTATCCAAAAAAAACAAATGTACTTCTTTAGCAGCTTCTCCATGGGTGTCCTGATCAGTGCGAACCCTTGAATTAACTTCCTGTAGTAGCCTGTGTGTCCCAGGATAGAGCATAATTGTTTCTCAGTTGTAGGGACTACCAGGTTAATGAAAAATGCTACCTTGTTGGGGTCAACCATCAGCCCCTGTCGACAGACTATATGGCCTAACAAGATCTCGAAAGGTATGAAAAATATGCTCTTCTTAATGTTTATGGAAATCTTGTGCTTTCTACAGGCGTCCAACATCATGTGCAGGTTCGAGACATGCTTCTTTACCAAACCAAATACTGTCCAATCGTCAAAATATACCTCCAAAAACTTGTGGATGAACTCCTTGAATACTATGACCACTATCCGTGAAAAGATGACATGGGCATTCTTGAGTCCCAATAGCATGACAGTGTACTGAAAGGATCCCCATTTAGTGGAGAATGTAGTTTTTCTATGATCTTCTAGTGCGATCCTGATTTGATGGTAGCCCATAAACCTGTCAGTGAACGAGTACGCTTCCTGCCCTCCCACACTATCGAGGATTTCATCAGAGAATGTCATAGGGAAGGGATAATGTATGCAGGCATCATTCATTTTACGTAGGTCAACACAGATTCTTATCTCTCCTTTAGTCTTTTTCTCCTGGACCACCATAAGGCTCATCCAATCGGACTGTTCTACCGGTTCGATGATACCTGTGGCTATCATTTTGTCAATTTCTTCCCTGAATTTCTGCTCATACTTGGGGTTCAATCGGTAAGGTAACTTATTAATAGGGCACGCATTTAGTTTTAAAGTGATGCGCATGACCCCTAGGTCCCCTGTAATACCATTGAGTTCTGAGAATTTTGTAGGAAACATGTCCTGGTACTCTGTGAGAAGCTCTGCGACTTTCCCAACAGTATCATCATCCCAGTAGTCCCCAATTTTAGCTAGCTTAGGTTGTTCTTATGTTCTGATGTTGACTTCCCTTAGCTTAAGAGGCTTGGTTACATCAACGGTTTGCAGTGGGGGTCCAACAACTACGCGTTCTCCCTCCGATTCCGCGATGGTGAAATTTTGCGGGTCTTCATCACATTCCTCCGTTGATAGATTGCGGCAGTTAACAATATCCTGCATCTGCATATCCCAAGCTAGTGCCCCATACTCCACACGAAGATGTGATTCATCAAATACTAGGGAATCTATATCTTGCAGGCCTCTTCTAATGCCTCAGTTCCACCTATCAATCCGAACGTCCCCACAAAATCATCCTTCATGGTCTCCTAGTGGCAGGTACGCTGATTTAGTTCTGCATCCAAATACCATGTAGTGGGAATTGGCCCCAAGGCATGAATAAATAGGTGGGCCCATTTGTTCATGGTCCTTTCACACCATGCCTCCATCCATGCGGCCACATGCTTGCATGTATCTCCTTGGCCAAGGAAAGTCTCCATGCGTAGGTGAACCGGGGGTTCGAACCGTACGATCATCATCTCGTGGCATTCATCCCAATCTTGGAACATCCCCTTATGAGTTTCCCACCATTGCACAGGGGTTGCGCACATGGCCAGGTTAAGCACTCACATTATTTTCTCTTGTGGGACTTCTACTTCAAATTTCTCAAAAAATCCCTAATACTACTAGAACCATCAAAGTAGGGTAGTTATCTTACCTCTGAGGAGATACACCGGAAGCTCTTCGTGATCCTAAGACATCGTAGAGCAAATACATCATGTAACCGATTCTGCGAATTTTTGTTCTCCCCATCGGAGTCAGAGAGGAATTCACTGTCTTTTTCCCAGCAAAGGACACCATCAGATGTAGGATTAACCCAATCCTTGTCTCAGGCGGTTAGTTTATAAATATGATTCGCGTCGTCTTCTTCACACACAGGTTCTGTATATCGCTCTCCTTCCGCAGGGTCTAGGGGGACTATCACTCTCGTACCCTCATTATAAAAAACCATGCTCATTTTCTTCAAGTTGATAATGCCTCCCATATCGATTTCCCAATCCAGTCCAAAGAGTGTAGGATAAGGGTCCGCATCTTCCATAATCTGAATTACTTCAAAATCCGTGCATACCTTAACCCCTGCGATATCTACCATAATCTTTGACAGTCTCCCCAACAGTATGATATTATGTTGGTTAGCCATGCGGAACTGTATAGTAGACCATTCCATCTTAGGTTCTCCCATCCTCTTCCATGTTTGCTTGGGCATGACGTTCGCATCAGATCCTATATCCCGGATGACCTGATCCATTTCATAATCGTCGATCTGCGCTGTTAGCCACATTTCCCGACTAGTGTGTTTCTTATGCGTGTACAATTTGTGAACATATTTAACTTCTATGGGAGGGTCAGTTATTTCTGCGTAGCTGTCTATCAGTGTTTGAATATTTTCTACTGCCTTCTGGTTGGGTAGCAGCCTCATACATGCCTGTAGGAATGGTTTAACTTCATCATCTGCTCTTAGGTTTGGTGGAGCCTTGGAAGTGGGTGCCTCATCCTTGGTAAAGTCTTTGCAAGCTTCGATGAAGGTTTCTTTCTCCTTTTGTAGGTCCAAGCTTTCCTGTTTAATAAAAAAATTTCAGATAAAGGGTTCAACCGCAACCCTTTCCTCAGCTCCTCCAGTAGCCATGCCGCTGTGTGTTATGACATTAATACTTAGTCCCTCATCGCACATTTTTTCCTTAACCCTTTTCACATTCTGCGTTGGTGTCTGTTGTTTTTATTGCATTTTTTCTATTAGTACTGGGAAATATTCGATCACATGATCTAATTGTCTACAATATTGGAAAGATTGTTGTGCATGGTTTAGATAGTCCCTTGCGAAGTGCCCTATTTCTCTGCAGTTGTAACATATCAATTTCCATCTTCCCCGACCTACACCTCCACCTCTTCCCCCTCCCTTGCCTCTGGCTGGGGAGCCTCCTTTGCCTGAGGGAGATAGTGGTGAAGAAGGGTCAACGTGTACCCTGTATAGGTTTCCTCGGTCTATCATTTAGTCATATGTCCGATAGTTATGTTCGTCATGTCCCACAGATGAGCGGAATCGACACCATTGTTTCTTCAACTCTAGAACATAAGCACTGAGACAAGGGTAGTGGTTGGTATCATGTAGTCCAACTACGTGATAGTCAACACACCATAATGTTAGACCACTTGGTCCCGCAGCCTCTTTAGGATGCAATGGGCTGGGCCCCCAGCCTGCATGTAGTCTGCTAGTAGAGAGCACTGATCCTTGGTGTGGCCGGACACCCTACATCTTATGCACCATATGTCTGGGCTAGCTTATTTTCCTCGCTCTTTCTGTAGATTTTGGATTTCAAGGTGCATTGCCTCCAACTATCCTTGGATCTTCTATACCCCAAAGGCATCGTCTCTTGGCGCAACCTCCAGCTTCATAGCAATCTCCAAGGCTTTCTCTTGCATCTCAATCACTTGCTGACCCATAGGTCCACGCAGGTGAGGTAATAGCATGGCGATGAACCATTATTTGTGATGTTTATCATCATACTAGAATTCCCCATCCTTGATAACCTTCTTCAGCTGCTGATCAGCCTCCTATACCGACTTAATGGGTCCTTGTCTAAAGTCTTTCAAGTCAACCACCAGCTGAGAGTAGGAATTAGGCTTCCGGAACTTTTTTTTTAAATAATTCTTAATCTCTTGAATAGATGGATTCACATGCTGGCCTACGTACCCCATGTACCAATCCAGGGCCCTTCCTTCAAAGTCGAGGGAAATCTGTGCCTTCTTTTCAGCATCACTAGCCACATTCTGGGTAGTCCATACTGATTCTGTACGAACCAAAATCAGTCCATATATTCATCTCCTACACCCTTGAAGGTGGGTAGCTTCATGTGTGTGGCCATATTTTCTTCCGGTGGTGGCAGAGGTGTGGGGGAGTTCTTACCCTTATGCTGACTCGAAGGTGGCGTAGCCGAAGGACTACTTCATGCGTGCGCAACCGACTTCATTAATGGGATATAGATGGATCTATCCCCTTCTTGGTTGGTTCGGTAGTACTTACCACTTCGTGTTGTACTCTCGCTTTGATCAGAGGTCATTCATTCAGTGTGGCTGCATAGAATGCCCTTTTTGCACAGTAATATTTTAATTAGCAATGGCAATGTGCACAAGAACTTACCCTAGAATCCTTTGAAGAACCTCCGCTCCACCTTAGAGTAGGATACGAACTAATTGAAAACAAATTCCATTACAAACCCTCCTAGCACGCTATCCACCCAATGATCTACCGTACGGGTGATTGTGTTGTTAGTCTTCTCCAACTGTTGAATCAATTTCGGAGTCCACTATGTAATTTGATCATCTTTGCAGCACGTCTGGAATTCTATGAGCCTTGCTAACCACTCCTAGAGCTCGTGCGCAAAATTTACAAATAAAATTTCATACACGTTGGTGAAAATGTATTTGTTCTTCCACTTCTTAGTTGTTAGATTTGTGCTGCGATTCTCTTTACAAAAAATTCCTGAATCTATCTTTCGAACCAGTCTTCGAGCTCTAATTTCTTAGGTCTCTAAAGACTTCGTGGAATTACTTGATCTCTCTCTCAAAATTCTCCCGGTCTCGATAATAGAACCATTTATTGGCTTCAGGGGCCCTAACCCAGGTTCGGAGTTAAGGTTTTCCAACAAACCCCTATACTATTGGCCCTTTTGGAAATGACCTAATTTCATAGGCCAAGGTCTCACCCGAAGTAGTATGGGAGGGTGATGGAACCAGGTTTCTGCACCTTCAAAGAGAGTAGGTAATTAAGGTAGATCTTTGTTGAATCTATCAGGTTTGCACAGAAACAAGCCTATTATCGATATTTTAACATTATAATCAGCATGTAACCATAAAAAAGGCTATTATCATTAACATATCTGATCAGTACATTCACATCCATGTGCACATCAACAATTATCACCACAGACCATCACAATCACAACTAATTCATAGATTGTAGATACATTCGCAGCTTAAATAAACAACACAGAGGCACTTCGGTAATAAACACAACCAGTCCAGATATCATAAAGATACTTCAAATAGATTCTGAATTCATTAGTATCCAAAAACCTAATTATAAACCCAAGACACAGCTCGCACACATATCTAGCGGGGTCCAAACACAGCAGGACTGAGGATCTTCGCACACACAGCCAGCAGGAGTCCTTACCCAAAACAACCCAAGACCGATCTCAATAGTTCATTCACAACATCAATCTTACTTCTTCTTATTTACTAGACCCAACTATCTATCTATTTATATCATCGTAGACTTTGCTATTCTATGGTTCGCAAACTGTGGTTTGCAGACCCTAGGTATACCCTTTGACCCATTACAAAAAATTGGGGGCTTTGACCCACCCCAGAACCCCTACGCAAGACTAAATATTACAAAATTATATAAAAAACACAGCTTAGGGAACCCCGTTCCAACAAGTGCAAAAGTTGATAAATTTGTTGTTAACATATTCCCTCCATTATTAGATCTTAACTTAAGAATTTGATGTCCATATTGTTTCTCAACAAAGGCCTTAAAGTCCAAGAACATGTTAAACACTTCACTCTTGAGTTTTAAGAAGTATACCCAAGTGCGTTTGGAAAAATCATCAATGAAAGTTAAGAAGTACTTGTAGCCAGAGAAAGAAACAACTGGATGTGGACCACATAAATCATTGTGCACAAGTTGCAAAAGGGTTGAAGCATGCCAACACTACAAGGAAAAGACCCTCTAGCGGAGGTTATAAAGGATATTTTTAGTGTTATAAAATTGGCCAAAATTGTCAAAAAAACATTTGCTACAACATATGTTGATGGTTACGGAGGTTTTGGCGTAGCTTTTAACGGAAATTCAACACAACTACAAAAAAATGGGCGACCGGAGGTTATTACGATTTTTTTTTCATCGGTGCGCTACTCTGGATTTAACGCACTGGTGCATACATGAAGACGGCACCCCGGGGTTGTCTCAGTCGAACGAACGCACTCGGACACTTAGGTGTAAAACCGCACCGGGCGTAGTGTTGGTCATATAATGCACAAGGCCGTTCTAATTGATCTTGGGATTTGTGCGGTGCCCACAAGTTGTATCAACGCACCGATGCATATACCTTTATGATGCACCAGTGCATCATATCACAAAAAGGCACCGAGATTTATAATTGGTATCGGTATTCATGTGGTGCCCATTGATCGTAAAAATGCACCGGTGCTTATAGATACATAAACACCCTGATACGAAGTATCACACAAACACACCAATATTTATAACTGGTATTGGTATTTGTGCAGTGCCCATAGATTGTACAATGACACCGGTGTAGATAGACACATAAATGCACCGGTCAACAGTTACTGACATACACCAGTTTTCATTTTGTTTTTTTTAGAAACATCGACCCGTGACAGTCCAATTATTGAGATTGTTTTAAATTCATTATTCATTAAAATTCGACACATCTTATAACAATATTCATATTAATTACATTTTTATTAATGCATTTGAATGTGTTGTTTGGATTAATTTTTTATATCATATCAGAATTATTGTGGTTTTTAAAAATTCATTATTCATGAAAATTCGACACATATATATCTTATAACAATATTTATATGAATTAAATTTTTATTAGTGCATTTGAAAACGAAAATGGAGAATGTAATAGTGACAATGGAGAACACAATAGAATAAATTAAAACATATTTTATGATTATATATATATATATATATATATATATATATATATAAGACAGTCTTTATCATACAAAATGGGACAATTATTCGTATCCCTTTGTCTTTCAATTGGGACACTATGTCCATTACATTAAACAAAATGTCTGATTTCACAAACATATTTCAAAAAATAAAACACCTTGCTTTGATATCCAAACATAGTGATCATCATTCTTCGCTTGAACTGCTATCACTGTTGGAGCGACTTCCATGACTTGGGGTTATTTTCAAGAATGTTTTGTTCATGGCGTTGATTGTTTTCTTCTTTTTCACCTTCCATCTACAAACATAAAAATAAACTGAAATGAGTGTATTTACATTGGTGAGAATAATGAAAATTGCAATATTAAATAATATACATCAATGTAAATCAAAAATAAAAATGACGTAGCATAGCAACAATTGACTCATAAACTATACACATTTTTTCAAAACCATGTACCATGCCATCTTTCAAAATTTCATCTATTGGCGCAGTTCCATAATTTGTTTTGTGCAAGTTTTATACCCAATAACAAATCATATATTTAATATAAAAGATGTTTTTGTTCTATTAATTATAGACGGAGCTAATTAAAACAAGATCGATAGATGCTTACAAATTCCACAATTAAATTATGATATGCCAACATATATTCACAACCCATATTTAACCCAATTTCAATCAATTCGTCTGATGGTTCTTCTTTGTATGTTAGCACTTGTTTGAAGACATTCAATGATGATTTTTGTAAAACAACTTAAAAAATACAAAAATGAAATCTATTTAAGTTGTTATAAGGAAGTAACAATTACTCACAAACTTGGATATCAACCATTTTCTTCCTTGTCGTCCTGTTTTATGTGCTAAATGGGTTCCATTTTCTTTTCTTTTCTGCAAGAAAATTCTTGAAAATTAACATTTAATGCTAAATTTTTTATTTATTGTACCTAATGATCAAAAAATTCAATGATTATATATTACATTTGAAGCACGTTGTTGTTGAGATGACTCCTCCTGTGATGCAATTTTGTCCATTTCTTTGACCATCTCCTTGTACACCTTTTTGGACATTCCTACTGGCATATTTCTAATATCAACTCGTTCATCTTTTGATATTTTCATAATCTTCATGAAAATGTAACATGACAATAAAATATTTAATTTTTATATTTATATATGAAAAGTAAATATAAAAAAAGTGATATTTATAAATAATTCTAGACAAACATTTAAAGTAATATTACTTTTTCATTCCTTCTTTTTTGTTGTTGTATGTTTTTGTTATTAAAATTATGACATGTCTCATTGACCAATTCTCTGGAAACTATTCCTGTAGTTTAGATAAAATTTGGTTCTTGGAATCATTGGATTGATTTTTGTATTGTAAGTGGAAATAATGTCTATACATTCGTTCCACTAGAACCCTCAAAATTTTGTAAAAAATTGCCCCCCTTTCGTTAACTTCCAGCACCACTCTAGATGAGCTAAGGAGAAATTCATTTTCATTTGCATGTTCTATTTTTTTTCTTTTCTTAGAACAACATTCCTTTTCTGAGTTGTTGGTCCCTATAGAACATTAAACAGATGTGAATTAGTAGACTGTTTGACACATGCTACCTAATAATTTTAAGTATATTATTAATGATAATTAAAAAAATAAACTCATATTGAATCGATAGTATTTTTTCATTCACCTGATTCATCCTTTTGCAATTTTTCCATTAAACTTTTACGCTCTTTTGATCCTAGATTAGAAATAATCATATCGAGCTTCGTCATTTTGTGGCTCTGCATGATACACAGTAAATAATACATATTAGTTAAACTTACATATAGTTCAAAAATAATATTTTTTATAAATAATTTATAAAGAACTTTCCTTTTTTTCTTTTCTTGATGTGTTATCAGTATTTTTGTTACTTGATCTCTTGTCAGTCATTTCTTTATCAATCTGAAACCTATACCATATCATTCATTAATATATTGATAAATAAATTCTCAACTTTTTAGGTAAAAAATAAATCTCAAGACACCGGTGCGCCTTTCATGAGGTACGCACCGCAGCCGATGCGTGGGGATATTAAAAATGCACCGCAAAATAGTGTAATAGATCGTACGATGCATTGGGTATTATAAACGCACAGAAAAAAAAATGTAATAGACCATACGGTGCGTGGGGTATTGTAAACGCATCGCAAAAACAATGTGATACACCGTACAGTGCTATCCTCGTTAAATGGAGCACCAGTGCCCTATTTCAGATATGACGCACGGATTTAGAATTTTTTTTTTTTCAATTTTTTTATTGCATAGTACTTGCGTGGTGCAATGTATAATATATTGCACCCGTGCAGTAGGGTAAGCAGGGCGCATCGATAAAGAAAAATCCATTTTTTCCAAAAATTTATGCAATGGCCGAATGGATTGGGATCCGACTATGTAAGTCGTCCCGTGGTTTGGACGTCAATCTAAAATGAAAAACCCTATTTCTGAAATCACAGAAACAGGGAGAAAAAAGGGAAAAAACAAAAAAATGAAGGGTTTAGGGTAAAAATGGATAAAACTACAGAAAAAGTAAAAAAACTGTAGAAAAAAGTAAAAAAAAAAATCAAATTTAATCACGAGATGGTTTGAAATTCTCTGATACAGGGTTTGAATCACCAGAGGTTTGGTTTATGATTGTCTAAATACTTCTGTTCAAACGTATTTCACTGCTCCACAGTGCCCTCGTGCTCTCTTGCTCCAGGTCTGTCTCCTACAAATATCTGACTGAAAATTTGAGCAAAAATAGTGAAATAATAAAAAGTGTTTAGTATTTAAAGAATTATTTTATGAAATTATATTTTCGAAAATATTTTTCCGCCCATTTTTCAAATTTCTTCTTTTTTTTTTCACTTAAAGAAAATAGAGTTGCATTTTTTTATTTGTGTTTATTCGTGACCGGTGCGGAAGAGTTGTGAAGCACCAGTGCGTCTTCGTAATACAACACACCGGTGCGTGTTATGATGATAAGCGCACCAGACTATATAAAGTTCTTTTTTTTGTATGTATGATCATAATAAAATAATGATAATTCTAAAGTACATGAATTTATTTTCATTATTTTCTAGACTTTATTATGTTACAAAAATTTGTATTATTCTAGATTTGTTATTTTACAATTATTTGCAAATTTACAAATTTAAATATTTTAATAAAATCATTTCACATTAATACAATTAAAATTTTCACATAATAGAATCAAAATTTTACAAATATTTTAATACAATTAGAATTAGAATTTTACATTAATTTCACATACATGAATTACGATTAGAATTAGAATTACAATTTTAATTTTACATACAATTACATTTACAATTTTACATAGAATTACATTTACAATTACAATTACAATTTTACAAATATTTTACATACAATTCAATTAAAATTACAATTACAAATACAATTACAATTTTAGAATTTTACATACAATTAGAATTAGAATTACAATTTTACAATTTTTCATATATACAACTACAATCATTTCAAAATAAATTAAATATTACAATTACAATTAAAATTTTACATCAAATATTTTATATACAATTACAGTTAAAATTACAATTAGTACAAATACAAATACAATTTTACAATTTTACATACAGTTAAAATTTAAATTTAAATTACAATCACGACATAATATTTAATAAATATCAGGGTCATTTAATATTAAATTAATTAATAAACATCATCACGATCATGATAACCATCGTACAAACATCATATTCGACTAAAAAACACATTCAAACATCAAACTAACATTATATATTAACATTATCACAACACAAACATCAAATATACATCTCATGTCAAATAACTCATGCTATCACATATACACATCTATCTGCAAGCTAAACATTAAATGAACATATCTATGACCTAACAATATGCGCCACATCATGATGATCACCAACATGTAAATTAAGTACAACTGCAACATGAACATAAAATACATGGACCATATATATATATATATATATATATATATATATATATAAATAATGTTAAAAATATACAACTGTAATATAAATGTCATGGATCAGCTGGTGGTAGTATAACAACATCAATAGTAGTACAAGTGGAGGCCTGCTCAGTAAAGGGTGTAGCCTCGACGATCGATGGTCGAGCCTGCTCATGATCATGATCACTAGTACTGATGGATGCATCAACTGGTGGTACTACAACCTCAATATAAGCAGTAGTAGTGGAGGCCTGCTCAGTCAATAGTGCAGCCTCGATGGTCAATGGTCTAGCTTGCTGATGATCATGACTAGTACTGATGGATGCTGCAGGCTGCTAACTGGACGTGGCTGATGGTCCAGCCTCATCTCCATGATGACTGCTAGATGTTTCTAGTGGAGCCTCATGCTCATCAGGCGCGGCACGAGGTGAACGATCATGAGATGATGAGTTGCTACTCTCGGATTGTCCATTACGTGTCACGGCTCGACTACGCCTATAGCTACGGATGATCCTCCTCAGTCGCGTAACAAATGTCATAGCTCCCACGACATGCCACATCAGGCCGTACATGTCATGCGGCATGCCTGTTCACATCTGTAACAACCTATCATAGGCCTGTATGTCTCTGTATTGAGTGGGCCTAATGCCTGCCTCAACAATCAATGCACTGAGTTGGTTTCCTAATTCCATCCTATATATAGTCTCAGGTCGACTGTGCTTAGCAAAAGGCAGTACCGGTGCACTAGCAGGAGCATGTCTCTCAGCTGCACCGACCTCATCCTGATCATGATCATCCTCGGCATTGACCATGTCCTAATCGCCATCAGGATCCACACCTGGATCATGTGGTGGATCCGGCATCTCCTCGCCATCAAAAGAGCCAATGTCTGCAAAATATATACAAGTACACAACAATAATTAGACAATTTCATTACACAATTTAATAAAAAAAATTTAAAGAACATGTTAGAATAAATATAAATAAAACAGTAATATTACCTCTATCATCTGGCAGCTCATCATCTGTGAAGAGGATGTTGGGACACCCTCATCAATCTAATCTAGCATAAGGACATTGGACCATAATGAAGGGATGCAGCCCATCAACATTGGCTAGTAAGTCCAGTGTATCATGCGATATCCTGGTTTGAAACATAGTGTCTCCCCTCTTAGGCATCATCTGCCCCCACATGTGCATATGAGCCTCGAACATTGGCCTACGAGGCTGTCAAACAAAACCAGGTCTCATCTCTAGAAACCTCTCAAAAAATAAACAAAACAACTATGAAGAAAAAGGGAAGTTGACCCTCCCTTCTGCATAAGCACAACATCTATCTAAGGCCATACAAAACTGCCGCAAAAAAATGGCATACCACCTGACAAGTCGTGGTTGTTGTACTAAAGAATCAAAATAATATAAAAGCGAGTAACTAATGCGTTGCCCATCGTTGGTGTTGTGCGAAATGGTCGAAATGATAAGTGAGAGGCACTACACGTCCTGTCTACCAAATGCACCTATACGTAATTGACCTCTAGGTACCTAAAACTCTAAAGGAGACAATACATGTGCTCTAATGTATCTCTAGGAGTAAACTAACTAAATCCCTGCTACACAACCAGATGGCACATCTGGGAATGATGGAAAATCCACCCCTCTCCTCGATAATCCTATAATAAAATAAATATCCTCCTCAGTGGGTGTGTACCACTGGTCAAGACCAACCTGGAAAGCCTGTCGGTGGGCATTCCACCTGTGGATAGGATATGTCAAAAAAACACTATGGGACTTTAGGGAAGTAGCCTCCTAATAGAACTTGAGGAGGCCTACCTGCCTAAGGATCCCCTGGGTATCTGCTGTAATAGGGCAAGGATATGCATCTCTCTCCCTCTCTTGGGCCTCCCATTGGCGAATCATGTCACACTGTTTCGCCTAATGTTGTTGTTGTTCCTCCTCTTCTCTCTGAATCATTGACATATTAAATAATTTTTTTTAGTTAAAACAGAAATTTATTTAAGAATATACATTTATATATATATATATATATATATATATATATATATATATTTTTTTTTTTTTTTTTTTTTTTTTTTGAAAAAAAATGTATCGCCGTGCGCTGTGCACAGTCACGCATCATTTTCGATGCGGCTTAAGTTTATAACGCACCGGTGGCGGTGCCCCTAATGAAATACAACGCACTAGCCTCGGTGCAACTGTCTTTTTTTCAAGCACCGTTGACTACATCTAAGGTTAGAATAGCGGTGCGCTGACTGAAATATGTGCCCCGAAGTGTATAGTCATGTCAGCGCACCGACTTCATGACAATTACATAGTCGATGGTGCGGTATTTTATCTAGCCGCACCGTTGACCCTCTCGGAATGCCGAATGCGGTGCACTGACATACACTGGGGAAAATAATTCTGTCAACGAACCGCCTTGCGATTCCAATGGTCAACAGTGCGCTTGGCTAAATGAGTGCACCACATTTTTTTTTAATTTAAAATTATGTGGGACGCCTTTCAGTACCACCCTGGAAATGGTGCGGATACTGTTAGCACCGGTGGCGGTGCGACTTGTAAATTTTACAGGCAGCACCGCTATCTGGTGCGAGTCGAACGGCTTAGGTGCATCGTGCGACAATTTTTTTTAATTTTTTTTTAATGGTTATTTCAAATTCTAATCCACTAAAAGGCTTAATTATGGAAAAATTAGAAAAATCCTTATACATTTCGCCATCGAGGAGACACATTGGTTGTAAAATTTGCAAAATAAAATTTGCCCACCATTTTTCAAAATGCAAGCTAGAGATTGATGGCCAATGCAGAGCAACAATGTGTGCAATGGGTGCAATGAGAGCACCAATGTCAGGGCGGTTCAGAGAAGGGGAAATGGCACCAGTGCTTGAGAGCTCTGGAGCACTGAGGAAAGTGAAAATTGTGATTTTTTGGCCGTAATATTTTTTTTTATTTAACCCTGTTCTGGTGCGTAGGGTTTTATAGGTGCACCGGTACGCTTACTTACAACCGCACCAGGCGGCGTCAGATTTGGCGCATTGTTTATGATGCACTAGGGTGGTTCCCTAACACTGCACCATGATGTTTCAGATTTGGCGCGATGTTTTAATGATGCACTGGGGCGGAATATTCGTAAAGCACCAGTGTGGAATAGTAATAAAGCACTGGTTTTTTAGCCTTAATTTTTTTTATTTAACGCTATTCTGGTGTGTGATTTTTATAGGTGCACTGATGCTCTTGGATAAGAACGCACTGGCACGTTTATGTTTTGGTGCGGTGTTTTATGATGCACCAACGCGGAAGAGTAGTGAAGCACCGGTGTGTTACCATTATAGGACGCCCCGGACAGGTGTGTACATCGCTCACGCTGTCCGATGTGCCAATGTTTTGTGTGCACTAGTGTGTTCTATGGTAGAGCACATCGGTAATTGAGAGCTCAGGAGCACTAGAAAAATGAAAAATATGGGTTTTTTTCTGTAGTTTTTTTTTATTTAACCCTTTACCAGTGCGCGTGGTTTATAGGCACACCGGTTTTGTTTCTTACGAACGCACCGATCGATTTTTGTTTTGGCGCGTTGTTTTATGATGCACCGGTGCGGTTTATTTCTACCGCACTGAGTGGTTTCGGTTTTGGTGTGGTGTTTTATAATGCACCAGCGCGGAAGAGTTGTGACGCACCGGTGCTATAGAATAATATGATGCACTGAGCGGGTGTGTACGGAGTGCATGGTGTTTGGTGTGCCAATATTTTTGTGTGCACCAATGCTTTCGCGATTCCATAGCACAGGGGCGATGTTTAATGATAAGCGCACTGAGTAGAAAACATCCGCAAAACCCTCCGCCCGCCAACCTCCTATAGTAACCTCCACTAGAAATGGATGTATGGGGTTCCTCAAAAACATCTGCTAGAGTGTCTTTTCCGTGTAGTGCAAGAGGCACGTTTGTCAAAAATATCCCAATGATGTTTTCCGAGTACACAACCGGAACAAACACCATCTTGGAAAGATACCATAGGAAGATCTGTCACAATATTTAATTTACATAAAGTTTGAAGAGAGAAATAGTTTAAGTGACCAAATCCCTCATGCCAAAGTTTGCTCACTTCATCATTATGAGAAAAAAAAACAGAGGGAAGACATGATGACCCAAAGTTGTCAAAATTGTACAACCTTGTGGAATCATCAACAATTCCAGTAGCTAAAATATGTCTAGGATATCTTAGGTCCTTAATTACAACATCATGAGGTGAGAATTCTATGGTTTTTCGTTTACCTGAATGAGTTATTTGATAAACAGATAAACAGTTGCAGGACAAGGTAGGAACACATAATACATCATTAAACTAAACATTATCTAGATGAATGGTTCTAGACCCTACAATACTAAGAGATCTATCATCAACAAGATAAATATTTTTGGTGTTACAATCATTTAAAGAAGAAACCATGGCTTTATTTTTGGCCATGTGGTAAGAGGCTCCAGAATCAATGAGCCACTCATGAGAATGAGAAGAAGAAGATACATTCAATGCATAATTGGATCTTGATGCTTTACAAACGCATGTAGAGAGTTCCATTCTCGAAGATGAATTTGAAGATTTCTCCAAATGGATGTTGTGCTTCTTCATTGTTGCTTTCAGGGATTCCATCTTCTTAAAACATTTTTACTCTAGGTGGCCATCACGATTACAAAAGTTTCAATGTCTATTTGTCATATTCCCTCTGTTTTTATTTTCCTTACCAGTTTGTTGAGTTTCCTTTTCAGTTTGTAGATGATATTTCTTAAGACCCTTGTTTGGTTTAGGACCATTCTTTTTAAGATGGTGCTTCTTAGGATTCTTTGGATTTGGTTGCTGTTGAGCTGCTAAGGCTTTCTTAGAAGAGTTTCCAATATTAATAAGACCAAGGTGTAAGATTTTTTTTTTGTTCTCTTATCAAATAATTTCAAAAGGCATCAAATGAGGGGGACTTGTAGGATGTTCCTTGATAAATGAGGGCTTCTCTAGTGGAATGGAAGGTGGAAACAAATACAGAGTATGCGGGACCTAACTTAGTAAGAATAGAATAGTAATTTCTTCCTAACTTAGAGTAGTAATTTATTCCTTTTTGACCTTACAACCTTCTAAGAGAAGTCTAAAGGTCTTGAATTTGGACAAAAAATCTCCAATAGAGGAGAAATTATTGGGGTCCAAAGTTACTAACTCATTTTCAAGTTGGTGGGCTCTGATTTCATTTTGAATGCCAAAAACATTATTTATATTTTTCATAGCTTCATCAGGGGAGTCAATTTCTCGGATATGAAATCTAAAATCTTGAGCAATGGACATTCCTATCAATCCTCGTGCTTGATATATTTTTTTTCCCATTTAGCCTTTTTATCTTTAATGGTAGGTTTAGATTCTAGTCCTAAGGCTATTCTATAAAACCATTTACTTCTAAGTAAGTCTACCATGTAGGATAGCCATTGGAAATAATTGGTGTTGTTAAGAATAACCAAGCATGCATTTTCCATTTAAAAAAAATGAAGTTGTAAAGGTTGAAACTAACTACTCCAATGGAAAGATATTGAAAAATTAGGCCAATTAAAAAAAACGTCTCTGAAAACGACTTCCGAATGAATAAGTTATGCCTATTTGAAGAAAAGTTGTAGTAGATGTTAAGTAGTCACGTGATAGGTTGAAAGTTGATAATGAAGTTGTACTTTAAAAAAAAAATCCCCCCCCTTTCCAAACTTAATATAATAAACTCAACTTTTAAAAAAAAATTACTACTTTATGTGACCCACTTTTAAAAACAAGTGAAAGTCACTTTTTACAATGTTACTTTATGTACTAATAACCAAGTAACGTGTAACTTAAATAAAATATAAAGTGATCTTAAACTATAAGTGACTCACTTTTTATGATGGGTGAGAAACACTTTTACTTAAAATAACTTTAAAACATAATTTACATGTATTCTTTTTTAAACTTGAGAAAAAGTAACTTGACAAAAAGCTTTTTAGAAAAAATAATTTGACAAAAAGCTTTTTAGAAAAATAACTTGATAGAAAGATTTTTAGAAAAAATATCTTGAAAAAATATTTTTAGAAAAAGTAACTTAACAAAAAGACTTGAACCCAAGACCTCTATTCTCATAAAGTAACTTTACACCAAGTGAGCTAGTTAAAAGGTTTAGTAATTATTGGAAAGGAGGAATGGTTTTTTTTTTGTTGCTCTTTGGGGTGCGTGATTTTTTCCTGCAAAAAACAACCACGCAAATAACAACAAAAAATATATAGGCCTTGTGGCAGAATGTTAGATTTCAGGTTAGTCCGCCCAAAAACTAAATATTTTCTCACTATTTTTGATTTCCCGAGATCGCACAAAGTTGCGAGAAAAAAACATACATAGGAGATAAATCCTGTCTTTCTGTTTCTGGTTTTCCAGATCGCACATAGTGAAGAGAAAAGAGCATACACAAAGAGGAGGGTATATATCTAGTAATAAAAAATAATTATTGTAGATTGAAATAAATAGAGGGATAAATAAATATAACTGCAAAAAACAATGTATACCTCCACGTCTTAATTGACATAACTAGGGCAACTAGAAACCTTTTCTCATGAAACGAAAGGGATTCCTCACTATAATAGAGGCTTCAGACACAACAGAGAAGTTCCTGAAAGTGGTCAGAAAAAGTAGATTTGGAAAACGACATCACATGTAGTCAAACTGGCTTTGGATTTGGATCAACAATGGATGCGACCCTCAAACAACCCTGATACCATGTAGAAATTTACAGGGTAAGTTCTTTAGATCAAACACCAAAGGTCACCGCTCAAAAATAGTTCACAAATCAATAAACTAGTATTTGACGTGGTTAAAACCCTCAAAGAGGGAAACAATCCATGGCCTGAGCCAACGCGACCACTTTAGCAAAATTATTAATATAAATAAATAAAATTTACCTTAGCTTCTATCATAAACAGTCATCGAACAAATGACCCTCCATGCTCTTTAAATAGATATCATGGATCGATCGGGTGTTAAGCCACGGATCATGTGTCAGTAATATCGAGGAGAGAATGAACCGTCATATCACTACATATCGTGACCGTCAGATTATAAGTTTCAAAATTACATACTAAAGAAACACACTTTACCTAACTTTACACTAGACCAAGTTATACTTAACTATTTCCTATGTGTTAGAATATACTAACAATATATTCACCATATCAAACAAAATCTGAATGTTGAAGCCAATCTTATGGCAAATCGGGGTGTATTATTAAAGTGTGGGGAATTAAGGATGAACAATACGTGTATAATCATCAAACCTCCACCATAATGTACAATAGTCAAATGGAAATTTCTTGAGCCTCGAGGATTTTTAAAATTGGGAATAGAGATTTGATTATAATAGTCACGCCAAAAATCTTTGAGTTAATAACCTTAATAAATAAGGTACACGTACAAGAGGCATTCCATTATTGTAGAGAATAAGGCCCTCTTAGCTACCTGAAGAAACAACACAAGTTTGAATTCAATAAAATGAGAGATGGAAAAGTCATAGATTGAATAGCAAGGTATATCAAGTGGGCGATCCCATATCTTCTAATCCAGAGTATCAGTTTTGTGGTAGGAATTTTTTGGAAAACCAAAGGTTTAGAGCCGAAAATTTAATGGATCCAACACAAGTGGTTATGGCGAAAGCATAAACTTTCAATGCAGTAGGACTTTGAAATTTGGGAAGGAAGGGAATGTTGTCATTATATATAGAGCGTAGGGAAGTTAGGACTGCATTACGAAGGAAATTCAAATTTTGGGTATGCTGAGCCAGAAAATTTGGTGAATTCAGGTGGAAATGGAGTCCAATAAGTCAGGGAGGAGCTCGATGCCATTGTGGTTAGGCTTGCAGGAATGGTGGAATTCATGACCACCTTGATATCTAGTACTGCTGATATGAAATTTTCAAAGACACACGGCTGTAAGGAACTGCTATCACGACGATTGGGGTTGTTGGAGCTTAAAATGGAGCCTCTATAGTTATCTTCTAATATGCTGGAGTTTAGAGTTAATAATATCATAAAAAGAGGGGATGAAGGTGGTTCAACGTGGAATAAATATTTCTTTGATGATATGGAGAACAAAGTGAACATGTAGCTCATGGAGAATGACGACAATCATGTGAACAACGTCGAAGAGATTCAAGAGAATCCTGTAGCGGGCTTCAAGGAAGATCAAGTAGCTCCAACCACAAAGGAGCCGTAATGTTTATCTCTAACTTTAGTATGGATATATGTACTATTGATACACATCTTATAATGGTGTTTTTTGGAGGGTATATGGGCGAAGTGTTTTCAGAATAGTAGTAAATACTAAATACTAAATTTATTATGTAGAGGGGTGGGAATTTTGGACAAATGGAGATTTTGTGTCACAATATGTAAAAGGTTTTGGCCTTGAAACCAGATATTTATAGCGCCAATCATACCCTCCCCTTATATATATATATATATATATATATATATATATATATCAATGTAATATCAAGGAATTGATGTTTTCTATGATAATGCCTCATATTGTCGTTAATGTGGCATATGGTTGCTAAATTCCAATTTATTTCACTTGAATATAATGGATGGAAATTGTTGGGGATGGTTTTGGACTATTCTTTCTCTTTAATCACTTCATCTAATTTTTTCCACTTATTCTCTATTTATGCTACCCACTATTCTAGTTATTTTTTGACCTCTAAGATAATGGCTGCAAACTCCTTACATGGATAAAGGGGTGTGTAGAAATCCTTGAGGCTAGGCATAAGTTTCTCTTCTTTCTCACAAGTGAAGCTAACACACTCCAAGAGATTGTTCTTAGACCCTTTGTACTATGATCCTTGGTTATTGAGGTCATCTACACATTTTTTTGTAATTCTTAACCTCTTCCACTAGCTTAAGATTGCCTCTTCATAACATTGTGCCAAGTTGCAGGGTATAATCCATTGGAGCCCTAGCCACGGGTCTTTAAAGGATTTTTCACAACCTTTTTTGACTTATTTTTGGTCCCAAATATGCCTCTCTTCCTTGGTCGCAGACCCTGTGTGGGGTTTTCTATTGTTGGAGGTGATTTAAGAGCTTATTTTGTAGGCCTCCATCCATCATCACAAGGGTTTCTTGCTCTTGTCATGGACTGGATTAATTGGAGGGCTCCTCTAACCTTAGTAGCATGCCTTGGAGGGGTCGCAAACATGTTGCAGTAGATTCTCATACTAGTCCACATTTTTTTTAGGCCCAATCGAAATTATCTCAAGTTTTTATCATTATTTAATGTGGAAACTTGCCATTAATTCATCAAAAGGCTTTGTATTTGGTTAATAGGATAAATGTGGTTGATTGCAGGGCAGCGTTTCTTGGTGGAAAGGTTACATTTCTTGTTTGAAGGTAAAACATTGTCATTTGAGCACTTAAATAGGCATACCAACCCTTGGAGTGAGGAAGCAAGGTCTTATGTCCTTGATTTTTCTCTAGCTTTGACCTATTGAAAACTGTCCTCACATATCATATCTGAAGTGTTTCATACATAGGTTATTCACATTGAAACCTAATAATCATAGGCCTAAAAAAGAAAAAAATTTCACACATAAACCACAAAAGGTTAAGCTTTCCATAATCTAAACTGAAGGATGAATATACACAGAGGGAAACTTTAGGAGGAATATTCTCCTCATAAAAAATAATCAATTCTCCTCATAAAATTTTATTCATTTTCTTTGTAGGAGGGGTCTTCGCTCATGGAAAAAAGGAGGGATTTCACTTGTGAATGTGGAATAAAGGGAAATAGCTCAAAAATGTAGACGAATCTCCTTCAAAATTTTTATTAATGGCTTTCAATAACTACTTTCTTGATTTCAAATACCCTTGAAAGGAACATTTTCAAGCTGGTTTACGCTGAGGGGAGAAGGAAATACATGATTTGTTTCAACTTTAATTTTTTTTTCTTCAGATGGCCACCAAGGAGACTTTGTCTTGTCCTTGAAATAAATCCTATTCCCCCTCAGAAAATGAAATATGACCTCTGAAAATTCACGACTTTGCAGAGAAGATAGGCTCAAAAAATTTAGTAAAAGTTTTATAATTAACATGCAAAAATATAAGCCCTAGATTCTTAAGGATTTCAATAATTCTCCAAGAAGAAAGGTTTTAGATCTGGGAGTGAAAGATGAATTTATTGAGCCCTTGGTTAAGATACATTTTCTTCCATAAAGGTCTATGTTTCTTTTGAGAAGATGCGATCTTAGAGCCGAGGCCGCAATTTTGTGTTTCTTGGGTGAAAGGCCGACTGAGCAATTAACCTCTTATTAAACCCTGCAAAGGAATATGTACAAGCTTACTTATGTTTAGGGGAGAAGGAAATACATGATTTTTTTAACCTAATTTTTTTTGTAGATGGAAATTAAGGAGACTCGATCTTGTCCTTCAAATAAATCTTACGACCCCCTCAAAAAATGAAATATGACCTCTGAAAATTCACAGCCTTGCAGAGAAGATAGGCTAAAATTTTTTAATTAATTTTTTAAAATTAACCTACAAAAATTATAAGCCCTAGACTCTTAAATATTTTGATAATTCTCCAAGTGAGAAAGGTTTCAGATCTGAGAGTGAAAGAAAAATTTCTTGAGCCCTTGGCTAAGATAAATTTGCTTTCACACAAGTTTGAACCAATGCGATGCGACAAAACAAGAATAATCAAATTAGTTGTTTACCTGCATATTTGATGCCCCTCTATTCCACCACACCATATTGATCACATTTAATGTTTAGGTACTTGACCATGTTGCAGGAAGGACACTTGTTATTTCATCAATGGGTTGTTAGGATATTATCAAGTAGCATAAGAAGACAACTTTTGCTACAAAATGAGGTTTAGACAATGTCATGCATTTTGGACTTAAAGATGTTCCTACAATGTTTTCTAATATGGTCATTGTAGCATTCAAATAATACATTCACAAGTTTTGGAGGTCTATCTAGAAGCTTGGACAATGTGAAACATAATCAAAGACCATGTAGCCATTGGGGCTTATGTTTGAGCAATATTCATTGTCACACATTTCTTTCAATTTGAGTGCATTTTTTGGATTCCTTTTAGCACATATTAGGTTATATTGTATGATGATGATGAACAAGATGATGACTATGATGATGACGACGGTATTAACGTAGGTTTTCCATGAAATTTTGATTTTCACTTAGGTTTGTCATTTATGAACTCTACGAATTAGTCATTTTAACTTAGGTTTGTCTTTAGCCCCATTCATAGGTCACTCTATGTGTGGTCAAAGCATAATTTCCAATAATTAGTAAATGCAAAACCTTGGAAATTATTAGACGAACCAAAGTTAAAATTGGATATGATAGTATAAACCTAAATGAGCTTCTCTTCGTTTCAAGATAGTATGTTGTCTACTGAAAAAGGCGAGCCACATGAAGGTGGAAGCTCATATGGCCCCTCCCCCCGACATCATTCCAAATTCCATGATACTCAATATATATACTATAATATATTTGAAAGAAACACAATAACCATCAAACATAAAAACTATGAAAATAAGAATTTAAGGTGAATCAAAGAGAACAAACCAATAGAAAACATATAAATACATACCTCGTGCATTTCAACATTTTGATATCATTGATATTATACCTCTTACAAATCATCATCTGTATCATCTAGTTCATAATTCATGTTCAAAGGATTCACCATATCAACATCATCATCATCGTCTATATCAACAACCGAAACATGCTCCTCTACATTTGGTTGGACTTCTTTAAGTTCTTCATTCGAAAAAATGTCAAATATATCAACTAGTTCATCCAAATTAACAATATATCGATTAAAATATCCTTGAACTTCTACAACGTCTTCATTTGACACATGAACCCGTTGCTCCTCTACATCATCATCTTCTTCAATTTCATCCAGTTCTTCCACTACATTATACTTTTCTGGCCTTCCTCTTGGATCATATTTAACATATGACCAACCCACTTTACCTGGAGCCTCTACATAAAATACGTGTTCTCATTAGTTTGGAAGAGCATAAGGATTTTATCCTTTCTTAGTATTCCTTGTATAGACCATTTTAAATCTATTAGCATGCTCAGTGTTAGGGTCATATAATAATAGGATTCATAATTTTTGAATTGACTTTGATTAGTCTTGTAATATGTAAATACTTTTCTTTCTGCAAATTGTTTTCCCATATCCGAAAAATAAAATAAAAAATGTAAAGAAGGTGAAAGTCCTAAAATAAAAATCAAAGGACTTAAAAGAAAAAATATCAAAAAAGAATAAGAAAATGGATCCAAACAAAAAAGAGATAAAAATAAAACATGAAAGTGATGCAAATCCAAATTCCACTACTATTTAATTTTACTGTAAAATAAATATTATGTGCAGCTTGTTCAAAATGCCATAATCCATGAAGATTAAACAACTTAATCTTAACCTCTCATGTTTTAAATTTCATGTTACTAGATAGAGAATAAAAATCTAGCCAAACAATTTAACCTTGGCAGATTATTAGTTAGGTAGAGAATAATAAGGAGCTCAACAACTTAATCTGAGCTCTTGGAAGAAATAAGGATAGAATTAGTTAGTTTTCTATTTCAAAAGAAAAATGAACAAGGGTTTGCAAGCTCAAATTCACCCTGGTAAATGAAGAAAAAATGTTATGGTAGCATATGGGTAGGTAGAATCAGTTTTACAAATCATGGATAAGAAGAAATTGGTCATTTCAGTCATTAAATTCCTTCAAAAAATCATCCCCTTGTAAAATTACTTCATCCCCCCCCCTCTCCCCACCCCGCCCCCCCTCACCCTCCCCCCCCCCATTTTTATTCTTTCTCCTTCATTTTCCTTTTTCCCAGTATCATATATTTTCCTTTGAAAAAACCCCCCTTTCCTAAGTTTAAAACCCATTTAACTTAAGGAAAGTAAAAACCTTTAACTAATTCCCATTTACCCAAAAATACTTTATCCTAAGTGTAAAAACATTATGTCAGGACCCACAACAAAGGAATTTATCCCTATATCATGCTTTACACTAGGCTTAGTGTATTTTCCCTCATTTTATTCATTACTAACACATTAATTTATATATTAAATCCTTTATTCACCTTTCAACCCGTATTATATTAATTCCTTTTATTATTATTTCCCACCCATATTTTAGTTTTAAACCTATGGTTTATTTCCTCCACGTGATATATATTACCACTCATCCCATAGGTTAAAACTATTCCCACTATATAATAACCCCCGCAAATGTTAATATTACACTTATATACATTTCATTTGATTGGAACATTGATATCCGCATATCTAAACTATGTATTAAAATTTATGTTTAAATACATATTCCACTTCCCACTATATTAAAATCATGGGCCCCGCGCTGTTTCACCTCGCAAATTTATTGCACGATCCGCACCGTTCTCTCTCCATTTCCCAAATCCAACGGTGGAGATCCCATATCACACATTTCTCAGCACAATTGATAAAAAAACCCAAAGCTTGTGATAAACGTAATTTTCGGGGTTTCTCTCACCTCCACGCATCTTAATTTCATTTGATCACATCGATCATTCCAATCTCGCTTACCACCTTTCAACCGTGCGAAAATCGCTTGGCAGTTTTTCCTCCCCTGTGCCTAAACCACTCTCCTATTTGAATTGACCCTGTGTTTAATGCATTCACTGTTCATTGAAATTGTTTATAAAAATGCCAGAATGCATTCATTCATACCTTTTTGTTACAATTTTCCTCGAAGAAGAGCATTCCAGACTGAGTTAAACGCTGCCGAATCCATTTTTAGCCTAAAAAAAAACAGAAATCACCAAATTCGACTGCTACAATCACTGCAGAAGCCATCAGAGTGCCTATTAAAACCAGAAAAAATCTTATGAAATCTTTCCAACCCCAGAAACCCTTCTACACAGAAAAATTCCAAATTTCCCAGGTATTCTTCACAGGAAAAAGACTCATTCATCAAATCTAAAAGAGTTTTATATTTAATTGAATCAGTTAGGAGCTTGTAAACCTAAAAGAAATCATGTTGCTTCATAAATTCATTGATTCTGTAAACCCTGAGCATTTACTCACAGATTCTGAAACCTTGACCTGTATTAAAACAAAATTTGATTAAGTTTAGCCATCTACAGACCTGAGAAAGCCTCTGAGACCTTTAAAAACATTTCTTACAGTACTTAGGCATCCTTTTTGATGTCCTAAATATTGTTTTATCATAGAAAGTCGACTCTATACCCTAGATATCATTTGTAGAAGCTATAAGGTCTTGAAATTTCTTTTTTTTGATACAAAAGTCACACTTTGAGTTAATTGATTAGAATTATTCCTTTGCAGGCAAAAGATAGAACCCCTGTCATATCTAAAAACCTTCTACAAACTGTTTAAACTTACACAAGTGTTTTATAGGCCTAAATAAATGTTTTAAAGGTCAAAAGTATTGAAATTGATAAATCAAAAAAATATATGGCTTCCAAAATCACTCTAGTGGTAAGCCCTCTACAACCCTCTGTTGTAGATGTAGAGCATATTCCCCTGGTAGATGTAGACCTCAAAATTACTGATACTGTGATAGAGTTCAACCTTCTTGAGCTCCACTGCTGGAGCCAAGAGAAATCCATAGATCAGGCTGATGAAGTGTTTATCTGGGAACCAAATTTGCCTAAATATGTTGTTCCTCATACTCACCAATGCCCAGAAGTAATCAAAATTTTCCAATCATGCTACTCTCCTGATCAAAGAGCTATTGTGAATCCTGAAAAGGAAGTTTTCTTTACCAGTACATCTGAATCTATCAACCAGATGATTCAGATACAACTTGGGCCAAATGAAGTTTTTTATCTATTGAAGCCCTCCCTAAGTTCTACTTGGATCTGGATTTTCCCAAGAGATTCCAGATATTATAAACCTTCATGCCATTCTATGTGGAAATTCCCAAGCTCAATCCTCCATACTCCTATCCTAAATTCTCAGAAAGGACTAGACATATTATTTCCCTGTTGTCTTTTATCCTTGGCTATTTCACAGATGAACATGCTGATGTAGCAGTACTTGGTTTCTTGTCCATTTTTGTACCTGTTCAACCTCCTGTTGTCATCTTTAACTTTTCCCAATATATTACTGACAATATCCATGAGAAATTAGTCAAGCTGCCTTCTGATGGTGTTTTTAGGTGTTCTTCATTTCTATTCCACATGTTCCTTTATTTTCAGTCTGAAAAGTTTCCTATAAGTCTTCAGAAGCTTGATGTGGAAGGAAATCCACAATTTGTCATATTATGGACTTCCTTGATAAGGAAGGAGTCAAATTATTTTACCTATTTAGAGTTCACAGATTCTTTCATCCATCCCTTGGTCAATTTTCTAAACAACAGTGTACAACCCATAATTAGTAATGAAATAAAGAAGGTTTTACAATTTTCTGAGCACAGTAGGATAGGTGATTGGTACTTGTACCAAAATCACACTGAAATAAGAGTTTATGGGTCAAGCCTTATTCCTTACAAATTGCCAAAATACCTCCCTATGAGGTTATTTTCTCTGGAGTATATAAGGTAGATTTTAAATTCAGATGTAGTCAATTTATTAATTGCAAAGAAGAAAACTTAGTTTAAGTTGAAGAACTAGGTTTGCCCATTCATCTATAATAATAGAGAAGTAGGTCTAGAGGAAGAAAAGCAGTTGCATGAGTTCAAATTTAGTCTTAGTTTTCTTTCGTATTATGATCCCCTGAGTATTATCAACAAAATTAGAGTTAAATGAAAATTAACTCCATACATAGATGAAAAGAATCCTAAAATTGAGAAATTCTCAAACCAATCTGAATGGTTAGAGAATACATTGGTAAAGGTTGAGAATCAAAGTGATACTAGTCAAACTTTGCAAACTCCAGCCCAAGAAGATAGAAGTGAAAAAAGAAATAGGGAGGAAGTGTCTTATATAGCTGAGACGGCTACATAGACAAAATTCAAGCTAAGATACAACAAAAAGCCAAAGGTAAACCTTGCAAGTAAAGAAAAGGAGACAATAGAGGTAATTGACATAGAAATTGTAGAAAAAGACACTGTACCTCCTACAGTAATTGAAGAGGAACAATAACCCACCACTTCTAATACACAGTTAATTAAAAAAAAACATAGTATAGAAGTGTCTTCATCCAAGAAAACAAAAGAAAGGGACATGGACATAAAGGAAAGATACAAGGAAATTAAGGCTAAAAATGAAGAGATAAAAATGAAATATATTCTCAATACTTAAAGCAAACTCCTAACATTCAGAACAGGCTGCTTTCAGCCTTTGACTACAAAAACAAAAAGATGCTGATGACAGTGCTTCAGGCCACAGTTCCAACTCCTAAATCAAACTCTGATTACAAAAAGATTTATTTTGAAGTTCTATTTTAGGATATTCATCCTCTGGATCAAATTGAATTTCATAAACATGCAGGAGAGATGATTTAATCCACCATGACCACCAAAGCCATGAGTGCACAAAAGTTTCAAAACACTTTGATAAATGTAAGAGATCAACTCAAATTGGAGAAGGAATCTTCATATGCAAAGGATACCAGAATCAAATCCTTGGAAGAGCAAGTGATTGAAGTAGGATATGATCCTCAAAATATAAAAGCTGCAGAGGAATTGATAAAAAAGAAAAATGTTGATATTGTTGCACTTAAGAAACAATTGAAGCTGCCTCCTATAGAGCATCCTCAAGCCAAGGAGTTATTACAGGATTCCAATAAAAAATATGAGATGATGAGTCTCATTTTACAGTTAACAGTTCAGATTAAAGAAATGGAAATTTAAATGGACAAATTGGTCCAAGAGAAAGAAGTCAACAAAGCACAGGAAGTTCCTGCCACTGTGATTCCTATAGTTATAATAGCTGTACCATCTACTTTGGCAGAAACACTGTCTCAAAATGTCCCAATGGCCACAACAGTTCTAGTCACTTCATCTACAACCCCAACCAGTGAATCTTCAACAACAATAGTACAATAATTAGATGAAGCAAGCAAATTAGTACAGGCAATGCAAGATATGCCTATCCAAACCAATGAGATAAACATGTTAAAAGAACAGATCAAAATTTTTGAAGATGCTAATAAACTTGCACAAATAAATGCCAAGAATGAAGAACAAAAATCCAACATGTTGAATGAACAACTGAAGAAGTTGGAAAAATAATAAACTTTGAAGGAACCTATGGCACATGTTAAGTAGCAACTATGGTCCAATATCATTAAAGCAGTCAATGATACTTGGCCATCCATACAAGTCATCTATGAGTAGAAATATTTATTGAAATCAACAAAAGAAGCAATACATAAGACAAAAGAAGAATCAGGTAAAAAACTTGAAGAAGCTCTAGAAATCATTAAATTTATCAATTCTAAAAATAAACAAGAACTAGAGGAAATTGGAATTACTGACAGAATAAAGACCATCCTAGAAGTTAGGAAGGTAATATCAAAAAATAATTTGATGACACAATTAGAGGAAAAGTTCCAGAACATGGAAATTGTAATCACAATATTTATGATTAAGTTTGATGTTCTAAGGCAAAAAGGCCTTCCCAATTCTCTAGTGATTAATGATAAATTATGAAGCAGGAGGATTATGACAAAAAGATAAGATATTTTTACAAAGAGCAGGCAAACAAATAAGCCTTGCAGGGAATCCCAACAGGGAATGTGCTATATAAGAATTTTGAAAATTTGTTTTACTTACAACATGAAGTAAAACACTTATTTGTGAAAAAACCAACATTTTCAAAATATACTGAAGTTGATGAAAAATTCAGAAGGCTTATGAATATAAAATTTCCAGAAGCTGAGTTCTGGGAGAATTTGACTGATCTACTGTAAAGATCAGATTACAGTGAGCAGTGAAATTAAAAAAACAGAGTTTGTTGTTTTAACACCAAAATTCACAGTTTTTTGCAGTAAAAGAGTATTAGGATTAAAGTGTATCAAATGAAAGGTTAAAGACAAAATCAGAGAAAAGATGAATCTGCCAACGTGAAAGACACCTTGTTGTCCAACTGCAGTATTCATTGAACAAAGAAAGAAAGAAAGCAGTGATAAAATCAAGACAACAAATAATTTTATTTCAATAAAAAGGACAACTAGCATTAGTTAGGAAGTTGTCACTATCTTCTTGCATGAAGATATTTATTTTCCATAAAAAATTCCTAAGTTTATTCTAGGATATTTTGTATAAGTTTTTGTATAAATACTTCTCATTTGGAAGTATTGAGGGTGGATGAATTGCTGAACATTTCTATAGCTGTACTATTCTGAACCTAAGGGTTTTTTGTATCAATTTCGAGTCAGCAGACTAGATCACATGAAATAAAGCATCATATTACAAGATTCATGTGTTGGGCTACTACAGTGAAGTATTTTCACATGTTACTTGTCAATTTTATTATGTTTTCCATCAATACTTGAATGTGTTCTTAATCTAAATTATAAATCAGGAATTGTTATTTCAGAATATGTTAAAAGCACTCTATTTGGAATGCTTATCATTTATATGTTTTCAACTGATATCTAGATTAGGGAACCCTTCATGCTCCCTGATTTCGATTGACCTCTGCCTTTTCACTCATAATCCGGATTTAAGAACCCTTAATTTCTCTTTCATCCCGATCAAAACCATTTCACCATTAGCCTTGAAGATCTGAAGTAACTCAGCTATCTTGCCCTGTAAACATTTCCCTTTTGAACTTGATCTTGATATGACTGCTTGACAAATTGATTCCATTTGACCAATGGGATAAAAATCTATAGCTACCTATCTAAGTAAGTAACTTCACCACCAAATCAAATCAAAACCCCAAAACCAATTTTCCCTATATAACTAGCCTAAAATCAAATATAATCAACAAAGTTAAATCTTATAGAGAGAGCCTTCTCTAAGAATTAGGAAGGCTAGATCCTAAGGCTTAAAAGTAGGTTTGTGGTTACCTCTAATATTCTTAAAACTAACAAATTTAGTGATAACATACTGGCGAATCCACTGGGGACTAACCAATCTTCAGTTTTTAAATAGATCTTAAAGGAAATATTTTCATTTATCTTTTCACATTAAGATTGTTTTAAATAAGTTGTGAGTATATTTTCATAAAAAAATTGTGATTCTGGCTTCCAGAAGAGTCTACTATACCAGGTCCAATCCAGATCCACAACCTGCTGTCATAGTAGATACTCTTGACAGAATTGGAAAGAAAAACAAAAGAGTAGACGATTTAGGTAATAAAATTTCATTGGTCAAAGCAAATTCCCTTCCCAAACAACTATCAAGTTTACAAGACATTGAATTTGATTTAAATTTTGAACAATATTTATTTAGATCTAAAGTAGAAAGTGACTTACATAATACTGTAATAGATCCTAATTTCATTTAATTTATTGAAACTAAAAAGGAAACTATTTCAGTTGATTCTGAGAAAAATATTTTTGAAGTATATGATAAACTTGATGCCATAACTGAAAATTTGATTAAAGAAATAGATGAAGCTTATTTACAACATTCAGTTGAATTGACTGCTTTATCAGCCTATACCCCTAAGCCTTCTACCAGTTGAATTGGATACTGATACAAATTCATCCATTGTTTCCACCACACTTCATTCCATAGATTCATTCTTTTCTAAGCAACCATTTCAACCTATAATTTTATTTCCATCTTTCACCACCTCAAGTTCATCCCCTAGAATTTCTGCTACATTTTCCAATAAATCATTCTCATTTCCAAGCACCTCTTCTAGTATCCCAACTTCATTTTCTAGTATCTCAACCACATTTACCAACACATATTCTTATATCCAAATCTCATCTGCAAGTGCTTTAACTACATCAGCAAGTACTTCTAGCTCTTCACCAAGTACTTCAAAATTACCTCCTAGCCAAGCTAAAATCCAAGCCATGGCTGCCAGATATGCTCCTTTGGTCCTACCAACACAGTTACATGACATGCCCTAGGATTCTCAAAGCAAAATTTCTCAATTTGATGGAACCACTCACTTTACTGCACAACATCATGTTAATAATATGACAAACTATTTTGAACTACATTAAATTGATGATGTTGATGTCCAAATGAGACTTTTTGCTTAAACTTTAACTAGCGAGGTAAAAAAGTGGTTTAAAGGTTTGAATGCTAGTGTTGGGTGCTAGTTTTGTACATTTTTCCTACACTTTTCTTCCTTATTTTGCCTCATAACCATAACCAATGGGAGTATATTTACCCCTTTTTCCTACCTTTCTACCCTAACTTGTGCTATTTCACCTTGCTTTTATTACTTTTCCAATTCACCAATTATTATGATATATCATACCTTTTTATGACTAATTGATGGTGAACGTTTGGAGAAGATCGATGGTCTTTATGTTGTCTTTTCAGATGTAATTTATAGCACCAAAGATCCCGAGCATGAATTTCAGAAGAGAATTTAAGAGGGTGTTGTTACAACAAAGCGATGTTGTTACACCTTGCTGTTACAGACCCACGGCAACCTGCTGTTACACTCTACTGTTACAGACTTGTTGGCGAACTATTGATACAGTTGTAACATTGACTGATCTAGTCAATATTTTTTTCTGATCTGTCCTCTGGCCGTTACACTACATTTGTGATTCCATTACGATAGTTATAGAAGTTGTTTAGCATTGTATTTTTGGGATAGCAGCCTAAGGGTGGTTTTGATTGTAATCTTTTATTTTCTAGTCACAAATTTATTAGGAAGTGGCTATAACTATATGTGTTCTATTTCGATCAACATGAGAATCATAATATTCTCATGACTGATCTATCCCTGGATTTTCTGATGTAACCACTATATAGTTCTCGTCCCTAGAGGTCGAGAGGTTAGCGGAGAACATCATTATTTTGGCTATGTAATTGTGTTCAGATTAATACATATTATCCTGTTATTGTTGTTACATGCGTTATTCTATTTAGTTTCCGTTAAGTTCTTCCTCTACTTGTGCCCTGATAGGGAGGAAGGGCCCTCCTTCTTAGCAGGGAATGCAGTGATTAAAGTAGTTGTGTGTGTGAAATTGTATTTCAGTTTATGTATCAATAGAGTGTTGTTGCTGCTGTTCAACTAGGAATATATCTGCTTCGGTTTCAATAATTTATATGCTTTTACACATATGATACTAGAAACACCAGCTGGGTACTTGTTGTGTGGTGAGCTAGACATATTAATTGAAGTGTTATTTCAATCTTTTAGATCCTTTTATTTCTGCATGAGTGATTTATTTCCAACATTTACTTCATCAACGATTTATTTTCTTTGGAATTTCTTTTGGTTGGTGTATCGGCACAAACAATGCAACTGTCATTAGAATAAACAGATGTCCCTGGATTGATAATTAAATGTGTGTTGTTTATTCATTTAAAAATGATTTATATAGCCCAAAATTTTGGCGCCATTTTCGGGGATGGCAGTGACAATCCAATCAATCTGAGTTATTTCTTAAAGGTGCGATTTCCGTGTGTTTTCATAGAGTGTCTCTAGCGACACAGTTTCCGGGCAATAAGACGAGAGGTAAGAACCTGCGCAACACTCTAACAGACTTGAGTGGGCTCACCAATGTCTTGTTGGGACACTTAGGAGGTTGAATTTCTGAGAATTTTGTTTTTTTCTTAGAGTGTCTCCAGTGATACAATTGTCGGGCAGTAAGACGAGAGGTAAGAACTTGTGCATCACTCTAACAAACCTGAGCGAGCTCACCAATGTCTTGCTGGGACATTTAGGAATTGAATTTTGGGTGTTTTTTTTTGGGTGCCTTCAGCTATATAGTCGTTGGGTGGTAAGACGAGAGGAAAGAACTTGTGCATCGCTCTAACAAAATTGGGCGGGCTCACTGCTGTAGAAATTGAAGCACTTATAGGATGAATTGATACACATAAGGCCCATGTGTGCCAGTAGGACAACATAAACATCTACAAACACCCCTCACTCTACTGACTACAGGAAAGACGGGTCATAAGAATGAAAATAAGATCACATATTTGGGAAGGAAAACATTCTTTGGAGATCTAATTTCAAGGGGAAAAAAGGAACAATCCACGTCATACAGAGATAATAGGAAGACATGACCATAGAAAGAAAATACCATATCAAGGCCTAGACCATCGGTGTCTTTTGTGTCTAGACCTCACCATCCTTCGAACAACATATCCACTCCTGATATCAAAATTCCAGATTCAAAACAATAGTGGAGAATTATTGATCGGGATCTAAGAATTGAAGGAAACAGAGAGACTAGTGGGGATCATCAGGGACCTGAGGAAAAATAGTCAGTTGATCGTCAATTGGACACTGGTAGTGTTGTTAAACATTTGATCCTGGAGCAGCTCGATCCTTCTATTTTTCAATCTCTAGTGCACTCTGAGGCCAGTTCATCCCATCAGGAAGAATCAGCCATGGGGGACGAGAATGTCAAGATAGATAGCTCTGTTAATTTTGAATTCCCAATATTAGTAACACGGGATGAGGCTCCTATGAAGAATATCCCTTTATCATCCCTACCATCCTTTAATGGGATGGATGTTGAAGATCCTGATACCTTTCTGTTCGAATTTGATGTGTTGTGTAGAGGTTATGACTATGCTTCAGATGCCCAGAAGCTGAAATTATTCCCTGCTACTCTGAAAGGAGAAGCATTAATATGGTTCATTATATTTGGTGTTGGCACGATTCGAACATGATATGACATGAGAGAGGCCTTCCTCTTTAAGTATCAGGACTACTACCGAACCAGGGATTTGAAGGATGAGATTTTCAGAATTGCACAAAAGGAGGAGGAAAGCCTGAAAGACTATCTGGAGAGATTCCGCTACAATTTACAGAGGTATAAGTTCAGTAACTTAGATCCAGAAATTATAAATCCAATATTCTTAAGAGGTTTAAGAGATGATTTTCTGGAGCATCTAAACATAATAGGAAAAGGAGACATATCGCAAGAAACGTTTGATGAGATAATGAAGCTTTGCCTGCGTAGCTCAAGAGGATCAGTTAAGGGGAGAGTTTTAGTTTAGGACCAAAGTAGAGATCGGGAAATTATTTGAGGATTTTAAAACTTGCCTCCTTAGCACTCTCTCTACCCAGATCACTACAGTACAATTCAAGAAGGCACAAGCAGAAGCTAAAGCAGCCATAACAATATTCTATCCCTGATGAAAAAAGAAACATTTGGAAAGAGAATGTGGACTGAATAGTGTCAGCCTGTGCAACATCTGTGAGTTGGCACACTCTACGAATCAGTGGCCTGAGTTTCCCAGACTGAAGGCAGTACTTCAAGAATCAAGCGAGGATGTTCAATATTCTTATTTCATCAGATCAAAGATACCATGGCATCCAAAAACTATTGGTATGCCTTCAGATGTTTCTTCTTTTTATCCTTGGAATAATGTTTATAATAGTCAGCAATACCCATGGTAGTATCCTACTCCTTCCTCAACATAATTTCCTTCACCATGGAACTAGTGGCCATCTCCTCCACCAATGAAATATCCTCCATCGCAACCCAATCCTTGGGGTCAGAAATGGAGAGGCAATGGCCATGGTCTAGTAACCCCTCCAATACTAATGCAACAGCAGCAGTTATAACTGCCTTCTATTCAAAATCCTACACCTTCTGTCCGACCCCAATTACCTGTACAACCTAACCCCAATCCAAATAATAAGGCATCCCAGAGCATGGATGCTCCGGTTACCCTCTAGACTTATCTTATTACTCCTATCAGACTTAATGAGGTTCGACTTCAATCAGGGAAAGTAATCATATTTGAACATATCCCATTATTACCGAAGAAATTGAATCACCCAGGAAGGATATGGATGATTCTGAGGCAGCTGTTGTTGAGCCTTAGAATTTCCTTCTCTTTTACAAACCTTCACTTCATTTCATCATTATTTTATCACTTCATAAGCCTAAAATCAATGAAGAATGATTAGGATTGCTTAAAGGTTACATGAAATTGATTAACATATTGTGTTTTCATGATTTTTGCTATTTTAACAATTTTATGCAAAATAGCTACAGAATACAGGCATTCCATAGCTGATCGCGCATTCCGTAGCTGATCCCGCATTCCGCAGCTGTTTTACAGTTTGAGTGGGTTACAAGTGTCGTCTCAAAGAAAGGCGCATATGGGAAAATTCCAGACTTCATCCACATCATTCCTTGCTCCCTACAAAGTTTGAACACAATTCTACATGTGGTTATGCACGTGGGAAACCAAAACCAAGAGGTAGAGTTCTACCGGGACACAAACTCTACAGCTGTCTGCAGCAAAGTACGCAGCCTTCAATAAGTGTTTTAATTCGAATAGGAATGGGAAAGACAGTAATCCCTGCATTATCTCAAGTTCTGTTATGTAATTTAATTATAAATATGACTTGGGAGACCAAGCAACGCTAGTTAGTCTTTTGGTTTTTTCTGCTAGATTTCAGAACCGTGAATACTCTGTTTTCAGTCATTTTCTCCTTTAATGAAAGAAGCATCATTCTGCTGCATGAGCTGAGTCAATTTTGAGTTAGATTTCATGCTACCAGGTGGTGGAGGGCCCCTACCTCCTGTGCAGCTCTGTTTTTATAATTTAGTTAAGTATTTTAGCTCTGTTTTCACAGTTTAGATGAGTATTTACTTTCAGTCTTATGTTTATGTTTCAATTGCATTGAGTTATACAACCAGAATTGTTCTAATAAACTTTTCCAACACATTATTCATGATGAACAAGATGGACTGTGTAATTTCATAGAGTAATGGCATGTCAATTTCAATAGAATACTCCGGAGGTAGAATGCATGTGGTTCAGCTTTGTCCTTTCTTTTCAAGTATGATAATGGCTCTTTAGTTTAATACTGTTCATTGTAGATTAATAGCATCTTAGTTTATTTTTAACTCATTGCTTTAACACTTCAAGTTTAGTTGTTGTCCATTGTAGCTTACTTTGTCTTAGTTGATAAATTCAATCTCACAGGCTTAATTATTTACAAAACTTCTTTTGTTCAAAATTCATACTCATACACAATTATCTGAACAAAAGATAGTATTATTATAAGATCTGGAGTATTTTGCAGCTTCATTCTCATTTCACAAACAAGCCTCTTTCTCAAAGACTATTTTTTAAAGGAAATCTATAACTTTTGAGAAAGGTTTAATGGTGTTAAATTGAGTTGCAAAACAGAAGTAGAAACTAGTTTAGAGTAGAAACTTTACCTTGTTACAAATATTATTTTCCACATATTTTCCAATAAATCTTTATTCATGGATAAAGATGTTGTACATTGTAAGTTATCTGTTTGATTAGTGATTTAGGAAAAAAACTTCATTTACACTTAGCTTGTTCATTTCTCAGGTTCATTTCAATTTCATGTTGTGAGTTTACAATAGAGTCATTATCAAGCCTTGTATTTGTTGGTTGCTAGTCATAGTTAGACTCTGTTTTGTTTCAGCATTTGCATTTGTTTACCATCATAGTTTAGGCTTCACTCTGTTTTGACCAATATTTTCCCTTCATTTAGCACTTAGTTCTTTTCCTTTTCAAAATAAAACCATAAAACCAAAAACATCAGAAAACACTAAACACAACGTAGTGGGAAATAGATACCTAGGCACATATAGTGCACCACACTTCAGCAGTTTACTGATCCTGGTTGACAATTAATGAACTCAATTTAGGAGACTAGGTTGAGCACAAACATTTTGGCGCCGTTGCCAGGGAAGTGTAGCTAGGTATCCTGATTTCCTACATCCACAAAAACAAAAACAAAAACTTCAATCACCTACCACACCCACTATATCATGTGGTGCAGTAAGAGCCACACATCCACATCATGAATTCATATTTTTACAGGTAGAAGAAGAGGTGACAAAGCAGGTGGAAGAAATGGATGGAGATGATGACAATGAGGAAGATCCTTTTGGATTTCCCATTCAAGAAACTGATATCAATATTCAAATGAAGAACATCCATCCATCTATACTTCCTAACTTCAAAGGTATGAGATCAGAAGACCCGGAAACCTTTCTTTTTGAATTTGAAATAATTTTTAGATCTTATGGTTACTCATTGCACATGCAAAAATTGAATTTGTTTCCGGCAACATTGAAGGATAGAGCTGTTAGATGGTTCATGACTTTAGGAACAAATTCTACAAGGACATGGGATGATATGAAAAGAGTATTTTTGGAAAAATATAAAGGTTATTGCATGCACCATGACCTTAGAAATGAAGTCTTTAAGATGAACCAAAAAGATGATGAAAGCCTAGAAGATTTAGTGGAGAGATTTACTTATAATATCAAAAGATCTAAATTGCATAATTTAGGATCAGATGCATTAAAAACTCTTCTACTAAATGCTATAAAGGATGAATGGATTGATCTTCTTAATCTTGTGGGAAAAGGAGACGTTTATCGATTGTCATTTCAAGAAATTTGTGAACTATGCAAGAACATATCAAGAGGAAAAGCAAAGTGTGTAAGGTCCCCTCAAGATCCATTTGTGGCAAAAGTAAGTAAGTCAGCATCAAGATTGGTAAGTCAAACTGAACCTAACAATTTGCTAAAAATTCTTGGTAATTTAAATGAACAAACTGACATGCTAAGAATGCAAAACAAGCAAAAAGTTGCTTCATTTATATTTTTCCCTAAATGTAGAAAGAAACATACTTTGCATGAATGTCCACTTGATAACATTAAAATGTGTAAAATTTGTGGAGGATCACATATTACTGAAGATTGCCCATCATTACCAGGGTTGAAGGCAATTTACCAGAAGGATAATGGAGCAAATAAAGCACAAGAGCAACTTTTTTATGTAGCTCCAAGAGGGCTATGGCAGCCTCATCAACCCAATATGATGCAATATCCTTATGCACAGTTTCAAGGTTATGCACAACAACCTCAAAGTAATTGGAGAACACCCTTGCCTTGGCAACCTTGGCCATCTCAATCCCAACCTCAAAACCAACCTTGGACACCTTGGCCATCTCAATCCCAACCTCAAAACCAATCTTGGAAACAAAGTTGGCAAAGGCCCTATAAAGGAAATCCACCATATCCTCAATCTTTCCCTCTCTATCCTCAATACCATCATCAATGTTACCCATACCATTTACCTCCACTACAACATCAATATCACCCTTATTTTACCTCAATTCAACCTTTCCCATTATCATCCACACAAGCACCCCAAAGATTCCCCACTCCACTACCTCCACAACCATTTCATATCCTCAACAATAAAACACCTCAATCAAATTACAAATCTGAGGTATCGCAAAATGATTCACCAGCTGTCATTGAAGAACAAAAAACAGAAGAAGAAGACTCAGATAAGGTCCAAGAATCAGGGATGTCTATTGATAAAGAGGAGATATTGGAACTAGAGATTGAAAAGTCTCATGCATGCCTATCACTAGATTCTATGAATGAAGATCATATCTCCGAAGACTTGCATTTCATGATAGAGGAAAGACAAGGAAGACAAGATTACATTGAATCTTGGTTCAATTCAGTCATTGGATTCCAATGCTCAATTATTCAATATATTTTGACATCATCTAAATCAAGACAGTTGGCATCTCATATACAGGTACATATCAAAGAGTGTCTTTCAAACCTGCATATGAGTTTATCTATCATCTTGTTACAGACATGGTTCCATTGGAAGTACTCATATACTTGAACAAGATTTTATTTTTCAAGTAGAGTAGGACATAAAAAAAAAAAAGGAAAAAAAAAAAGAAAAAAAAGAAAAAAGAGTAAAGAGAAAAATAAGTCCTATTGTGAAAACCAGCTTGCTGGCACAATTGGACATGAGCTTTGTTTGAAAACCAGGCAACTGGCGGGCAAAGTTCACAATAAGTTCTGCAATTTCATGATGGTTTCAATCTTTCATGGTTCTTCAAATCATTCTTGGTTCTATGCTCGAGTTGGATGATGAGGAATTCCTTAAGGTCCACCTTCCAACAGATCTTGTCCCATCGACCTCAACACTTTATCTGGGATCAAGATTAGAGATTATTTGGAGTGCCTTGGAGCTTGCATTCATCAATGGCAAGCCTCCTCGTTGATAACAATGGGAATACAACAATGTCTCATGATTGTCAAATCTTGCAGGCGACTCGACTTCGACACATTCATTCGTCCCTGTCAAGATGCACTGAGGTACCTTGACACTCATTTACATTATTGGTGAGTTGTCTCACATTGGTTAACGATTTTCATTATTGATCGCTAATCCAATGATTTCTTCCCATGCTCGACTTCGACACATTTATTCGCATGGTAAGAATTGTACCATGAATGTTGGCTTTGATGAAGACTAATGGTTTTATGGAATCAACAACAACTTGCAGCAGTACATTTTATTAGTTTCTTGTAGCAGCATGTTCATCTTCTTGTCAATTCAACCACAACTGCGGAAAGTGGCAGTTTCTGCAGCTATTGCTGTAGCAGCCTGTTTTTGTCTTTTTGTAACTTTTTCCAGAAGGCAGTTTTGGCACAAGTATTGCAAGAGATTGGAGCGGAAATAAAAAATTCTGAGCTTCTGGGTTTTCTCAGAATATGATAAATTGAGTAAAACGTGGACAGAATTTGGAAAAAAAGAAATTTTCAAGGGCATTTCAGAAGGGTTTTTCAGGCAGATTCTCACTTTTCAGCATTATGGACAGAATAGGACAGATTTGAGTATTTTTGCACAACAGCACCTTTTCTTCATCAAAATGAAATTCTAAAAGCATGTAGCAGTGGAGAAGGTAAAAATACACAGTTTCCCTTTGGAATCACTCAATTTCGCCTTAAAATGAGTCCGTGGCGTACTTTTTTGTTGCAACATTGGGCAGAAATTGATTTTGTCATAAATTTCAAACCGTGCATCCATTGGTCCTGAAATTTTTATGGTAAATGCATTGAGGTAGGGTGAATAAACACAGAAAATTTCAGTTTGTATTTTTCAAGAAATTGGCCACTTTCACCTACAGCCATTTCTCATTTTTTTGGGAGATCCGTGCAACCAATGGTAGAGATTTTTCGTCAAAAGATGCATAATAATATTGGTAACAACCTCAGAAAATTTCAGGGAAGTCTGATGTACCATTTGAGAGAAATTTCAAAATTCATTTCATTCTACAATTCCACTCCATCTCACTCCACTTTCACTCCATCTCATGCCATTTTCATTTCATTTCACAAGTCCACTCCACTTTCACTCCATTACATTTCACATCCATCTTCCATATTCATACTTCATTTATTTTTACAGATTGCATGTTGCAGCCACATCTTATTCAGCAGTTCTGACATAATTTTACAGCCTACAAAGAGATGATGATTACAGGAAATTGAAGGATTTTGTTTTGAAGACCAACATGCTCAAAGAGGACCAAAGGAACAACATCAAGCACAGCCATGAACAAGGTCAAAATTCTGAGGTAAATTGTGAAAATTATTTTAATAGCAAAAATTCAAAACATGAAATAGATACAATGTGTATAATCATATGTTTCCTAAAACAACCTATCATTCGAATTGATTAACATATCTTGGCCATATCCCTTATCCAACATTCCAACCTACTATTCCACATCTCCTTAAGATTGTATTATTCACTTATTTCACCACAAGTTCATCATAAATTCTCCATCAGATCCATAGCCACTTCATTTTCCCTTATAGCTTAATTACCTCCATCCATTCACTTCCATTACACTTTGCAGCCAATCCATCTCTAAGTGCAGAAAGGTAATTCTAAGGGTGAAGCATCATTCTTCAACTAATCCATCTTCAGACACAGAGATACAGTTTCAAAATAAAGTATTAGACTCTGTATTCAATCTAGCTTCAAGCATAGAAAAGTAATTCTGAAAGGAAGATAATCTGTACAAAGGAGGAATGTGGCTAATTGTCAGGACACAATCAGTTGAAGTCAAGTATTTGGAAGGATATCCACAAGTCAAGGAGCTACTACAATAAGAAGGGAGGCTAAACTTTATAGAGAAATTTGATGGCTTCCATAAGGAGATTACAAAATCTTTTGTCAAATCTTTTGATGGAGCAGAAGAAGAAAATCTGACATGGTTATTGAAAATAAAATTGACACTCCACTACAAGAGGAAGATGAAGAACTAATTTCTGAAAAGTTAACAGAGATTAGAAAATAGATTAGGGCCAAAAGAAGCAAGAAGATAAGGTTGGATGTTCTAACAAGAGGTTTCAGAGCACATGGAATAAGTTTTGATGAAATTGCATGAGGACATGCAATAGTCTTGCAGTGGGGGTATGTTGAGCCTTAGAATTGCCTTCTCTTTTACAAACCTTCACTTCATTTCATCATTATTTTATCACTTCATAAGCCTAAAATCAATGAAGAATGATTAGGATTGCTTAAAGGTTACATGAAATTGATTAACATATTGTGTTTTCATGATTTTTGCTATTTTAACAATTTTCTGCAAAATAGCTACAGAATACAGGCATTCTGTAGCTGATCGCGCATTCCGTAGTTGATCCCGCATTCCGTAGCTGTTTTACAGTTTGAGTGGGTTACAGGTGTCGTCTCAAAGAAAGGCGCATATGGGCAAATTCCAGACTTCATCCACATCATTCCTTGCTCCCTACAAAGTCTGAACACAATTCTACATGTGGTTATGCACGTGGGAAACCAAAACCAAGAGGTAGAGTTCTACCGGGACACAAACTCTACAGCTGTCTGCAGCAAAGTACGCAGCCTTCAATAAGAGTTTTAATTCGAATAGGAATGGGAAAGATAGTAATCCCTGCATTATCTCAAGTTCTGTTATGTAATTTAATTATAGATATGACTTTGGAGACCAAGCAATGCTGGTTAGTTTTTTGGCTTTTTCTGCTAGATTTCAGAAACGTGAATACTCTGTTTTCAGTCATTTTCTACTTTAATGAAAGAAACATCATTTCTGTGAACGTGTTGAGTCAATTTTGAGTTAGATTGCATGCTACCAGGTGGTGGAGGTCCCCTACCTCCTGTGCAGCTCTGTTTTTATAATTTAGATAAGTATTTTAGCTCTGTTTTCACAGTTTAGATAAGTATTTACTTTCAGTCTTATGTTTATGTTTCAATTGCATTGAGTTATACAACCTGAATTGTTCTAATAAACTTTTCCAACATATTATTCATGATGAACAAGATGGACTGTGTAATTTCATAGAGTAATGGCATGTCAATTTCAATAGAATACTCCGGAGGTAGAATGCATGTGGTTCAGCTTTGTCCTTTCTTTTCAAGTATGATAATGGCTCTTTAGTTTAATACCGTTCATTGTAGATTAATAGCATCTTAGTTTAGTTTTAACTCATTGCTTTAACACTTCAAGTTTAGCTGTTGTCCATTGTAGCTTACTTTGTCTTAGTTGATAAATTCAATCTCACAGGCTTAATTATTTACAAAACTTCTTTTGTTCAAAATTCATACTCATACACAATTATCTGGACAAAAGATAGTATTATTATAAGGTCTGGAGTATTTTGCAGCTTCTTTATCATTTCACAAACAAGTCTCTTTCTCAAAGACTATTTTTGAAAGGAAATCTATAACTTTTGAGAAAGGTTTAATGGTGTTAAATTGAGTTGCAAAACAGAAGTAGAAACTAGTTTAGAGTAGAAACTTTACCTTGTTACAAATATTCTTTTCCACATATTTTCCAATAAATCTTTATTCATGGATAAAGATGTTGTACATTGTAAGTTATCTGTTTGATTAGTGATTTAGGAAAAAAAATTCATTTACACTTAACTTGTTCATTTCTCAGGTTCATTTCAATTTCATGTTGTGAGTTTACAATAGAGTCATTATCAAGCCTTGTATTTGTTGGTTGCTAGTCATAGTTAGACTCTCTTTTGTTTCATCATTTGCATTTGTTTACCATCATAGTTTAGGCTTCACTCTATTTTGACCAATAGTTTCCCTTCATTTAGCACTTAGTTCTTTTCATTTTCAAAATAAAACCATAAAACCAAAAACATCATAAAACACTAAACACAACGTAGTGGGAAATAGATACCTAGGCACATATAGTGCACCACACTTCAGCAGTTTACCGACCCTGGTTGACAATTAATGAACTCAATTTAGGAGACTAGGTTGAGCACAAACAACTGTTACATTCTGAGGCAGTTGTCACACATTTAATAGCTGATACAACACTTGCATTTACATCTGTAACAACCAGCTTAGGGGGGGGGGGGGGTCTGCTGTTGTTACAGCAGCCAATCCGAGTAAGGCTGGTACATTTGTGGTAGCTGGCTCAGCTGTTAGCATTCAAAATCCCCCATACCCTCAACGATTAACTGAAACTGGGTTGGTCTCACAACTTGAATCCGAATTCCTCAAGGATCTACAAAATTTGTATGTGTGGATTCCGTTGTTACAAGCTCTTAAATAAGTGCCTATATATGCTAAAAAATTGAGGGATCTGTGCGTCAAAAGTCCTGGGAGGAAACCTAAATACCCTGCTACTATCCATGTCATGGGAAAATTATCTGATCTTATGATTGATCAGCCTTTGTTGACTAAATATAATGGCCCAAGGAACCCCACAGTGACTGTCCATATTGACAATCATCCCATAACCAATACCTTGATTGATCTAGGGGTCGCTATTAATGTCATGAATAAAGACCTCTTCATCTCTCTAGGACTTCATGGACTTAGACCTACACCTATAGTGCTTGAAATAGCAGATAGGTCCCGTGTTAAGCCCGAGGGAATGATTGAATATGTGCTTATCACTGTGGCCTCCTGGAACTATCTGGTTGAATTTCTCATTTTACAAACCAAATCCAATCTGGGGGGTCATCCTTTAATCTTGGGAAGATTGTGGCTAGCCACTACAGATTCATATATTAGATGTAGGTACGGATCTATGGTGATCTTAGATGGACATGCCACTTAGAACCTAAACCTTTATCCCCTAGCAAAACCTCATATGGATTTGAGTAGTCCCTGGTGGGACGAATTTGCACCTAAATATGATCTTTCCCTACCTCTTCTCATGCTTGGAAAAGCACAATACTTTAAGGATGAAACAAAGGATCACTAGAAAATTTGGCCCAATTTTCGACGGCCACTTCGTCGCTATTCCGACACATAGTCGTCGCAAGAGTGACAGTTCGAGGACGGGCAAAACGTGGTTCACCATTACGTTGCAATTCTGACGCCTTGACAAAGTGTCGCACTACCGACACTTTTTCCGTCGCTTCCAAATAAGCGTTGCTCTTTCGACGTTTCCCAAACCGTTGCTCTTCCGATGTTTGTAAACTGTCGTAATTCCGACGAAATGTGGTCTGACGTTTTGAACATCGCTCTTCAAACGTTTTTATACCGTCGCTCTTCCGACGTTTGTAAACTGTCACAATTCTGACGAAATGTGTTTTGAACGTCGCTCTTTCGACGTTTTTATACTGTCGCTCTTCCAATGTTTTTAAGCTGTCACAATTCTGACACCGTACCAAAGTGTCGCAAGATCGATGCTTTCCAGAAGCGTCGCAATACCGACGCATTCCAAAAGCGTCGCAATATCGACGCTAGGAAGAACTATCGTAATATCGACTGACGTCACAAGACCGACGAAAATGGAAATCGTTCAAAACATCGGAAGACCGATGCTTACAAAGTGTCGATATATTGACGACGGGTTCAATTTAAAAAAAAAAAAAATGAAACTTTAAAACATGACAGTAAATTTCCAATATTTGTTATGAATTTTGGGCGTTCCAATTGTTATGAACATAATTTGATCTTGAAATATTAATATAATAAACCACCCCGCAACGCTTCGACTATAAACAATCATATAAACATGGCTCTGTATTTTAAAAAACAGGTTTAAAATAGAAACAAGGAATTTTTTTTTTTTCTAAGTAAGGTTAATATATTAACAGTGGGAATGAAATTACAGCATGACCGAAGTCAAAAACATTGCCCAGACTTATGGCAAATTTGTCAAAAAATAAAAAAAGAAGACTGCCCTCATATGGGGAAACCAATCTTGAACGTTTTTCAGGTCGTTGTATTGCCCACGCAGGGGAACCATCGTTTGATATCTTTGACGATTACAGTGTTTAAAGAATTCAAAAATAAAATAGAGGTCCAGCACAGTAATATAAGCAAAAAGCATGCCCAATTAAGTGGGTCGCGAAGCAACAAAACCAAACCAGAGAGAAGTAGCTACTCATTCGGTGGTTCTTCGACAATTCGGCACCATCCTTCGGCAAACATAAAAATGAAACTTTAAAATAGGACAGTAAATATCCAATATGTTTTATGAATTGTGGGTGTTCCAATTGTTATGAACATAATTCGACCGTGAAATATTAATATAATAAACCACCCCGCAGCGCTTCGACTATAAACAATCATATAAACATGGCTCCGTATTTCAAAAAACAGGTTTAAAATAAAAACAGGGAAACTTTTTTTTTCTAAGTAAGGTTAATCTATTAACAGTGGGAATAAAATTACAGCATGACTGAAGTCAAAAAAACTGTCCAGACTTATGGCAAATTTGTCAAAAAATCAAAAAATAAGACTGCCCTCATACGGCGAAACCAATCTTGAACGTTTTTCAGGTCGTTGCATTGCCCACGCAGGGGAACCATCGTTTGATATCTTTGACGATTACAATGTTTACAGAATTCAAAAATAAAACAGAGGTCCAACACAGTAATATAAGCAAAAACATGCCCAATTAAGTGGGCCGCAAAGCAACAAAACCAAACCAAAGAGAAGCATCTACTCATCCGGTGGTTCTTCGACAATTTGGCACCATCCTTCGGCAAACATGTCACTATCCATGGCAGGAGCAGCTTCAGACACGGAAGGTCCAGGATCTCCAGGCACTATCTACACATCACGAGCCCTACGAACCTGAGCATCTGGTTCCTGCACATTCACGTCACCGCTCCCCTCTTGAAGGCCTAAAAGCTGGGCTTTTTCTAAGCTCAGACCCACTGGACGGGTGCATTGTTCCTCCACTTGGGCCTCTTCACGGAAAACCACGGTGATTGAAGCTGTGATTCGTGGGCGGTTCAAAGAGAAATTAAAGGAAAAAAGCGCAGTGTGCGTCGTGGGAGAAGGTGAAGCGGTGGGGAAATGAGGAGCAGGGGAGCCCATACGGTGGCAATATCCTAGAACCCGACCCCGCCCACTTCTAGTGTTTGGATAACGGCCTACATAATAATCACTGGAGTGGGAAGATGACTCAGTTGAAGGGCTGGAGGGAGCGCACAGGGGTTTTCCTCTGGTGCTACCCCTGTGGCATTGCATCCTTTGACGCAGGCGAGGCATGGGTGTAGTCTCAGTAGTGGGCACAAGACGAGACGGAGAAGCAGGATTCCAAGAAACCGAGGAAGACAGACACAGAACAGATCGAGAGAAATGCAGATTTTCACCAAGGTCTAAGCAGCAGTTCAGCTGGCTTCTCCTTCCCGTCACAGTGAGCAGGCAGTGTAACCCAGCAACCAGAGAGCATCTACAATTCAAAGGTTGCGGCTCGTTTGAGAAACCATAGCGAAACGCCATTTTATCGACCCTACTGCAATGGCATCGAAGAACGCCCGTCATAAATCTCTCATTGATGAGAGCGGAAGGCCGGAGCATATTGGAGCATGCGGAATCGCTAACAGGAGTGGAGGTCCGATCTTGAACAGCGTTAAAACTTAATGCGAGTGATTGAACAGTGTTAAAAATTAATGCGATTGATATGACAAGCCGGAGGAGGACACATGGCAGAAATTGATTGGAGCAGATCTTTGTTTGGGCCGCTTGCGCAGTGGAAATCCGGACCCAAAAAATATTAGGGTGAATTTGATAAGAAATTTGCGTCAAAACTCTCTCTCCATACGCCAACCCAAATTCGGACCCGAAAAATATTAGGGCGAAATTCATTTGGTTTTCGCGTCACAAAATTGGCCGACGTCAACAAGCTATTTTGGAACGTGAATTTGGTTTGAACTATGGTTTATCGCCGTTTGAAGTCTGGCGGGCTCCATGGCTAAAGGGTTCGTTTGAAGTTTTGACAAAGGTTTTGTTATATGTTTTATATAATGCGCGGCGGAATAGTTTTATTGTTTGTTAAGGTCCCACACTAGTTTTGGTAATATTTTGTTTTAAATGCGGCGTATATATGTTTTATATATATATTTCATATATATATTAAAACATTTATAAATTGTGGACCCCAGGAGCATTTTAATAGATTTGTTATTTTCATAGTTTTGTTATGTTTTTAATATATGTGTTGCATATAAAAGAAAAGGGCTGTGAGCTTGTTTCAGAATGTACTTGTAATGTTTATTATTACACACAATAACAGTGTAAGTGTTTTGAAGAGCACAACAGTGCGTAGTTTTAGAGACATAGAAGAATTTTGAGTGCACTGCGTTTTGCAGCAGTTACATTTTGTAATCCCTCTCAGTGAAGAAGAATTTGTAATAGTTTTTTTTTGAAGGAATTGAAATTTTTCAAAGTGTTGAACTCTGTTTCCAGTGAAGAAATTTCAATATTTTCTCTGTGTTAGAAGAGGAGAGTATTACTCTCTCCATTGTTATTCTGGAATTTTCAAATATTCCAACACATGGCTATAAATGAAGGATATTGCTACGCATCAACATCAACATGTTTTCAAGTAGGAGCTGCCTAATTTTGTAACAAACTTCTCTCTAGATGTCAAAATTTGTAGACACTGAAGATTACTCAGGTGATGCTTGAAATTTCCATTGAATTCCTATAAGAATCTTAGATTTGTGACATAAATCCTTTTTCTAATATATTAGCTTACTCCTTTTAATTTTGTCTCATTCAACTAATAAAAAATGTTTCAAGGAGTATAATGAAAACTAGATTATGTGTGAAGCATAAAATAATCATTGATGCTAGACTTGGAAGTTAAGAAGTATAATAAGAATTAGATACACTTCTCTAAAGCATAATACCATTTTTCTGAAGCATAAGCCGATCATTGATGCTAGACTTGGAATTTTGAATAAGACGAGATAAAACAATGAAAAAGGCATTCCATTACTTGCATGAAATATGAGTACCGCCTTTTACCAGTAAGCTGGGAGCAAGGTCTAGATTTTGACTAGCATCGATTCTTGTGAACTCAAATTTCACTAAAAAAATAGTTTTTTGTATGTTTTTCAGCACATGGTTAAAAATGATAGTGCATCAAAATCTATATTGTTGGGCCAAATACATAAGTAATCAAAAATTCTCTTTACCAAGTTATTCGCTTCATCAAAAGTCTGATCTTCACATGTGACACTTTTGCTAGGGATAAATATCAAGTGGGTTGTGACATTTTAAAACTTGGTTCGCGGTGAAGTGCCCAAAAGGCAAGTCTATCAAAGCATCTACGACCTGTGTCATTTCATAGCAGCAGATGATTTGATATCATAATGGAGGTGCTCCAATTCAAGCAGTGTAGAAGAGGCAGGAGCCTACAAGGCAGATCCAAACTTTGGAGAAGAGTAAGGTAGATCCTGGGAAGAACGAAGAATTTGGGAATCCAGGATCTCTTCCAGAGGCCATGATACCAAAGGTTTGTCCTGTTTGTAGATCTTTCTCATATACATCCAATATAGCCTTAAATGCTCACATAGATCACTGTTTATCAGGTGAGTCAAATGCTAAAAAATCTAGAACAAAGTTTTCCAAGCCTAAAGTGAAGGTGAGAAAAAAATGATCAATCCTAGATATAATTGCTGCGGCACCTGTTTGCATGCTAGAGGATTTGGATTATAGTACTAGCAAAGAGAAATCGACCGCTGATGCACATCCATTTCCTTTGGATCAGCTCAATCTCAGAGACACCACCAAGCAGAGGCAACATCAATGCAAAGATCTCAACATTTCAAAATTAATGCAAAGATCTCGCATAGTGGTAATTCATGTATTTCAAAAGAAACAAATAAAAATGCAAATTCTAACCCATTCGAATAACCACTGTAGCAAGGGTTTACATCTATTTAGATCCAATCTGTATATCGATGGAAAAATATTAATATAATTACATTTTCCTTAGCAGAGGAAACTTTGCAAAAACAGAAAAGGAATATAAAACGAGGATTTCAAGATGTTTAGATGACTCAGTACACCAATTATTTGTGCTTAGTAGACACAACACCATATTCTTAATGCATTTTCTGTAGAATAGTAAACAGATTTGTCCAAAATTTGAGATGCAAACTGTAGTCTCTACTACGTTTGGAAAATTGGAGGTTTATAAAAGATAAACTGCGAAGAGAATTGTACCACTATGATAAGAAGTTGTCAGAAGAATTCCTTCCGCTTCACAAACGTGGAACTACCTTAAGATTGCTTATGGTTGATATAAATATTAGAGCGTGGCAGTTAAATGTAGTAGTTATGTTAAAATACTGAATAACAACTTGAGAGTGCTCTTCAGATACTGTACGAATGCACCAAATTAAAGTTGTACCATTACAAAAGATAAATGGCCATAAATAGTCAATTTTGTTATCGTGAAGTTATGTCTTACTCAGTAGAAAACTGGGGATAGGATGGAAAATATGAGAGAAATCAGTTCCAAGGACTAAAAAAACAAGGCAAACATAGTTCTACCTTGAATCAGAGACAAAACAAAGCTACCCAAAAAAGTGTTTGCCACTGTCATCACCTCGAGGAGCGTAAAGTCAGTTGATGGTGCCAACCATTTGAAGAAGCAGAGAGAAGATTCATGGTGCCAATGGTTGTAGCACATTTTGTTGACGTGAACCATCATTGTAACAAAGCAGATTGATGGTGCCAATTGCTGTAGAAGTCCATTGAGAGTGCAACTACTTTAGTAGAGAAGTTTGAGAGCACCCATTGAAGCTCCTATGTATAGCAGAGTCAACATTTTCCTATTTAACAAGCTTGTATATTCAAAGCCACAGCAAGATCAGATAGCCACGATCCTAAATGAGAACCAGAGCCAAAGCTAAGACAGATTCACATTTAGTAGAACAAGACAGCCATAGTAAAGGATTTGACCACAGAACCAGATCATGAGAGATAACAAGATTCTTGCTTCCACTGTGGAAATGTAGAAACTGTACAAGGGCTTTGCTTCTAGTAAATTTCATTGTGACAGTAATTGCTATGGTGTTGTAAGTGCTCATTAGTAGAATATTAAAGCCATTCTAGAATTATTTTAACCCGGAGAGGGTTTTCTCTGGTTATAAATCCTCATGTTCAAATTCCATTGTGGAGTGGTTGTGTTTGATATTATGTTTTTATTGTCTGCAGTTGAATTTTCGCACAGAAAATTATCAGTCTAAAGCGAGCAATTTTGCAATGTTTCTTTTGCTTCCTATTGTGAAGTATTTTGCTCAGAACTCTACTCGTTGTAACAAAGGTCTTGGGCATAGAACAGGGGACTTGGGTTTTTTGGAATCAAACTTCGGGTTAAGATGCTCATCTGAAGAATGGCACAGTGAGCCTTAGCATGGAGTTGGGAGTACCAATTTGAAGTGTAGGTGGGGCATTGTACAATAGACCAGTTAGATTTTTGGACCCTAATACAAAAGTTTCTTCTTCTTTCAAAACATGTTTCTCGTTTTCTGTAACCAATGTGGGTCCTGTTCTTGTTTCAATTGGGGATGGATAAAAATTTGTTATTGCTCCAGAAGATCACACTCTGGGTAGCCCTGGAGGCTGTTTGGGGGTGATGAGTCCAATAGGTCTCAATGAATTGTTGCCCTCGCCGGGGAATACTATTGTAGTGGAATTTGATACTATTTTGGATGTTGAATTCCACGATCCTAATGGAAACCAGTACCTTCAGCTCCAGTACTTGTTCACAAAAGAGGGTGCCATAGTCATTCATGCGTGCAGAGAGGGTGAATTGCAGGCATTGCAACAGGAGGTGTTGTTGTTTTTGTATTGGCCACTAGATTGTTTGTATGGTTCTGTTACAAGCGCAGAGTATTGAAAAGGACAGAAAAATTTAGTTCAGATATTGTGAAATTGCGTCAGAAATTCACCTACAAAGAGCTTAGCAATGATATGAAAGACTTTTTTTGAATGTGATTGATAATCGATAATTGCAAGCAAGGGTAATCCCCTTGTGAAACCCAAATTTCTGAGCATTTTATAAAACCTGATAACAGAGTCATTGTAATGAACAAGAGCCTAGGTCCATATTACGTCCAAATATACCAAGCACCAAGATCTATAAAAAAAATCCACAGTATCTGCGAACTAAGAAGAAGAGGCAGAAAATGTATTCTTCTTACCTGTTCGAATAGTGGTTGGGGTTTACCACGGCAAAAATTTGACAAAGCCCATGTAGGATTTATTATCATTGAAATTCTGGTAGTATCACTCAACTAGGCAAGTACCTGCCTCAGAGCTCCATGACTGAGGGAAAGATCCCTAAATGTTGCAGAGTCTCCAGCAATATTTCCCAAAGCCCAAACAGCCTTACACGAACACCAGTTGAACTCAAAGTTGGGTACTAGTTTTTTAAATCAAATTCCAAAATTACAGACATATAAAGATAGTTGGGAAGAATAATTTTATGCCTCTAAAATAAACGTGCTACTTTTTCTCGAACATTATCATTCCCAGAGGTAAGAAGTTCCACAAATATAGGCAGTGCCCCGTAATCAATCACAACCTTTGTATTCTCAGAGGTTCCTGAGACTATATTAGTCAAAGCCAAAGCTGCTTCAAACTACATTATCAATCACAAGGTATCACCATCAAAGCTATAATTTTAAGATAACAATTTATCTACCATTGAAACTATAATTTTAAAATAGATACACGTAGTGATATAGACACCTAGTGAGAGTAGATGTTAGGAAATTATAATAAGAATTATTACAAGATATCACTCAAAGTGCAGTTGATTGTTCATTGTTTGCTGTAACTATAATTTTAAAGAAGACACACTTAGTGATATAGACACCACCAAGTGAGAGCAGAGGTTATGAAATTATAATGAGAATTATTTCAAGATATCATATTACTCATAGTATAGTTATTTGTTTATTGTTTGGTGTAATAACTGTTTATTATTTATAAACACAATCAAACATATTATGAGGGATGGTGATGAAATTGACAACGGTCTCATAACAAACCATAACGGGCACATCCCCTGAAAAGATAGACTCTGAATAAGAAAGAAAGCAAAAAAAAGTGATTACTTACAGGATCATAGGCTTCCTGAAGAACAAGATCTAGAGCAGCATCTGTAACCCCTAAAGCAACACCTCTCTCTGCAAGACAAATCACTACATATTTCATATGTAGTCTAGCAAATTTTCTGAGCTCATCATGAGAAAGAGGATCAAATACAACTATCTCATCAAGTCTATTCAATAGCTCTGGCCTAAAATGTCTTCTAACCTGCAAAAATGTTCAAAGGCATGTCAAAGCACTGCAGCCAACTTCGTGATAAAATTATATGAAAAATATGCATACACAAAGTCCAGGAGAATGAAACGGTAGGTGTATTGGCAGTTGCTGAAATGCAGCAACTAAAACGACAGGTGTATTGGCAGTTGCGGAAATGTAGCTACTAAAACGGCAGGTCTTTCGACGGTTGCAGGTGTGTGGATTGTTGCTGGTATTTTTAGACCGATTCCATGGAAATATACCAGAAACCAGTGGTATGTCAAACCTAGAAGGTAACCTGAGAGACTGTGACCGTCAGATTAAACAAGTAACAGGTGTCGTGCCTAGATAAGAAGTGTTGATGAAATAAATTGATCTCTTTCATAACAGAAGGCCTATCGGCCTAAATATCTAGGACATGTGGCACTCCATGATAAAGACACATGGTGTGTGGATTTGAGTTTTTCAGGTGGTCAAGTGGGCCGAAAATAGGTGAAATGTGGCACCACTCAGAGATTGAAATGTGCCAATTGGTACAAGTGGTAGAAAATTGGCATGCTCAAACAATGAGGTGATGCAAGAATGACATGAGGGAGAAAATATCAGAAAAGCCCCAAATCTGGAGAACTAAAGCTCATCACCAACCTGAGATTGACAACTTTACATGATGTAACCTATGAAATCGTAAATGGAGAAATCATAGTAACAATAAAGTAACATATGTAACAATAAATTCAGATTCATCCTGGGAGTGGTAATGGGAGAAATTATAGTGAACAACAGGAAACATGTAGAGTTGCTTACAATCAAATAGATGAAAAAACACATACAAAAAACCTAGCTAATAATCATGAACAAGCTTAATATTGAATTATGAATTGTAAAGGAACTTACAAAATGTGACATTAAGAACTTGGTCAAGCGCACAAGAAAAAATATCCTGGACATGACCCTGGTTGACAAGTTGTATTGCTCATGATGCAAGAGGATTTGTACCTGCATTGCCAAGTCAATCGAAATCCATCATTATCTATAAAATAAATACAAGTAATTGATGTAGTATTTTTTACTCTAAGATGAATTCTTATGATAATGTTAGAACATATGTTGAAAATGTCAAAACATACTTGAATAAGCTCCTCTTCATTTCAAGAAAAATTTATTGGAGTCGCATGAACTTGGAACAAGCCTCCCACAATTTGAAAGAGTAGCAACTAAGTCAACAGTGACTTTTTTGTTGCTACGTTGGATCGAGGGAGGTTTGCTCCAAGATTAAATCGCTCCAATAAATTATTCTCTACTAAACAAGGCCAACCACGTGAAGGTGGAAGCTCTTATGGCCCCTCCCCCCCCTCACATCACTCTCAATTCCCCAATACCCAATCTATATTTCATTTTTTACTTTCATGAGCATAAAAAAAAATATTCAATAACTAATAAAAAAACAATTCAACAAAAAGCACGCAAGGAAACATTGCAATTAATGCTTGACATAAAAATAGTATGATAAATGAGTTTTTTATATAACGCAAAAAAACGTTCCAAGTATGGTAACGTTTGTCTTATAATAATACAATATTTTACATTGTCAAATTTTCTTTTTCTTCTTCCTATTTTTAAAGCTCCTAATTACATCATCAATATCATCGTGCTCCGCTCCTGTTTCGTGCCTTTCAACCCGCACTGCTGACCTAGTTGCGTATTCACGATGTCTGGGCTCATCCAGTGACGGGGCATCGCCTACAAAAACAGATAATATTAAATTTTAATTGTCAGCTTTTAAATATCATTGAACTAGTTCGGTAATATTAATAAAAAAAATTGCAATGAGATTATTTACCTGGTGCACCAGTTGTCGTCGTTGGGACTGTTGCCCTGTCTTCCTCTCTAGTGGTAAGATCCTCAAGGGAAACATTCTCTGTCATTTAAACAAAAAATGTTATAAGGACAACCATCAAGGTATAATTAGAAAAAATTATAAGTGGAAATTAATTACTGTCATGGCCCTCACTGATAGTAGCATTGTCGGCCTGGTCCCCACAACAATGATTAGGTTGCACGTGAGGAACATCTACATCTGGCTCTAAAACTGGGTTATTTTCCTCGTCAGTAGTGTTGCTCCCCTGATTTAAAAAAATTTGTTAGACATTAAATTTATGGATGAAAAAAAACATATTGAAAGGTTATGTTTTACCTTATCAGGCATTCTGGATCTTGGGACCCACCCCAAGCTTCTGCGACATTCAACTACGGCTTGATAGGCGAAATGGAAAGCGATATTTTTATCTTCCTTTGTAGTTTATGTTCCGAAGTCATCACCCTACATTACATATGATTGTTTATTTTTAATCATATTTGATAGGATTAAAAAAATGTTGGAAGGCGATACAATTAATTATAAGATGTTTAGCTACTTAATTACAATTCTTGCGGCTAATTTCAAGTAGCCGCCCTGGCCTAGCTTGTGATGGCCCTTTTTTTCAATCCTAGCTTTGGTTGCCTTCGAGGTGTCAGGAAACCTATCATTAAAATATTGAATTCAGATATGACGTAGCACACTTTTATTTTAGACATAGAGAAAATTATAGCTATTGAATTAAAGTTGTAATTTACCTTGCGGGTCCAGTTGGCATTTTTCCTTCTTTCTTTGCACTTTTCTCTTTTCCGTCATGGATGAGTGCTCTCCACTCACTCTCTGGAACTGTGAGAGGACAATCGTATCTAGGGTTAAATTGCAATTGTTTCCTATAGGTGTCCCTGGTATATTTCAAATATTTTCCGGTTACCCGAGCCACCGTTGTTCTGTCAAATGTGCCGACCCCAAAAAGGGCTTCTAGATAATCTAGAAGTTCTTTTTTCAGGTTGGAATTCTGGGAATTCCACCTTGTGCATATGGTTGGTCCAAAAATTACCAACACATGGCTCTCCAAAAACCTGTATAACTCATTGTTTCCTACACAAAATAAGAAGAAGATATTATCATTAATTTAAAAATAAAAATCATGATAAATATGTTTTAGATAGAGTACATGAAAAAGTTAAAATATTAACATTTACCTGGGAGTTGTACATGATTTATAGGTACACCTTCATCGTTCACCAACAACGTGCCATTAATGGTCCTTGTGGAGCTGACACATGTAGCTCCAGGAAATGCAATAATGTAGTTGGCCATATCAGCCTCATCACTTCTAACATGTTCAGCGGTTGGCTGGGTGTCTGCTTGGGCAGGGTGTGTTTCTTGGCTGGCACCTAAAGGAGTAGAAGGTGTACGAGATGGTTTCTGGGCAATATCTTGCCCTTGTGTCCCACTACCACCAACACCGAGTTCAGCAAGTGTCAGAAAATTCTACATACAAAAGAACTTTTTGTTAGTTTAGTCAATGTAAGAATTAAAAATCAAACTATCACAATTCATCTCATGCAGAACAAAAAAAATATCCTTTTGAATTTTTATTATTACCTGATATATTTCTAGCTGGGTCATAAGTTGTTTTATCCTCTCTTCTGTTTCAGGTGTTTGAGGCTCGTCTATCAAAGTATCAAATTCTGACCTTGCATTTCATGCATTTTTTCGAAACAAGAGCGTTGGAGATAGGGATGAAGAAATCTCTTTCTCATAGAGGGAATCATCAAGCATACCATGGCTAGGTGTCTGAATATTTGAAAAAAATTAATATTATTTCAGTTATGTAAATAACTAAAATACCTGAAGATAGAGAAATGCTGGCACTTTACATGTTCTTCCGCTGGCCTCTTTCCGCGATCATCTCGTCTCGGGGTTGTTCCTGTACTGCCCTGATCAGTATGCCACATTGCAATAAAATTATAAATGTAAAAACTTGAAAACAATATCTAACTTGAAAACAAAAAATGAAAACTGAAATAATTTCTAATAAGACACCGGAAGACAGAGTTAGAGTTTCAAATATTCCTTGCATTGAATTCAGTCCTGGAAACATGTCATTTCACATTAAGGCACCCAAACAAGAGAGGAGTTGATAATGAAGACCTTATTGAATATATTGTTGGAGCAACTTCTAGCAAACTTGTTGTGAAAACCTTGAGGACATTTTTGGAGCAACATTGTTGAAGCTAATAGTATAGCATTGTTGGAGACGATCTTGAAGGGCCTTGAAGTGAAGCTTTTGGAGCAACTATTGAAAAATCCTTAGAAGCATTTAAGTAAGGCACTTTCTATCTTCCATCACCTTTTTCCTTTCAATATCCTTTAAACGATTTGGTTGATATTTAATTTTTGAAATCACGTTATAATTCCTTGATTATATTTGTTTGGGGACTTTCCCTTTGAAAATTACCCAAAAACACCCTGGAAATTTTATCTTCAGGATGCATGTCTGACCCTATTTTTCAATATTTTTATTGATAGTAGTAAACATAGAGAGTTAGGGGGCTCTTGACTTGGTTTGGTTGGGCCATTAGATCCCTAACATCTACTAGGGAGAACCCCCCTTGAGTTGGAGGAGAGCTAGCCCGAAGTGAAAAGAGGTTGGTGAGGTGACAATGGGGCTATTGAATTACACATGGTATCACACTTTAGCTTTAGGAATTTATCTTGAGAAGTGCGATATTTTTCTATATCAATTCTCAAATTGTTTACAAAACTATTGTTAAGAACTAATTAGAAGTGATGTTGAGGGGTTTTTGGGTATAATAAACAATACCATTTAAAAACTAGGGTTCTAAGTCCTTGGTATTCCTTCACTTGGGCCTAGGGGCACACAAGAATAATTTCACACTAAACCATGCAAACTTAAAAGTAACTTAATAGATCCATAAAGTAACAATAATCATAATTCCTAATTTCCTATTGTCCGATATAATTCAAATTATTCAAACATGAAGCAATGAAGACATGCAATGTCTGAATTTCAAGATTGATGAACCAATACAAGAAGTTAGAAACTACAACTTTGATTCAATACTCTGTGTCCTAACTCCAAGAAGGAATCTAGTTTGTAGTATAGAACATGCATCGTGTATTATCAATTCTTAATTGAAAACAACTAAAGGTCATTGACCTCATCAATTCCTTCCCATTTTGTGTTTTTATGTTATATTCCTTATAAAAGTGTCAAATTTCTCTCAAAGTAAGCAACCACTGAATAAAATAAAAAATAGTTGAGATATGATTGAGAAATGGTCATTTATTTCTTGAAAGGATCTTCATGATTTCTTTGGTTGTTTTTCATCTCAAGAAACAAGAAATGACCTAAGAAACTATCGTGATGTTAGAAACAACATGGTGCAATGGGCATTTTAAAAGCCAAATGATGTCCATTGAGGACATGGCCTTTATTTGGTTCCTGTTTCATAGGAGTTTCGGGTAGAAATGGAACTTTGTTGTACCATTTCCAATAGTAAAAAGGGAAAACCTTCTTTTTCCATGGGAAATAATTTACCTTTCCTTTTTCAAGATAATCTAAATCACAAAAAATATGAACTATACCGCACACATTCTTGGATAATGTGAAAGTGGAAAAGGAATACCCTACACAAGTGATGCACACATGTACACTTGAACACTAATATATTTTTGTAGTTGAAATGCAATGCTTGTTTTCATTTAAATGTAGGTTTTTTAAAGCAGGGAGAAATAATGGCTGCCAATTTAATAAGCGTTTCTTTGGGAAAAATTTAAATCTTGTATTGGGTGATGAAGATAATAGAGGGTATTGAATCTTTATTCTTGACATTGTGTTTAACTTGAATAACTCAAATGATTATAAATATCAGTGGATGAGTTCTTTTTTCAAGTATGTCACTCAAAACTCTTATGTCAAAGCATTGTATGATGGCTAGAATTTGCTTGTTTCCCTTTCTTTAGTTCAATGTAAAAATTATATTAATATATTGGAGCATGAATGATAACTACAATTTCTTGCTCTGCAATATATCCAGCCCCAAGATTATGAAATTTTTTCTCAAGTGGAGCTATTGGTTATTGATGAAGCAGCTGCAATTCCATTGCCTGTTGTAAGCAGCTGCAATTCCATTGCCTATTGTAAAGGCTCTGCTCGGGCCATATTTAGTGTTTCTGTGCTCTACTGTAAATGGGAAATAATTATAAATGAGCCAACCACAATCACAGATTTTGTAACCATTCGGTTTCCATGGATAGTGATGATGATATTAACCCTATATATCAGTGACCTATATCTATATGAGAATGATCTCAACATTGACCTTGATATGGTTATATGGATGTGACCTTTGGTATGTCATCAGAAAATCCCCAAATCTGGAGAACTAAATCTCATCACTTTCGATCTGGAGTACTACCCTTGTGATAAAGTTGATGACTTTTGATCTCCCATTCTCTACCACTTTGCACTTCACCTTCAATATAGATTACACCAAGGGAAATTCGTTACTGGGTGTTGAGATGGATGAGTTTTTCGAAATAAAATCCATAGCTTAAACTTCATGAAACTGGTGGAGTCAAATTCATGCAAGAACAAACACATCTTACACATCCTCTTTGAAACTCATCTGAAAGAACATTGGAAGACATCTAGAGAGAACCCTATAGCCTAACACAATCCAATGGAATTGAACAAAAAAACCCAAATACAGTCAACCCTACTATAGGAGGAAGGGCCTGCAGTAAGAATTTACCATTTTGCAAGAGCTGAGGGCGAATGCTGTTCTACAAGAGCTGAGGGTGAATGCTGAGGGCGAATGCTGTTCTGCAAGAGCTGAGGGCGAATGTTGTTCTGCAAGAGCTGAGGGAGAGTGCTGTTCTGCAAGAGCTGAGGGCGAATGCTATTCTGCAAGAGCTGAGGGCGAATGCTGTTCTGCAAGAGCTGAGGGCGAATGCATGCGTGATATCAGACATTAATGTAGTTTTTAATAAAATCATTTTTATGTAGTGCGCATTTGATTTTTTCATTTCAAATCATTTTTATATACATTTTATTTTTGCATTTCTAATACAAGTGACAAACAAATTTCTACAAGAGGTTGAAATTTTTACTAGAATAGCCATGAAAGACTAATTAAAATGGCTTAAAATGCAAGTGGATCTTCAAAATAAATGTAATTGAAGGTTCTCCCCACTAAATTTTTGCAAAAGTTCTTACATTATTTAAGTTATCTAGGATATTTTTTTGTATTACCCAATCTAAATTAAACAATGAAATAGTTGGGTAGTCTTATTTTTTCAAATTAGGACACAATTTTCAAATGGTGATGAAGTTTCATGTGATGATTAACTGACAATATTCTCCTTTCCTATCCTTGAAAAACTATACAAGGTTCCTTGCTGCCACATGAAACCCTAACTCATGTAGCAGCATAGGACCAGTCCTCCATTTTGCCCGTCATAAGGCATTTTGCACGTATTTGACGACTAGAATTTGTGGATTCCTGTTTTCCGTGACGTGCTAGGAAGGATAGAAGAATTAATTTTGACGTTTGAATTTTTTTCAAAAACATTCTTACGCCCTTTAATTTCCACTTACTAATAATTTTGCAACACTAGTCCTCTTCGCAATTGCAAGGATGTACTCAAAAAGTAAGGAAAGTTACTTTTTTTCGCTCACTCAAAATTAAAAATTTAATAAAGGAATTACCACTTATCATTATTGATATTTTTAAATGAGAATCAATTTAGTTTTCCCCTTCCTATTACAAAAAGTTCACAAATCCTTTCTTTTACATAAAACACCAAAGAAAGAATAAAGCTCGTTTCCCTGCAAACTTCCAAGGTTGTGATTAGTGAAGCAGTGAAAAAGTACGGCTATAGCACTAAAAAATTAGAATGCCAATCTGCCCCAACATGAAGTAGTGTTAATATAGTTGGTGGCTTGGCTTGATGGTCAAACAGTGAATTACACAAGCACAAAATAAAAGCTTTAGGCGTCTAGTTCCTTACACTCGCACTCTCAAGGCATTCAGACTTAGGTCGAGCTCAAGATTGACTCTGAGGAAACTAGATTGGCTCATTAACCTGCCATATTTTAATTTCATAAGGTATGTTCAAAGTTTGAACTGCTAGGGTAGTTTATTATTGTGAAATCATAGTTCTAAATTATCTCTTATTCTGTGAGCAATGTAATCTATTAATTGTAAGTAGATTCATTAAAAAAATTGAAACTGATTTTAGTATGAATGATGACAATTTATATATTAATTGGTTTTCAAGAGTATTTGTATTATGTAGGAGCACTAGAAAGAAAAATCAAGACTTCAATTTCTGTTTTCCTTATTTTATTGGGCTGAACTGGAGAAAATTGAATATGAATAGTGAGTTAATTGTAAGATCAATGGGCCAAGGTCATACATCAACATTGACCACAGTGGGGAAGTATAAAAGCATGGATATTCATGCAAGTATAGTTATTAATGTAATATCAAAGTTAACTCTTAGCTTCACTAAAGAAATAGAAGGCAAAGATCTAGCATCAACTGAAACTCACATGAAAAAGTAAATGAAAAATGTACAATCATCCAATGGAGAGGTAATCTATAATTATCCAGTAAGACTCTTGGCTATGCCTTGAGACTAAACTAATTCTCAATATTTTTTAATAATCATCCATTGGAATTTAGTAGGAAAACCATAGTAAATCATTGTTCAATGGCCATGCAAAAATATATAAAAAATAATATTTGTTGGTTGTTTTTCAATAGGTGGACCATGATGGGACCACTGAGAAGGTGGGGGAGTTTTTTTATCATGGAAGTGAGGTTTAGTAGATTGATAGTCAAGTTACCTTTCCCTATAAATTTTCTCGATCAAGTTATTCATTCATTGAACTTTGATTCATTCCTACTGTTTTGATACACAATCCAATCAAGTTGAGTCTTGAGTCTTCATTGAGAATGGCATTCATAGGTTGTCAAGAAAGAGGTTATCATGCACTGCACTCTTCTTTTCTTGGTATCTTTGTAACTATGTTCAACTTGAGTTCTATATTTTTAAATTATCATAATAGTTCGTGATTATTAGGCTTTTATTTTGTCTTTAAACAATTTTAATTTAATTATTATTAATCATTAAATTTAATATATATATATATATATATATATATATATATATATATTATATTTATTAAACTTTCAATAGAATTATTAAACTTTCAATGGTACATCAACTTTCATACATGAGAAAATAGATACTGACAAATGGTACATCATGGCCTAATTAATTTCGCTCAGCAATTTCAAATGGTATAACATTTAGTCAACAGTAATCATTAATTTCTGCACACAGAGACTAATTTCTCTGGAAGCCTGAGATTTCTTTGGCTTGTTATTCTTATAACTACATAGACATAATTAATAGAGAGATTGAGGACAAAAAAAATCTAGCGCTTAGTCTCCACTACTCAACATGATTTTGTGAGAAATAATACATAGATTGATTTCTCTGAGTGCCTTAGCGTTCTTTGGCTCATTATTTTAATCACAACAACAATAAAAAATGCACTGAGGATCTGTTCTTAGTCCGATTATGCAATTTTTATAAGACAGATTATGAAATATTAATAATAAACATAAATTTATTGCAATTTAGGGGAAGCTCGTTCATGTTTTTTTCTTTATATTGGAAGATTAATTTCTTTTTGAAGTAATTTTTAGTAGATCATAGCATATATTGAGGAAATATTAGTTTGAAAAGAATAAGTTATTTCTCTTGAAACTTTAGGTATTAAAATTCCATGGCACAAACATATCACACTCCAAAATCCAAATAAAATGGAAGAGCGTTCAATTTTTTTAATCAAACTTTTATTGGTGAAGGGTTAATTTATTACGAGAACGTCATTAATGAAGTGCAAAATTTTAAACGTAACATTTATTGAATAGAAAAATAATTACCAAAACGTCAAAAAAAATTGTGTGACAGGTAAAGAGAAATCGAAATTCCAACCCTACTTGCCACCTGTTGGGGAGTGGAGGTTATTCACTTTTCATTTACAACTTACCAGATTACTCATGTTACCAATATTTTCACATGGCTCACTTTTAGGTGACTACTTATTTTACTTCTTCTTTATAAAGAACAATTGGTAGATAATTGTATTATTTGAAATCTATAACAAATACGGGCAACAAAATTACAACAAATAGAAAATTATGCAAAAAATTCACCAGGGCACTAATGTGTGGATACCCTATCATTTATTAGAGCCTCATAACTTACCAACACCTACTATATTGGTATACACATAATATCGGATTTACCTGAAGTATTTCATATGTATCTAGAAGTAAATAAGTTGTATGACAATTGTTATGGCAGATATAAGATGTGTATTATAGTTTATATTTCAATTTTTATTAAGTAGCATGCATGTGCGGATCATATAGTGACTACAATTACCAAATACATTTCAGTGAAGATGTGAAGATGATCTCTCATTAGGTCCTAATTACTTAAAGCATCATTAATTAGCTTTCCAAATGAATAAAATATGTTAACAAATTAGTAAAAACTAGGAGTCACACTGAGTAAAATATGGCACAATGAGTCACACTCTGAGATTTATTTAATTACTCATCAAGTGTCGCTACAACATATATATGATCACCATTACCATAGAAATGGAACATGTGACCATCATTTTGGTTTCGCCAATGACATTCCACATCATGAGCATTGTTTAGGGTTGGTTGTGTTGATTTTTTTTAAACAAATCATTTATACATTTTATGGAAATTATAGACACAATTTATAATCACATTACAATATCATGATGTATGGATATTCCTTATCATTTCTTATATACTCACAACTTACCAACACCTAATAAATTGATAAACACATCATATGGAATTTACCCCTAGAATGCCACATGTATCCTAAAACAAATTAGTTGTATGGCAATTGTTATGGTGCATATATGATGTGCATTACAGTTTATCTTATAATTTTGTTGAAGTAGCATACAACAATTTACATAGTGATATGAGAACCACTCTCTAGAGTATACATCGATTTTGTACACATGGATTTTTAGTTGCTTTTTAAGATATATCATTGGTGATGGTCACATGATTATATAATGAACCATTAAGTTGAACTATGAAATTATTCATCACAACACACACACACACACACATATTGATGAATTAATAATTTTTCTCATATAATTTTTTTAATCTATTTTGAAAAGAAAAAAAAAATTATATATAATTATTTCTAAGAAGAACAAGAGAGAATTCCTTACCATATCTTCGTAAAAAATATAATAGCAAGAAAATTAATCTATTCAAATTTCATTTCCAAACATATTCATGGAGTAAAATGAAGATTAAAAGGAGATATTCATGGATTTACCTATAACATCACCTCATAATTAAGAATGTAAATGTACAATATTGATGATACATAGGTTAGGAGAAAATTAATCTATTGAAATTTCATTTCCAAATATATTCATGGAGTAAAATGAGGATTAAAAAGAGATATTTATGAATTTACTTATAACATCACCTCATAAAAGTGTAAATGTACAATATTGATAAATTTTATTTATATATGATAAATAATAAACCTTTATCTCACATGTATCATATAATCTTATAAACAAACACATTCTATAATATGCAATAAAAGTGAAATTACACAATCCACATGGAAATAAGACTTAGTTCAAGAAAAAGAAAATAAAAAATAAACAATAAGTGACACGGATTTTGCAAAGGCATATAAGTGTCGTTATATCGACGGCAGCCAAAGCGTCGCTATTGTGACGGATGCCTCCAAATGTCGCAATTGCGACACTTAGACATTGTGTCACACTTGCGACGTTTGGAGGCAGTCGTCGCAATAGCGACGCTTTGGGGCATAGTGTCGCAATTGCGACGTCTTCCTCTAAACGTCACAATTGTGACACTTTGTCTAAGTGTCGGTATTGCGACACTTTTCTCTAAACGTCGGTATAGCGACGGTTTCAGGAGGGATTGAAAAAATTTGGGGAAATTTCCAACATTTGGTCAAAAGTGTTGGAACCAAGTGTCGGAATTTCCCTGAAATGTACTAGTGGATGAAATCATTAATGTTTTTATCAGTAATTCACTTCCTGTTGCCTCCATTAGAGATTTGGGAGAAGAAGATGAGAAAGGTGATGTAATTATTGAACATTTGAAAACAACTCCACTTACTATCAGCAGTCCCATTGAAATCAAACCTGGAAAATGTTTAAACATCAATCCGAACCTGACTGTTGAACAAAACAGATTGCTGATACAAATTTTATAGAAATACAAAAAGGCATTTGCATGGGACTATACTGATATTAAAGGAATCCATCCTGCCCTATGCACTCACTGCATTTACCTTAAAGAATATTGAAAACCCGTTAGACAACCTCAGTGCCAAATGAACCCCACACTTAAGGAGATAGTGAAAGAGGAATTGCATAAACTCCTTAATGCTAATTTCATATACCCCATTTCTGACAGTTAGTGGGTGTCTCCGCTTGTCATAGTTTCGAAGAAGAATGGAAAATGGAGAGTCTGTGTTGACTATAGAGAACTTAACAAGGCCACTCAAAAGGACCATTTTCCTTTACCATTCATTGATCGGGTCTTAGGCACTCTTTCTGGAAAAAAATTATTTTAATTTCTAGATGGGTTTAGTGGCTATAATCAAATACATATTGCTCTAGAAGACCAAGACAAGACAACCTTTACTTGTCCTTGGGGTACTTTTGCATACAGAGTCCTTCCCTTTGGCCTCTGCAATGCACTAGCAACCTTTCAAAGGGAAATATTGGGTATTTTTTTTGATCTTTTGAATGATTGTCTTGAAATATTTATGGATGATTTCACATCCTACGGGGATGCCTTTGAGACAAAATTAGCTAACTTGGAAAAAGTGTTGGAACGTTGTGAACAAAATAATGTTGCTCTGAGCACGAGACATTTGATTTCAACATATGGAATGAAGGTAGATCCTGTAAAAATTGAGGTAATCTCTAAAATCCTGACCCCTAAGACTCCGAAAGAGGTACGTAGTTTTTTGGGACATGCAGGATACTGTAGGAGGTTTATAGAGATTTTTTCAAAGATTTCATCTCCTTTATTCTCATTACTTATGAAATATGCAGAATTTGTGTGGATAGGGAAGTGTGAGCAGGCCTTTTTAAAGTTGAAGAACTGTGTAACAGTAGCACCTGTTTTACGAGGAACAAACTGGGAATTGTCGTTTCATATTGCTACAGACACATCTGATATGGCTGTGGGTGTTGTTTTGGGGTATATGGAGGATAAGAAACCTTATGCCATTTATTACATCAACAATAACTTAACTCCAACATAACTCAACTACACTGTTACTAAGAAGGAATTCCTAGTAGTAGTGCATGCTATCAACAAATTTTGGCACTACATCACCGACTACCAAGTATTTGTACACACTGACCATGCTGCAATTTGATTTTTAACGAACAAGCCTGTTACTAATGGTAGCATTACACGATGGTTATTGTTGTTAAAATAATTTGACATTACTATTTTAGATAAACCCGGAAAAGATAATGTAGTTTACGATTTCCTTTCTAGATTAACTATAAGTTATGACTACACTACCACTGAGGATTATTTTCCAGTTGAGTATCTTTTTGCCATCTCTATTCACCCACCATGGTATGTAGATATAGCCAATTACCTTGTTGCAGGAAAATTCCCACACCAATTATCTTCAGAGGAAATAAGGAGGATTATACAACAGAGTGATACCTACTCCTGGATAGAAGGCAATATCTATCACACCGGGCCAAATTTTCAGATTAAGCAATGTGTTAGAGAAAATGAAGTATTTGAGATTTTAAAGGCTTGTCATGAGGAACCTTGTGGAGGACACTTTGTTGAAAAGAGGACAATACATAAATTACTCTCAACAAGGTACTATTGGCCAAATATATTCCAGGATGCTAAGAGGTTTGTGAAAGGATGTGATAGCTACCAAAGGATGGGCCAACCTATGAAATCAGATGAGATGCCATTACAGCCTCAGATAGTAATAGAACCATTTGAGAAATGGGCCCTAGACATTGTGGGGCCAATTAATCCTTCATCACAACAAAAAGCATAAATATTGGTCTGCACCGATTATGTCACAAAATGGGTCGAAGCAAGGGCACTAACTAGAGCAATAGAGCAGGCTGTTTCAGGCTTCCTATTTCAAGATTTTTTTGTTCGCTTCGGGATACCTAGAGAGATAGTGATAGATGGGGGTCCTCAGTTCACATCTCATTTGATCAAAAAATTGGTCGAAAAGTATGAAATCCATCACAGAATCACTACACCATATCACCCACAAGGAAATGGTAAAGTAGAAAGCACCAATAAATTCATTGAGGAATCTTAACAAAGATAGTAGCCAACCACTAAAGAAACTAGGTTGAGAAACTTCCAGAGGTACTGTGGGCTTATAGTACAACATGGAGGAATAATACAGGATTCTCACCATATGAATTGGTGTATGGTAAGAATCCATTATTCCCCATATAATTTGAAATAAAGACATTAAGAACAACATTGCAGGTCAATTTGGATTTAAGTACAATACAGACTCAAATATTGAACCAGCCTAATGAGTTGGAAGAGAAACGACTGGCTGTCATTCAACAGATAGAGATCATTCAAAAAAAAAGAGCCAGACGACATGATGGGTTTATTAAGAAGAAAATTTTCCAGAAAGGAGATTGGGTTCTTTTGTAGGATTCAAGGTTTAAAGATTTCAAAGGAAAGCTATGCACCAGATGGCTAGGTCCTTACGAAGTGGATATGGTATTTGACAATGGGACTGTAAAATTGGTCACCATTGACAGTGCTAAGATGCCATTACTGGTTAATGGGCACCATCTAAGGTTATATCATGAATCCGCTTCGAAGGAATCATTTTTCAATATTGTCGCGGACTCTAATCTTCATGTTACAACAGCAGGGGAACACTTTCCTGTGCAGAATTAAAAATTGAAATTCAAATAAGTGCAGTAGTTGAAAACCACCTTTTTCAGTTGTTATATATATATATATATATATATATATATATGATAATAAAATAAAAATAAGTAACAAAATAAAAAGAAAAACAAAAATAAATCTAACTGTTTAAACTCCTTTCCGGGGCACAGTCAGACAATCAGTAACAACTGAAAACCACTCTTGTGGTGGTCATTACACCCATGTTTTTCTTCGTGAAACATCATCTTCCCTTTTTGATCTATTTCATAGGATGATGGTATTCATGTAATTTAAGGGCTATCTTGGCTGTTAGACATGTAAAAGCTAATAGCCACGAATATTGTTCTTTATTATTCATTCCATAAACAAAAATAACCATGTCGGCCAAACACAACAACACGAGCACTGCAAGCAGGACGCCGCCAATTCAAAGTATTCCTCCACGTCACCTTAGGTATGTCATTAAAAAGGTAAATGTTTTCACCGATGATTCAATGATTAATTGGAAAAGTAATGATACTCCTATGATGGTCGTGGGCGGCTGTCACCATTAAGGTGGGGGAGGGGATATGACTTGAAATAATTGCAAAAAGGTCATAATCATAAATATCTATTAAATCCACATGCACCTAATCAATAACAAAATTACTAATGATGACCAAATCTTGTTGGAAAAGAGTGTGTGTACGAAATCCCATTACTTTCCATAATGAGCCATTTATGAATATTAGTGTAAGGTACGATTTGGTAAATCCGTAAAAGCTATCATTTCCCATCAACCTCCTCGACTGAAACCTTGCATTCTCACTGTAAACTCGTCGATTGGGATAAGCAGAGACGCCGAGAAGTAGCTAATTTAGAGACACAGTGATGTTACAACGGGGCTGAACAACAAAGAAGAAAATTTAGAAACAAACAATAGAGATGGGTGGAGCAATGGTCAGGCACGAGCCGGATTCTATGGACGCCTTGTAGAATTGTCTAGAAGCTTACCATATATTCAGAGATGCTAGATGGATTGATTTTTTCCAGAAGCTCGAAGGTTCAGACGAGGTGGTGGAAATTGAATTTTCTTAGAACTTGAACAATAATAAAACCGGAGTAAGGGGCATGCAAGTGGAGGTGACTAAAGAGGTAATTGCTCGAGTAACTTCATTACCAGTATAGGGGTGAAGGTGGTTTAATAGAAAAATCAATGACCCCTCCTTGAAAGAAGACTTCCTAGTAGGGGAAGAAAAACTAGAGAAGAAAGGAAGAGGAATTGACAGATTGTCACTTCCTCATCTTTGGGAAGATGTTGCCCTGGGCTTGATCAAATATATCACTTGTGGGGGAAGATCCATGATAGTGTTCAACTATCACTTTCCTTTGCTTAATCACCTTCGGCACCAACAAGGAATTAATCTTCCATTCTATTTTTTAGGGAACATCAAGCATATGGTGGCACCAGTGAAAACATCAGCACACCTGGAGGCATGTGTGACTAAACATAGACTCATTAAGCTAATCGTGCTAGATGCCCTAGGCCAGCAAGGAAAAAATTGGGAATAATTCAAGCGAAAAATGCCAAGGACAAGCCAGGGGAAACAGACCACGACTTTAGGAGGAAGTCAGGCAGAGGTGGAAACCCAGACTCGATCTGTTGGAGTTAGGATTGGGAAAAATCCTATTGATGAACCAATTGGGGACAGAAGACCAAAAAAAAGAGTGAAATTCAGCATACCTGCAAAACCTTTTCCTATGGCTGAAAAGAAGACAAAAGTATAAGTTTTAGAAGAAGAAAGGCAACCCTCCTCATCAGGTAAGGATGAAACCAATGCCTTGTTTTTAGAAATTTAAAATATAAGAAAGGAACACAAGGAATTGAAGCATAAATTATCTGAGGGGAAGGAAATCTCGGTGTCTGTATGCATGACATGTTTTCAAGACTTAATATCAGCAGGATATAAGGCATGCAGAGAAAATATCAGCCCAATGGAAACTGGAAACAAACAACAGGAGGTTGTTACACAAGAACCTGTTGATGACACTGCTGTTACACAAGAACCAACAGTTAAAGCAGAGCCTCTTGTAATAATTGACCTAGAAGCCGACCCACAAGAACCTGTGGAGGCCACTCCGATTGTAGAAGAAACAAAAATGGACACATAGGCTACTCTAGGTAAAAATAAAGGGGCTGACGCACAAGAACCCACCGAGGAGGCTGTTGTTACACAAGAACCAACAACAAAGGTGGTGTTGTCACTCCTAGAGACAGCCTAGAGTTGTGATAGACCAGTGCCTAGGACATCTTAGCATAGCAAGGAGCGTATAATATATTGTATGAAGTTGTCAACTTCAGCTCACATGCTATCTCCTGTAAACAGGGAAATAAAATAGAATGGAACCAAATTCTCAGAAACTGACACAGGAAAAGAGATACTGCAGAGGCAAGATGCAAAACTCTAATACAAAAGCAACAAACAATTCAGACACAGTTTACTACAAAGCGGGCCGATTCAGAAATAATTCACAGACATAAATTATCAGAAGGTGTATGTAGTGAAAGAAATATTGAGAAGATATTAGTTAACTTTGAGATGATACCCATATATACAATACCACCATGCATGGGCTTACCAATCTAAGAATCCATACATGATAATAGCATTTTAAAAGCACCTACCCAAAGCAACTAATATAGTAGAAGTATGGTTAGCCGAATGATGGAACAAAATATCATGCATGAGCCATATTTAAAGCTCTTGACTGATCCAAGCATGGGCATCAACTTGATGAATCCATACCAAAAATCAGTGAGCCGCTCGCATTCCAAAACATGATACAAGAAAGATGGATGAAATGAAATGTTCTATTAATATAACACAATAAATAGAGTTACAGACTGTGAAATACCAAAGACCAGAATCCTCTTTGACAGATAGAACTTCTCCTCACTGAGACCCTATGGGCTCTGTGCATTCATACCAAAGTTTTACAAAATGTTTACAAAAATCCTTTCACTGCATAATTTTCTGATAAAATCTGGAACCCTTACAATGCGTTCCTTCATGGTTTTTATAGGAGAAACCAAAACCTAGTAAAAGAGGTAGGTGATGAACATTTAATTTGCATAATTAAGGCAAAATGGAGGAAACATTCACGCCCATACTATTGAATGAATGTGCTGTGTTGTTTGTACTCTGTGGCCTGCTCTCTGAAATAAATGTTCTGGGTGAAAATATCTTCAGGAACACAACGTAGAGTAGAATCCCATCATCATTCTGTCCTTTCCTGAAAGAAAATTTTGCTAAAATAAAACCTGGAGGGAATTGTTTTTTGTGTCTCGTACCCTTTTCCTTCCCAATCCTGATTCAAGCTTTAAAATCTTCAACGCCGAACACTGAATTCCTCAATCATCCACTGATCTTCCCTTGCCGCTCCATTAATGTTCTCACCTGTGAAATCGGCGCCTTGAATGTCCCTGCAGGGTTTGATAAATTTGAACCCTGCTTCTTTAATTGAAGTCTTGTCGATTTGGCTTCCGAGGACTTTCCTTCATAATTGCTGCTCTGAAAAATGGTCCTTTGATGTGTGCTCTATCACAGTAATTGAGACCGTGAGTCATAGAAGTTCTCTGCCACTGTAGACCTGCAAAATCCGCAAACTCGTTAAAGAAAACCAGGCTAGAAGATGATGGACGCGGCAAGATTGATGAAAATGGCTGTGCAGACATGGAGAAGTGGTGAAAAAATGTAGGGTGGTGGAAGAATGCAGTAGAGGAATGGCAGACGAGCTGACCAGAGCTAAAATGTAAACATTAAGATATAACGTATGAATAGAAAATATGAATGGCAGAGAGAAAAATGAGATAGACACGTGGGAGGATGACATGGAGGAAGACCGGGTCAACAGTGGGGCATGCAAATGATCTAGACCGTCCGATCTCAAGACGAGATTGACGGTTGAAACGGCATCGGGGGAAATTGCCAGTGGGCCAGGGGCGTGATTTCCTTGCGTTAAAACCCGTGCAGCTTCGGAGCACTATGGCCGTCGGATGAAGACCCCTGGATTGAACGGTTGTCATGAATATCGCGCCATGACTTTGACCGAACAATAATGCGCGATGGAGAGCGGTTTTGGAACCGTACGAGGGGACACGCGGCAAACACTGTATAGAATCGCTGTCCAAACGGGAATTACCGCCTACCGCTGAAAGGCGGTGCGATATAAACCACCGGTTTTTGCAATGGGAGTGGGAGTGGGTACCACCAGGATAGGCAGGCTGCGGACCGTTGATTTATGGTTTGATCGGACGGCTCAGAACGCGCCTGATATTCTTTGATAAGCGCCTAGTGCTCTTGCCCTCGGTTCTGTCTTTTGGTCCCGTGGAGGAGAGGAGCAGAGGCTTGGTTATAGGGGCTAGGCCTGATAGATTTTTGGATTTACGATTTGTGGCATTTTATAATGTAATTTGGGGGCGGAAAGGCAACGATAGTCATAAAAATGATTTTTGTAAGGCTGTAAGAGGGGATTTGAGGTGTATAAGCCAATTTGCCTGTGAAATTTTTATAGGAAGCTGATTATGATCAACATTGGCTCCACCTGGGGACGGCACGTTCATCCCCAGACGTGTCGAGAACTCAAAGAACTTCCTGATCATGATGTAAGCAGACTCTACTCTCCAGCACCTCCATTTTTCACTTTATAATTCATCCCAACACCCACATTATTCAACCAAAAATAAAACAACAAACTAATATACACTATAATACATTCAGGCTCTCTCGGCCTGCATTAGAATTGGAAATAGGGTTTAAGGAATTTTCCATTTACAGGGGCATCCAGCAAGTCGCCCTGTAAATTATCCAACTTGAAATTATTATTACCCCCTTGTTCCGCAATTTTGAAAGGACCAAACCAGAGGGGGTCGAATTTACCATGTTTTCCCTTCTTAGCTCTCCGGATGTCCCATCTTAGCACTAGGTCACCAACCTACAATTTCTTGTCTTTTGCATGCTGATAAAAAATGTGTTTCATTTTCTCTTGATATTCTATTAACCTCTGATTCATCTGGCCCCATGTTTCTTCTAATTCCACCAATTGATTGATTCTCTTGATCATATCATCAGGTTCCTCCTGGCTTTCTTGCATGAAGCGGGCCACTAGTAAAGCCAGCTATATAGGAAATACCATTGCTCGTCCATATACCAATTCGTAGGGATATTTCCCAGTTGCTCTCTTACTGGTGATTCTATTAGCCCATAGAGAAAATTTCAATTGGGAATCCCAATTCTTCTAATTTTCATGGATAGTCTTCTTCAAGGCCCTCACCAGAGTTTTATTTGAAGACTCTGCCAAGCCATTCCCTTGTGGATAGTAAGCTGTGGAGTGACTCAGTATGATATTGTATTGCTGGCAGAAATTCATAAATTTTGCAGACTTGAAGGCCTGTGCATTATCAGTCACTATCCTAGTAGGATAGCCAAACCTGGATATGATGTTTTCCTCTATGAACTTTATGATCACAGTATCTGTAGCATTCCTTGCAGGTATGGCTTCCACCCATTTGGTGAAATAATTAGTGGCCGTTAATATCCATTTATGTTTTCCACTCGATGGAGGATGCATCTCACCTATAAAATCAATACCCCATTGGTGAAATGGTTCATCCACATGCACTAGAATCAGGGGAAATAGCGCTGATTTTTGTCTCTTCGCAAATTTCTGACATTTATCGCATGCTCTTACTCTGGAAAAAAAATTTCCAAAAATCTTTGGCCAATAGAAGCCAGCTTTCAAAATTTTATGAGCTGTGGCCCTCCAGCTGTAATGGCCTCCATAGATCCCTTCATGAAATTCTGCTATGATACTCTCGACTTCATTCTCTGTGAGACACAGGAGTAAGATGCTTGAGGGATCTCACCAGTATAGTTGGCCATTGGTGACTATATACTTCTGTGATTTCAATCGTAATGCTCTGTATTTAGCTTTATCACAGCTTGGAGGGAAACTGAGTGTGAGGAGATATTCTACTATCTCTTTGTACCACGGACTGGTGAGGTACTTTATATGCGTTTCTGGAGTAGCTACCCCAATTCCATGTCATTCTTCTTTCTCCTCAGATTCCTCACCTGCTATAATGGACAAATTTATGCCCAGGGCTTGATTGTTTGATTCAGATAACATTTTAGCAAGCCCCTTTCCTTTGATCAGCTTAGTAGGGTGGATGTCTAGGTCATATTCTTGTATTTTAGCAATCCACTTGCCCCTTTTTCCTTCACTATACCCCTGAATAAGGATATCTTTTACAGCAGCTGCAAGCACAAAAGCAGTGATGTGGGACTATAAGATATATACACGGAATGCTTTGAGGGATTTCACTAGGGCGTATGCTTGCTTTTCCAATATGTTGTACTTTAATTCTGCATCACGAAGCACCTGATTGAAAAAGGCAATAGGCTGCTCATACCCTTCCTCATTTTTCTGCAATAAAACTCCTGCTATTGTATGAGGTAATGCAAAAGAAAAAATCATGAAAGGTTTATCATAATCTGGCCCAGCCAGCTCAGGGGCTTCTGCAAAAGCATTATTTATCCTGGTAAATGCCTCTCGTGATTCTTGTGACCACTTTACCTCATTATCCTTCTTCAGCATATCTATTATATGCCTAACTATCTCAGCATAGTTAGGGATAAACCTTCTCAAGAAATTAATACGCCTGAGGAACACCTGTACCTATTTCTTATTTCTGGGAAAAGCCATACCATTTATAACCTCTACCCTCTTAGTGTCTATCTTCACCCCATCTTTAGTCACAATATGGCCTAAAAGCTTTCCCTCTTTTAATGCAAATAGAGACTTTTGAGGATTCAGAGAGAGACCATACCTCCTGCATTTCTCAAAAGTTCTCCGTAGATGTTCAATGTGCTTAGCATCATTCCTGGAAAATACAGTGATATCATCAAGGTAGACCACCAGGAATTTATCTTGCTCCCCAACAAAAGCAATATCCATCTCCCTCTGAAAAGTGGCCCCTGCATTAATCAATCCAAAAGGCATCCTGGCATACATAAATGTACCCCATGGTGTGGTGAAAGCAGTATTGTTTTGATCCTCTGGAAGTATAGCCACTTGGTTATAATCAGAGAATCCATCCATCATTGACATCCTAGAAGCTCCAACCACTTTCTGCAGGATATAATCCATCTTGGGTATTGGATAATTATCCTTTAAGGATGCTCTGTTTAAATTTCTGAAATCCACACACAGCCTTATTTCTCCATTCTTCTTGCGTACAGGGACAAGGTTTGCCACCCATTCAGAGTACCTCAATGGTACAATTATTTTGGCCTTCAGCAGCTTCTTAATTTCTTTCTCAATAGAAGGCAACAGCAAGGGATTTATTTTTCTGAGCTTCTGCTTTTGGGGCTTTGCATCTGTCTTCAGTGGAATTTTGTGCTGCATAATACTGATATCAAAAGTTTTCAAGTCCTGATAGGACCATGCAAACACATCTTTGTAAGACTGAAACAATCTCTGATATAGATTTTTATATTCTCCAGGGATCTTTCTAGATAGTTTTACAATTTTGGGGTCAGCCTCAGTACCCAGATTCAGGTCTTCTACCTGATTCTCTTCTACCACTTTGCTTGGCTGCAGTGGGACATCATTCTTATCAAATAATCTTTCTAGAGGCACCGACCCTCTAGGTATAATGTTTCCCTTTATCTGGAACACTTTTTTACCTGCCACTTTCTCCTCCCAATTTCTTTTTGAAATATCTTCAGATTCTACCTCTTCTTCATCAGCATCAATCTCCATATTGGAGAATTCTCCCACTGTCTCCAGGAATCTTTTCATCTGTTCTTCATCCTCAAACACCTGCCAATGTTTGATGTTATCTGGGATTGAAGGCCGATAACGCACCTCAACTTCGTATCTTAAGAGAGGGTTCTGAGGTGGTCAAAATGTACTAGCAGCCACAGCAAGGGAATCAGCCATCCTATTCTGTTCTCGAGGCATGAACTGGATATTAAATGCCAAGAATAAATTTTCTACCATGTCCCAAACTTCATTCCTATAAGCCCTTAGCCTAGGGTGTTTGGTCTGACACTGATTCTTGACTTGCCTGACCACCAGTTCTGAATCTCCCAAAACTTTTAAACTTTGTATACCCATGCTCCTGGCAGTTTGCAATCCCAACAGGAGTGCTTCATATTCGGCCACATTATTGGTGGCTTCATATTCTAGTTTGAAGGACAATGGTACCCATCTACCTGTAGGAGAAACCAATAGCACTCCAGCCCCATTTCCTTCTCTTGAATTCGCTCCATCAAAATGTAGTGTCCATATTCCTACTTCCATGTTCTCTTAGGGCTGCTCACTCTTGATTTGGCAGAAGGATGGTTCATGAGCATAATCTTGATCTTCTTCCAGCATCAAGCATGAAAAATCTCCTTCTTTACTGTATACTGGTGAATTTACAGAATTTTCAGCCTTGGTCACCATCTTGAAAAATCTAGTCTCCCTGTATAACCTCCTCTCCTGGCCACCAAAAACTGGGATAGTGGCATATGTTAAATCCATCTTAATTGATCCGCCAATTTTTGTTCCCCGGGACTTTGACAGCAACATACCAAAGCGAGTTGGAATGTCAGCCACCACTATGTCCATTACCACACTTTTTGCTGGGATTTGGGCCAGATTGACCACCAAATCCTTGATCATCCCCAAGCATTTAACTCTTTTGGAGTCAAATGAGTAGAGTTCTTTGTATGGACGTGTGATTTGTAAACCTAGTTGTTCCATGATTGACAAAGGCATAAGATTATGGGAAGCTCTAGAATCTAGCATACAATTATGTAGTAGCAGGTCATGAATCACTAGAGACACATAGAAGGGAGGAGTATAGGGATCTATCCCCTCGACGTGTGGGCCAAACACTACCATGGGTCTTTCTTCTTGAAGGTTGAGACTATTTGGGATGATTGGTGCTTCTTGAGGGAGCATGAAAGAGGTGACTTGAGATTGATATGCTGGCTGTTTCAACAGTTCAGTCAAGGGGACTGGGATTTTGACCTTTTCAAGTTCCTTTTGCAAACTGAAAGCAGGAGGGGACTTTTCTATCACAACCTCTTTTGACTCTTTATTTTCAACTGGGGGCTTGGCTTCTTTTGACACAGATTTGGAATTAGGGGAAGTGACTACTTTTGAAGAAGAACGTATTTGATCATTAGACTGCAAAGGTTTGTCTAGAGGTTGCTTACCTTTGTCTGTAGCTTTCTGCATTGTTGATTCCTCCTGAGCATGTGTTTCCTTCTGGGGTAGCTCTTCTTCTTGCTCTTGGGTACGAGTCCTCTTCCTAGAAGATCTGAGATCATACCTTCTATTGAAATGTGCTTGCATGAAATCATCAAATTGTTTACAATAATGATCAAATTCTGCTTCATCTGTGTCTCTAGTCTTTTCTTCTTCTTGCAATAAGCACCCAGCTTCATCATTCCCTTGCAAAGGGAATTCTTCTCCATCACTATTTGAAAAGGCAAGATTTGCATTCTCCAATCCATAGGCAGTGTCCTCAGTAGAATCTTCTATTGGACCTTCCAGGTATAATGGGTGTGGCACTTGATCCTGTTGCTCCTTTGCTTCCCTTGGCAATATTTGCAAGGGTGGTTTCCTATACTGAGGATTGTAACCTCTATTTGGAGAATTCTGGAAATTCTTGAAAGCTGAATTCTTGGCCTCCAATTCAATCTTACCCAGCTTATTAGTAAGGTTGCTGATATTTTTTTTCATTTCTTCGATTATGCTAGTACTGGAGTCCCTATCTTGGCTAGAAGTAGACACCTCCTCTTTGCCCCTTCTTCTAGCATCTTGTTTAGATTTTCCTTTTGATTTACTAGTGGAGGCAAAGTTTGCTTCCAACTCTAGTGCATGTGCCTGAGCATTATCCAGAGTAGCAGGCTTTCTTTCTCTGAGGGAGAAACCAAATTCTGAATCAAATGCTGCTACAAAAACAAACTTAGCAGTAGTTTTATGGGGTTTCATATCAGCAGGGAGATTCAGATACAATTTATTAAATCTCTTGATAAATTCTGACACTCCTTCATTGTGTCTTTTCTTTAGTGTATTGAACTCGATGAGACAATTTCCATGATCTTTCTTCTCTCCCCATTTCCTGATAAAAGTGTCTTCCATGTTATCCCAAGTGGTAATAGAACGGCCAGCCAATGTCTTAAACCATTTTCGAGCTTCACCATCTAGAGATTGCACAAACAGTCTTAAGACCACATCCAAATGTTCAACATTAAAGTTCTCTGCAAAGGAGCAGAAAGTCTCAAGATGTTTTTGAGCATCAATCTCATTTTCCCCATTGAATCTGGGCAAGATCTTCAGATAATCTTGGGGCATATCATTCAACACTTGGGGTAATGCCAGAGGAGCATATTTATTTAGCAAGAAGCCTGGAACATTTGCCATTGGAGGGGGTGGATGTAGTACAATAGTTTGATGAGTAAGAGGAGGAGGAGGAGGTGGAAGTGGAGTATGGATAACAATAGGAATATAATGAACAACAGCTTGAGGTCTTGAGGGGAATAATGGTCTGTTAACAACAGATACTTCAGTAACTTCTTTGACCTCTTCAACCTTAGGAGTAGGGTGAAAATTATCTTTATTTCTTACGCCTCCTCGGGGTGGACTATCTGAATAGTAATAATCAGTATCTCCCATAGTGGAGTCGGGATCTGGCACTTGAGCTTCTTGAGAAGAAGAGGATGGAAAGTCTTCTATAGACAATTCAGGGATTTCAGAGTGGACTGATTTTCTTTCCCTCCAATTTCTTCTATGTATGATCTTTTCAGGGTCAGACACTGAAGGTGTCTTTGGCTTAGACGTATCTGACCTCAGGTGTGGCTTACGAGGAGCCAGGACTGCAAATAGATTTATCAAATAACAAATGTGGAGTCGCCAAGGTGAGGGATATACAACTGTCAACTCTCCATACTCACCTACTTGAAGAGTGAATTAGATTTTTTCGAGGCCTAGGGATTCAAATTTTCTTAACTTCGTTCCCCGACAATGGCGCCAGAAAGATGTTGTCGCTCCTAGAGACAGCCTAGAGTTGTGATAGACCAGTGCCTAGGACATCTTAGCATAGCAAGGAGCATATAATATAATGTATGAAGTTGTCAACTTCAACTCACATGCTATCTCCTATAAACAAGGAAATAGAATAGAATGGGACGAAACCTTCAGAAACTGACATAGGAAAATAGATACTGCAAAGGCAAGATGTAGAACTCTAATACAAAAACAGCAGACAATTCAGAGATAGTTTACTGCAAAGCGGGCCGATTCAGAAATACTTCACAGACATAAGTTATCAAAAGGTGTATGTAGTGAAAGAAATATTGAGAAGATATTAGTTAACATTGAGCTGATACCCAGATATACAATACCACCATGCATGGGCTTACCAATCTAAGAATCCATACATGATAATAGCATTTTAAAAGCACCCTCCCAAAGCAACTAATATAGCAGAAACACGGTTTAGATGAGTAATGGAATAGAATATCATGCATGAGCCATATTTAAAGTGCTTGACTGATCCGAGCATGGGCATCAACTAGGATGAATCCATACCAAAAATCAGTGAGCCACTCGCATTCCAAAACATGATACAAGAAATATGGATGAAATGAAATGTTCTATTAATATAACACAATAAAGAGTGTTACAGACTATGAAATACCAAAGACCAGAATCCTCTTTGACAGATAGAACTTCTCCTCACTCAGACCCTATGGGCTCTGTGCATTCATACCAAAGTTTTACAAAGTGTTTACAAAAATCCTTTCACTGCATAATTTTCTGATAAAACCTAGAACCCTTACAATGCGTTCCTTCATGGTTTTTATAGGAGAAACCAAAACCTAGTAAAAGAGGTAGGTGATGAACATTTAATTTGCATAATTAAGGCAAAATGGTGGAAACATTCGTGCCCATACTATTGAATGTCTGTGTTGTGTTGTTTGTACTTTGTGGCCTGCTCTCCGAAATAAATGTTCTAGGTGAAAATGTCTTCAAGAACACGGCGTAGAGTAGAATCCCATCATCATTCTCTCCTTTCCTAAAAGAAAATTTTGCTAAAATAAAACCTGGAGGGCATTTTTTTTTGTGTCTCGCACCCTTTGCCTTCCCAATCATGATTCAAGCTTTAAAATATTCAACGCCGAACACTGAATTCCTCAATCATCCACTGATCTTCCCTTATCGCTCCATTAATGTTCTCATCTATGAAATTGGCGCCTTGAATGTCCCTGCAGGGTTTGATAAATTTGAACTTTGCTTCTTTAATTGAAGTCTTGTTGATTTGGCTTCCGAGGAATTTCCTTCATAATTGCTGCTCTGAAAAATGGTCCTTTGATGTGTGCTCTATCACAGTAATTGAGACCATGAGTCATAGTAGTTCTCTGCCACTATAGACCTGCAAAATCCGCAAACTAGTTAAAGAAAACCAGGCCAGAAGATGATGGACGCGTCGGGATCGATGAAAATGGCTGTGCAGACATGGAGAAGTGGTGAAACAATGTAGGGTGGCGGAAGAATGCAGCAGAGGAATGGCAGACGAGCTGACCAGAGCTAAAATGTAAACATTAAGATATAACGAATGAATAGAAAATATGAATGGCAGAGAGAAAAATGAGATAGACACATGGGAGGATGATGTGGAGGAAGATCGGGTCAATAGTGGGGCATGTAAATGATCTAGACCGTCCGATCTCAAGACAAGATCGACGGTTGAAACGGCATCGGGGGCAATTGCCAGTGGGCCAAGGGCGTGATTTCCTTGCGTTAAAACCCGTGCAGCTTCGGAGCGTTATGGCCGTCGGATGAAGACCCCTGGATCGAACGTCTATCATGAATATCGTGCCGTGACTTTGACCGAACAATAATGCGCGATGGAGAGCGGTTTTGGAACCGTATGCGGGGACATGCGACAAACACTGTATGGAATCGCTGGCCAAACGGGAATTACCGCCTACCACCGAAAGGCGGTGCGATATAAACCACCGGTTTTTGCAATGGGAGTGGGAGTGGGTACCACCAGGATAGGAAAGCTGTGGACCGTTGATCTATGGTTTGATTGAACGGCTCAAAATGTGCCCGATATTCTTTGATAAGCACCTAGTGCTCTTGCCCTTGATTCTGGCTTTTGGTCCCGTGGAGGAGAGGAGCAAAGGCTTGGCTAAAGGGGCTAGGCCTGATAGATTTTTGGATTTACGATCTGTGGCATTTTATAATGTAATTTGGGGGCGGAAAGGCAACTATAGTCATAAAAATGATTTTTGTAAGGCTGTAAGAGGGGATCTGAGGTGTATAAGCCAATTTTCCTGTGAAATTTTTATAGGAAGCTGATTATGATCAACAGGTGGAACAACCCCATGTAGAAGAGGCTGGTACACCCATTTTTTATGAAGATATTGAATGCAAGAGAAAGCCGAGTCCCATCTTGGGATGGATTTCTGAGAAACTCTTGTTAATTTCTGAGTTACAAAAGTGGAAACAAGAAGCAATATCCCTTCAGGATGGGACGATTTCGCTAAAGGAACATAAGAGAGAAATATACACTTTACATGAAAGATGGATGAAAGTAGAGTTGAAGAAAGGATGGGAGAATTATAAGAAGAAGGAAGCTCTGAAGAAACAAGAAGAATAGTTGTTGTTGTTACAGCAACAGGTTCAGGACCTCACAATAGACAAGCAAAAACTTCATGACCTCACCCTCAACTTGCTGGGTTGTAGGCGGCCTTCTCCATCTTATCCTATTTTTCTATGGGAACGTTACTTCTTGTTTCAATTGAAATCCATTATGGAGGACAACCTTATTTATGTTCTTCCACTCGTATGTTTCTAGATGTTTTATGTGCCTCCGATTTTGATGAGCAAAGCTTGTTGTGTGAGTTATTCTTACACAATATTATTTGTGAACATGTGAGTATGCAGATGATTGTGACAATATTATCCTATATGGGAGATCTTCAATTGAGGTCTTTTGTGTCCTTTATGAAGAATAGCATTGAATGGCATATAGCCATTAAATATATGGAGACTAATGAGGAGAAGATGACATTATGGGTTCAGGTAGAACTAGGACGAGCTACTGAGTTGAGATGAGAATTCAGGAGAATGCTGAGTAACCCTAGGATTAAAGAACCAACTGCCACTTATAGAAGAATAATTGTGAACTTTTGCCTCAATCAGTTCTCAATGATGAAAAGTCGAGCTTTGACAGGGTGCTTGAAATGCACGGAAGCCAACAATGCTGAGCTATTGAAGATGGATCCATTCTCATTCCAAAATTTCATGGTGCCTGTTACACATGTACCAGCCTACGCACAGATTGTACAATCCCTTGGTGCTTTGTGGCTGGGATTGAGGTTCAAGTTTCCTTTGATCTAGTTGCCAATTGAGGATTACCAAATCAATTATGAATTGAGTAAGTATGAGTCAGAATATTGGGTGTGGTAGTTGATGGCCAATCAGGGATACAGGTCTGCAGACAAAGACACAACTAGTGCTTATGATCTCACCAAACTGCACTGAAGATATTCCCATGAAAGATGAGTTTGCATGAGGACATGCAAGTATTTAATTTGGAGAGAGATTTAGGGTGCTAGTTTTATACATTTTTCCTACACTTGTCTTCCTTATTTTCCCTCATAACCATAACCAATGGGAATATATTTACCCCTTTTTCCTACCTTTCTACCCTAACTTGTGTTGTTTCACCTTGTTTTTATTACTTTGCAAATTTACCAATTATTATGATATATCATACCTTTTTATGACTAATTGATGGTGAATGTTTGGAGAAGATCGATGGTATTTTTGTTGTCTTTTCAGATGTCATTTATAGCACCAAAGACCCCGAGCATGAAGTTCACAGGAGCAGTTAAGAGGATGTTGTTACAGCAAAGTGATGTTGTTACACCTTGATGTTACAAACCTGCCGACAAACTGCTGTTACACTCTGCTGTTATAGACTTGTTAGCGAACTATTGATATAGTTGTACCATTGATTGATCTCGTCAATATCTGTTGCTGATCTGTCCTCTGGCCATTACACTACAATTGTGATTCCATTACGATAGTTGTAGAAGTTGTTTAGCATTGTATTTTTGGGATAACAACCTAAGGGTAGTTTTGATTGTAATCTTTTATTTTCTATTCATAACTTTATTAGGAAGTGGTTATAACTATATGTGTTCTATTTCGGTCAGCATGAGAATCATAATATTCTCATGACTGATCTATCCCTAGATTTTTGATGTAACCACTATATAGTTCTCGGCCCTAGAGGTCGAGAGGTTAGCGGAGAATAACATTATTTTGGCTCATGTAATTGTGTTCAGATTAATACATATTATCCTATTATTGTTGTTACATGTGTTATTCTATTTAGTTTCCGTTAAGTTCTTCCTCTACCTGTGCCCTGCAGTGATTAAAGTAGTTGTGTGTGTAATTGTATTTCAGTTTATGTATCAATAAAGTGTTGTTGCTGCTGTTCAATACAGAATATATCTGCTTCGATTTCAATACTTTATATGTTGTTACACATATGATACTAGAAACACCAGCTGGGTACTTTTTGTGTGGCGAGCTAGACAAATTAATTGAAGTGTGATTTCAATCTTGTAGATCCTTTTATTTATGCATGAGTGATTTATTTACAACATTTACTTCAGCAACGATTTCTTTTCTTTGGAATTTATTTTTGTTGGTGTCTCGGCACAGACAGTGCAACTGTCATTGGAATAAACAGACGTCCCTGGATTGATAATTAAATGTGTTTTGTTCAGTCATTTAACAGTGATTTATATAGCCCAACAGCTGGTAGTATTGCTCATTTAGCAGTTTTTCATAGAATGTTTCTAAATAGATGGGAGAAAAAGAAAAATCCACTACAAATTTTATCTGAATTTGAAAGCATAAAAAGAACACCAAATGAAACATTCCAAGATTATTGTACTAGATATAACAATGTTTATAATGCAATTCCTCCTAATCTTAAACCTGATCCAGACTCTATCCTTATCAAATTTTTGTGATGGATTTGATACAGATATATCTTATCAATTGAGAGAGAGAAATCCATAAACCTTAGAGTAGATGAAAATTAATGTTGTTAGTGTAGAGGCAAACTTGTTAGCAAAGAAAGTTAGATTAATAAATGAAAGGAGAGTGACAATAAAAGAGGAAACATCCACTTCAGATTTGAAAATAGATCAATTAGAAAAAAAATTAGAGAGAATGATGGATAGGTTAGATAATATGGAAAGGAAGCCACAGTGGGATAACCAACAACAAGGACCTCAATTAGAAACCCCAATTTCAAGAAAAACACCGACACTGGAAAATTTAGAGAATCAACACCTGACGAAACAATAAGACCACCTTTCCAAGAGAACTATGCTGAAAGTTATCATCAAAATGAAGATGAAGAAGACACCATTAATCTAATGGGTATTAATGATGATAACACCATTTTTATTACACAATAAGAACATGATTTATATGAATTACAACAACTACAAGTAGATTCTAGCAAGTCTTTTGATTACAAGCAAGGTTATGAGTTTGCAATTAACAAAGTTCATAAGCAATATAACCTTAGAAGCAAGAAAAATGTAGAGCCTTCTATTAAGAAATTTGCCCAAAATAAAATAAAGAAAACAGTAGAGGCTCCTACCAATAAAGTTCTGGAAATTCTCTCTAGGGAAATAAAGAAAAACTCTAGTTCAACTCAGAAAATTTCAAGTCCCAAAATTTCACCTAGTCCTAAACTTATTGACATCACAGATGATACTATCCAAACATCAACAGATTCTCAAAAATATGCTGCTGCCAAGACAACAATGTTTGCTAAAACAACGATTTCAGACATAAAAACATCTATTACTGATCCAAAATCAGCTGATCCTAAAACATCCACTGCTAAAACAACTGCTGAAACCACAAAATCTGCAAAGACTTCCACTGCATCTCAAACCGTCCCTGAAAATAAAATTAAAAGCAACAAGACAATGGAAATTCAAATAGAGAATGAGAAACCAACTGCATAAAAGGAAGACAAACACCCAAACTACAGTTACAAAAGAAGAAATAATTCAGCTAGGAAAATCACAAGTACCATTTAATATCCAGGCTGAAATTGCCAAATTAAAGATACCAATTCCTTTGACAGAGTTGGTAAAACATGACCTCTACAAAACACATATCATTGAGACTTTAAACATGAATGATGGAGAAGATTCAATAAATTTGAGTGATGATCAACCAGAACTAATATTTGGTCCTGATGTTAATGGGAAACACCGAGATGGAGAAGTTCCACCTTTCTACATTAGCTTAACTGTTCATGATCAGATTTTACATAATGCAATGCTAAATTTAGGGGCTTCACAAAATTTTATGCAAAAAGAAATAATGGAAACCTTGAATTTAGACATCACTATACTTTATAAATATCTCTTCTCATTTGACTCCAGTAAAGTAAAATGTTTAGGCTTGATAAAATATTTATGTGTTACTTAGTTCAATACCATGGAAAAAGCATAGTCATGGATATTGTAGTAGCTGACATCCCTCCCAAATATGGAATGTTGTTATCTCACTCATGGGGAGCTAAACTGCAGGTATCTCTACAACTTGATATGTATTATGCAACAATATCAGTTTTTGTCCAACATAAGAAACTTTCCAAAGAAACATTAATGAAGTACATGGTTAGTAGTGTAGAAAGACCTCAAAACTATCCTATTTACTCTACACCTATTAATATGGACTCATTCATTTTATGTAATTCTGAAACTGGCATTGAAAACAATGCTGAACTGAAACAGAAAAATAAAGCACCAGACAGTGACAAAATTTTTCATGAATCAATGTGGCACTTAGATTTTGATGGATCAATTAATAAATTAGGAGCCAAAAGAGTGTCAATCATGGGAGACTCTGATTTAATTGTGAAACAGATAACAGGAGCATTAGGGGAATTTTGAGGTCTAAAATGGGCCTCCTAAGGAAATTATAAAATAATAGTGGAAATAATAAAATAAGATTTGATTACATCATCAAATTTTAGAGGGAAAAAAGAGAAAACTATTTTTTCAACTCATATTTTGAACTTATCTCCCTAATGTTTTACTCAAATTTCAAGCACGAATACTCTTTGGATGCAAAATTTAATTCTCCATCCGAGTACCCATGTTGCATACTTTTGACGGACTCTTCTACATGAAAAATCATAAATACATGAAAAATGTGATTGCAATCACGTGTTTTCATGTATTTATCATTTTTCGTGTAGCAGCGTCCATCAAAAGTATGCAACATGGGTACTACTCCTTGGATGAGGAATTAAATTTTGCATCCAGTGAGTACTCCCGCTCAAAATTTGAGTAAACCCTTAGGGAGATAAGTTGAAAATACAAGTTGAAAAAGTAGTTTTATTATTTTATTATTTTTTAATCTTTTTACTTTTTTACTCCAAAAATGGTGAATAATCCCCCATGGTTGACATCATCATCTTGAATTCTATTGGTTCTCCTAAAGTTTATTTTGGTTGTACATTTTTCTTATGAGGTCCATTTTAGACCTCAAAATTCTCCTAATGAATATTTTGTATATAATCCAAGATTAAGCCAGTATAGAGATATTGTTTTAGATCTGATTAAGGAACTGCTTGAATGTGACTTTGCTGCAATTTCTAGAAAACAAAACATACATGCACACAGTTTAGCAACTTTTGCTAGTGCCTGTAATCTACCATTTCAACCAAATCATAAATACACAACAAAAGTTAAACACATGCTTACAATACCAGGTAATCTAAAATATTGGCAAATATTTTCACAAGATGAACAGATTTGTCATTTCATGAATAATGAAAGAAAATTTCAGAATTGTAATATAGACACAGATTGTACAATAGATCAAACCATCGATAGTGAGATTGATATAAACAATGTAGATGTAAACAACTTAAATTTTACTAAACCCACTAAATTTACTCATGTAGAAATAGATAATAGTTAGTAGATGATGATTATGACATTTTAAACCTTAAAAACAACTTTTTACCTAAGGGATTAGCTCATTTAGAATATCTTTTTTATTCTAATGATGTTGCAAGGAAACCTAAGATGGAACCATTAAGATCTGATATTGAAGAGTGCAATATAGGAACAAAATTAAAGCCTAAGATGATAAAAATTTCAAAATTCTTACCTCAAGAAGAAAAAGTAAAATACATAGCTCTGTTTAAGAAATTTTAGGATGTACTTGCATGGAGTTATGAGGACTTTAAATCCTATGACACTAGCATAATACAACACAAAATACCCATAAAAGAAGATAAAAAACCTTTCAAAAAGAAACTTAGAAGAATAAATTAAGTTTTGATGCCTTTAATTGAGAAAGAGGTTAAGAGAATGTATGAAGCCCAAATAATTGCACCAATCAGATATCCTGATTGGGTTTCAAATATAATTTCCACTAGAAAAAAGACAGGGGAAATCAGACTGTGTGTTGATTTCCAGAATTTGAATAAAGTGTCCTTAAAAGAGAACTACTCTCTCCCCAAGATGGATCACATTTTACAGAGGGTGGTTGGTTCTTCCAAATTTTCATTACTTGATGGGTTCTCTGGATATAACGAGATTCTAGTTCAACCAGAAGACCAACCTAAAACTTCTTTTACTACTCCTTTGGGCATTTTCATGTATGTGAAAATTCCTTTTGGATTAATGAATGCAGAAGCCACTTTTCAAAGAGCTATGGATATAGATTTTTCTAAAGAAATTCATGAATTAATTGTGATTTATCTAGATGATGTTACTGTATTTTCAAAGACTGATAATGAACATCTAGATCATCTGAGACAAGTGTTTATCAAATGTAGGAAATTTGGCATTTCTCTAAATCCTAAAAAGACTCTATTTGGACTGGAAGAAGATAAATTATTAGGACATATCATATATAAAGATGGAATTAGGATAGACATAGCTAGAATAGAGGCCATTCTAACATTAGTCATCCTAGGAATATTAAAGAATTGCAAGCTTTCTTAGGTAAAATTAATTTTCTCAGAATATTCATCTCAAACCTAGTAGAAATAATTAGAGAACTTAACAATATGTTGAAAAAAGACTCAGTACTTAAATGTACTATGGAGGTCAAGCAATCATTTGAATCAATTAAACAAGCTTTGAAAAAAACACTAGTCCTTATAAGTCCTGATTTCAAAAAAGATTTCATTATTTTTTCCTTTTCTTCATAACACACTATTGCTACAGTTTTACTACAAAAAAATGATCAGGGCTATGAGAAGCCCATTTATTTTTTCAAAAAGTCACTTAGAGATGCCACTTTAAAGTATAACATAATTGAAAAGCAAGCACTAGCTTTAGTAAAGGCTATCAAAGACTTTAGGGTGTACATCCTTTATTCACATATCATTGCTTATGTTCCAAATGCAGTTGTAAAGGACATTCTAACACAGAATGGGCCTGATGGTAAAAGATGCAAGTGGATTGCCATCATTTTGGAATATTACATAGAAATTAAGCCCACCAAACTCATAAAAGGTCAAGGTTTAGCCAAACTCATGGCTGAATCAAATTTTCATGCTTTAGATATTAATTTTATTGCCCAAATAGATGATCAGGAAGATATGGTGACTCCAGAGATCAGTGAAGCCTTTTCAAACTCACCATGGTATGCAGATATTATATTTGTATTACTAAACTTACAAGCTCCTCCTGGATTATCAAGAACTAAAGATATATTTTTAAAGTTAAAAGCAATGAAGTTTTGTATCATAGACAATGCATTGTTTTGGAAAGATCATGGTGGAATTTTATTGAATTGTTTGCTTAAAGAAGAAGCTGATAAATTTTTGGAAGAGTTTCATGCAGGTGACTGTGGAGGAAATCTTTACTAGAAGACTAATGCAGAAAAAAAATTGAGAGCTGGTTTTTACTGGCCTACCTTGTTTGCAGATGTAAAAAATCATGTGACCTCTTGTCACAAGTGCCAAATCTTTGAAGGAAAGAAAAAGTTGCTACCTTTTCCCTTAAAACCCATCTCCACAGAAATGCCTTTTCAAAAATGGGGTCTTGACTTCATTGGTGAAATTCACCCTCCATCCTCAGCCCAACATAAGTGGATTTTGACAACCACAGACTATTTCACTAAGTGGATAGAAGCCATACCTTCTAGGCAAGCCACTGACACTGTCATAATCTCATTTTTAGAAAACAACATACTCTTAAGATTTGGATGCCCCCAAAATATCATCACTGATAATTCAGTTGCATTCAATTCCAAAAATATTATTGAATTCTGTAATAGATACCACATTACCCTTGGTCATTCCCCTGCTTATTACCCTCAAGGTAATGGCCTTGTTGAATCCTCCAATAAAATCCTTGTGAACATCATCAAGAAATTGCTAGAAGACAATAACAAAACTTGGAACAAAAGGTTAGTGAATGCCTTATGGGCAGATAGACTTACCACAAAGAAATATATTGGTACATCCCCTTACTAGCTTGTTTATGGAATGGATGTTGTTTTTCCATCTTCTATAGGAGTACTAGTAATGAAGATAATCCAAAAATTGCAAGTTGAAATCAATGATATCCAAAGAAGAATAAACCAAACCATACACTTGCAAAAAACCAAGGAAGAGGTATATCTTAAGTCTCAAGTTGTTCAAGAAAAAATTAAAAAGATATTTGACAAGAAGACTAAGGAAGATGATTTCTATATAGGTGACAAAGTTCTAAAGTGGGATTCCAGGAGAGAAGAGAAGGGTAAACATGAGAAATTTGATTTCTTATGAAAATTCCCTTATGTTATTTATGGTTACAGAGGTAACAATGCTTTCTTTTTGAAGGAGATGGATGGATCGAATCTGCCAGGTGGACCTGTAAATGGTAGAATGCTAAAGCATTATTATTCCTCAGAATAACAAATAGTTCACTTTGTTTACTTTACTAATTGTACATAACATTGTAGAGTTTAGATTGGATTTGATAAAATATCATAAGTAATAATAATGCAGAGCTCAGAAAACAGTTCCAAGGCTATCACAGTTAAAATTCAAAGGCTACTAGTCTCAAAGTTATTGAAATTTCACTAGGAAATGCCATCCCCATGTGGAGCCATTGTTAGCGTCCTATAAAAATAGGATTCATAATTTTTTAATTGAATTTGATTAGTCTTGTAATATGTACATACTTTTCTTTCTGCAAATTGTTTTCCCATATCAGAAAAATAAAATAAAAAATGTAAAGAAGGTAAAAGTCCTAAAAGAAAAATTAAAGGACTTAAAAGAAAAAATATCAAAAAATAATAAGAAAATGGACCCAAACAAAAAAGAGATAAAAATAAAACATGAAAGTGATGCAAATCCAAATGCCACTACCCTTTACTTTTACTGCAAAATAAATATTATGTGCATCTTTTTCAAAATGCCATAATCCATGAAGGTTAAACAACTTAATCTTAACCTCTCATGTTTTAAATTTCATGTTATTAGATAGAGAATAAAGATTTATCCAAACAGTTTAATATTGGCAGACCATTAGTTAGATAGAGAATAATAAGGAGCTCAACAGATTAATCTGAGCCCTTGGAAGAAATAAGGATAGAATTAGTTAGTTTTTTGTTTTAAAAGAAAAATGAACAAGGGTTTGCAAGCTCAAATGCACCTAGGTAAATGAAGAAAAAATGTTAGGGTAGCATATTGGTAGGTAGAAGCAGTTTTACAAATCACGGATAAGTAGAAATTGGTCATTTCATTCATTAAATTCCTTCAAAAAATCATCCCCTTGTAAAATTACTTCACCCCCCCTCCCATTTTTATTCTTTCTCCTTCATTTTCCTTTTTCCCATTATCATCTATTTTCCTTTGTAAAAATCCCCTTTTCCTAAGTTTAAAACCCATTTAACTTAAGGAAAGTAAAAACCTTTAACTAATTCCCCTTTACCCAAAAAACACCCAAAAAAACCCAAAAAATACTTTATCCTAAGTGTAAAAACATTATGTCAAGACCCACAACAAAGGAATTTATCCCTATGTCATGTTTTACACTAGGCTTAGTGTATTTTCCCTCATCTTATTCATTACTAACACATTAATTTATATATTAAATCCTTTATTCACCTTTCAGCCCGTATTATATCAATTCCTTTTATTATTATTTCCCACCCATATTTTAGTTTTAAACTTATGGTTTATTTCCTCCACGTGATATATATTCCTGCTCATCCCATAGGTTAAAACTATTCCCACTATATAATAACCCCCGCCAATTTTAATATTACACTTATATACATTTCATTTGATTGAAACATTAATATTCGCCTATCTAAACTATGTATTCAACTTTATGTTTAAATACATATTCCACTTCCCGCTATATTAAAATCTTGGGCCCCACGCCATTTCACCATGTAGCTTTATCGCACGATCCGCACCGTTCTCTCTCCATCTCCCAGATCCAACAGTGGATATCCCATATCGCACATTTCTCAGCACAATCGATAAACAAACCCAAAGCTTGCGATAAACACATTTTTTGGGGTTTCTCTCACCTCCACGCATCTTAATTTCATTTGATCACATTGATCGTTCCAATCCCGCTTACCACCTTTCAACCGTGCGAAAACCACCTAATGGTTTTTCCTCCCCCACATCTAAACCACCCTCCTATTTGAATTTACCCTGTGTTTAATGCGTTCACTATTCATTGAAATTGTTTATAAAATGCCCAAATGCATTCATTCATACCTTTCTGTTATATTTTTTCACGAAGAAGAGAATTCCAAATCGAGTTAAACGCTATCGAATTTGTTTTTAGCCTAAAAACAAACAGAAATCACCAAATTCGATTGCTACAATCACTATAGAAGCCATTAGAGTGCCTGTGAAGACCAACAAAATATTCTGAAAGCTTTCCAACCCCAGAAACCCTTCTACACAGCGAAATTCCAAATCTCCCAGGTATTCTTCAGAGAAAAAAGACTCATTCATCAAATCTAAAAGAGTTTTACAGTTAATTGAATCAGTTAGGAGCCTGTAAATCTAAATAAATCCTATTGCTTCATAAATTCATTGATTCTGTAAACCTTGAGCATTTACTCACAGATTTTGAAGCCTTGACCTGTTTTTAAAAAAATATTTGATTAAGTTTAGCCATCTGCAGACCTGAGAAAGCCTTCGAGAGCTTTAAAAACCTTTCTTACAGTACTTAGGCATCCTTTTTGATGTCATAAATATTGTTTTATCACAGAAAGTCTGCTATATACCCTAGATATCATTTGCAGAAGCTATAAGGTCTTGAAATTGCTTTTTTTTTATACAGAAGTCACAGTTTGAGTTAATTGATCAGAATTATTCCTTTGCAGGCAAAATATAGAACCCCTGTCATATCTAAAAACCTTCTGCAAACCGTTTAAACTTACAGAAGTGTTTTCCAGGCCTAAATCAATGTTTTAAAGGTTAAAAGCATTGAAATTGATAAATTAAACAAATCTATGGTTTCCAAAAGCACTCTAGTAGTCAACCCTCTACAACCCCCTATTGTAGATGTAGAGAATATTCCCCTAGCAGATGTAGACTTCAAAATTACTGATATTGTGATAGAGTTCAACCTTCTTGAGCTCCAATGCTGGAAGCCAAGAGAAATCCCTAGATCAGGCTAATGAAGTGTTTATATGGGAATCAAATTTGCCTAAATATGTTGTTCCTCATACTCACCAATGCCCAAAAGTAATCAGACATTTCCAATAATGCTACTCTCCTAATTAAAGGGTTATTCTGAATCCTAAAAAGGAAGTTTTGTTTACCATTACAACTGAGTCTATCAACCAGATGCTTCAGATACAACCTGGGCCAAATGAAGTTCCTTTATCTATTGAAGCCCTCACTAAGTTCTACTTGGATTTGGATTTTTCTAAGAGATTCCAGATTTTTCAAACCTTCATGCCATCCTATGTGGAAATTCCCAAGCTCGATCCTCCATACTCCTCCACTAAATTCTCAGAAAGGAATAGACATATGATTTCCATGTTGTCTTTTATCCCTGTCTATTTCACAGATGAACATGCTGATGTAGCAGTACTTGGTTTCTTGTCCATTTTTGTACATGGTCAGCCTCTTGCTGTCATATTTATCTTTGCCCAATATATTGCTGACAGTATCCATGAGAAATTAGTCAAACTTCCTTCTGAAGGTGTTTTTAGGTATTCTTCATTTCTATTCCACATGTTCCTTTATTTTTAGTCTGAAAAGTTTCCTGTAAGTATTTAGAAGCTTGAAGTGGAAGGAAATCCACAATCTGTCATATTCTAGACTTCCTTGATAAGGAAGGAGTCAAATGAGTTTACTTATTCAGAGTTCACATATTCTTTCATCCATCCCTTGGTCAATTTTCTAAACAACAGTGTACAACCCAGAATTAGCAATGAAATCAAGAAGGTTTTACAATTGTATGAGTACATTAGGACATGTGATTGGTTCTTGTACCAAAATCACACTGAAATTAGATTTTATGGGTCAAGCCTTATTCCTTACAAATTGCCAAAATAACCCCCTATGAGGTTATTTTATTTTGAGTATATAAGGCAGATTTTAAATTCAGATGCTGTCAATTTCTTAATTGCAAAGAATAAAACTTAGTTTAAGTTGAAGAACCAGGTTGGTCCATTCATCTGTAATAATAGAGAAGCAGGTCTAGAGGAAGAAAAGCAGTTGCAGGAATTCAAATTCAGTCCTAGTTTTCTTTGGTATTATGATCCCCTTGGTATTATCAACAAAATGAGAGTTAAATGAAAATTAACTCCATACATACATGAAAAGAAGCCTGAAATTGAGAAATTATCAAACCAATCTAAATGGTTAGAGAATACATTGGTAGAGGCTGAGAAGCGAAGTGATATTAGTCAAAATTTGCAAACTCCGGCCCAAGAAGATAGAAGTGTAAAAAGAAACATGGAGGAAGGGCCTTATATAGCTGAGACTACTACAGATAAAAAATTCAAACTAAGATACATCAAAAAGCCAAAGGTAAACCCTGCAAGTAAATAAAAGGAGACAGTAAAGGTCATTGAAAAAAAAAAACATTGTACCTCCTACAGTAATTGAAGAGGAACAAAAACCCACCACTTCTAATACACAGTTGATTCAGAAACAACATATTATAGAAGTGTCTTCATCTAAGAAAACAAAAGAAAAGGACATGGACATAAAGGAAAGATACAAGGAAATTAAGGCTAAAAGTGAAGAAAGAAAAAATGAAATATATTCTCAGTACTTAAAGTAAACTCGTAGCATTCAGAATAGGCTGGTTTCAGCCTTCGACTACAAAAACAAAAATATGTTGATGACAGTGCTTCAGCCCACAGTTCCAAGTCCTAAATCGTCCTATAATTATAAAAAGATTTATTTTGAAGTTCTAGTTCAGGATATTCATCCTCTGGATCAAATTCAATTGCATAAACAGGAAGGAGAGATGATTTACTCCACCATGTCCACCAAGGCCATGAGTGCACAAAAGCTTCAAAACACTTTGATAAATGTAAGAAATAAAATCAAATTGGAGAAGGCACCTTCATATGCAAAGGATACCAGAATCAAATCCTTGGAAGAGCTAGTGATTGAAGTAGGATATGATCCTCAAAATATAAAAGCTGCAGAGGAATTGATAAAAAATAAGAATGTTGATATTGCTGCACTTAAGAAACAATTGAAGATGCCTGCTACAGAGCATCCTCAAGCTAAGGAGGTATTACAGGATTCCAATAAAAAAGATGAGATGATGAGCCTCATTTTACAGTTAACAGTTCAGATTAAAGAAATGGAAATTGAAATGGACAAATTGGTCCAAGAGAAAGAAGTCAACAAAGCATAGGAAGTTCCTGCCACTGTGATTCCTGTAGTTACAATAGCTATACCATCTACTTTGGCAGAAAAAATGGCTCCAAATGTCCCAATGGCCGCAACAGTTCCAGTCACTTCATCTACAACCCTAGCCACTGAATCTTCAACAACAACAGTACAACAATCAGATGAAGCAAGAAAATTAGTAAAGTAAATGCAAGATATTTCTATCCAAACCAATGAGATAAACAGGTTAAAATAACAAATCAAAAATCTTGAAGATGCTAAGAAACTTGCACAAATAAATGCCAAGAATGAAGAACAAAAATCCAACAGGTTGAATGAACAACTGGAGAAGTTGGAAAAAGAATTAACTTTGAAGGAACCTATGGGACATGTTAAGCAACAATTATGGTCCAATATCATTGAAGCAGTCAATGATACTTGGCCATACATACAAGTCATCTATGAGTAGAAACATTTATGGAAATCAATAAAATAAGCAATACAAAAGATAAAATAAGAGCTAGGTACAAAACCTGAAGAACCTCTAGAAATCATTAAATTTATCAATTCCAAAAATAAAGAAGAACTGGAGGAAATTTGAATTACTGACAAAACAAAGACCATCCTAGAAGTTAGGAAGGTAATATCCAAAAATAATTTGATGACACAATTAGAGGAAAAGTGCCAGAACATGGAAATTGCAATCACAAGATTTATGATTAAGTTTGATGTTCTAAGGCAAAAAGGCCTTCCCAATCCTCTAGTGATTAATGATAAATTAATGAAGTAGGAGGATTATGACAAAAATATAAGAGATTTTTCCAAAGAGCAGGTAAACAAATCAACCTTGCAGGGAATCCCAATAGGGAAGGTGCTATATAATAATTTTGAAAATTTGTTTTACTTACAGCATGAAGTAAAACACTTATTTGTGAACAAACCAACATTTTCAAAATATACTGAAGCTAATGAAAACTTCAGAAGGATTATGAAGATAAAATTTCTAGAAGCTTAGTTCTGGGAGAAGTTGATTGATCTACTATAAAGATCAAATTACAGTGAGCACAGAGCAGTGAAAGTAAAAAAATAGAGTTTGTTGTTTTTACACCAGCATTGACAGTTTTTTGCAGTAAAAGAGTATCAGTAAACAGTATCAGGATGAAAGTGTATCAGGTGAAAGGTTAAATACAAAATCAGAGCAAAGATGAATCTGCCAGCATGAAGGACAAATCGTTGTCTAGCTGCAGTATTCATTGAACAAACAAAGAGAGAAAGCAATGATAAAATCAGGACACCAAACAATTTTATTTCAATAAAAAGGACAACTAGCATTAGTTAGGAAGCTATCACTATCTTCTTGCATGAAGATATTTATTTTCCATAAAAAATTTGGAAGTTTATTCTAGGATATTTTGTATAATTTTTTGTATAAATACTTCTCATTTGGAAGTATTGAGGGTGGATGAATTTTTGAACATTTCTATAGTTGTACTATTCTGAACCTAACGGTTTTTTGTATCAAGTTCAAGTCAGCAGACTGGATCACATGAAATAAAGAATCATATTACAAGATTCATGTGTTGGGCTACTGCAGTGAAGTATTTTCACATGTTACTTGTCAATTTTCTTATGTTTTCCATCAATACTTGAATGTGTTCTTAAACTAAATGATAAATTGAGAATTGTTTTTTCAGAATATGTTAAAAGCACTATGTTTTGACTGATTATCATTTATATGTTTTCAACTGATATCTAGATTAGGGAACCCTTCATTGCTCCCTGATTTTGGTTGACCTCTGCCTTTTCACCCATAATCCAGATTTAAGAACCCTTAATTTCTCTTTCATCCCGATCAAAACCATTTCACCATCAGCCTTGAATATCTAAAGTAACTCAAATATCTTGCCATGTAAACATTTCCCTTTATAACTTGATCCTGATCTGACTGCTTGACACATTGAATCCATTTTCCCAATGGGATACAGATCTATAGCTATCCATCTAAGTAAGTAACTTCACCACCAAATCAAATCAAACCCCAAAACCAATTTGCCTTATATAACTAGCCTAAAATCAAATACAATCAACAAAGTTAAATCTTATAGAGAGAGCCTTCTCTGAGCATTAGGAAGGCTAGATCCTAAGGCTTAAAATTAGGTTTGTGGTTACCTCTAATATTCTTAAAACTAAAATAAAAAATCTCACAAATTTTGAGAATTATTGGAGCGACAACAGTCATTAACAGTTCTACCAGGGTCACGTTCATGGATTCATAGCCTAAACCATTTGACATCAAACACAACTATTTTGAAAGATTTAAAGTCACACTCAAGTATATCATCCAAATACCCATAGTATTGATTTTCAGAGACTTTTGGATGTCTATCACCTCTATAGGCAACATTGATAACGTGAAATATTTCATTTATCCCACTATTAGAATTTTTCATCTTTTCATCCAACCTTTTAGTGTGAAATTTGCGGCCATTGCACCACATTTTGTAGTGGTGTCTCAACTGTAATATGTCAAACACATAAAAATTAATTTTAAATTAATAATAATATGTATATTTTGAAAATTTTCAAGTTAAGAAAAAAAAACACCATATGCATCAATATAATTGTAAAAAAAACTTAGTGCAAGTGAATATGCTTGCTTGAAAACCTTTTAAACCATATGGTAAATCAATTTCCCTTTTTGTAAGATTGGTATCTCCACTATGTTGAGGTTCTTTGACCAATTTAGATATAACATACCATGATAACCTACCATTATTAGCGTGTTTTCATTGTTCAATCCATACCCTCATCCAATCAATATTGCTCACAATGTATTCATGTATTGCATCCCCCTCTTGACCGACTATATTAAAATAAAAAATTCACATATATAAAATTAGTTACCATGTTATACCTTCATAATAATGTATTGCGCACTAAGATTAAAAATTAAATAAGTACGATATACATAAAAACAAAAAAGTCAAATGTACTATAAATATCCCCTATCTACTCACATCTCACTTTCATCATTCTACCTTTCCCCAGTAGGTGCTCCCCTTAAAATGTGTTCATGGATTTGGAATCCCAAATGAAATCCAATACATTAATACTTTTTCCTATTTCATGACTATATTGACGAATATAAACCATGGTTTGATATACGATATATCCCTCTATCATAGAACCCTCAAGATGTGCTCTTTTTCTGACCAAATCCTTTAGTGATTTGAAGTGCCTCTCAACCATCCACATTTATCTTGTGTGTATAGGTACACACTTTTCAATCTCCTCATCTTGGTGTATGAGGTAGTGTTCTTATGCATTGAAAAATTTTGGAGGTAGAAAATTTTTCATTTCACACATTAGACATGGAATTTGTTTCATCCAATACTTTATATCTTCTTTATAGAATTATTTAGATGACAACTATCTACAAATGAATAAATAAAATCACAGGTTTCAACATAAAATTATATAGTACATGATGTCAAGTAAAACACATGCAATCAAATATAAGTTTTACAATAAATTGTTGAAAAAATTATAGTTTGCACATAAATCTCCACATACATCATGTATTTTCCAAGATCATTTATATATTTTTTTACATTGTTGTCAAATTTGTATGGGAGAGATAGAGGTAGAACATAATGTAAAAAATAATAATGATCGATCATTATTTATTCCCAAATTAGTAGAAAAAAAAACACTAACAAGATGTTTCACCAATGTACAAATATATACACCAAAATAATTACCTTAATGAATGTAAACCAATGATGAGTTTTTGCCCCACCTAATTCACCTTTCTTTGTTAGGATATTCTTTATGTTTGAAGAAAATTGAGTTGGAAATTTAATTTTTTAAATAACCTCTTTAACATCCTCACTTTGTTGCTCTATCAATAACCATGGAAGAGCGCTTGTATTTTGCCCGTCTCCATTGCTATTTGAATGAATTTCACTTTCATTGCATGATTTGCCTCCTGAATGTCATTACATATATTTACAATTTTTTCTTTATCTCTCTTTCCATCTAAGATTCACCATAAGGTCTCTATTAAATTCTTCTCGATGTGAATTGTATCAAACAAATGAACAATTTCTTGGTGGTCATAGTAGGAGAGTCTATTGAATTTCTTGGGATAAATTTTCATTCCTCGTGGAAGCTACATGTTATTAATGCCTTGATTACATAAAAGGTGAATCATAGTTAAAGATATTATAACAAAAATATAACTTGTCAATTAGTACAATGAATAAAATTCCATAAAATATAAAATAATCCAAACATATCATTTATATTGCTACATAGACAATTCGATCCATATGTTGAGAGACTCTATTATAATGCAAGTTCCATGCATGAGGAGTCATTCTTCATGGTCTTAATATAGTATTTTCTTTCCCATTAAAAACAAGTTTTTCGGTACTTCGGTGCCTATGGTTATTAGAAATGAAGTTCCTATACTCATCAAACACCTCCTTTCCTAAGCATCTTAAATGGAGAGAATTAATCTTAGGACCATAAATTGGACAAGCAAATTTACCCTTTGTTTGAAGGCATGCAAGAGATGGAATACTTTTTATATCAATTATTTTAAGTATGTACAATTAAGGGACTATTTAACAAACATACATGAAATGAACTTCATAAAATTAAACACTATTAAAATTTAGGGTAACTTTATAACACACCATAAAAATGTGTTAGCCATGGGGCATCATGAATTTTCCATATAAGCATTGCATGGAATTCAAATTCCCTTTGTGCATATACTGGTCTAGAGATATCACACATAGTTATTCCATTCCATAACTCCACTAACTCATCGATAAGAGACTCGATATATACATTCATATCTTTGTGTTATGCGACCATATCAAAAAATAGAAGAAAAGATAGATCAATGACTTGAAAATTAGTCTCTTCGAGGGGACAACCTCTTTTACATCACAGAAATGAAAAATTCTTGGATGATACAAATGGCAAGACCTCCTTAGTATATATAGTAGTCTAGGGGGTCACAATATAATTAGATCCTACATAAAAATAATAATGTAAGGAAAAAACAATAGAAATAGTGGGATTTTATGGGGTACAACAATGAAAATATGGGGGCTACATGGGAACAAAAATAACAATAGGGGGCTACACTAGCAATAACAATAAAGGCGCCACACTAGTATTATTAAGAGGTAAGACCAATTCTACAAATAATTTCCAGGGTTTTGGGAAAAGAAGATACAACCGTTTATAGACCATATTATATTGGGGATGTTTAATGTGATGTTGCATCCTGAGACTGTTTCGGATATACCAACCTATTGGGAGAAGTTGGTATATTCCCAACTATAAGATTTAAATCTCACTAGATGTTCTAGATTCCCTTCATTGATAAATTAATTATTCCTTTATGTTCAAGTTGAGATTTTCATGCATTTGGGTCTGAATATCATTTATGTAAATACGAGGAAGAAATCAATAGTGGTCTGGACAAACATCTTGAGAATTCGGTCCAAGTATGAAGGCTTCACCTATTTTACCTATGTCTTTATGTCATTTTATTATTCAATCATAAACAAATATCCTCCACCTTGTATTTTTCCAAAAGCTCAGTGCCTTATCCAACCGAGTAAATATATCAAAGTAGGAGATTGGTTTCTATTTGAAGACTATAGTGAGATTAGGTTGTATGTAGCAGAGGTTTCCCCTTATAGGCTTCCTAAATTTATGCCCATGAGACTATTCTCTCTAGAATTTATCATGTAGAGCTTGAATGTTGATCAGATTCACTTTGTACCATCTAAGAAAGGGAATTTGTTCAAGCTCCCCAAAACAATTGGGCCTTTCATTGTAAGCAAAAAACATGCCATGGAAGAGGTGGAAAACATCCTCAAGAGCATGTAGTTACAACCAGGTGAGAAATGGGCATATGACCCATATCATATCATTTCCAATATAAGAGTGGAAAATTCATGTGATCCTTATGTACATGAACCCAGACCATACATGTAGAAATTAGCTAATGGTGGTAAGATAGGAGCACCAGAAGGAATGGAGATTGAAACTCCCCATGCTATAGATAAAGGTTTAAATAGAGGTAGTGAAGAGGTAATTGAGTTAGAAGGAGATACAATTCAGAGTTTAAATAAACCCAGATTGTATGAAAAATAATTCAAACCTTTGGCTGGGAGTTCCTCTGCTACAACTGGTTTTCAGCTGCAATTGGGAGAAGTGACTTGTACACCTTCTTCCCCGTGCCTGCAAATTCTTCTCAAATTTATGTTCCTGTTCTAAAGCAGTTGTATGGTCATATTTAAGAAATAAATAAGAAGATAAGAGAAAGTGTTGTATCGTAGTTGCAAACACAATCAATTTTAGATTATCATACAATATTGTTATCTTCTATGGATCTTGAAAGAAATAAATTAAGGTTGTATTTTTTTCATCCTTATGCTCTCACAGTTTCATCATCTGCAATTTTCAAGACTGTTAACTTAACTTTGAATGCAAGATAGATCCATTTTCCCGACAAAATTAATTTGCACAGGAAAACTGGAGAGTTGATTTACAATGACTTGAGTAAAAAATCTTCGGCGGCCAGCAAGGCTGAAGCTTTATTGGGAAATATTGTAAATCAGTTAAAGTTGGAGAAAGCAAATTTTAGGGCTCTACTCACACAAGATGAGGAATTGAAAAACTATTACACAGATCAGAAACTGAGATTCAAGTGTTAAGAAAGAAGCTAAAGTTACCTTCTCTGGAACATGTTATGGCTCCAGAGGTAGCTCAAGTGGAAAAGGAGAAAGAAATATTAATAAATGATATTTTGTAGAGAAGTAATGAAGTAGCTGCCCTGAAATAAATAAATTCCAGTTTATAGTAGAAAATGAATACCCATGTATGTACTATTTTAGTATAGCCTGATTCTGATGATTCAACTGATAAATTGACTAGTGTGATGAAATATTTGAAGGTATCTAAGGATGAGATGAAAAATATGCAAAGAAGCCTGGATGATACAAAGGAGCTCTTAAAAGTAAAAGAAAAATAATTAAACATGGCCAAGGAAATTGCATCAAAGTATCATAATTATTACCAGACTCCTTGCAATGAGATTAAGGAGCTGAAGGAAAAGGTGAAAGGTAATACGTCTCTTATGCAGGCTAGGGAAATTATTTGGACTGATATAATTCATACAATGAAGAATATTTGGGATTTTATGTTAATTGTGGAAGAAGAAAATAACATCATCAGATATTTGGAGGGAATCATTGCAGCTATCAAACAGATGATCCAACAACGAGCACAATTTGTAAAGAAAATAGTTGACTTTCCTAATTCCTTGACCTCATAGGAATCAAGAGAAATGAAAATTGAAGATAGGACAAAATTGGTGCTTGAGATAAATAAAATGGTGCTTAAGAATCTATATGGGAAGACTACTAAGACAAAACTTGGATAAATAAAGGAAGTTGTTCTAAAGTTTAACACCAAATTTGATAAGAGCACAAGGGTAGGATTTCCCTCATGTTGGGATCAATAGGGAAACCTGCTTCTCTGGGAAACATATGAAACTTTGTTGGAGGAGGCTAGAAGTAAAATTGGTACTTCTCATGAGAAAAAAACAATGTTGAAAGGAGCAACAATGTTAGTTATATTCAAAAATATTTTCGGTTGTTATGGTTGATTAAAACTCTTTTCACTGAGAAGCCAACTTATAGCAGAATCACTAATTTCAAAATGGCTCACACTAGATTTATAAAGTGTCCAAGTTCAGATTTGTTAGTGTGGAAGAAATGTAGGGATTGGATGGCTCCTACAACAACAATAGCAGAAGCTGGGCCCTTTACAAGCGAGCTGCACAGGAATCTCAAATTACTCAATGAACAAAGGCCACTTGTTATTTTCATGGAATTTCTCAAAATTCACTTTTTTAATAATAATGTCATGTTATTAAGAAAGTCCTTCGTAGGATTGAATAGGCAAAAAATAGTTTGAAGTAGTTAAGTAGTTTTGATAGTTAACAATTTTTCTCAACTGTTACTTTTGTAATCATGATATAAAAGAAGCTGAGAGGAACAAAATGATGATCCTTGTCTTCCTCCCATCTTGCATCGAATTAATTTGTTGATTAAGAATTTTGTTAATATATATTTTCACCATATTATGGGTGTGATGAGGGGGAGGGATTCTGTATAATCCTGATAGAATAGTGGAAGTTAGATATGCTTGGGGTTTGGGAAGGAATCCTATATCTCTCCAAACCTGGAAATCCAAAGGACAATTCCTTATCCCAAATCTTAAACATAATTGAAAGTTTGGAAAGCTTCTTTCACTTCAAGGATTTTTTTCACATTCCCATAAGTAACAAACTAGAAGCTGATAAGGAGGAAAATAAAGCTTGCACTTTGGGTGAAGCAATCTAAGACATAAATTGCTCTCTGAAATTTAATATTATTCCCTAAGGACCTATGATTTTATCCCCATGCTCTAAGTATGACCCCTTGATATCTTATGACCCTGAATTGATGGACCCCATTGATTTTTCTCTTGATCTCTCATGGAATATAACCTCTCCTTTAAATCCCCTCCCCTTGCCTCCCCTCTCCTTTCATATCCCCCTCCCTCATTTCCCTAGATCCCATGTCCCCCTCCCCAACTCTTCCTCATCCCTAACCACTTACATAGGAATCTTGTGGATCCACACTAGTTCCATTCATCCTTGCACCTTTATGATGACAATAATTATGCCCTTTATCCTTCATATCCCTAACGTGGATGATCATGGATTTTGTTGCCATGAATTGAGGGTTCACTCATGCTTGCATTCTCACACTATTGATAACATGAGGCTAAATCCTTTGTCTCTCCAACACTTCATATTTTTGATGATTTTTGAGGGTGGGTGTTTGAGATAAATTAATGGTGATAGGAATTCAATCGTGCAGAAAGACAATTGAATTTTCGATAAAATGTCTTGCTTCCTGGTTCAAGCTTTGTTCTGTTTCTCAGCAAATTATTTCTTTGGTCTGTGATTGAGGAATTGGGTAAAATTTAGGCTTTTGTATTCAATTTTGGTGTCCATATGAGCCTCCTATGGTATCCCCTGTGAAGAGCCTGTTTTGGCTCTACTTCTATCATCAAGGGATTCCAAGGCTCATCACTTTTGTACATGGGTTATCTGGAAGAAAATACTTTCAGGATAACAATATTATTCTTCTGACCTTGGATATGTGACTTTTAGGAACACTTGGGACCTTCCTATTGTTAATCTCAAAGGTAACTACAAGTTCCCTTCACCAAATTTAGAAATCTTACAACCCCTGGATTGAATGGTTAATCCTCATATTTGAACTATTGTATCAACTTTAATGAATTATCTCTAGATTTCTCGAGAAATCCTTTGGTTCAAGGGAAGCTCATAATCCATATTAGAAGTGGGGTTTGGTCTGTGAACCTGGTTGTTTGTGGGACTTCCAACCGACAGTATCAATCTGGAAACCTTTGGATTAGTTGGGGATATCTATGTCTTCTCCGACACTCTAGTTCCGTTTTCGCAATGGACTCTATGTTGGATTAAGATCCTCCTAACATCACTCTAGTAAATTCTTAAGTTGTGGGATTTTTGTTTTTAGTCAAAGAATAATAGAGGTAACCAAAAACCTACTTTAAACTCTAGGATCTAGCCTTCCTAGGGTTCAGAGAGGGCTCCCTCTTTAAAGTTTAACTTTTTTTTAATTTGTGAATATTAGGCTAGCTATGAAAGTGCATATTTGGTTTGGTTTTGTTGGATTTGGTGGGGAAATTTCACTTGGAAGGTAGATAGAGGGAAACATACTTGTCCATTGGGCTATGGAGTCTAAGTCAAGCTAATAGAATTGGGATCAAGGCCTAAAAGGTCAAATGTCTGCAGGGCAAGATAGATAACCCTTGGAGATCTTGGAAAATTGGTTTTTGAGATGGTATGATCGGGATAAAGGGCACTTAAGAATCCTTTGATCCGGAAAAGGGAAGTAGTAGATAGAGGTCAAACGGGAGAGGGATAAATTAAGGGTTCCCTACACCAGAAATCAGAAGAAAACAAAGAAATGGTAACTAGTTAAAAACAGGGTGCTATTAACATGTCCCATAGTAATACTCCTAGTTATACATTTAGATTTAGAATTAAAACACAAATGTATGCATGTAAAAAAAGAAGATAACAATGAAAAGTTTTAGAGAGTACTTCACTCCAGATATATTATCATAGGGATCCTGAAGTATGATGCCAAATATTTGATCCAGTCTGCTACTCAAAATCGGAATCCAAAGCCTTCAAGTTAACAAAATATCTATAGTAATCTCCAACAATTTTATTCCACACAAAAATACTTCAAAAGAGTGAAGTATTTATACATAATGTTTGACAAAATATCCTAGATGACTTCTAGGAATTAACTTAGGAAAATAAAATATCTTACAACAATAATAGTGATAGCTGCATAACAAATTAGCAAGTTGTCCTATTTTATTTAAAAGAAATAGAAATTGTCTTAGGATAAGAAGCAGCTGGTTGCTTATGTGTCTTCTTTGCTGGAACTTTAGATATTTTTTAGAATCTAAACTGCTTTTACTGATACTCTTTCTCACTGATACTCTTTTTTACTAATACTCTTTCATTTTGGATACTCTTTAACCTTCAGTCAAACTGTTTTACCGTTGTAAAATCTTTTTTGACAGTGAAATCAGCAAACATATTTTTTCTTTTTCATTTGTTTGTCTTTCATTCTTCATAATAAATCAGTAAATGCTTTCCAATCCTCATTTTTAGGAATTTGGATATTTTTTAGTTTCCTGAAATTCTCATCAGCTTCAGTATACCTATCGAATGTAGGTTTGATGACAAATAGGTGTTTGATCTCATACTACAAATAAAACAAATCTTCAAAACTTTTCAGCAATACTTTTCCTGTGGGAATGCCTTGACCTGTTGGCTTATTCACCTACTCCTTGGCATATTCTCTTATCTTCTTGTCATAATCATTTTGAGGCGTTAACTTATCATTAATAACCATGATATCAGGAATTCCTTTTTGCCTTAAATTGGTGAACTTAACCATGAATCTGGTTATAGCAATATTCATTCCTTCACATTTTTCTTCAAGCTGCCTCATTAAATTTCTTTTGGTGGTGACTTTCCTAATTTCTAGGATAGTTGTTGTCCTATCATTTATTTTTAGTTCTTCCAATTCCTGTCTATTCTTGTTGTTGAGGAAATTGATTAGTATTACAGCCTGTTCTGGTTTATCAACCAAATCTTCTTGTGTATTTTGGATTTCTGCTTGGGCTGCCAATAATAACTCTCTTTTCTCAAAAATTACCTGAATTGAAAGCCATACATCATGGATGGCTTCAATTACATTATTCCATAGGTAATTTTTTATGTATGATATCTGATCTTTGAGATTTAATTCTTTTTGTAACTTCTTTACCTCTTCACTCAATCTGTTTGCATTTTTTTCATGTATTTTGGCATTTATCTGAGTTGATTTTTTTGTCTTCTCAATATTTTCAATCATCTTTTTCAATCTGTTAATTTCATTTGTCTTCAAGGACATCTCCTCCATTTCTTTCACTAGTTAACTACTTTCATTTGTAGGTTGCAATGATGTGGTGGAGGATTCAGTAGCTAAAGTGGTTGAAGAAGTCACTGGCACTGCAGTGGCCAATGGTGTTGAGATTCAACAAGATGATGAGCTTAGTGAAAAGAGTCGCCTTCACTAAGTGGGCCCGCGGGCTATTTTTGGCACAAGTCTATTTTTAGACATGGTGATCATATTTCAAAAGTTGTAGGATGCTATTTGTGGATGGTTGGTCAAGTTGGAAAAATAGATGAAATTATATTTTTAGAATATTGGGTGAAGTCTATTTATAGATCATTGATCTAAAACTAGAAGTGTCGATTATTATTAGCTCTTAATAATAATCCGAAAATAAACAAAAACTTATTCTCTTGGAGCACTTAATTTCAGTGCATAGATTTGGCAAATCAGTGGGCTGAATGAATTATGCAATTCCTAGGGTTTACTGGTGGTTCATGCATGGAGGACTCAGTTAGAACTAAAGTTGAAAAGTTATGACAGAATTGGAAGAGTAGTTCATGGAGTTGTTATTCAGTTTAACTCAGTTGAGCTAGTTGTATCTAGTCTAACTGAATGATACACTAGTGAGAGTGGAGTGAATTAATTCACAAATAATAACTCATTATTCAACTGAACAAGTACAACAGTTAACTACAGTGCATGGCAGTTCCAATGGAGACCCAGTGGAGAGATAGGTGAAAGGGCAAGATGGACTATCAGTTGTGACTATAGTGATGCATTGATTGCACCACACACACATTGGAGTTTCCAATGAGGATTGAACAGTGCAAGAAAGGGTAATTCGAATTCATTCAGAGCTATTCTTCAGCAGGGATTGTGCAGTGGCGGCAGGCTTTCATGAGGCAAGAAATTGGTGCATAGAGATGAAAATTTCTACATGACAGTGTGTAATGAATATATATTGTACTGAGATCTTGATGTACTAAGATTTGTATGAGATTGTTACATGATCTCCATGATTCATAATATATGATAATTGGGGTTTTCAGCTTCAGGATTTCCCGTTAAACAACTGTGTTATGTGTGATTTTTTTTATTGCTTTGTGTTTGCAATTGATTTTAATTTCCGCAAAATATTAACAGTGGAAGGATTATGTATTTAGCAAGAAGATAAAATATTGTTAGATCAGGAGAATCTCAATATATACATGCATCTTGTATATAATTTCTACATGGTATCAGACCGGTGTTAATTCTTGAAGATTGCAATTATGAAGAATTGTTGAGTTTGTACTGCTGGTGGATAATTCGAATTTGTTGCAGAAAATTATTGGTGCGACAGTTGAGTATACATTGAAATGTCTTTCAATGGGTTGTGATTGGAGTATGCCCTTGATGGGAGCTCTAATTACATAGCATGGAAGGATAGGATGGAGGTGGTGTTGGAGGATAATGGACTGAAGGAGTTCATCGATAGCAATATTCCTAAGCCGAGATCTAGCGATGCTGCATTATTTGATGCATGGAAAAATAAGATAGCAAAGACAAGAAGAATTCTGTTGGAAGGTGTGAAGGACCATATTATGTCTAGCCTTCAGGGGAAAGCCACTCCATTCTTAATGTGGAAGGATTTGACAGATTTTTTCCAAAGCAGCAGCGACGAGAGGAATTTGGTGCTGAAAGACAAGCTGAGAAAACTAAAAATGGAGAAGGGCGACAGTATTCCAAAATATCTCACGAAGTTTTTCCACTGTAGGGATGATCTCGGAAGTGTGGGGATTATTGTTGATGATGAAGACTTGGTGAGCTTGGGTCTCCTTGGGCTTCCGAAGAGTTGGCATAGCTACGAAGACTCTGTCAATGGACGGGAGAAACTGCCAGGATGGGAGCGACTTTGGTTGGATCTTGTGCAAGAGGAGATAAGGCGAGGTACCAGGGATGGATATTCATCGAAGAATGAAGATGAAGAGAATTGCGCTTTGGCTACCAAATCAAGGAAAGGGAAGGGGAAGAAATTTCCTAAAATCTGATGCTAAAGGCAAGAAGCGGGATTTGTCGAAGGTGAAGTGTTTTCATTGTCACGAACATGGGCATTTCGCCACTAGATTCCCACAGAAGAAGAAGAATAAGAAGGTTGTTGGAGCTGCAACTGGAGAGGCCTTAGCCTCACATTTTTAACTTGATTTCTCTTTGATCACATGCTTGGTTTCAAGCTATATGGGATCGGTGTGGTATCTTGATAGTGGTGCATCTTTACATATGACGGGAGATAAGGAGTTGTTTAGTGACTTGGAGGAGAAGGACCTTCAAATGCATATAGAGATGCACGACGATGGTCGATACAGTGCGACCAACATTGGAACCATCACCTTTGAGAGGGAGTCTGGTAATCCATTCTTGTTGAAATATGTTATGCATGTTCCATGTCTGAAGAAGAACTTGGTCTTGGTCGCAATGTTGGAAGACAAAGGTTATGACATTGTTTTTAACGATGGAAAAGCTTTCCTGCGACATAAAAAATGGGTCAAACCAAGAGTATAGGGATTCTAGTTAAGAATCTCTACAAGTTGGATGTAGATTGTTGCGCTGAAATGGTGGGAAAAGCAGAAGAACTGGTGAGCCGGGATGAGGGCGAATTATGGCACATGAGATTGGGCCATCTTCATCATGGCGCTTTGAAGATTTTGCAGCAGATTTCTACTGGACTTCCCAAGGGGACTCTTGCGTAGTTAGATCAGTGCAAGGGATGTACTATGGGTAAGTTTGTGAAGACCACCTTTCATGAGAAGGAGAACCGTGCTTCAGTGATCCTGGAGAGAATTCACACAAACGTGTGTGGACCTTTCTCGGTTGCTTCAACAGAAAAACAAAGGTATTATGTTATATTTGTTGATGAATATTCTCGTAGATGCTAGATCTTCTTCATGCAGAAGAAGAGAAAAAAATCCTCAAAGTTCTGTGAGTTTAAAGCATTGGTGGAGAAGGAGTCGAGGAAGCAAGTGAAAGCTCTACGAAGCGATAATGGTGGTGAATACATCTCGAGAAAATTCAAAGACTTTTGTAGCAAAGAAGGAATTTGAAGAGAACTCATAGTGCCTCATAACCCATAGCAGAATGGTCGCCGACTAATAGAAAGTGTGGTTGGCTCCTCTTGTTTGGAATGTAGTCACCGAGGTCAATTAGATTTGATCCATTTCTTCTACCCTCTTTCATATAAGTGTAAGGTAACGGAAAAATTACACCTACCCTCTGAATTTCAATAAATTGAGGAAGGGAATAACCAGTTGTGTTGGAATCGTTGGAACTTCCCTATTTCATTTAGTCAATATAGCCAAACCCCTTCCCTTAGATTGGGATGGAATTGAGTCAATGGGTATAAGGCGAAGTCGAACCTCCATGAGTTAACTGCTGTAAGGAAGGCCAGCCCTGAATATATATGGTCACCGACTAATAAAAATAGATAGACTTGCATGTTGTGGAGGAACTAGTTGCTCTGAAAGATGAGCCTCTAGATGTGGATCAGCCACAGGATGATATTCATGGAGTGGAGGAGTCCACTCATGCAGAGCCAAACATCAGAACTAGCAGAAAGCGTACCACAAAAGCTGAGAGACGAAATCTTGATGCGACACAGAGTGTAGGAGTCCCTACATCACAGTGTAGACAAAGACATTCACCTGACCGATTTATTGGATACATGGCTCTTATGAGAAAGTGTATCGTGACAAAGCCATCTTTTGAAGAAGCAGTGCAGGAGCCCACATGGGTAGATGCCATGGTGGAGGAGTATGACTCCATTGTCATAAACAGTGCTTGGGAGATTGTTCCAAGGCCGGTGGGTAAATCAGTTGTAGGATCAAGATGGATCTGAAAGGTAAAGAAAGCTGCAGATGGGAGCGTCGAGAAGTATAAGGCAAGATTTTTTTCCCAGGGCTTCTCACAGATCGAGGGGATTGATTATGAAGAAACCTTTGCACATGTCGCACGGTATTCTTCCATAAGGACCATCCTTGCTCTCTCAGCATAGATGGGTTGGCACATTCATCAGATGGATGTGAAGACTGCGTTCCTTAATGGGATCATTGAGGAAGAAGTGTACATTGAGCAGCCTGAAGGATTTGAGATCTACATCAGCAAGTCGCATGTGTGCAGGCTCAAAAGAGCATTGTATGGGCTGAAGCAAGCGCCACATGCTTGGTACACTCGGATCGACAGCTATTTCATTGGACTTGACTTCACCAAGAGTGGGGCACATGCAAACCTGTACCAAATTGTGGTGGAGGGTAAGATTTTAATCATTGTTCTTTATGTTGATGATTTAATACTAACAGGCGATGAGAAGTTGATACACTCATGCAAGGTATATATTGCAAAGGAGTTTGAGATGAAGGATTTGGGCCTCCTTCATTATTTCCCTAGATTATAAATATGGTAGCGGGAAGGTGAACTATTTGTGTCTCAAGGCAAGTATGCCCGAGAGATACTGGAGAAGTTTCACCTGTAACGCTGCAAGCCTACTGATACTCCTCTTCCAAGAAATTTGAGGAAAGAGGATGCTACATCAGCAGAGGTAGTGGATGCCACTATTTATCTATAGTTGGTGGGTATGCTCATGTATTTAGTTAATACAAGACCGGACATATGCTATGCGGTGAACCAGCTTTCACAAGTGATGGTTAAGCCTACCAAGCTCTTTTGGAAGGCAGGAAAGCATGTCCTGAGGTATCTCAAGGGCACATCTGAGTATGTCTTATGGTATAGACAGATGGATGAGGTGAAGTTGCATGGCTTCACGGATTCAGATTGGGCAGGCAGCCCAACGGACAGAAAGAGCACATCAGAAGGGATTTTCAATATCAGATCTACGGTAGTTTCTTGGTATAGCAGGAAACAAATATCCGTGACACTCAATTCAGTGGAATCAGAATACATGGAAGCAAGTCAAGCTGCATGTGAGGCTATCTAGATGAGGAAGATCTTGGTTGGTTTGTTCGGTTCACATTTAGATCCTACAGTGATACATTGTGATAATTAGAGTTGCATTAAACTCTCAATTAATCTCGTGTTTCATGATATATCTAAACATATTGATATCTGGTATCATCATATTAGAGATTGTGTGCAGCGAAATATGATGTTGCTTCAATACATTCCTACGGAGGATTAGGATGCAGATATTCTGATGAAGGCGCTCACCAGGAGCAAATTCGAATACCATAGAGGCAGGATTGGGGTGAAGGATAATCCCTATATTTTTTAGAGGGAGTGTTGAGATTCAACAAAATGATGAGATTAGTGAAAAGAGTCGCCTTCACTAAGTGGGCCCGCAGGCTATTTTTGGTGCAAGTCTATTTTTAGACATGGTGATCATATTTCATAAGTTGCAGGATGCTATTTGTGGATGGTTGATCAAGTTGGAAAAATAGATGAAATTCTATTTTTAGAATATTGGGTGAAGTCTATTTATAGATCGTCGATCTAAAAATAGAAGTGCTGATTATTATTAGCTCTTAATAATAATTCGACAATAAACATCAAATTATTCTCTTGGAGCACTTAATTTCAGTGCACAGATTTGGAAAATCAGTGGGTTGAAGGAATTACACAATTCCTAGGGTTTATTGGTGGTTCATGCATGGAGGACTCAGTTAGAACTGAAGTGGCAAAGTTATGACAGAGTTGGAAGAGTAGTTCATGGATTTTTTATTCAGTTTAACTCAGTTAATGGAGTTAAACTCAGTTGAGCTAGTTGTATCTAGTCTAACGGAATGATACACTAGTGAGAGTGGAGTGAATTAATTAGTTAATTAATTCACAAATAATAGCTCATTAATCAACTGAACAAATACATCAGTTAACTACAGTGCATGGCAGTTCCAGTGGATACCTAGTGGAGAGATAGGTGAAAGGGAAAGATGGACTATCTCCTGTGACTATAGTGATGCATTGATTGCACCACACACACATTGGAGTTGCCAATGATGATTGCGCAATGCAAGCAAGGGTAATCAAAATTCATTCAGAGCTATTCTTTAGTAGGGATTGCGCAGTCGAGGCAGGTTGTCAGGAGGCAAGAAATTGGTGCATAGAGATGCAAATTTCTGCATGACAGTGTGTAATGAAACTATATTGTACTGAGAGATTGATGTACTAAGCTTTGTATGAGATTGTTACACGATCTCCATGATACATAATATATGATAGTTGGGGTTTTTAGCTTTAGGCTTTCCCGTTAAAAAACTGTGTTATGTGAGATTGTTTTTATTGGTTCATGTGTTTGCAATTGATTTTAATTTCCCCAAAAGATTAACAGTGGAAGGATTCTGTATTTAGAAAGAAGATAAAATATTTTTAGATCAGGAGAATTTGGATATATACATGCATCTTGTATATAATTTCTACAAGTGGTTCTTTGGGTGCCAACTTTTCTCCTAAAGTTGAAGGCACTGCTGCAGTGATGACTGGGATGACTGTAGGAATCACTGGTTCTTTTACTGTCTCCTTTTCTTGGACAAGTTGGTCCATCTTTACTTCCATTTCTTTAATCTGAGCTGTCAGTTGAAGTATTAAACTCATCATTTCATATTTTTACTTTTGATCCTGTAAGACTTCCTTTTTCTGAGGATGCTCACTTTGAGGAAGTTTGAGTTGTTTCCTCAAGGCAGCTATATCCTCATTTTTCTTTTTAACCAATGCTTCTGTTGCTTTGATGTTTGTAGGATCATATCCTACCTGCAATACTAAATCTTCTAAGGAATTTATCCTTAGATCATTTTCATATAATGAAGCTTTATCCATCTTCATTTGATCTTGCATATTAGAGATGGTATTTTGAAGATTATGAGCACTCATAACTTTTGTTCTGACTGTGGAATACAAAATCTCTGAGGTTTGCCTATGAAACTCAATTTGATCTAATTCATGGATTTTTTCTGTAGCTACTTCCATATCAAATTTCTTATAGTCAGCAACTATCTTTGGCACTGATACTGTGGGTTGTAATACTGACATAATCAATTTTTTAGTTGAATAATCAAATGCCGATAGAAATCTGTTTTGATTACCTGGCTTTTGCTTCAAAAACTGAGAATATATTTCAGTTTTGATTTCCTCATTCTTCAACTTGATTTGCTTGTATTTCTCCTTAATATCTAAATCCTTTTCCTTAGTTGAATGTGAGGAAGAAGCCTCCATAATTTTCTGCCTTTCCATCATCTGTGTATCTTCATTATTCAGTTGTTCTTCATTCTGATTTGGTTCACTGATAACTACAGTAGCTACATTGGTCTCTGGAAAATCAGTGTTGGTATTCAAGGGCTTTGTTTCTTCAACATCTATTGTCACTTTACCTTTAGCTGTTGTGTCTAATTCTGGTATTTTGTTGTAAATGATCTTGAAATTTGTTTCTATTGTAGTGTCTGCAGTATAAGCTCCTTCTTCTCTGATTCTCTTAGTGGATGTCTCTGCCTGTTTAGAAATTTCCAAAGTGTGACTAGTATTCCTTTGGTTTAATGCCTCTGTTAAATTTTTTTCAACCCACTCAATTTGATTAGAAAACTTCCCTACTTCAGGTTTTGATTCATGGATAAAGGGTGTCAATTTAAATTTTACCCTTAGTTTACTTAAGATCCCTTGTGGATCATAATTCCATGGGAAACTTTCTTCCAACTTATATTCCAGTAGTTGATTTTCTGCTTCCTTTTCTGCATCTCTGTGATTACATATGAGTGGCCCAATTTTATTTTTGAGTTTGAATTGGGCCTTTTTCTCGGCTGCCATGAAGTTAATAGAATCAGAATTTAGGATCTTCCTGATGTAATCCAAGGCAAAGATCCTCATAGATGGATGTTTGGGTAACTTGTAAGGCAACAAGTTTGACCCAAAAAATTTGATTTCAGTGAATTTCTCATATAAATACCAATCACCAACTTTGTTTTGTTATGATAACTGTAATATTTTCTTCATTTACTCACCTATTCTAGGCTGCTTTGTTTTAGTTAACATGATGATTACTGGATATAAAAACAACTCCGCAAACTCTGAATAACTGAAATCTGTGCCTTCTTTTCTAAGTATGGATGTCCAAAAGATAATAGACAGAGGTTTTCCTTCTATATCCAACTTTTGAAGTGAAATTGGAAAGCTCTCTGATTGGAAGAAAATAAATATGTGGAAAAGATAGGAAGTATATCTGAATACTCCTTCCAGCTGTAAATTAGTCAATTGATAGTGAATACTATTAGAAATGAAACCAACATAGTCAAAGATAACTGAAGATGGTTTACCTGGAGAAAATGTGGACAAAAATCCCAAGATAGACTCATCGGTGTGCTAATAAGTGAAATACCAAGTATGAAGGAAAGCATGGAGATTACATGCCTTGAACCTTCAGGGAATTTAATAATTCAATATGGAGGATTTAGCTTGGGAATTTCAACATGCAGGGGCTTACAAGTCTGAAAAATCATAAACCTTTTAGGAAAGTCTAGGCCAATGTATATCTTAGTGAGAGCTTCAATAGACAAGGGGACTTCTTGGGGGTATGGTTGAAGCTGCAACATTTGGCTTATTGACTCTACAGTGATGGTAAATAGGACCTCTTTATTTTCATTCACAATAGCTCTTTGTATAGGAATATAGTACTGGTGACATAATCTGATAATTTCTTGACAAGGGTGAGTCAGAGGGACTACATATTTGGGAAAATTGGATTCCCAAAAATGAACTTCTTCATGATCATCTATAGATTTCTCAAAACACTAGTTATGGATATCTAACAGATTGAATTCAACTATGGGATCAGCTATTTTGTAGTCAATATCAGCTAGGGGAATGCGTTCAATATCAACACCTGGGGTTTGTGATGGATTGACCACAATTGCAGTATTTCGAGTCATAGCAGGAGTAGGTTTAGGAGTTTTAGAACCTTTAGGCTTACTTACACTCTATTTTTTAGGCATCTTGATTTTCTTCTGCAAGTTTAAACAGTTTGTAGAGGCAATTTTACTATAGCACAGGGATTTATTGGGAAAATTTAGCAAAAATAGAGTCTCTTTTTGGATTTTATGCCCAATTAGGTTTCTCAAAGAAGTTCTAAGGCTTTAAAACTGGTCTAAAATCGAAAACATGGGTTTTATGAGTTTTTTGATTGGAAAATGGGCTAAAAACTCTATTGAAAAGGTTTACAGAATAATAGGGCACCTGTAGAGGATTTCTGGCCTTTTAGAGCTTGAAATTGATCATTAGACTATGAAAAATTGATAAATTTTCTTGAAAAAGTGCACAGTAGAAAAATATGGTTTCAGGGAAAATTTTGCCAGAGCTTGGCTTGTTTTTGGGACTTTTTGGAAATTGGATTAGTCAATTTCTTAAATTTGAAATGATTTTCTTTTCTTAAAAAATGGTTTTTCAAATTGGTTGCAGGTTTAAATCTCAGGAAAATACTTGTTTTAGTGCAGGTATCGGCTTTGAAAGGGTTTTGACGGTTCTTGGTCGAATTGATGGCTTCAGTAGTTCATCTGGAGTAAGGTGTAGCTCCTCTACTGTCTTCATGGGTGTACTTTGGTGAATTTAGGAGGTTTTGGGCATAAAAATGGCTACCAGGGGTTTTAAAAAGTTTATATAGTTGGAGAAGCAAAACAATGGTTAAACGCGAAAGATAAATGAATTAATGCATTAACCAAAGGTTTCATTAAAACGTATCAATTTGTATTGAATGCAGGGCTTGTCCGGCAGGAGGTGGTTTCAGATTGCAAAGGCTTTGAAAACTGGTGGTTATCGCACAGGATTCAGGTGGTAAGCTATTTTAACCTCAATGGACGCGATTGAATGAGGGAATGCCATGTAGAGGAGAGAGAAATGGGTGAAACCACCCATTTCGCATGGCTTTGGCTATCGGGTGGTCTTGCATATTTTCTATGCGATATCATCTTTTGTCTGTCAGATCTAAAGGTTTAAAGCGAATGTTCGTGATTGTTTTGAGAGTTGCTTTGAAATGAAAAGGTGGGACCGGGTCTTGTTATATGCAGCGGAAGGGTTAATATGTGGTGGGGGTTACATAGTTTAAAAAATATATGAAATGTTTTAATAACGATATAGGCGAGGATTGATATATGTTTTTAAAACCTTTGTGACATGTTTTTAATAAAACATGTGCGGGCGGATTAATATATATTATATAGTTTTTTAAACCTTTTAAAGTTTTCAAACTATAGGGGCGGGATATTTCAATAACACTAGTTTTTAGACCAAAGGGTTTATATTTTGGGGTTTTTTATTTGCGCACATGGGATAATAGACTTTGGTCAAAACTTTATAATAGTGGGTTTTTTGGGGTATTTAGACATAAGGATTTAATAAGTATGGGAGGGTATTTCTGAGGGATTTAATAAAAATATGTTAAAGGTTAATATGAAAGGGTAGTGTAATAAAAAAAATACATATTATCTCTAAGTATAGTATAAAAATTAAGCATTGCTCATCTTTATATTTCTCCCACTAATACTTAGGATAATTGTAATTTTGAAGGTTTTTATGAATGCTTTTGAAGGGATGAAATTAATTGTTTTAGGGTTACAATTTTACTAAGTAAGAATGTGTATTTACTTAGGAAAAAGGGGTTTTTAATGTATGAATTAAGGGTAAATGATGATAAATGTGGGTTTAACATAAGAACTCAATATTTTAACTAACCAGTCATCGAGCCTTGGGTCCTATCCCAACAAAAGTCGAAGAAATGCTCTGAGCTTGTTTGACTGATAGCTTAGAATACTGAATACTCATAGGGGAGGGGAAATTAGTGATTTTTCCCAATGATGTATTATTTACATGATTTCTCCACTGCTTTCTACCTACCCAACTTCTGTTTCTAACATTTTTTTCTTCATTTTGTAGGTGCATTTAGGCTTGCAACCTTAAAAAAATTTCTTTCAAAGTATAAAAATATCTAAATCTACCTTATTTCATCTGAGGTCTCATATTAAACCGTTGAGATCCTCATTATTCTCTACCTATCTACTGATTTGTCAAGTTTAAATTGTTTTACAAATCTTTATTCTCTATCTAAAACATGAAATTGAAAGCATGAAAAGTTAAGATTAAACAGTTTAACTGATCATGGATTATGGCATTTATTGACACTCTGCACATAATCATTATTCTTGCAGTGAAAGTAAAAGTAGTGGCATTTGGATTTTCTCACTTTCAGGTCTTATTTTATCTCTTTTTTATTTTGGGTCTATATTTTTCCAATTCCTTTGATTTTCTTTTAGGACTTTTACCCTCTTTTTGATTTTTTATTATTTTTCATTTTTTCAAAATATGAGAAAACAACTTGCAGAAAGCAAGGTATGTACATATTTACAAGACTTATCAAATTCAATTCAAAATTTTATGAACCCTATTATTATAGGACCCTAATAGTGGATCCACATGGGGATGACATTTCTTGGTGAAATATCAAGAACTCTGAGACTAGTATCCTTTGAAATTTGATTGTGATGACCCTGTAAATGTCTTTTCATATCTGCAGCTTATTCATACTTATGATATTTACTTCTCAAAGCTTAGGGCCTTCTCTTCGAGCTTCAAATTTGCTAATAAAACATTCACTCCAATCTAAACTTTGCAATGTATATGTACAATGATCAAATTGAATAAAAACTAACTATTTGTTAACTCATGGGAGTAGTAGTGCTTCAACATTTTGCCATTAACTGGTCCTTCTTGCAGATTTGTTCCATCCAATTCTTTCAGAATGAAAGCATTATTACCTCTATATCCATAAATTACATAAGGTCCTTTCCATAGAAAATAAAATTTTCCATGTTTTCCTTTGCCTTATCTTCTAGAATCCCATTTTAAAACTTTATCTCCTATGTAAAAATCATCCTCTTTAATCTTTTTATCATATATTTTCTTGATCTTATCCTGAATGACTTGAGATTTGATATAAAATTCTTCCCTTGTTTGTTGGAAGTGAATAGTTTGATTTATCCTTCTTTGGATGTCATTTGTTTCAACCTGTAATTCTTGGATAATTTTCATCACTGGTACACCTAGGGAGGATGGAAAAACAACATCCATTCCATAAACTAGTTGGTAAGGTGAAGTACCAATGGATTTTTTAGTAGTAAGTCTATCTTCCCATAAGGCATTGACTAACTTCTTATTCCAAGTCTTTTTATTGTCTTCAAGTAACTTTTTGATGATATTTACAAGGTTTTTGTTTGAGGATTCAGCTAGGCCATATTACCTTGGGGGTAATATGCAGTGGAATGACCTAAGATAATATGGTATTTGTGGAAAAAATCAATCATTTTCTTGGATTTGAATGTTGTTGCATTATCAGTAACTATCTTTTGGGGGCATCCAAATCTTTAAAGAATGTTGTTTTCTAGGAAGGAAATAATGACAGTATCTATGGATTGTCTCGAGGGTATGGCTTCAATCCACTTGGTAAAAGAATCAGTGGCTGTCAAAATCCACTTATGTTGGCCTGAAGAGGGAGGGTGAATTTCACCAATGAATTCTAAACCCCATTGTTGAAATGGAATTTCAGTTGAAATAGGCTTTAAAGAGAGGGGTAATAATTTCTTCTTACCTTAAAAAATTTGGCATTTATGACATGAAGTAACATATTTTTTGACATCAGCAAACAAGGTAGGCCAGAAAAAACCAGCTCTCAGGATCTTTTCTGCAGTATTTTTCCAGTATAAATGTCCTCCACAGTCACCTGCATGAAATTCTTCAAGTATTTTGTCAGCTTCTTCCTTTAGTAAAAAAATTAGTAAAATCCCACTATGATCTCTCCAAAAAAGTACATTATCTAAGATACAAAATCTTACTGCTTTAAGTTTTAAAAATCTAGCTTTGGTTCTTGACAATCCAGGAGGAGCTTCTAAGTTTTGTAATACAAATATGATATCTGTATACCAAGGTGATTCTGAAAAGGCTTCACTGATCGATGGAGTCTCCGTCTCTTACTGATCATCTACTTGAGCAATAAAATTTATATCTAGGACATTACAATTTGATTCAGCCATAAGTTTGGCTAATCCTTGACCTTTAATGAAATTTGTGGGTTTTATCTCTATGACATATTCTAAGATAGTGGCAATCCACTTACCTCTTTTTCCATTAGGACCATCCTGTGTAAGAATGTCTTTAACTATAGAATTTGGGACATAGGCAATAATGTGTGAGTAGAGAATAAAAACTTCTGAAGTCTTCAATAGCCTTTACCAAATCTAGGGCTTGTTTTTCCATAATTTTGTACTTCAAAGGGGCATCTCTAAGGGCCTTACTAAAAAAATATATGGGTTGTTCGAATCCTTGGTCATTTTTCTGCAATAAAACTGCAACAATGGTGTGTTCTAAAGCAAATGAAAAAATTATGAAATCTTTCATAGAATTAGGACTTATTAGGACTGAAGTTTTGGTTAAGGCTTATTTGATAGAGTCAAATGATTTTTTATCCTCAACAGTCCATCTAAGAACTAAATCATTTTTTAGCATGTTATTTAGTTCTCTAATTATCTCAGCTAAATTAGATATGAATCTTCTTTAAAAAATTATCTTACCTAGAAAGGCTTGTAATTATTTGATGTTTCTTGGTGGGCTGATGTTTAGAATTGCGTCTATCTTAGCAGGATCTATTCTGATTCCTTCTTTTGAGATTATGTGTCCAAGTAACTTACCTTCTTCTAATCCAAATAGAATTTTCTTAGGATTTAAAGAGATGCCATATTTCCTACACTTAATAAAAATTTGTCTCAAATGATCCAAGTGTTAATTATCTATTTTGGAAAACACAGTAATGTCATCTAAGTAAATTACCAAGAACTCATGTATTTCTTTTGAAAAATCTATGTCCATAGCCCTTTTAAAGGTTTCTCATGCATTCATTAGACCAAAAGGTATTTTTACATACATAAAAGTGCCCCAAGGAGTAGTAAATGATGTTTTAGTTTGGTCTTCTTCTTGAACTACGATCTGGTTGTATTCTGAAAAACCATCTAACAATGAAATCCTTGAAGAACCCACTACCCTTTGTAATATGTGGTCCATTTTAGGTAAAAGGTAATTATCCTTTAAGGATACTTTGTTAAGATTTCTAAATTCAACACACAATCTAATTTCTCTTGTTTTCTTTCTAGTTGGGACTAAATTGGAAACCCAATCAGAATATCTAATTGGTGCAATAATATGGGCATCATACATTCTTTTAACTTCTTTTTCAATCAAAGGTAATAACAAAGGGTTAATCCTTATCAAATTTTGTTTGAATGGCTTTTGATCTTCTTTTATTGGAATTTTATGTTGGATTATGTTTGTATCATAAGATTTTAAATCTTCATAACTCCAAGAAAACACATCTTGATATTCCTTTAAAAGCTCAATATATTTATCCTTTTCTTATTGAGGTAAAATTTTGGATAGTTTGATTATTTTTGGTTTTAACTTTGTACCAATGTTACATTCTTCTATGTCAGATCTTATTGGCTCCATTTTTGGTTTTCTAGCTACATCGTTTAAGTCAAAAAGATCTTCTAAGGGGGTTAAACCTTTAGGTAAAAAATTATCCTTAAGATTCAATATGTATGATTCATCTTCAATAATTTCTTCAATCTCTACTTTCTCCAAGCTACTCAAACTTTATTCTATTTACATCTAAGTTATTTAAATCTATTTCACAATCCAAATCATGATTTATTGTACAATATGTACCTATAATACAATTCTGAAATTCTCCTTCATTGTTCATAAACTTGTAAATCTGTTCATCCTGAGAAAAAATTTGCTAATACTTAAGATTATCTGGAATTATTGGCCTATACTTGACTTCAACAGTGTATCTGTGATTAGGTTGGAATGGTAAATTTCATGTACTAGCAAATTTTGCAAGACAATGAGCTTGTATATTTTGCTTTCTAGGTATAACAACAAACTTAAATTCCAATAAATCATCAGTTAAATCTATGACAGTGTCTCTATATCTTCTTATTCTAGGATAATAAACAAAATAAACTCCATTTACTTGTTTTATGATAAAACATGAATCTCCCACGATTAAAATTATTTTTCCTCCTGAGTTCCTAATGATTTGGAGTCCTAGGATGAGGGCTTCATACTCAGCCATATTGTTTGTACATTTGAAATTGAGCCCGAAAGCATGACCTTCAGAATGATTAGTCTCCATAATTGTTATCCAGACTCCTGCTCCTGCTCCTAACTTATTCACTGAACCATCAAAGTCTAAATGCCATAGAGATTCATGAAAAATATTATCATTGTTTGGTGCTCTCTTTTTATCTACTAGTTCAATTTGGATTTCATTTGTTTCAGAGTTACATAGGATAAAAGAATCAAGGTCAGTTGGTGTAGAGTAAATTGGATAGTTTATATATCTTTCAGCACTACTGACCATGTATTTCATCAATGTTTCCCTATATAATTTTTTAGGCTGGCCAAACACTAATATAGTAGCATAAGACATATCCAATTGTAAATATCCATGCAACTTTGCTCCCCGTGAGCGAGAAAGTAGCATTCCATATTTTGGTGGTATATCAGCTACTACAATGTCTGTTAATATGCTCTTACCAGGGTATTGAACTAGTGTTACACACATCCTTGATTAAACCTAGGCATTTAACTTTACTTGAATCAAAAGAAAACAAATCTTTGTATGGCCTTGTAATTTCTAGATTCAAAGTTTCCATGATGGTTGCGGGCATTAGATTATGGGAAGCTCCTGAATCTAGCATTGTGTTATGTAAAATTTGATCATGAATGGTAAGACTGATATAAAATGGAGGAACTGCACCATCTGCATGTTTTCCATTTACATCTAGGCCAAAAATCAACTCTGGTTGATCATCATTTAGATTTATGGAGTCTTCTCCATCATTCATATTTAATGTTTCAGATATGGTTGATTTGTACAAGTCATTTTTTACCAATTTAGTCAAAGGAATTGGTATTTTAAGCTTTGCAATTTCTGATTGTATGTTGAAGGTAGATTGAGTTTTACTGATTTGAATCAATTCTTCTTTGGTAACTGTAGCTTGTGTTGGTTTGTCTTGTTTTTCTACAGTTGTTTTTTCATTTTCAAGTGTTTAAGGATTCTCTGTTTGTGTTTCTTGTGTTTTACTACTTCTAACTTTATTTTCAGGAATTTCTTGTGAAGAAGTAGATGTTTTTTCTCACTTATAATTATCAGCATATTTTTTGAAGTAACAGTTTTTGGATCTACTGTTTTAGGATCAGCAGAAGGTTTTTTGGGATCTAAACATGTTGTTTTTATAGAATTAGAAGCTTTAACAACAATAGATTTTTGTGAATCTTTTTCATTTTAGGAAACTTCATCAGTAATATCAACAATTTTTAGGGTCTGATGCTTTTTTAGGACTAGAAATGTTTTGGGAGGAATTTGAGTTTTGCTTATTTTCCCTTGGGAGAATTTGCAGAACTTTTGTTTTAGTGGCTTCTACTATTTTATGATTCTGAGTTTGGGAAGCTTTCTTAGTAGAAGACTCATTTTTTTTCTTGTTTCTAAGGTTATATTGACTGTGTATTTCATTTATTGCATAATCATAACCTTGTTTATAATCAAAGGATTCACTAGAATCTAATTTAAGCTGTTGAAGTTCAAATAATTCTTGATCTTCCTGAGTAAGGAAAATGGTATTATTGTCATTTATTCCCATTAGATTAATTGTATCCTCATCACCGTCATTGTTATTATGAGAAATTTTAGCATAGTTCTCTTGGAATGGTGGCCCTATTGTTTGGTCTGGGGTTTTTTCTTTTGCTTTTCCAGAATTTATGTTTTTTCTAAAATTGGGATTTCTGATTTGTTGTTGGTTATCCCACTAAGGTCTTCTCTCTATATTATCTAGTATATCAATCACTCTTTCTAAATTTTTAGCTATAACATCCATTTTTGTATCTGAATTGGCATTTTCTTCTTTAATGGTCACTCTTCTTTCATTTCTAAGTCTAGCTTTTCTAGCTAAAATGCTCACTTCTACATTAACTGCATCAATTTGCATTTTTTCTAAGGTGTCTGAATCTCTTTCCCTTAATTGATAAGCCATATCTGTGTCAAATCCATCAGGGAATTTGAGCATAACTAAATAAGGAGTAGGTTTTAGATTTGCAGGGATAGAATTATAGACACTATTATATCTTGGACTGACTCATTTGGAGCTCTTTTCAAGGAATCAAATTCAGACAAAATTTAGAGGGGATTATTTTTCTTTTCCCATTTATTTAAAAACAAAGTAAAAAGGACAGCTAAATGAGTTACACTACCAACGACTAAATCTTTAAATCATTTCTTACTGCTCTTGTTAAATTTTGTGCAAACAATTTCATTTGAACATCTGAGTCATCAATTTCATAAATTTCAAAGAAGTCTATCATATTAGTAATGTGTTGCTGAGAAGTATATTGGGTAATGCCATCAAACAGTGGTATTTTATTTTGATAGTCTTGTGACATGTCATGAAGTTCTTGTGGTAAGACCAAGGGAGCATATCTAGCAGCCATAGCTTGAAGCTTAGCTTGGCTAGGGGGTAAGTTAGAACTGCTTGGAGCTGTACTGGAAATGATAGTATATGAACTAAAGATTGTATTTGAAGTGCTGGGAAATGAGGATGATGTATTTAAGAAAACAAAAGGTGAACTAATGGATATAGTGGATGAAATGATTTGTGGAAATAATACTCTAGGTTGTAGAGGTAACCTAGGGATAAATGGATTTGTAGATGAGCTGGTAGTAGAATTTATGAATGATGTAATAACATACAGAGATGAATCTCTAGCTGGAAATATTGTGGTGTGTAATTGAGAAACTATAGGTTTGTTTGCATAAGTCAATAAATGAGCTAATTCAATAGCTCCATCAATATCCTTTAGAATAGTAACATTAATTTCGTCAACTTTAGTCTGATATTCAGCTTTCTTAGATTTAGAACTTACTGCAATAGATTTCTATTTTGCATTCAAAAATGAAATAAAAGAAGGGTCTAAAACAACAGTTTTTAAATCACTTTCAGATTTACTTTTAAATAAGGAATGCTCAAATTTCAGATCAAAATCAATATCTTGCAAACTTACTAATTCTCTTGGTAATGAATTGACTCTTATTAATGAGATTTCAGCCTCTAAGTTTTTTGTTTATTTTTTCTTTTACCAATTCAGTCTAAGATATCTACTATAACAGCAGGCTTAGAATCCGGGTTAGACCTAATATAGTAGGTTTTCCTAGAAGCCAGAATTACAATTTTTCAATACCCACAACCTATAAAAACAATATTAAAGTAAAAAGATGAATTAAATGATTCCTTTAAGACTAATTTTATGACTGAGTACTGGTTATTTCCCCAGTATGGTTGCCAGTAATGTTATCACTCTAGTAAATTATTGAGTTGTGGGATTTTGGTTTTTAGTCAAAGAATACTAAAGGTAACCACAAACCTAATTCAAACTCTAGGATCTAGCCTTCCTAGGGTTCAAAGAGGGCTCTCTCTTTAAAGTTTAACTTTGTTTTAATTTGTGAATATTAGGCTAGCTATGAAAGTGCAAATGTGGTTTAGTTTTGTTGGATTTGGTGGGAAAATTTCACTTGGAGGGTAGATAGAGTGAAATCTACTTTTCCATTAGGCTATGGAGTCTAAGTCAAGCTAACAGAACTAGGATCAAGGCCTAAAAGGTCAAATTTCTGCAGGGCAAGATAGATAACCCTTGGAGATCTTGGAAAATTGGTTTTTGATATGGTATGATCGGGTTAAAGGGAACTTAAGAATCCTTTGATCTGGAAAAGGGAAGTAGTAGATAGAGGTCAAACGGGAGAGGGAGAAATTAAGGGTTCCCTACATGGGAAATCAGAAGAAAACAAATAAATGATAACTAGTTAAAAACATGGTGCTATTAACATGTCTTGTAGTAATACTCCTAGTTATACATTCAGATTTAGAATTAAAAAACAAATGTATGCATGCAACAAAAGAAGATAACAATGACAAGTTTTAGAGAGTACTTCACTCTAGATAGCTTATCACAAGGATCCTGAAGTATGATGCCAAATATTTGATCCAGTCTGCAACTCAAAATCAAAATCCAAAGCCTTCAAGTTAACAAAATATCTATAGTAATCTCTAGCAATTTTATTCCATGCAAAAATACTTCAAAAGAGTGAAGTATTTATACATAATGTTTGAAAAAATATCCTAGATGACTTCTAGGAATTAACTTATGAAAATAAAATATCTTACAACAATAATAGTGACAACTGCTTAACAAATCAGCAAGTTGTCCTATTTTATTTAAAAGAAATAGAAATTGTATTAGGATAAGAAGCAGCTGGCTGCTTATGTGTCTTCTTTGTTGGCACTTTAGATATTTTTTAGAATCTAACTTGCCTTTATTGATACTCTTTCTCACTGATACTCTTTTTTACTGATACTCTTTCATTTCAGATACTCTTTAACCTTTAGTCACATTGTTTTACTGCTGTAAAATATGTTTTGGCAGTGAAATCAACAAATATATTTTTTCTTTTTCATTTGTTTGTCTATCATTCTTCATAATAAATCAGTCAATGCTTACCAATCCTCATTTTTAGGAATTTGGATATTTTTTAGTTTCCTAAAATTCTCATCAGCTTTAATATACCTAGCAAATGTAGGTTTGATGACAAATAGGTGTTTGATCTCATACTGCAAATAAAACAAATCTTCAAAACTTTTCAGCAATAATTTTCCTGTGGGAATGCCTTGACCTATTGGCGTATTCACCTACTCTTTGGCATATTCTCTTATCTTCTTGTCATTATCATTTTGAGGCATTAAATTATCATTATTAACCATGATATTAGGAAGTCATTTTTGCCTTAAATTGGTGAACTTAACCATGAATCTGGTTATAGCATTATTCATTCCTCCGCATTTTTCTTCAAGCTACCTCATTAAATTTATTTTGGTGGTGACTTTCCTAATTTCTAGGATAGTTGTTGTCCTGTCATTGAATTTTAGTTCTTCCAATTCCTATCTATTCTTGCTGTTGTGGAAATTGATTAATCTTACAACCTGTTCTGGTTTATCAGCAAAATCTTCTTGTGTCTTTTGGATTTCTGCTTGGGCTGCCAATAATAACTCTCTTTTCTCAAAAATTAACTGAATTGAAAGCCATACATCATGGATGGCTTCAATTACATTATTCCATAGGTAATTTTTTGTGTATGATATCTGATCTTTGAGAGTTAATTCTTTTTCTAATTCCTTTATCTCTTCACTCAATCTGTTTGCATTTTTTTCATGTATTTTGGCATTTATCTGAGTTGATTTCTTTGTCTTCTCAATATTTTCAATCATCTTTGTCAATCTATTAATTTCATTTGTCTTCAAGGACATCTCTTCCAAATATTTCACTAGTTGATTGCTTTCATTTGTAGGTTGCAATGCTGTGGTGGAGGATTCAATAGATGAAGCAGTTCAAGAAGTCATTGGCACTACAGTGGCCAGTGGTTCTTTGGGTGCCAACTTTTCTCCTAAAGTTGAAGGCACTGTTGCAATGATGACTAGGATGACTGTAGGAATCACTGGTTCTTTTATTGTCTCCTTTTCTTGGACAAGTTGGTCCATCTGTACTTCCATTTATTTAATTTGAGATGTCAGTTGAAGTATTAAACTCATCATTTCATATTTTTCCTTTTGATCCTGTAAGACTTCCTTTGTCTGGGGATGCTCACTTTGAGGAAGTTTGAGTTGTTTCCTCAAGGTAGCTATATCCTCATTTTTATTTTTAACCAATGCTTCTACTGCTTTGATGTTTGTAGGATCATATCCTACCTGCAATACTAAATATTCTAAGGCCTTTATCCTTAGATCCTTTGTATATAATGAAGCTTTATCCATCTTCATTTGATCTTGCAAAATAGAGATGGTATTTTGAAGCTTATGAGCACTCATAGATTTTTCTGTGACTGTGGAATACAACATCTCTAAGGTTGGCCTATGAAACTCAATTTAATCTAATTCATGTATTTTTTTTGTAGCTACTTCAATATCAACTTTCTTATAGTCAGCAACTGTCTTTGGCACTGATACTGTGGGTTGTAATACTTACATAATCAATTTTTTAGTTGAATAATCAAATGTTGATAGAAATCTGTTTTGATTACCTGGCTTTTGCTTCAAAAACTGAGGATATATTTCAGTTTTTATTTCCTCATTATTCAACTTGATTTGCTTGTATTTCTCCTTAATATCTAAATCCTTTTCCTCAGTTGAATGTGAGGAAGAAGCCTCCATACTTTTCTACCTTTAAATCATATATGTATATTCATTATTCAGTTGTTCTTCATTTTTATTTGGTTCACTGATAACTACAAAAGCTACATTGGTCTCTGGCAAATCAGTGTTGGTATTCAAGGGCTCCGTTTCTTCAACATCTATTGTCACTTTACCTTTAGTTGTTGTATCTAATTTTGGTCTTTTGTTGTAAATGATCTTGAACTTTGTTTCTGTTGTAGTCTCTACAGTATAAGCTCCTTCTTCGCTGATTCTCTTAGTGGATGTCTCTACCTGTTTGGAAATTTCCAAAGTGTGCTAGTATTCCTTTGGTTTATTGCCTCTGTTAAAGTGTTTTCAACCCACTCAATTTTATTAGCAAACTTATCTACTTCAGGTTTTGATTCATGGATAAAGGGTGTCAATTTACATTTTACCCTTAGTTTACTTAAGATCCCTTGTGGATCATAATTCCATGGGAAACTTTCTTCCAACTTATAATCCAGTAGTTGATTTGTTGCTTCCTTTTCTGCATCTCTGTGATTACATATGAATGGCCCAATTTGATTTTTGAGTTTGAATTGGGTATTTTTCTTGGCTGCCATGAAGTTAATAGAATCAAAATTTAGGATCTTCCTGATGTACTCCAAGGCAAAGATCCTATTAGATGGATGTTTGGGAAACTTGTAAGGCAACAAGTTTGACCCAAAAACTTTGATTTCAGTGAATTTCTCATATAAATACCAATAACCAACTTTGTTTTGTTATGATAACTGTAATATTTTCTTCATTTCCTCACCTATTCTAGGCTGCTCTGTTTTAGTTAACATGGTGATTACTGGATGTAAAAACAACTCTGCAAACTCTAAATAACTGAAATCTGTGCCTTATTTTCTGAGTATGGATGTCCAAAAGATAACAAACAAAGGTTTTCCTTCTATATCCAACTTTTGAAGTGAAATTGGAAAGCTCTCTAATTGGAAGAAAAGAAACATGTGGAAATATCTGAATACTCCTTCCAGCTATAAATTAGTCAATTGATAGTGAATATGATCAGCAATGAAACCAGAATAGTCAAAGATAACTGAAGGTGGTTGACCTGGAGAAAATGTGGACAAAAATCCCAAGATAGACTCATCAGTGTGCTCATCAGTGAAATACCCAAGTATGAAGGAAAGCATGGAGATTACATGCCATGAACCTTCAGGGAATTTAGCAGTTGAATATGGAGGATTTAGCTTGGGAATTTCAACATGCAGGGGCATAAAAGTCTGAAAAATCAGAAACCTTTTAGGAAATTCTAGGCCAATGTATAGCTTAGTGAGAGCTTCAATAGACAAGGGGACTGATTGGGGGTATGGTTGAAGCTGCAACATTTGGTTTATTGACTCTGCAGTGATGGTAAAAAGGACCTCTTTATTTGCATTCATAATAGCTCTTTGTTCAGGAATATAATACTGGTGACATAATCTAATAATTTCTTAACAAGGGTGAGTCAGAGGGACTACATATTTGAGCAAATTGGATTCCCAAATATGAACTTCTTCATGATCATCTAAAGATTTATCAAAACACCAGTTATGGATATCTAATAGATTGAATTCAACTATGGGATCAACTATTTTGCAGTCAATATCAGCTAGGGGAATGAGTTCAATATCCACATTTGGGGTTTGTAATGGATTGACCACAATTACAGTATTTAGAGTCATAGCTTGAGTAGGTTTAGGAGTTTTAGAACCTCCAGGCTTACTTACACTCTGTTTTTTAGGCATCTTGATTTTCTTCTGCAAGTTTAAAAAATTTGCAGAGGCAATTTTACTATAGAAAAGGGCTTGATTAGGAAAATTTAGCAAAAATAGAGTCTCTTTTTGGATTTTATGCCCAATTAGGTTTCTCAAAGAAGTTCAGAGGCTTTAAAACTGGTCTAAAACCGAAACAGGGGTTTTCTGAGTTTTTTGATTGCAAAATGGGCTAAAAAATCTATTGAAAAGGTTTAAAGAAGATTAGGGCACCTGCAGAGGATTTCTGGCCTTTTAGAGCTTGAAATTGATCATTAGACTATGAAAAATTGATAAATTTTCTTGAAAATGCACACAGTATACAAATAGGGTTTCTAGGAATATTTTGCCAGAGTTTGGCCGATTTTTAGGACTTTTTGGCAATTGGATTAATCGATTTCTTAACTTTGAAATGATTTTGTTTTCTTAAAAAATGGTTTTTCAAATTGGTTGCAGGTTTAAATCTTAGAAAAATACCTGTTTTAGTGCAAGTATCTGCTTTGAAAGGATTTTTATGGTTCTTGGTTGAATTGATGGCTTCAATAGTTCATCTGGAGCAAGGCGCAACTCCTCTACTATCTTCACAGGTGTACTTTGGTGAATTTAGGAGGTTTTGGGCACAAAAATGGCTACCAGGGGTTTTAACAGGTTTGTACAATCGGAGAAGAAAAACAATGGTTAAACATGAAAGATAAATGAATTAATGCATTAACCAAAGGTTTCATTAAAACATATCAATTTGCATTGAATGTAGGTCTTGTTTGGTAGGAGGTGGTTTCGAATTGTAAAGGCTTTGAAAACCAGCGATTATCACGCAGGCTTCAGGTGGTAAGTTGTTTTAACCTCAATGGAAGCGATCAAATGAGGGAATGCCACATAGAGGATAGATAAATGGGTGAAACCACCCATTTCACTTGGCTTTGGCTGTCAGGAAGTCTTGCATCTTTTCTATGTGATATCATATTTTTTCCGTCAGATCTAAAGGTTTAAAGCGAATGGTCGTGATTGTTTTGAGAGTTGCTTTGAAATGAAAAGGTGGGACCGGGCCTTGTTATATGCAGCGGAAGGGTTAATATGTGGTGAGGGTTATATAGTTTAAAACATATATGAAATGTTTTAATAACGGTATAGGCGGGGATTGATATATGTATTTAAAACCTTTGTGACATGTTTTTAATAAAACATATGCAGACGGATTAATATATATTATATAGTTTTTTAAACCTTTTAAAGTTTTCAAACCATAGGGGCGAGATATTTCAATAATGCTAGTTTTTAGACCAAAGGGTTTATATTTTGGGGTTTTTATTTGCGCACATGGGATAATATACTTTGGTCAAAACTTTATAATAGTGGGTTTTTTGAGGTATTTAGATATAAGGATTAATAAAAATATGTTAAAAGGTTAATAAAAATATGTTAAAGGTTAATATGAAAGGGTAGTGTAATAAAAAATAAATAAATATTATCTCTAATTATAGTATAAAAATTAAGCATTTATCATCTTTATATTTCTTTGACTAATACTTACGATAAATGTAATTTTGAGGGTTTTTATGAATGTTTTTGAAGGGATGAAATTAATTATTTTAGGGTTACAATTTTACTAAGTAAGAATGTGTCTTTACTTAGTAAAAAGGGGTTTTTAATGTATGAATTAAGGGTAACTGATGATAAATGTGGGTTTAACATAAGAACTCAATATTTTTAACTAACCAGTCATCGAGCCTTGGGTCTGGTCCCAACAAAAGTCAGAGAAATGCTCTGAGCCTATTTGACTGATAGCTTAGAATACTGAATACTCATAGGAGAGGGGAAATTAGTGATTTTTCCCGATGATGTATTATTTACTTGATTTCTCCACTACTTTATACTTACCCAACTTCTATTTCTAACATATTTTTCTTCATTTTGTAGGTGCATTTAGGCTTGCAACCTTAAAACATTTTCTTTCAAAGCATAAAACTATCTAAATATACCTTATTTCATCTGAGGGCTCAGATTAAACCGTTGAGCTCCTCATTATTCTCTACCTTTATACTGATTTTTCAAGTTTAAATTGTTTGACAAATCTTTATTCTCTATCTAAAACATGAAATTGAAAGCATGAAAAGTTAAGATTAAACAGTTTAACTGATCATGGATTATGGCATTTATTGACACTCTGCACATAATCATTATTCTTACAGTGAAAGTAAAAGTAGTGTTATTTGGATTTGCTCACTTTCAGGTCTTATTTTATCTCTTTTTTTCTTTTGGGGTCTATATTTTTCTAAGTCCTTTTATTTTTCTTTTAGGACTTTTACCGTCTTTTTGATTTTTTATAATTTTTCATTTTTTCAAAATATGGGAAAACAACTTGCAGAAAGCAAGGTATGTACATATTTACAAGAATTATCAAAGTCAATTCAAAATTTTATGAACCCTATTATTATAGGACCCTAACACCTCCAATGAAAGAAAACCTGTGTGCTAATTGAAAATTTGAAATTAAAGTTTTGCAATAATAATTATAAGAATTACAGGTGAACTATTGGAAGTTGTACCACTCACAGGTAACACAAGAGGAATTCTCATTGTCTCTGAAGTAGCAATTGGCAAAAATGGAAGGTGAAGTTGACACTATAAGAGGAATGCTCACGGGCCTCATGCTCACCAAGACTGTGTTAGATCTTGTGGACCAACCTATGGACATTCCCATAAAAACTGATATCAACCTTTATGTTCCAACTCCAGAAGCAAAATAATCTTTATTTCTTTTGTGTTAGGTTACTATTATGAAAGGTTGTGTTTTGATGCTGCAATCTGAAAGAATTGTTCTGTGTGCATTTTGTAAATTTTGGTCATCAGTGATAGAAGTTGTAACAACGTAATATTATTATGGGTATTAGCGTAAGATATGTCTATAGGTTGTTAGAAAGGGTCCTGTTTTATGTCGATATGATGGATTAGGAGTGTCTGTGAATCTGAAGCTGTACTTCCCATGTATTTGCTGCGACCGGGCACAAACTTACTAATAAAATTAATTCATATTTTGTTTGATATGGTGTATATATATATATATTCACCATATTAAAAAAAATATGAATGTTGAAGCCAATCTTATGGAAAATCAAGGTGTATTATTAAAATGTGGGGAATTAAGGATAAAAAGTAAGGATATAATCATCAAACCTCCACCATAATGTACAATAGTCAAATGGGAATTTCTTGAGCCTCTCAGATTATTAAAATTGGGTATATATATTTAATTATAATAATAATGCATGACACCTTTGAGTTAATAACCTTAATAAATAAGGCACACGTACAAGAGACGTTCCATTATTGTAGAGAATCAGGCCCTCTTGGACACCTGGAGCAGCAATACAAGTCTAAATTCAACAAAAGAAAGATGGATAATTCGTAGATTTAATAACAAGGTATATCAAGTGGACGATCCCATATCTTCTAACCTAGAGTATCATTTTAGCGGTAAGAATTGTTTGGAAAACCAAAGGTTTAGAGCCGAAAATTTAATGGATTCAACACAAGTGGTTATGGCGAAAGCATCAAATTGCAATGCAACAAGAATTTGAAATTTGGGAAGGAAGGTAATGATGTCATTATATATAGAGCACAGGGCAGCGAAGGACTGTATTATGAAGGAAATTCAAATTTTAGTTGTGCTGAGCCAACAAATTCATAGAATTCAGGTGGAAATGGAGTGCAATAAGTCAAGGAGGATCTTGACGCCATTGTGGCTAGGCTTGCAGGAATGGTGGAATTCATGACCACCTTGATATCCAGTACAGCTGAGATGCAGTTGGCGGAGACACACACCTATAAGGAACTATTTTCACGACGATTGTCATTTTTGGAGCTTGAAATGGTGCCTCTATAGTTAGCTGCTAATATGTTGGAGTTCAGAGTTGATAATATCAGAAAGAGGGGATGAAGGTGGATCAACATGAAATCAAGCTTACATTGATGATATGGAGAACACGGTGAACGAGGATCTCATGGAGAATGATGATGATAACGTGAAAAACGTCGATGAGAGTCAAGGGCATCCTGTAGCGGGATTCAAGGAAGATCGGGTAGATCCAGTTAGGGAGGATACATAATGTTTTATCTCTAATTTTAGTATGGACATATGTACTACCGATACGTAGCTTATATTGGAATTTTTTGGAGGGTATATATGAGATGTGTAGAAATTTGAATAACTGATATATTATTCACCAAGATTCTCCTGATCACACACTATTTTAACTTCATGCACAATACAGAATCTCTTCTACCATTGATCATCAATTGCGGAAATAAAAGCAATCGCATGCGCACATTAAAACCATAAACAATAAAACATATGAACACAATATTTTATGGGAAAGATTAAAGTTGAAAACCCCCAACTATGTATATATTATATGTCATATATATCATGTAACAATCATTATACAAAGCTCCTCACAAGCTCTCAGTATAATCTCCAATTTCTACACACTAATCAAGCTCGATCTAGCAAATCACATGCTCTAATCTCTGCCACCTGATAGCCTGCCTCTACTGCTCAATCACTGTTGAAGAATGGCTTTGAATGAAATCAAATTGGTCTAGCCTTTCTCACGCAATCCTCATTGGCATCTCCATCACTGGTTGTTGCAAATCATGCAACAGTATAGTCACAACTGATAGTCACACTTCTCTTTCACCTACCTCTTCACTGGTCTCCACTGAAACTGTCCATGCACTGTAGTTAATTGATGTATTATTTAGTTGATTAATGAGTTAATAATTAGTGAATTAATTAATAATTAATTCACACCACTTACTCAGTGTATCAATCAAGCATCAGATACACCCAGTTTAATATGTTTAACTCCTATAACCGAACACAACTCATCAATGCATCACCTCAATAACTCACCAACCAATGCACACAGAGTTCTAACTGAAGTATCCATGCAATGGCTCCACTTAACCCTCAGGAATAGCGTAATTCCTTCTGTCAACTCCTGTGCCACATCTGTGCACTTAATTGAAGTGCTCCAAGAGAATAAGATAATGTTTATAGTCCAAATATTATTAAGAGCTAATAATATTCGACATATATATTTTTAGACTGGAAATATAAAAATAGATTCCACCCAATATGTCTAAAAATATAAGTCCATCTATTTTTCCAACTTTACCAACCATTCACAAATAGCATGCTGCAACTCATAGAATATGATCGACATGTCTAAAAATAAACATAGTCTAAAAATAGACTTGCGCCAAAAATAGCTTGCGGGCCCACTTAGTGAAAGGCGACTTCTTTCCACTAAGCTCGTCATCTTGTTGCAATCTTAACACTCCCTCTCAACAAGATAAGGATTATATGCCACCCCTATCCTGCCCTTGTGGTATTCGAATTTGCTCCTGGTGAGCACCTTCGTCAAGATATCAGCATCCTGATCCTCCATGGGAATGTATGAAAGTAACATGATATTCCGTTGCACACAATCTCTGATATGATGATACCATATGTCAATGTGTTTAGATCTATCATGAAATACTGCATTAACCGAGATTTTGATGCAACTCTGATTATCACAATATATCATAGTAGGATCTAAGTGTGAACCAAACAACCCGACCAGGATCTTCCTCATCCATATAGCCTCGCATGCAGCCAAACTCGCTGCCATATACTCAGCCTCTATTGAACTGAGTGCCACAGATCTCTGCTTCCTACTGTACCAAGAAACTGCTATCGACCCGATACTGAAAATCCCTCTAGATTTTCTCCCAATCTGCATCCGTGAAGCCACACAGCTTCACCTCATCCGATTGTATGTACCATAATCCATATCCCGATGTGCCTCTGAGATATCTCAATACATGCTTGTGTGCTGTTATAGCATCATTTTTCACCCTCATGTGATTCATGATTGTCTCTATGGCCTTGGGCACCCATTCCCACAGACTTGAATAAAATTCATAAAAAACAGTGTTAAAAATCCCATACGCGGGTATGCCCAAACTTTTCCGCGTGTATACGCGAGTCCACATGTACTTTTCCGCGTATGCCATTAAAATCATCAAAAATATATATATAAATTCCCTATTTTCGGGTTGGGTTGATGGTTACTCCAGTAGTTCAACCACCCCAGCACATGGCCAACTATTTCCAACTGATTGAAACTACTTTGAGGGAGTATAAAAGCCCCTCATGTGCATGGCCTAAGGGAGAGAGAAATTTTATAGATATTATACTCTATTGGAGCCCCAATTCAAGTCTGAATTCCCGTGCCTCCTGCACTTTCCCAAATTTTTACAGGAAACCCTTGTTTCCTGGAGATGTTCATCAGTTCATATGCCATCTCGAATGCAAAAGTCTTGAAAGTATCTTAGCGAGGCAAGGGCGGGACGGATCTGGACGACGGTCTGTTCGAAGATCGTGGAAGGATTCAGGTGATCTCTCCACTTTTTATTACTGTACATCCTGTTCGTAATGAAAAAGAACCATCTTGTTCCTAAAGTCATGTGTTAACATCTACTTGTATATGTGAAAAGATTATTATTTAAGCATTTATTATTGTTTACATGATGTTTCACATGGTTTTCACTGACATTTAGGGTAATTATATGTTGTACAACTAGATTTTCGTGCACGTTTCTTCTTGGTTTTCAGGTTAAGGAGGAAGAAGGGTTGCTGGGGGTTTGGACCCCGCGGGATCTACATCAAACGTAGGATTACGGGTGAGTTCTACTATCGATGTTATCTAGTTTTTAGCATACAAGTATGGTTGTGTGAGTCCTTCTTGAATAGCATGCCCTGATCTGTGGAGGTTTTGACCCAAAAAACCTCTAGGGTGTTTTTCCCCGAAACAGAACTGGCGACTCCGCTGGGGAACGCATTCTTGTGATTCCCCTGTTGGGTGGTTTCAGCTGTTTGAAAGGTTTCCAACAGTTTTAACTATTATTTCCAGTCCATTTAACTTTTTCCCAGTCAAACTGAAGACCTGGTTCTTTATCCAGGCTTGATCTTTTTTATTTTTCATTATTTACCTTTTCATACGCGAGTTTGTCTATACACAGACGTGTATAAACGCAGTTTGCTTCAAAGGAAGTCGCGTATACGCGGGTTTCCTTTGACACAGTCGCGTATGCACGCTTGTTTCAAAACTGTCAAGTAGCGTATGCCTGGGCAAATTTTGAAATTTTTTATTTCTTGACTTTTTAGTCTTGTCTGCCTGTGGAGACCTGTTCCTGTAGTGTCTTTAGAGTCTCTGGATTGGGTTGATAGTGGTTATTGGTTTTTTTTTCTCTCTTGGTTGAAGACTGGCTTATTAGGCAAATCTTGTCTTTTAGTGCTTGCATTTCTGAATCGAGTACCAAGATCTCTTTCTAGGGATACTTCGTTGTTCTACTTAATCAGAACAGAGAGCTTTTGCTCATATACTCTTTCCTCATTTTATGTTTTGCTTTGCGCTTGGATTTTTGCCTGCTTTTGGTTATTTTTCTTGAGTTCATTTGACTAGGTCTTGTTGCAATTTTTTGAAGAGTCTTTCTTGGTTCTTTGAAGTTTTTTGTTTGCAGCAAGGTTGTACTATTCTTCTGGGCTGAGTTACTGAGTTTCTTGTCTTCTTTTGCTCATATAAATCTTGCTACTAAGTAGCCCTATAATATTTGGAGCATTTTTGAAGTTTTGCTTGAAATTCAGAGTTGTTTGGCTTGGGATTTGATAGTTTTCTTGGTCTCTTCGAGCTCTTCTTTTTTATAAAAATTCAAAAGCTCAAAAAACATTTTGTTTTGTCATTTGCTTTTGTTTTGCATTTTTGTTTTCATTTTGTTACATCTTTTGAAGCTTTGTTGAGATTTCTTGCCTTTGGTTTTTGACTTGATTTTGGAAAGGAATTGTCATTGGTTTCTTCCTCTTGTTTTCAAGCATATTTTGGTGTCTTTATACTGAGAGTTTCTGATTTTGGGAACTAGCTTTGTGGACAACCAAAAAGAGATAAAACTGAAGGATCTTTGGGAAATTTCTCTCTGCTTTAGTAGAATTTGCATCTTAGAATTTGCATGCTCTTAGTTATTTGCATTAGGTGCACTTAAGAATTTTTAGTCATTTTCATAGATTTTGCGAGTGTGAGTTTGATATTTGAAAAGAAAAAATATATAATCTCGTAGAACCCGTGTAGAAATTTCTTTTCATCGAAAGGAAATTACTGCATTTTCATGTAGTTTGGTTTTCATTAATTTATTTTCTGCGTCACAAAACACCACGAGTTTCATTTCCGTATCCCTTTGACTTAATATAACAGCCCATTAAAATAAGCGCTATAATTTAAAAACAACTAGAAATTTTTTTATTAAGTGCCATACACCAACTAGCTAGGTTTTAGGGCCTTGGATTAGGTGAGTGGAGAGTTAACTCTCCAAGGCCGCTCAAACAAAAACATAGAAGTTTATTAATTGAGCGAAATCCAACTCCGTTAGGTGGACTGGGAAAGCTCTCCTCCAGAGAGTCAAGCGCGAGGGGAAGTGAAGGCCAAGAAGAGAGATACCCCCTCTCTGATTTGCTGGATCTGACCTCAAGACCGTTCCGCCCGGCTTCTGACATGGATTGGTGCCCATAGTTTCCATTCCTAGGTTCCACATAGGTGACTGCGGGGGGGAATACCCGTGGTACCTGAGGCAGACGTCGTATCACTTCCAGCAGTACTTCTGGGGGGTGCCCTTGCGAAGCTTGGGTACTTGTGCCGACAAAGGCTGTTGTTAGGAGGTTGGCGTAACTGTTTCTATTACCTTCGCTAGTAGGCCTGGGCTGTAATTATCCCAGACTACTTTCGGGAGGTCCTATTCTTCGCTTTCTTGTATTCTGGTTTCCGGTCCTAATCACCCGGAGCGGAAATACCTGAAGGTTGTTTGCTTGATTATATCTCAGGGATTTTTTTTGTAGTGAGTGCTCTTTGCTCCTAGCTTGCCTAGCTTTATACTTTTTTGAGTCTAATTAAAATTTGTTAAAGTGGCTGATCAAGCGCCTTGTCGATCGAGGAGAATCCGGGGGTTATCTCCCGAGAGTCTAGAGCCTTCTTCAAGAAGGAGTAGGAGTAATTTAGCATGTGAATATCACCCTGTGGCATCTGACGCAGTGGAGAGAGATCCTCCACAAGGGATTGAAGGTTTTGTAATTGGCTCCAGTGTTGGTTCCGAGAGGAGCGTTCCGCTCACCTCGAGAGTCTTATTTCCGCAGGAAGAAGAAGTACAAGTAGAGGAAGTACCTCAACCCTCTGAGTCACTTCCATCTCCTCTTCCTCCTGATTATCCGTTCGTTTTTCAGTACATCGGACCTGAGTCTGCAAGACCAGAAGATCCTCCATATTATTCATACCTTTCGATGGCCACAACTGGGAACGCGGCTTCAGCTGTGAGTGCTACAGGCATTCAGACTCCTGCTTCAGTTGAAGGAGGAGGCACTATTGCTATATCTTCGATTGCTTCTAGTACTGCTATGTTTGGCTCTGGTTTCACCCAAGCACATGCTTCTCAATCTGGTCCCTTTTGTTTTGGAATGCCCACTAGTGGGATTCCTTCATTTTCCTTTTCCGTTGTTGCAGCTGGATCTACACCCATGTCTTCCATGGCAAGTGGATCAGCTTATTTTCAAGGGTTCCCCTTCAGAAATGGGCATATTCCTAGTTTGAACCCTTCTCTAGGGTATTTTTCGTTTACTTCTCAGACTCAGAGTTTTAACCCTTGGTCTGGTGGTCAGAATTTGACTACTTTTACAGGTTGGAACCCTGTATTCACTACAATGGGGGCAAGGAATTAGTTTTACGCTGGTCACCAAGGGAATGCTTCTTTCCCTTCGTCGAGTGCTTATCAGACTTTTTCCCCTCTTTCTAATGCCTGGAACTCCTATCAGGGGCTTTCCTCTTCATTCAATACTTTAGGAGGGGGAACTTTTCCGGTCTTTGGTAACTTTGCGTTGGGAGGAGGTTCTTCTCCTTTTTCTACGAGTTCTTTCTGGCAACCTGGTGCCTTATCAAATCCAGGGTATTCTTTTCAGAATGTAGGGAATTCATCCCATCAAGGATGGAATCCTCAGGCTCCGCCTCGTTTACCTTTTCTGGCAACATTAAACTTGCCAGATCTGTCTAAATTGACGAATGATTCGATCCGGTACAGTCCGGGGTGGCCTCCGGTTCCGACCAAACTACCTTCAAACATTCCAAAGTTTGAAGGCAAGAACGGAGAGGACCCGACCGACCATATCACCACCTTCCATTTATGGTGCTCTACTAACTCCCTGATCGATGATTCGATTAGGTTGAGATTGTTTCAACGCACCTTAACTAGAAACGCTGCCAAGTGGTATATTGAGTTAACTGGGGGCAGTTTTGCTACATTTGGAGATCTGGCTGTTACATTTCTAAATCATTTCCAGTTTCCCGTCCGTTATGATGCCGGGACTGAACTCCTAGCTAATTTTAAGCAGGACGATGCAACCCACATTTCTGACCATATTCAGGAATGGCGGAGAAGGAAGAGGCTTATTAAAGCTCATATTCCAGGAGAATTCCTTTTGGAATGGTTTTTGAAATCTTTGCAGTCGGATATTTCTAAATATGCATCCCTGTCTGGGGTATTTTCTGAGGAACAGGCTATTTTTAGGGCCCAGCAGCTGGAACTGATATATTCTCAGTCTGGAGTCCTTCATAAATATTTGCCCAATGCTCCTCACTCCAAATTAGATTTATCCAAGACTAAGCCTGGTCCTCATGGTGATGGACTTATTGGGTCGATCAATAGTGGTGCAGCTAACCTGCTTACTCAATTGCAGAGGTTGTCTATACAATCTGCTCCTTCTGGTCAGGCTGTGCCTGCTGAGTCATCGTCTTCCCAATATTTGTCGGTAAATTCCATCCAAACTTCCGATCCTAAAGGAAATCAACAATCTGAAGGGAAGAAGAAGGGATGTAATAAGAAAAAGGGCAAGAATGGGAAGGGTAATGCAAATAAAACCAACGAGCATGTTGGTGAGGGTCCAAAGGATAAAAAGAAAGTGAAGTTTCCATGCAAGTTATGTGCTGGAGACCATCTTACTCACCTTTGCCCTAAAATTCAAGATGCGCAGCGCTTGTTAGCTCAGCAGGGTTCTTCCAGTTCCCAGGCTGTGTTGACAAACCCTTTTCCCCAAGGGCAACAGCTAGTTGTTGGTGCGAATCAAAATACTGGGGCTTCCTCTGGGGGCACCCAGGAAGGGGAAATTTCGTCAAACATATACATGATGAGTGCTCATGTGGATGTCGCTACAAGATCCCGTGATTATGGTGAAGAAGAGTCTTCGAAAGCTAAGGGTGCTCCTGATGCTACTGAGCCGCTTCATATTACAAGGCCTACTGTTGAGCCTATACCTCAGATTCCAAAAGCATCTACTAAGCATACGACGATTAATCCAAATGCTAGGGCTTCCCAGAACTACTCTATTGTGGAAGATCTGGCGCAGAGTCCTTGTGCCATGTCGGCTCTTGAGGTGCTCCAGTCTTGTCCTTCTTAGTGCAGCGCTCTGCTCACTGCCATTGGGGCTGTTGATCCAAAGAACTCTCTTATGATTACATTTGATGTGTCTAATTTTAAAAAGAGACTCCCCCATCATATGGCTTTTCCTATCAAATCGTCGTATCAAAAATGCAATATTTTTCGAATGGTTGTTGATGAGGCTGCTTCCACATGTGTGATGTCTCTCACATGCTGGAAGGGAATTGGATCTCCCGCAGCTGTTCCATCTGCTACTCTACTGACTGCATTTTATGGTCATTCTCACAGACCGCATGGTATTGTCCTAGCTTTTCCTATCTGTGTTGGGGGAAAAACTGTAAATATAGAGGTTGAGATAGTTGATGCAAGCTCGGACTACAACCTTCTGTTGGGGAGAAACTGTATTTATGAGATGGATGCCATTGCATCTTCATTGTTTCGGATTATTTTTTTCCCTCACGAAGGGAGGATTGTTACAATGGACCAACTGGACTGTCCTCCTGTAGACCCGAATGCATCTACTGACTCAACTATTCCAAAGTTGGATAATACCAAGGCGCCTGTTGAGAATTTATGGGTTGGAATGTATTCTTCCTTGATGGCTACTTTTGATATTCCTCCTCCTACTCTTCATATAAATGCAATTTCATCCTCCAGGGCTCCTCTTCGAAGAGAGTTCTTTAGAACTCATTATTTTTCGGACCCTTGGACCTTACCTTCCCCTACCGCCACATTAGCAGAAGGTCAAGTGGGTGGAATGGAATTTCCAATGTCTATAGCTGAGATTTCTTATCAGTCTATTGTTGACTCTACAGAGTCCATCCCAGCTCCTCTTTCACCGGCAGAGTTGGATGGAGATGTGGCTCCGGCTTGGACACTTAGTTCTTCTTCTGCCCGGGATTTCCTTGATACCACTCTTCCATCTGAAGAGGCCATCCTGGAAGCTATGACTGGTATAGATATACCGTGGGATGATTTTCATCATCGGTCTTACTTTTTACCTGATTTGAGTGAAGTCGAATCAATATTTCCAAGTCCTCCGTCTCCTGGTCCTGTTCGCCCAGTCTTGAACCCTTTAGCACCAACACGGGTATATGCTGAAGGGAAAATGGCTGTGATTTCTCCAACTATCCCGGTGAACATATCCAAGGATCCCAATGTTATTGAGAATGTCTTCATCAGAGCTGAATGTTCCCCTGAAGAGATTCAAATTTACACCGATCTCTTTAAAGAGTATAGGGATGTATTCACTTGGTCTTATGAGGAAATGCCTAGTATAGATCCATCTATTTTCCAGAATGAGATCAAGACTTACGAAAACGCTAAGCCGGTGAGGCAAAAACTTCGTCCAGTCAATCCTAGCAAGGCAACAGCTATCAAAGCTTAGGTGGAGAAGCTGCTCAAGGTGGGATTCATTTTCCTTGTTCCTTTGACTGAATGGGTTTCAAACCCTGTTCCCGTAGATAAAAAAATAAGGAACAATTCGAGTTTTCATTGATTTCAGAGACCTTAATAAAGCATGTCCTAAAGATAATTACCCCACACCATTTATAGATCAGATCATCGATGAATGTGCCGGTAACGAAATTTTCTCCTTCATGGACGGTTTCTCCGGATATAATCAAATTACTATCCGTCCTGAAGATCATCATAAGACTGCCTTTATTTGTCCCTGGGGTACTTTTGCTTACAAGAAGATGCCTTTTGGTCTTAAAAATGTTGGGGCTATGTTTCAGCGGGCCATGTTATATGCCTTCCACGACATCAAACATATTATCGAGGCATATTTGGATGATTTAGCTGCTCATTCTCGAAAGAGGATGGATCATCCTGCTCACCTCCGTCAAGTATTTGAACGATGTCGTTTCTACAAGATTAGGTTGAATTCGAACAAGTGTGTTTTCGCGGTTGCATCCGGTCGGTTATTGGGATTTATTGTGTCTAGGGAAGGAATTAGGGTAGATCCCTTCAAGGTTGAGGCAATACTTCGGTTGCCTCCCCCGTCCTCTATTCGTCAACTTCAAAGTCTACAAGGAAAGGCTAATTTTCTTCAGAGATTTATCGTAAATTATGCTGAAGTTACCAAGGGATTTATGAGATTGTTGAAGAAGGGAGTTCCATTTCTTTGGGATGACTTCTCTCAACGCTCATTCGATGCTTTGAAAAAAGCATTGACCTCTGCTCCTTTATTGAGTCCACCTGATTATAGCAGGGATTTCCTTTTGTATCTTGCAGTAGCAGAATCTACTATTGGTATGGTTCTGGTTCAGGAAGATGATGCTCTTGCAGAGCATGTTATTTACTATCTTAGTCGAGGATTGGTAGGACCTGAACTCCGGTACACTCCGATAGAAAAGTTAGCTTTAGCAGCAGTTCATGCTGTGCAGCGACTCTGGCATTACATTATTCTATGAAAAACTTATGTTTTGGCAACAGCCAATCCATTTCAGTTTGTCCTCAGTAGGCGAGTGATTGGGGGCAAATACAATAGATGGATTGTGATTTTGCAGGAATTTGATCTTGAGTTTATGTCTGCCAAGTCCAAGAAATCATTGGTTTTCACGGAATTGATCTCCGAGTTGCCTTGTGGGGAAGAGATAGTCTATGATGAATCCTTCCCGGATGAACATTTGTTTCTATCTCTCCACAGGATCCTTGGTATGGAGATATCATTGTGTATCTTCAGACTGCAAAGTTTCCCTCTACTTTTTCAAAAGATGAGCATCGTAAGTTGCGTCACTTGGCTAAGAATTACTTGATCATTGGTGATGCTTTATACCGTCGAGGGGTTGATTCAATCCTGAGACGCTGCTTAACTCTCGAAGAAGCTGAGGCTGTGCTGAATGATTGCCATAGTGGAGCTTGTGGTGGTCATTTATCTGGGCTTGCTACAGCCCAAAAGATCTTGCGTGCTGGGTAATTTTGGCCTTCGATTTTCAAGGATTGTATGGAGTCGGTCAAAAAGTGTCATCCGTGTCAAGTTTATACTCGAAAAATGCGCGCTCATCCAGCTTCGCTTTTTCCAGTCATTACTGTCGGTCCCTTTACAAAGTGGGGTATTGATTATACTACTTGTAACCCGCCTTTGGCTAAAGGTCACAAGTACATTATTGTAGCAGTAGACTACTTTACGAAGTGGGTCGAGGCTATGCCTACATTTGGGAATGATGGTGAGACTGCAGCTCTTTTTCTTTTCAACTAGGTTATTGCTCGTTTTGGTATTCCTAGAGAGATTTTCACTGATCATGGCAGTCATTTTCAGAATAGCATGATGGCTGAGTTGGCTCTAAAATTAGGTTTCCGGCAAGAGCATTCATCTTCGTATTATCCTCAAGCCAATGGGAAAGTGGAAGCCGTGAATAAATCCTTGAAGACAATTCTTCAAAGGACAATCGATAAAGCTCGATCCAACTGGCATATTATGCTATATCCTGCACTTTGGGCATACAGGACGTCAGTGAAAACTGCAACTGGCTTTACTCCGTTTCAGCTAGTTTACGGGTTGGAATCCGTATTTCCCATTGAATGTGAGATTCCTTCTCTTAAGTTAGTTGTTGAACTTCTTCCTGACACTTCTAGTCTTGAAGAATGTCTCCTTCATCTGGAACATCTCGATGAGCAGCGTCGGGATGTCGCCACGATGAATGAAGCGCATAAAAACCGAGTTAAAGTTCAGTACGATAAGGCGGTCAAGCCTAGGGTTTTTTCGGAAGGTGACCTTGTTTTGGTCTATGCCCAAGAAAAAGATGCCCTGGGGGCAGGAAAGTTTAAGTCTATGTGGTATGGCCCCTTCATCATTAAAAAATTCCTTAAAAAAGGAGCATATACCTTGGTTGATTTTGAAGGAAACGAGTTGCCGGAGCCCAGAAATGGGCTCTATTTGAAAAAGTATTATGCCTAGGCTTCGGCCTGACATTTTTCTTTTGTATATAGTAGTTTTACTTTGTACATATCTGGTTGTTTTTCGATCTTTGATGGGATGGTGATGTTTTTTGATCTGCTTTGGCAGGTTGTGTCGGATGTTATGAGTCATTTTGGTTTCGCCGATGGTGCTAGTAGACACACCCGGAACTTAGCTTCCGCGGCTTGGGTGCTTCATTATCCATCCGGTCAGCTGTTAGTATCAAGAGGGGTCTGCATTGGTCCTGCTTCCAATAACATAGCAGAATACACTGCAGTTGTTTATCTACTCTCGGAGGCAATATCCTTGGGTGTTGATTCGTTGGTAGTTTTCTTGGACTCTCAGCTGGTGGTGTCGCAGTTGAACAATACTTATCGGGTTCGAGATCCATTTTTACTCCGGTTGTTCTTGAGGGTACGTTTGTTACAAAGATCATTTCAATTTTTAACTTTCATTCATATTCCTCGAGCTGACAATTGGATGACAGACTCATTAGCTAATCAAGCAATTTATTGGCATATTAATCATTCCATACAATAAAATTTAATCATCAAAAACATCATACAATTTTATACATTTGTCACATCACATCAAACATCGTTGTATATATATTATCATAGTGTTCAAAAACTATACAAAATTTGGATTCATAAGTCATACAAAAATTGGGCTTATGCCCAATCATGTTCAGTCTCAAAAAATATACAGTCATATGATATATCATATCTATCTACTCCTGTGGTCCCTACCCAGAAGTTGTGTTCCTATAGAACACGATCGCGGTAGCAACTCGGCGGAATAACCATACCCAGTCACGGGGTACTCCTACCACCCATCTCTGGATGGCTTCAGGCGGATCTTCCACTGTAGCCATAGGTACTTGGCGGGTTAACCCCTCCAAGTTCCTCTGTACAGCCTGGAGGGTCCTGTCTGGATCTACTGTATCTGCCTCGCCTCTGCGACGCTTATGTCATGGGTAACCCTCAGGTCAAACTGGTCCAATATCTATATCATGATCATTATAAAATTGTAAGTCATTTTGAATCCAATCAAAAATATGTTTGTTTTCCATTTTTTCATACATATTGAAAAAATCCAAAAAAATTATATAAGTCAAAAATTGCAAACTTACCGATTGTGCCCCATGCCGCGCCTGGTGGAAGGACAAGGTCTGGATCACCACAAAAATCCATCCCGGCATAGGATAGTCTTCCACAGCGATGATTTTTTCTCCCCACCATTGGAAGAACGCATCATCCCAAGTGGTTCGGGGAACTTCACTTCCCCCCAATCTCTTCATCAAGTCAGCCCATTGGGCAATTCTTGGGTCTCTCGGGCTGCTGATAGAAGAGATCACTTTGGGTCTCAGCCCAGGAATCTTCTCGAAGAAGAATGTCATCAAGATTGTACCATATCCAAAAAAATTTGTCTTTACTTTTCGGATAGAAGTCAATTGTTGCTTCATGTTCATCAGTAGAGCTGTGCACCAATCATATAAATGAATTAAGCATTCCACTGCTATACTCATTTGAGTCCTGGATGCCTGGTGTAGGGACGCAGATCCCACTACCCTGCCAATGGTAAAAAGGAGAATTTTCATGTGCAAGTCTCTTAAATCTTTGATAGCAATTTGAGTTCCAAGTTTCTTGGAACCCTCTACGCAGTAGACGTGGACGTAATATTCCATGGTAAGCCCTCCCAAAGGTTGGCCATGTAAGTCTACTGGCTCCCCCCTCTGGGAGAGTCCAGTAATAAAATAGATATCTTCCACCTCGATGCGTATGGGCATTTGATCTATTATGAAGCATTCTTCTTCCGGTTCCCAATAGTTCACAAGCATTTCGAGCAACCGGACATTACTCTTCATATTTGGCATTTTGAAAAACTTGAGCAATCCACAATTTCGGAGAATATTTAGTGATACTTGGTCCTGCATGACTTCATTGTCAATGGCACTGTGCTCACGCTCTCTCCAAGATACAGTCATCCTGCAAAGATTCAATAATTTTTTCATTAGCTACGCGTTTTTTTATTTTGGGTTGCTCATACGCAACTTTCTTTGTGCACAGTCGTGTATATACGCGACTTGGTCATTGTAAACCCGCGTATGTGCAAACCCATGATTTTAAACAAATGGTTCTACGGTGAAAATTCCTAATTTTTAACTTGTGAACGGACAAAATGAATAACAAGGATGAATTAAGAGCTTACCTAACAAATTCAGTGAAGTTTGACGATCGATTGCTCCTATTTTGACGAAAGAGGCTTTTTCTCCAGAGCACTTTTTCCCAAATTAGCAATGTAACAATGAACCAAATATGAGGTAACTTGTGTATTTATGCCCAAAATTGAAATTTTTTTTTTGCAAAAATTTTGTATGCTTATTTTTTCAATCTATCTTAAGCTGCATAACCTAGATTCTTGGAAGTGCCCAGATTGGTATATTTTCAGGTACATTTTGATGAACTCGAGATTTTTTCCGGTTTTTTATCCATGACTGCTGACCCGTCATGGTAGGTATATGATCTTCACTGGCATATAGGTTATGGAATCCACTTTCCGTTGCATTTTTCATACTAGCCTCCATTCTGATCACTTTCCATAGGGTCGATCCCATCAGGTCATGAGTATTACACCCATTTCACTCACCGATTATTTAATCATGACTTGGTGGTAGAGCCTTCCTTTACATGGGCTTCCTAGTTAGTTCCTCGCTAGCATTTGTTGCCCATGCTGCGTTTTATGTAGGCTCGGGAGTCCTCTTTAGTCTCGCCATGACTTATGTGTTGAAGCTTCATTCTTCTTCTTCCTCACTATCATTTTTCTAGCTATTACCCTAGAGGCTCCCTGGTGTTGTTTTAGTTGTATTACTGCATTGCATATTGGCTACTTGTTTATCCTGGCCTTTAGCCGACTTCATTTGGACTCAATGTTTAAGCCAAACTTTGACCTTGACTGTCTGTACAAGTTAACCATTGCATGCATTTGGCTATCGCGACTTGACACCCTTTTACCCATGGATGGAACATTCCTTTGAGTATCGCTTACCAGTTTTCGCCACCTTGCATTGAGCATAGGTTCGTTCCAATCCCAGGAACTAGTGCATCTGTTTCTTAATAATTGTTCTATCCATTGTACCATAGCATTATTTTATTCTTTTTCAGGCTTATTATATGAAAAAGACAAAAAAATCAAATATAACAAAAAGAGCGAGAACAGGATATAACTTTGTAATTTGATGGTAGTACAGTGTCAGTTTGTCACCCTTGAACAAAGCACATACACTTATATTTTTCCTTCATTTGGGATGGTTTTAGTTTTGACCTAGGTTCAGCCTTTGCCTTGTTTCACTGGTCAGTCCTCCCCCGGTTGGTTATCTCTTCCAATCATATGGAGAGTTTGTTTTGCCTCCTGCATAACAGACTTATACAGTGTCACTTTTTACTGCCATGGTCATCACGAGTTGTGCTTTTGTTCAAGGGAAGTCTAACTAGAGTCGGCCATTCTGTGGTGTCTCTTGACTCATTATTCAGTCGGCCTTCCCGGTCTGGTCAGTATCTTGTTCTATCACATCAGATGTTTTGGTCTTCTGCTCGTGCTGGTTTGAGAAGGTCCCCATTGACTTCTTGCCGGCGGGTTTGTCTCTTATCGACTACGACACATTGCTCTGAGAGTAAACCTAGAGCCGCACCCTAGCCCTATTTCCATCATTGATAGGTGACCTTGTGCTCAGCATTTGATCATCATTATGGGTCTTTGACTGAGTGGTTTCCCCTGTGTTCGACGTCAGCATACATTATCACACTTGGGATTCGTGCAGTACCTTGATTTCTATTTGACCCTATCGGTGGATATCTCGCCTCTGTGTCAACTTTCATTATTGGTTGGTTCAGAGGGTTTCTTCCGTGCGCTAGCTTCATCTTGTGCATGTCGGAAACGTACTTCAGTTTTGGTTCCATCACTCTACTTCGTCCGATTCCTTCCAAATCTTGGCCCGCGGGTTACACTCGCGCTGGACTGATGTGGGATGCCTTAATGCCTTCCTTCCAGCATATCTTTTCCCATCGACTCCGACTCATTGCTCTGGGAATAAGGTCTAGAGTCTTTTTGTCAGTACCTTAGGGTTTGCAGTCATCAGTGGCAGACTCTTCGCTATCGACAGTGGGGATTCATCATTGCCTCCTGATTGGTAGATTCTTTCAAGTGTTCGACTTCAACTCATTCATTCGCACTTGTTAGTTTGTACCGGGGCACCTTGACACTCATTATCATTATCGGTGGGTTGTCTCGCGTTGGTTAACGGTATACATCATTGACCGGTAATCCAACGATTTCTCACATGGTCGACTTCAGCTCATTTATTCCCATTGTGTAGAATTGTGCCATAGTGATCGGTGAAGACCTCGGGTTGCATCAACATTTCTTGGTTCACTTTTGACAGTCCATTCAGTTTCTGCCAGTGATGCCGTCCACCCTTATATGTTGCAGTTCAGTACAGCAGCATCCTATATGTTGGCTCCCGAGTTGCGTGATTGTACCGTTTGTTCCACCTCTTATGATTTGGTACTTGGAGATTCAGTTACTTATATGATCAGACATCCAGTTTCAGCATCATTGATCAGCTTTCTATATGTGATACTTAGACATTGATTCTGACTTGTACTTCCGAGCCATGCTCAGATGATTCATTGTGTACTTCCAGTTCAGCTATACTTGTATACATTTTGGATCTATTATGTACTTTCGATATGATGTATTTTTAACTGAGCATGGGTATGCCCACCTCAGCATGAGTTGACTCTCTGTTTTCTTTCATTGGTTTTTGGCAGGCTGAAATCTGGTGAAGTCCTCTCTTGTCCTTGCGAAGTTCTTTCTATGTGCATAATACATTTCGGCCATCATGTACCCCTTTTGACCTCATATATTAGGGGGCATCTGTTATAGCATCATTTTTCACCCTCATGTGATTCATGATTGTCTCTATGGCCTTGGGCACCCATTCCCACAGACTTGAATAAAATTCATAAAAAATAGTGTTAAAAATCCCATACGCGAGTATGCCCAGAATTTTCCGCGTGTATACGCGAGTCCACATGTACTTTTCCATGTATGCCATTAAAATCATTAAAAATATATATAAAAATTCCCTATTTTCGGGCTGCGTTGACGGTTACTCCAGTAGTTCAACCACCCCAGCACGTGGCCAACTGTTTCCAACTCATGTGCATGGCCTAAGGGAGAGAGAAATTTTATAGATATTATACTCTGTTGGAGCCCCAATTCAAGTCTGAATTCCCGTGCCTCCTGCACTTTCCCAGATTTTTACAGGAAACTCTTGTTTCCTGGAGATGTTCATCAGTTCATATGCCATCTCGAGTGCACAAGTCTTGAAAGTATCTTAGCGAGGCAAGGGTGGGACGGATCTGGACGACGGTCTGTTCGAAGATCGTGAAAGGATTCAGGTGATCTCTCCACTTTTTATTATTGTACATGTTGTTCGTAATGAAGAAGAATCATCTTGTTCCTGAAGTCACGTGTTAACATCTACTTGTATACGTGAAAAGATTATTATTTAAGCATTTATTATTTTTTACATGATGTTTCACATGGTTTTCACTGACATTTAGGGTAATTATATGTTGTACAACTAGATTTCCATGCACGTTTCTTCTTGGTTTTTAGGTTAAGGAGGAAGAAGGGTTGTTGGGGGTTTGGACCCCGCGGGATCTACATCAAACGTAGGATTACGGGTGAGTTATACTATCGATGTTATCTAGTTCTTAGCATACAAGTGTGGTTGTGTGAGTCCTTCTTGAATAGCATGCCCTGATCTATGGAGGTTTTGACCCAACAAACCTCTAGGGTGTTTTTTCCTGAAACACCTGCCTTCCAGTAGAGCTTGGTAGGCTTAACCATATCTTGTGAAAGCTGGTTAATAGCATAGCATATGTCGGTTCGTGTATTGACCAGATACATAAGCGACCCCACCAACTATTGATAAATAGTGGCATCCACTACCTCTACCGATGTAGCATCCTCTTTCCTCCATCCACCAGGAAGAGGAGTGTCGATAGGCTTGCAGCCATGCATGTTGAACTTCTCCAGTATCTCCCAGGCATACTTGCCTTTAGACACAAACAATCCATCACTACACTGCCAAATTTCCAATCCTAGGAAATAATGAAGGAGGCCCAAGTCCTTCATCTCAAACTCTTTTGCAAGATCAGCCTTGCATGAGAGTATCAACAGTTCATCACTTGTCAAAATCAAATCATATACATAAAGTACAATGATCAGCAACTTACCCTCCACCACAATCTGGTATAGGTTTGGATCCACCTCACTCTTGGAGAATCTAAGTCCGGTGAAATAACTGTCTATCTGTGTGTACCAAGCATGAGGTGCTTGTTTCAACCCATACAACGCTCTCTTGAGCCTGCACACATGTGACTCGCTGCTGAAGATCTCAAAACCTTCGGGCTGCTCTATGTACACCTCCTTTTCAATCACTCCGTTGAGGAACACAGTCTTCACATCCATCTGATGAATGTGCCACCCCATCTGTGCTGAGAGAGCAAGAATCATCCATATGGAAGAATACCTTACGACAGGTGCAAAGGTTTCCTCATAATCGATCCCCTCAATATGTGAGAAGCCTCGGGCAACAAAACTTGCCTTGTACTTCTCCACACTCCTGTCAGCTGCTTGCTTCACTTTGTAGATCCATCTCGAACCCACCATTGATTTCCCTTCCGGCCTTGGGACAATCTCCCATGCACTGTTTCTGACAATCGAATCATACTCTTCCACCATGGCATCTACCCATGCAGGATCCTCCACAGCTTCCTCGAAAGAGGATGGCTCAGTCACGATACACTTGCTCATAAGAGCCATGTATCCAGTATATCGATCAGGTGATTGTCTTTGTCTACGCTATGATGTAGGTGCTCCTACAAACTTTTCTACATCTTGAGCCAGTCACTCAGCTTCTGTAGTGCGCTTCCTCCCTCTGATGGTTGGCGCTGCATGAGTGGTCTCTTCCACTCCATGAACCTCCTCTTGTGGTTGATCCACATCCTGAGGCTCATCCTTAGGAACTAATAGCTCCTCATCTGCATGCAAGTGTGGCTCCCTCTCAAGCGAACACTTCATGGCTTTCTCCTCATGAAAATTGATATCCCGTCGCACAACAGTCTTGCGACTGTCTAGAAAATACACATGATAGTTGTGGGGTGTATTATTGTATCCCACAAATATCCCAACCTCTGTAGTTAACTCAGATTCTTCCTGGCATCCTTCGTCACATGAATGTAAACAGGTGAACCAAAAATCCTCAAATGGGAAATATCAGGCTTCTTACCAGAAAACGCCTCCTCGGGTGTACTCATGCCAATTATCATGTGAGGACAATGGTTCTGCACATATACTGCAGTATTTCATGCCTCAGCCCAGAAGTGTATGAGAAGGCCCTGATCATGCAACATCACGCGTGCAGCACCCATGATCGTTTTTTTCTTCCGCTCAGCAACCCCATTCTGCTGTGGGTTATAAGGTGCTATGAGCTCTCTTCGAGTTCCTTCTGCACTGCAAAATTCCTTGAATTCGCCAGAGATGAATTCACCACCATTGTCTCTCATAAGAGCCTTCACCTACTTCCCCAATTCTTTCTCAGCCAGTGCCTTGAACTCACAGAACTTTGAGTATGTCTCGCTCTTCTTCTGCATGAAGAAGATCCAGCACTTCCGAGAAAAATCATCAACAAATATCACATAGTACCTGTGCTTTGCTGTCGAAGCTACTAAGAAAGGTCCGCACACGTCTGTGTGAATTCTCTCAAGGATCGTCGTGGCACGACTATCCTTCTCGTGAAAGGTGGCTTTCACAAATTTTCCCAAGGTACATCCCTTGCACTGATCTGACTGCGCAAGAGTACCCTTAGGAATCCCAATATAAATCTATTGCAATATCTTCAAAGCTCCATGGTGAAGGTGGCCCAATCTCTGGTGCCACAGCTCACCATCATCCCGGCTCACCACTCCTTCTGCCTTGCCTGCCATTTCTGCGCAGCCATCTACTTGCAATTGATAAAGTTTCTTAACTCGAACCCCTATCCTCCGGGTTTCACCAGTTTCCTTACTGCGCAGGAAAGCCTTTACCTCTCTAAAGACAACATCATATCCCTTGTCTTCTAACATCGCCACAGAGATAAGATTCTTCTTCAATCCTGGAACATGCATCACTTCCCTTAATACGAAGGGTTTACCAAACTCCCTCTCAAAGGAAATGGTAACGATACGGGTCGCAATGTATCTACCATCATCTCCCATCTCGATGTGCACTCCAATATCTTTCTCATCGAGATCAGTAAACAAATCTTTGTCTTCGGTCATATGAAAAGACGCACCACTGTCAAGAAACCACACTGAACCCATCACACTTGAGACCAAGCATGCGATTAGTGAAAAATCCAGCTCAAACTGCGAGGCTACGGCCTCTCCAGCAACCGATCCAGCAACCTGCTTATTTTTCTTCTTCGGTGGAAAATTAGTGGCATAATGTCTGTGTTGGTGACAGTGAAAGCACTTCACCTTGGACATGTCCTGCTTCTTGCCTTTCGCACCAGATTGAGAAGCATTCTTCTTGCTCTTCCCCTTCCTTGATTTGGCAGCCAAAGCGCAATTTTATTCATCTGAGTTCTTTGATGAATATCCGTCCCTGGTACTTCGCCTTATCTCCTCTTGCACAAGATATGACCAAAGTTGCTCCCATCCTGGCAATTTCTCCCGACCATTGACAGATTCCTGATAGGAATTCCAACTCTTCGGATGCCCAAGGAGAGCCAAGCTCACCAAGTCCTCATCATCTACAATCACCCCCACACTTCCCAGCTCATCCCTGCATTGGATGAACTTCGTGAGGTACTTGGGCATACTGTTGCCTTTCTCCATTTTTATGTTCCTGAGTTTATCCTTGAGTGCCAACAACCTCTAGTCGCTCTTGCTTTGGAATAATTTTGTCAACGCTTTCCACATCAAGAATGGAGAAGCCTTACCATGAAGGCTGGACACTATGTGATCCTTTATACCTTCCAACAGAATTCTTCGACACTTTGCTGTCTTCTTTTGCCATGCGTCAAGTGCGGCAGCATCGCTAGAAGTAGGTTTTGGAATTTCTGCATCTATGAACTCCTTCAACCCATTGTCATCCAGCACCACCTCCATCCTGTCCTTCCATGAAATATAATTCGAGCTGCCCTCAAGGGTATACTCCAATCGAAATCCGTTGAAAGACATCTCAACTTCGACACCAAGAAAACACTGCTGCAAATTCAAATTCCACTAGCACAAAACTCAACCGCTTCAATGTTTTGCAATTGCTCCAATGATCAATATCGCTCTGATACCATGTAGAAATTTGAATAACTGATATATTATTCACCGATATTCTCCTGATCACACACTATTTTAACTTCATGCACAATACAGAATATCTTCTACCATAGATCATTAATTGCGGAAATAAAAACAATCACATGCGCACATTAAAACCATAAACAATCACACGTATGAACACAGTATTTTATGGGAAAGATTAAAGTTGAAAACCCCCAACTATATATATATTATATGTCATAGATATCATGTAACAATCATTATACAAATATCCTCACAAGCTCTCAGTATAATCTCCAATTTCTACACACTAATCAAGCCCGATCTAGAAAATCACATGCTCCAATCTCTGCCACCTGATAACCTGCCTCTACTGCACAATCATTGTTGAAGAATGGCTCTGAATGAAATCGAATTGGTCCAGCCTTTCTCACGCAATCCTCATTGGCATCTCCAATCACTGGTTGTTGCAAATCATGCAATAGTATACTCACAACTGATAGTCACACTTCTCTTTCACCTACCTCTTCACTGGTCTCCACTGAAACTGTCCATGCACTGTAGTTAACTGATGTATTCTTTAGTTGATTAATGAGTTAATAATTAGTGAATTAATTAATAATTAATTCACACCACTCTCACTAGTGTATCAATCAGTTAGACTAGATACAACTAGCTCAACTATGTTTAACTCGGTTAAACTGAACACAACTCCACCAACTACCTCAATAACTCCACCAAACTCTGTCACATGAGTTCTAACTGAAGTCTCCATGCAATAGCTCCACTTAACCCTCATGAATAGCGTAATTCCTTCTGTCAGCTCCTGTGCCACATCTGTGCACTTAACTGAAGTGCTCCAAGAGAATAAGATAATGTTTATAGTCCAAATATTATTAAGAGCTAATAATATTCGACATATCTATTTTTAGAATGGCAATCTAAAAATAGATTCCGCCCAATATGTCTAAAAATAGAAGTCCATCTATTTTTTCAACTTGACGAACCATCCAAAAATAACATCCTACAACTCATAGAATATGATCGACATGTCTAAAAATAGACTTGCGCCAAAAATAGCCTGCGGGCCCACTTAGTGAAAGGTGACTTCTTTCCACTAAGCTCATCATCTTGTTGCAATCTCAACAAGATGTGTTTTCAGAATAGTAGTACATAGTAAATTAGAAATATATTATGTAGAGTAGGAATTTTTGCTAAATCGAGATTTTGTATCACAATATGTAAAAGGTTTTGGCCTTGAAACCAGATATTTATAACACCAATCATACTCGCCCCTTTAATTTATATATATATATATATATATATCAATGTCATATCAAGGAATTGATGTCTTCTACGAGCATCCCTCATATTGTCATTAATGTGACACATGCTTGATAAATTCCAATTTATTTCACTTAAATATAATGGATGTAAATTGTTGGGGATGGTTTTGGAATATTCTTTCCCTTTAATCACTTCATCTAATTTTTGCCTCTTCTTCTCCATTTATGCTACCCATTATTCTAACTATTGGTTGACCTCTAAGTTAATGGCTGCAAACTCCTTACATGGATAAAGGGGTGTGTATAAATCCTTGAGGCTAGGCATAAGTTTCTCTTCTTACTCACAAGTGAAGCTAACAAACTCCAAGATATTTTTCTTAAACCCTTTGTACTATGATACTTGGTTATTGTGGTTATCTACACATTTTTTTGTAATACTTAACCTTGTCCCTTAGCTTAAGATTGTATCTACATAACATTGTGCCAAGTTGCAGGGCATAAATCATTGGAGCCCTAGCCACAGGTATTTAAAGGCTTTTGTACAAACTTATTTGACTTATTTGTGGGCCCAAATAGACCTTTCTTCCTTGGTCATAGACCCAGTGAGGGGTTTTCTATTTTTGCAGGTTATTTAAGAGCTAATTTTGTGGTTTTTGTAGGCATCCATCCATAATCACAGGGCTTTCTTGCTCTAGTTTTGGACTGGATCAATTGGAGGTTTACTCTAGCCTTAAAAAAATACCTTGGAGGGCTCACAAAATTGTTGCATTTGATCCTCAAACTAATCCACTTTTTTTGTAGGCCCAATCAAAATTATCTCAAGTGTTTATCATTAGTTAATGTGGAAACCTTCCATTAATTCATTAAAAGGCTTTGTATTTTGTTAATAGCTAAATGTGGTTGATTTCAGGCCAATTTTTCCTAGTGGAAGGGTTACGTTTCTTTTTATAAGAAAAAACATTGTAATTTGAGCACTTAAGCGAAAGGAGAAGGAGAGATTAGACATACTTGATGAGGTGTCTCTTCATGCCTCAAGCCCTTGATCAACAATTAACCTTACAATTTTGGCAATTTTTTGGCACATTTGGCACTTTAGTGCATTTTTGGTTTTTTAAGCAATTTTGGCACACAGAAATTCTGCCAAACGCGCAACGCCCTTGGCGCTGTGCTCTTTTTTAGGGCATCCAAATGACAAATGGCCACCACCATCATGTTCAAAATTATGAAGACATCAACCCTAGCAAGGTTCAGAAAATTTGGAGGAGAAATAGTCCCTCAAAAGTGCAAAAAACCACCAAATTTTCATGTTTCTACCTCCTTTTTGACCGTGGCGCTACGCGTTTAGTAGTCTTGGGATATTCACCTTTTTATAGGGCATATGAGCACCATTTTGAAAACTGGAGGAATATTTGGAAACTATACTTAGAGATATTTCCAATGAGCTATCATGGAGTTGATTTGGACACCTAGAAGGCCTCCAAAATTTGCTTTCAAAAGAGGCTATTTTTCCTGTCATGGCACTGTGCGTTTGTCGGGAAAATTGAAATTTTCACAGTCTTTAGAAATTTTTTGATTTTCACTCCAGTTTGACTTTTCATCTTGGGAAATGAGAAATTACTGATGTAAATGGTCAAGATAAATGTAAATGTCATGTTTTTATTTTTATCTAGGGTAGATACATTAGATAAGTCCTCTAGAGGTCAAATGAATCAATTTCCTCACTTTTAGAGGCAAATTGTTGGGTCTTCCTCGTCTTCAGTTTCTTGTTTGGGAGTAGGTGAAACTGATCCCTATCTCATGGATTCGACTCCTTGAGGCTAGGGAGATTTTTTTTTTGAGGTCTATATGATGTATTTCCTCAGTTATTTTAATGGTTGGATTCACTTGGAGCTTTGGCATCTTAGGAGACATACTTTTGTATCAGTTTTGGCCTGGACATTAATCAAATTTGCAGCTATTTTTATGGTATCCATGTGGTATTGTGTTTAGTTTCAATTTTTTCTTTGTACTCATATGTTAGAATTTTTTTTTTATTTCATCCATCATTTCATTGCTATTGAATGAATTTTTTTCAAGTTAGATGAACAGAATCCATAATTTCTATGCTATGTTTTGGGTAAATATTCATAATTTGTAATTTCTTCCGTTTAGAAAGAAACCATGAATTCACCATGATCTTTATAGCTCCTCACCTATCTTGATCATCCCATCATCAAAACCCTAAAGTGCTAAAAATTGTACCTACCTTTACCCATAGAACACCCTACAAATTTTGACCTAATTTCCTTGCCCTAGCTGTTTGACTCCTCCTGATCCAGCAAAACCCTACACAAATCAAAATCAAAACCCTGAGCTACTATAAATAGCCTACTATATTATTTCTTCAGTCATTTTGACTGTGATTCATACGGAGAGAGACCTCTCCTGGCCTATTAGGGCTAGCTACATGGCTAAGCGTGGTTTAAGGTTACCTCGAAATTTCCTTTCTCAGCCTGAGGTTCAATCCGAGTGATAACAGATGGTAAATATAAAATAATGAGATTTTAAACATATTAAAATTATAATAATTTTTATACATGTCATTTAACATATAATATCATGACACTAACAATCCCTAAAATTCTAATTGTTTTCAACCATAATGTTAAAGATAAAAATATATTTCACAATTTTTCACCCATAGAATTAAAAAAATATTAACTTTTAAAAATATTTCAACCATGATATTATGAACAAATTATATGACTAAAATAACCCAATGAAACATAAATTATTTCTCCAAGTTATTGTTGCATTGTCAATATTTTAGACAAATGAATTCATCATAATTAAAACATATAATCCAAAAAACATAAAAATGACTCATAACTTCATGTAAGATCATAGGGAAGTTAAAATATCATTTTCATTGCTCAATGAAAACATCATTTATATCAATTGTCTTACACAATTATTCAAAATCACTGATATTTTCTTTCACACCATCAGAATTCACATCTTCAGATGAATGACTTGATGCAGATGAAGATGTTCCATATTCTTCTCTTTCATCAACTAGTGCCCCATCTGAGTCAGCATGCATGCCCACCACTTGAGGTTTCAAAATTCTTGTAAATCTACGACTGGGTTCAGCAGATTGGCATCTCAACACTGTTTCTTTTGGTAGCAACCTCTTAAGAATCTTTTTCGTCCTGGAGCGAAGAGTTCCTCTCTTTGTTAAATTGATCATAAACAAGTATGTTAACTTCCTCCAATTTTAAGAGGTCTGCGTGGTGACGATTTATATTTGTACCCTTTATTTTTCTCTTTACGCCAATTTTTTTATCAACTACCATCTCTGGCTTGTACACACCATTGAATGGGTGTGTTTTTATGGCATACCAATGTACTTCAACACCTGTAACATCCTCATTTTCTGTAATCACCTTTATAACCTTGGCAACCCAAAATGGATATCCATGTGGATCTTCATGTGCTAAGACTGCGATCATGCAACACTCCTTAATATCCTATACTGAACCTTTGTAAAGGTCTTCCATGGCTTCACGTTGTGCACAAGATCTTCTGGAACCAATATAAATTTCTCTTTCCTCCACCTGTGTATAATTAATAATACCATGTGATTATTGTTTTTCAATAATGTTTGTTTCCTCCTGTTCATTTGACACATTTTGTGGCCAAATAAATGGAATCTTAAAAAGGATATCTTCATTTGTTGCTCTTGAAATGATATCACTCTAATTGTTGAAAAAGGACTCCCACCAAACTGAATCAGCAACATCAAAGTACTCATATGTATATCTAATTTTTTTTTAAATTTCTTCCAGGCATTCAGAATAATATATATCTCTCTTTTTCCTTCATGCATTATGAAATTCACCAACTGATTGTAATAAAAATATATTTGGCACAAATATTGGATGATCTGGAATGAAATTCAAAAATTCCAAACCTGATGATGGCGCCCATCCTGCATTTGTTGAATACTTCTTGCCCCATATAAGTGTTTTCCCATCAATTTGTTTGATACGAAATTGATGTTGGAAGCTAATTTCATTAAGTTGTTCAATGCATTTCTCTTGACCATGTGATCTAAGAATAAACCTTCGCATGTCAACAATTTATTCTAACACATGAAAAATGGGCTCTAGCATATATGATTTCTTAATACATTCAATTAATGATGGCAAGCTCCCAACATTCTTCCTCCTCAATGTTACTGAAAAACGACTGAACATCTGATCAATATGGTCGTGAGTGTGCCCAACAAGAAGGAAACCAAACTTTAACTTATGAAGAATTATCAATTCAACAAGCATGTTTAGATATCCAAAAATAATTTGATTTTGTTTCACGAAAAGTGTGTCTAGTTGTAGATACAAAATTTCAGAAAGATTACCACCCCAATGAGAAAGCACATCATGAATTATGGTTATTGTCAGATTTCCATCATTATGAATATTTGGAGCTGTGAAGTAAACTCTTGGCGACAATTTCCCATTGAAGACCACACAATCGATCAAGTAAAACTGGATAAAATTTTCCTCTTGCGAATTTTTTGGTGTGCGAACAAAATGTGGTAGAAGTGTTTTCTTCTGGTCCATACTATCAATTATCAAAGAAAAATGTTTATTTGGATTATCATAACACTTCTTTCGGTGCTTGTACAACTTTTTCCTTTCACTTTTTTGTTGTTCGCAATGCTCTTGAAGGGCTTTAACAATGGAATATACACATAACATAAAATAAGTGTATTATTAAATGCATTTTCATAGTTGATCACTATACAATTTAAAAGAATAATGTTATGAATTCTTACCTCTTTCTGCTCCTTGACATTTATCCCTTTTTTAGTTTAGAGAAGCACATGTATTGCAAACCCCCATCCTTGTCTTCTTATGAATACAAACATTGTTGCGTTCTCTGCTCCATATCTGCACTAAATATTGATATGTAATAAAACGACCATTTCCTTCAACACCTTCTGCATATTCCTTGTATAAGTTGTAGATTTCTTGTCTGGAGAAATTATTTGGAATATGTATTGTATCTCTATTTAGCATACACTCTCCATGTCTTGAAAAGAATTCTTGCTGTCATGAAATTGCAATGTTTTCTAGTGGCCCAAAATCTCATTTATGACGAACTTCTGAATAATATGTAGGATCATTTTCCAAATTATCTTGGATTATTGGTAAACAAAAATTTCCAATTGAATGAATCATTTTGAAAGCCTTTCTACAGATAAATAAAGACGCAATATGATAATCATAACATGCTAGTGTATATTGCATGCACCCCACTAAATATGAATTTTGCATGCTTTTATTCCTTGAAAAATAGTTCTTCCTTTTATCTAAAGCAAATTTGAAATCCATATGTTTCAAGCAATCATATTTACAACAGTCAGTTGAAATGAGCTCACTGATAGAACTTCTTCTCATGAGATATACTACTCTACCCCTTGTATAACTAGAACATCTTGGATTGATACGAAAAGGTATACTCCTACTCCTAGAAACAATATGTGCTGGCTACATCTCTATCGTTTCATCATTGTCTAGACAAGCATTTCCATGATCATTAGGAGGAATACTATTCTTACTATGATCATTTGCAATATAGTTAGGAAAATCACCGCCATCATTGTTTGAAAAATATTCATTACCATCTTCAGCGGCATGAAAATTTTCAATACCATCATCTGTGGTTTTGAGATACTGAATTAGAGGATATTCTTCACCATCTTTATCTTTCCCTTCATTACTGCTGCTCTCAAATTTCATAGAATTAGGACTATGTGGAAATTGCGACTCTTGATTTATTGGAAATACTTCATCCCAACCTTCATCACTATTTCTCCCATAGTCCATATGATTAGGAGTAAGTGGAAATTGAGACTCTCAATTTATTGGAATTTCTTCATCCTTCCCTTCATCACCACTGCTCTCAAAGTCGATAGGGTTAGAAGTAACAGTAAAATGCGATGCTTTATTTACTGGAATTTTTTCATCCTGCCATTCATCACTATTGCTCTCATAATCCTTAGGATTAGGAGTGAGTGGCAATGTGACTCTCTATCCACTGAATTTTTTTCATCCTGCCATTCATCATTATTGCTCTCATAGTCTTTAGGATTAGGTCTAAGTGGCAACTGTGACTCTCTATCCACTGAAAATTTTCCATCCTGTCAATCATTACTATTTCTCTCAAAGTCCTTAGGATTAGGAATAAGTGGAAAATGTGAGTCTCTAGTTTTTGGAAATTCTTCATCTTGCCATTTAGACTCTCTAGTCATTTGAAAATCTTCATCCCTCATTTTGTCACTACTTCTCTCATTATATTCATCAAAATGAATAAAGTTGTTACGTGACGAAGATGTTGATGCTTCATAAAACGAAAATTCACTATCAGAGGAATCCATAACACTCAAACAAGAAATGGTGAATGTTGCAAATGATCTCTCTCCCAATGATAATATAGAGCTGAAACAATGAGAAATTCCCTCCGAAATTTTTCGTTGAAATTTTTTGTTTGAAGTATGTCCCTCCAATTTTTATTTAAACGATTTATTTGAAAATTAGTTATTAAAATATTCTCATAATATGGACCTTAATTTTGAATTAAATTCCCTAGAAATTTTTCTCTTAATAATTGTTTTCAAACTAAAATAATTTTAATTCAATTATATAACTTTAACTACACTATAAATTTTATTTTTTTAATATTCATCAATGTTTTTTATCCCACATTCAACCCATCGTAAACAATTCTGTTATTTCTTCTTTATAAGAAAATTCAATTTCACTATTCCACACATGACGTCAATATTTCTCGAGGTTTGTTTAAAAGCTTGGAACGATTTTCTAGAGCAGCAACATTGTCAATGAGAGATTCTCACTTTTGAAAGGTTATTTTTGTTTCTATTACTCCAAAAATTAGTAAGCTGTTAAAATTAATTAAATTCAAGTTATTTTAAACCGTTAAAAATTTACCAACCTTTACCATTAATTCTTATAGGTAGAAAATGATTTATTTATTTATTTTGTATATAAAATTAACAAAAATTTATCATGCCCATTGTGGGTGGGCCCACATGGGGCAGCACATGGTCAATCTGGCCCAAGTGGGTGTGCCCACCAGCCCCCTGAAAAAACAAAGGGGCCGATTCTGAGAATTGGCCCCCTGCTTGCCCAGGGGGCCGGTGGGCGTGCCCACTTGGGCTAGGGAACCCATGCTCTAGGCGGACGTGCCCACAGGGCAGCGTCTGCCCAAACCCGAGGGTTCCTTGGTGTCTGCCCGCAACACGGCATTGTGGGCACTATGCTGCGAGAAGACGCACCCACAGGGCGACATTCGCTCGTATCAGGGCGCCCATGACGTTGCACTATGGGTGGACGCACCCACAGGGTGGCGTCCACTCGAGCTCGAGGTCCACCCCTTGGGTGCCCTTGGGCTCGGGCCAGAATTGGCCTTCTTCTAGGCAGGGGGGGCGACATCCCTGGGCTTGAGCAGACGTGCCCACGGGGCAGTGTCTGCCCAAGCCCGAGGGTGCCCAAGGAAAGGAGGCTAATTCTAAGAATTGTCCCCGATTCTCAGAATCGGCCCCTTGCACATTAAAAAAAAAAAAAATTATATGGCTAAGGGGCCGATTCTCAAAATCGGCCCTTTGGGCATATAAAAAAAAAATTAATTTGTTTTTTATATGCCTAAGGGTTTGATTCTCAGAATCGACCCTTTGGGCATTAAAAAAAAAAAAAAAAAAAAGTGTATGGCAAGGGGTCGATTCTCAGAATCGGCCCTTTGGGCATATAATTTTTTTTTTTTTTAAATGCCCAAAGAGTCGATTCTGAGAATCGGCCCTTTGGGCATATTAAAAAAAATGGCCAATGGACCGATTCTGAGAATTGGCCCTTTGGGTATATAAAAAAAAAAAAAAAAAATTAAAATTAGTGGGGTTTGGGAGAAAATATTTTTAAAAATTACATTTTTTTTTAAAACAACTTGTTTTAAATTTAGGGATATATTTTTTAGGGGGGTTGGGTAGATGACATGTAAAAAAAAAAAATTTGTTTTAGAGTTTCTGTCGGGGAAAAAATGTATAAAAATATCATTTTTGTTTAAAAACAAATTTTCTATTTTGTTTACGTAAGATATTTGTTTTTTTTTATTCAGTAATTTATGTGTAGATATATATGTTTGTAGGAAAATGGCATCAAGGAAGGTTTTTTCCAATCTTTCTAGACCAAAGTCAACATTTGCATCATCTTAAGCTACATGTGGGCCTTCAAAAAACATTGTTGGATGAACTACACCTCAGTTAATTACTGAAAATGTGGGAGATGCATCCACAAAAGAAAAGAAGTTGGTTTCATACTGGAAGAAATCAACAGAAATGAATCGTTAAAAATATGCATGGTTTCTGAAAGATGAAGATGAAACTCTACAATTATATCTATATTCTAGTAAGAATTTTGATGCTAAAAGTTATGACTTGGTAGGAAAAAAATTAGACCTATATATTCTTCCAAATACTGAAAGTGTTTATATACAATCAAAACTGCCCAAGTCACATGATAAACATATTTATCATTTTACATTTTCGATGTATAACATGGGGGAAGATTCTTCAAAGATATGAAAACAAATCATACAAAATATTGCATAGAAGATTGTAAGTATTTTTATTTACACTTATCTATTTTGTGTTATTCAAATTGTATCATAGTATTTTTAATAACTTAGTTAATATTGACATATTATATTTTGTGTTACAGGATTTTCTTGAGGGAATTTCAATTATGTTGGGGGGAATCTATTATATAGAGCGAGATATTATGAATTTTGTCTCCATTTTCCATGAACATGAAGCATAAGATATGGGAAAGAAGTAAAAGAAAATACTTCATGATGCTACAAGATTGTATCAAAGGGATCAATCTAGTAATGGTAGACATGTTACTTTTCAAAATGAGGAAGTTGAAGTTGAAGTTGAAGCTGAAGATGAAGATGAAGAATGTCTTGCCATATCTGAGGATCAGATTAGAACTGATGTTATAAAGGATAAGAGCCATAAAAAAACAAAACAAGAATGCCCAAGATTGTCTCCCTTATAGTTTATGATGAGGAGATTGTTTCGGTTCAAGAAAATATCATAACCAATAGGAGGAAGAAACAAAAAATTGTTCATTCTGAAAAAATCATGGACAGCAATGAAGGGCCTAGTGAAAACTCCAAAGCAAGTAGGGAAATAATTACGCCATGATATGATTTAGAGGATGTCGTTATGAAAACAAAACAAAATTCCATTCAACATCATTTTGCGAAGACAAATTTAATTGAGGGTGGTCAGTCATTTCAACTTAATGTCATTCAATTCTATAAGCCAGATGAAGGACAGTTAAAATATCAAATTAGAAAGCCACGCCACTTGCATGTTCATTGTTAGCATTGAAAATGTTAATGGTATAATCGCCATTGTATCACTATTTTCAAATTTTTATTTTTTCCTAGTCCATGTCCAAAGTTTGAGTCATTTCCAATAAAATTTAAAAGAGTCCCAACATCAAGGTATTTTTAAGTGAATAGGTGTCATAGTGTTTTAGAGTCCTAAAATAAGTTAAAATATATATTTTGACTTATGTTAGTGTTGAAGGTTAGTCATTGCTTTGGTAATAAATTTGCAGTCATCTGATTTGGAATAATAGCTATCTTTGTTGCAAATTCATTTTCAAAATAGTAATGCAGTAAAAGGCAGCTATTTCTCAGAAATGGAAGTCATATATTCCACATAGTGAAAAGCGCAACTATTTTACTGAGATTTTGGTTATCTCAATAAAGAGGGTACAGGTAATCAGTTTTCAAAGAAAACAAATTAAGCCTTCGTGGACGGTATTGCAACTAGAGTTCTTTAAAAGCAAAGCGCGGCATGAAGAAAACAGATTGGCCAACAGAGAGGGAGATCTGAAGAAGAGCAGCAAAGAATGTTTAAAGGAAGCTTGCCAGGAATTATACTAAGGAATGAAGCAATGAAGAAGAACTATGTGAGGGGTGAGCGGACGACCATGATCCAATCGTAGATCCAAAAGAGAAGAAACCGATGGCTGAGATTAAAGCGCAAATGGAGCAACATCGCAAATTACAGTTTTTAAATTTTACCTTTAAGGAAATTGTGTCGTATGTTAATTGATTAGCGATGTGATGTGACTAAGCGGTAAGCAAGGAAGACCTTCAAATCTGGGGCGCAGATCAACAATGGAGATTAAAGTGCAAATGGAGCGATTTAACAAATCGCAGTTTTTAAATTTTACCTTTAAGGAAATTGCGTGGTATGTTAACTGATTTGCAATGCAATGAGGTGAAGGGAACATTTCGGCGTAGCGCACTAGCACATATCGCACTTCACATAGTTTATGGTTTAGCCGTTATCAGTGTAGAGTTAAACTTGAGGGTGTTTGATTTGTGATAAAACAAAAAGTTGCGATGTGCGATTACTTCCCATTGGTCAACTGGTTGTGGGGCCCAAGAACCATAGTTTCGTGTGTAATGCATGTTAAAAGGGAGTTTTGTGCTGCATTAAGATTTATACAATGAAGAAAGCATGGTACGAAGAAAGCACATGTAATGATAAGGTGGAAGCGTGAAGCTTAGTGGGATGACTTAGTGTTGGATTTTGAAGCATTTCAAAAACGTGTCATTGCTCCTTGTCATAATTGCAGGCACGAAATTAGAGAAGAGAGCTCAGTGATCACTGAACCTAAGGCCTCTATGTATGATACAGGTAAACAAAAACCAATCCTCCAGCAAGCAGTCTCAGGTTTCAAAGCAAGCAGTCTCAAGTTTCGTGGACGACATTGCAACTAGTGTTCAACAGTTGTATTCGTGAGCAGTTTAGCTATCAGAAAATTGGGAAAGGAGGACAGGTAAATAGGTTAGAGCCTGCTAACACAATATTTATGGATGCAAGGGAAAAATCACTATTCAAATATGCAGGTTGGTATAAATTCCTCCAGAATTTTTCTGGGGAGAACGTGGCACTGGCTCAAGCTTTCACTGAGTCTTTTGATGGCGAAAAGGTTACGTTAGGCAGCAAAACATTCAACATTTCCGAGGCTATCATAGCCCGTGCAACCCAGAATTCTGCAACCAGTGAACGTTGGTTTAAAAGCAAAGCACTGCCTGAAGAAGTAAGTTCTTACCCTAAGCCTGAATATGCTGATATGAAATGGAATTCAACTGCTCACATTTCTTGTTTTAAATCCAAGTGGTAGCATGTTATTACCTCAGTCCATAAATACATCACATGTGAAGGGAGGTTTTCTTATGTTCATCGTTATCAGTTGAGATTCCTAACCCACATTTCAAGAAAGAAACCTTTGAACCTACCCTATTTTCTATATAAATCTCTGTTTAAAATGTCACTCAAGATACAAAAAATTCCAAACTACCCCTTGCATATTTTGTATCACAGAGGGCTGATTAAAATTTTAGTTATCTATCATCTCAGAAAGAACAAAAATACTTGGGATAGGTTTTTAAGAAAGGAAGGGTTTGTAAATATTAATTCCATAAGAAAGGCAGGGAGACCAAAGAAGAGATACATCCATGAGAAAACCAGTGTTGCCCATGTTTCACATAGTTCACCATATTCTCCTAAGAATCCTATTTCAAAGAATAGAGAACAAATTTCCTCCTCTTCACGAAGCCAGCCTAAGAAGAAACTTTTCATGGCAAAAGAACCAGTGGAAGTCAACCCTGGTCTTCTTGCACCTAAGCCTGTTTTCTCTCCAATGGAAGTCAACCCTGGTATGAAAATTTCAAGCCATATTCCTGATTCAACTCATCAAGTGCAACCAAATAGTGGCACATCTCTCACTGAGTCCACCCTCTCACAAGTTTTTCTTTCTCTCAAGAAAGGAAAACAGAAAATGACAAAGCCTACCATTGAAGAAGACTCTGCCTTGGCTGAATTGGTATCCTTCATTTTTTCTTCGATCAAGAAGAGGAAGAAAAATGAGATACATTCTTATTCCTCATTTGAAGACAGTAGTGATCTTGAGTACACAGAGTCAGAAGATGAGGAGGCAGAGTCTAGTAAATTTATACATGGAGGAAAGAGGTCGAAATTCATCCCTAATCCTTATGTCAAAAGACCTCATACTAGACCAAGAAAAAAACTCTGGCTAAACAGCAAGCTGATTTCCAATTCTAAACTGAGGGATGAAATTATCAACATTGAAGAAAGTCCATAAGACAAAACTGAAAGGAAGAAGAAAGCTCAGTCAAAGAGCCAAGCACAGAAAAAGAGGTTTGATAAAAGGGTAACTAAAGCAGAATACATAAGAATATTTGCTTATATTCTGGACCTTTGATGAATGAATAACAGGGCTGACTTGGAGAAATTTTTCTGGGTAAATGTTCCATGTTTTTCTATTATTGCTAACTTTTTTGCAAAAGTAGCAATTATTTTGAAATATCAGCATGTGATGGAAATGGGCTACTTTTTGTTTTGAATCATGATGGTGACATTGAACAGATGAAGTGGAGAGGTTATTCAGTTGCAATGGATGCTTCCAGGTGTCTTATATCTATCCTTCTCCGAAATATCATGTTTCTGTTTTGCACATTTAATAGGAGACAACCACATGTCATTCCCACTGTTTTTAAACTTTTTTCTGAAGATTGGTTGCACTAAAACAGAAGAGTGATCTTCAAATAGGCTTCCACCTCACACAACTATTTCGGAATGACAGCCTTCATGACGCCTTCATGATGTTTATCTTGTTTTTAATATAGCACTTTGTAACTAAGATTAAGGGATAAGCATCACCTCTTGCACGAGGTTGTAATGACTTTTGAAACCTATTTACCTTTTTCTATGGAAGATGATAGTATCATATTTTTTATATATATGCCAAACTGATACGAAGTCATGGTTGGTTGGTGGTTATAGAATTTTGACTTATATGATATGTAAAAAAAAATTGTGAATGAAATGGAATGATACTACTAAGGCTTATTACCAATTTGATGTGTGTATTGTCTACTTTAATTGTGTTTGCATATCTCCTTTCTTCCTATTGCAGTTTGCAAGCCATCATATTGTTATGTGTTTTTATTAGTCTCTTAAGCATGTTATGTATTTTATCAGTTCTTGTTACTCTCACATAGTGATCATTCCTGATAAAATATGTTATAATAGTGGAAGAGAATCACTCATGATAGTTATTCTTCATGATGTTTCAATGAGAATCTTGTCAGACTAGAAATAGCTTTCTCTCAATGGAATATTGTCAAAATGCTACTTTTGTGAATTTCTACTAAATGCAGTATATTTCTGTTTTACAGACCTATTGATTCTTCTCCCATCTCACAATTTCCTCTCCTTATAGACTACAAAATTTCACCTTGCTACCACATCAAGTTACAGTGCCCTCATTAGTACAACTGTGGATTTGACTGAAATATCTTTTCAGTGAATTAGAGTTTGTACCACCTACCAATCTCATAAAACAAATCATTAAATTTTTTTATAGTTTAAGAAGTGTCTGGTCAGGTGCTTGTTGCAGTCCAAGTGTTGATTCCAGTGCCAACATCTTTTGGTACGTCTGCCGGGAGATGAAGGCCTTGTAACGAAGTATTCTCCCAAGTCTATTGTTATGAATTGTTGATAATCAGTTCTTGATGGTGAACAAGAATTGGTGACCTGAAGAAGACTGCAAATTTGTTCACCAAGAGACTCCATAAAGAGGAAGAGGGGTTTCAAGACTTCCTTCTATAATGAGGAATCAGAGATCTCCAACTGTGACTCCAGTTGCTGACCCAGAGAAAATCATCAAAGATGCTAAAGGAAAACAGAGATCAGTTAAAGCCACATCTCAGTCAGTGAAGAAGGTACACAAAAACTGTGTTCCAAATGTTGGGGTTCCCATGTTTTGGCAAGGTTGGCAATACCAAAAGATGAGACAACATAGAACCACTTTTAGACCTTAGGATCTAGCCCTCCTAGGTCCAGAGAGGGATCTCTCTATGATTATCAAAGGATATATGTCTTTGAAGTTCTCAATTGTGATTTTAGGCTAGTTATAGGCTCAAGGTTGTTTGTTTGATTATTTGAGTTTGGTTGTTGAGAATCAGGAAGGAAGGTTTCACCATAAGACAAGGATGGGTACAGAAGGAAGCTAGGCAAGAATAGATGACTCAGGGAACATCAAGGCCATTGAGCAATGGAGTCAAGAAAGGATTTACTTATGTTCAATGTGTAAGCTTCAGTTGGGCTAGTCGTCTAGAGCATTTGGATCTCAAAGACTGATTGGTGGGATGGAACACTAAGGAATGAGAGTGAAGGATGGAGAACCATCTGATTCCGTCTATAGATCAGGCCAGAGGTCATTTAACTCCAGGCCTGCTTGGACAAAACCATAGGCAACACAAGGGATCTTGAAAAGGTTTATATGGAAGGGTAGGTTATGAAGAGGCAGCGACAGGCTTTACACCTCCCAATGTTCCTAACCTCTTTCAATTAAATCTTAACAAAAACATCTGAACATTGATTCTATTAACTTGCACATCAGAGAGCAGGCAATAATCATCCACTACACTAGTTTAGTCAATTAAAAACAATATTCAGATACACATATGAGCAAAAAACATTAAAGACTGAGAGAGCTGGGACATAAGGTACCTAACAAGGGTAAGTCTTATATCATGCGTTCAGATGCCAGTCAGAAGAACATGAAATGAAATGGAAATAAACGCAGAGATGAGAAAAACATCACCAACTGCTGTAGATCAGGATCCAATGAAAACTGCTTATCATGTTAAACACAATACCAATCAGGTACATCACTGCCCAAAGCTTTTACATTCAGCCTGAATACATCATATTTCTCAACCTATCATACAATCATTACACAGGGAACTTGGCTCAGGACAAAAATGCTTGCAATTCACTGATAATGCATCAACAACCATTACAATGATATCCTTCTGTGCTTTATAGCAGAAGAGACACAGAGGACCGACTGAGGAGGTAGGTGAATTTTAAATGTTACATTTAAACACAACAATGAATGCAGGGCCGAGGCCCATTCCGCTTGATATGTTGTATATTTAATCTTTGTCATCTCCCCTGTGCAATAGAGATCTGCTTCGGATATGATTTGACCTTTTGGCTGCGGTACTCCAGGTGATTTGAACAAAATGAAAGAAACTGCTGAGAGGTCTGCCTCATAGATGTTAGATTGTTTTGAACTATAGCTGGGACGAAAAACTCCTTCAGGGACACGGCGCATAATAAAGACTGTATGGGAGACCTGTCCTTCATGGAAAAACATTCTACTGATAAGAAAACCTTGATATTACCTCTTATTGATGTTCAGGATCTTCAGATCGATCCTCGGGGTCTTCAAAATGATGCTTTGCCTCTTTAAACCCCTGGTTCAGAGCTCAAGATCTTCGTTGATGTGAACTAATCCCTCTGTTCTGTACTGAAACTCCTTGCTGCTTCATTACTACCTCCGTTGAGTTAGCTCGATCTTTAAATGGCGCCGACAGGACTTTTGGCATTTGAACTTTGCTTTCCTTTAATGTAAGTCCTGACAGCCCCATTCCTTGACTTTCCTGATGGTACTAGCTCATTATATTTGATCATGACTGCGCCTCTCGCCATTGAGGTAGTACACCAAATAGCGGCAGATCTCATCCTCTAGAAACTCTGCAACACAGCAAAACTTATGAAGAAAATGGTGGACGGAGCAATGGATGCAGGGTGGACGAAATGGTAGTGCGGCGGTGGTGGAAACAATGCTATTGTGTAAAAGAACGATGAAAATGCAGTGGAGTGGTGGAATGCGCGGACAATAGGGTTTGGTAGAAATATGCAGCGCAGGCCGTTGGATTCAGGCCTAGAGATGAAAATCAACAGTGGAGATTGAGCGGTGTAACAACATATGAAATGAACAAAAAACAAACAAAACGCATGAAACGCGACGGAGATGAATGTAAGAGTGGGACCCAACGGAGGCGGAGGGCGATTAGATCTGAACCATCGGATCCAGGGGAGGATCAACGGCCGAGATTGAATCGGAACCATCGCAATCGGGGGTACCAAAGGGTGACACACATAAAATTTTCCGATTGCGATCAGGGAGGACGAGCGATGACCGTTGGATCTGGGAGGAAACAGAAAGACGAGATCAAATCGGAGCAATCGAAATCGGGGACGGGAAGATAGGACATGCGATTGCGATTCGGAGGGCTCGGAGCGCGATTGAGTGCCGACCGTTGGATCGAGGGACCGGATCAACGCGTTCACGTTCAATCGGAGGGAGAGAAGAGGGCGGTGGAACGACAATGCGATTAGCGCCGAGCCGTAGGATCGGCGAGGAGATGGACGGCCGTGATTGAATCGGAGCATCGCAATCGGGGGACAAGAGAGATGGGACCAGCGATTTCCATCGGGGAGGGGGAATCGCGATTGAGTGCTCGACTGTTAGATCCGAAGGTCGAATCAACGGCTCGGATGTAATCCGAGGGAGGGCGGTGCGATCGGGGGATCGAGAGTTGCGACGACCGTCGGATCGGCGGGAGGACGGACGGTCGAGATAAGGTCGGAGGATCACAATCGGAGATCGAAGGGAAGGGCTTTGCGATTGATCGGAGGGCACACGCAGAACATTACGATTGCGATTGAGTTGGGGCTGCGATTAGCGCTCCGCTATCGGATCTCCGCGGAAGATCAACGGTGCAGAACGCACCGCGGGACTTAACGTTATAGACAAATCGCATCGGGGTTTTTTATATTACAAAGGAAATTGTGCACCCGCCCGACCTTCCGATTGCGATTAGCACTCGGGACTTAAGCGCTTGGTCCCAGCGCACGGGCATGTGTGGGAAGTGGTTAAGGGGCTGGCAGAAAAGGGGCTAGGCCTTTAATAAGGTCGGAAGATGGGTTTTTTGCCCATTTTAATGGATTTTAAGGGGTTTAAAGGGAAACGATAAGGGGAAAAATGGGAAATAAAGAGTAAGGGAAGGACTTAAGGGGATTTTGGGGGGATTTGAGGGGTAAGCGGGGAAATAGAAGGGGAGACAAGGGGGGATAAAAAGAGGCTAAATGAGGGTAAAAGAAAGGGAATTCGGACAAAGGGAAAGAAGGGGAATTGATGTATGTTGCAAGGGTAAAGGAGGGAATAATAGGCCCTTTTTAGCAATTTACTAGCAGAGGGGGATTTGTATTAGGCATAGCAATTGAGAGACTTCAAGGAGGATGGGTTTTCAGGGGAAAGGCATTCCTTGAAGGCTCAAAACAATCTAGCCCCCAGCTAACTTGTCAAGAATTTCATAGGGGGGCTAACAATGGCTCCACATGGGGATGGCTTCTTCTTGAAGGAGTCAAGAATTCAGAAAATGATCTCTTGGTGTAGGCCAGATGCCTGTTTCTATAAGCCATCTTTCTTATTTCTTTAGATTATCTGCCACAATATATTGGATACACAAATCAGCAGAAACATTTTCCCAACCAATCTACCTACCCAAAATAGAGCTCTAACAATTTTCCCTTGGGTGCATTTGAACTAGCAGACCCTTCACATTTTATTTTGCAAAACAAAAACAAACCTATTCTAATTCTACCCTTATTGCTCCATGAGGCCAGATTAGACTGTTGGCCTCATACAATTCTCTACCTAAACTACTACCTGTTGGGATTAAACTGTCCAACAGGTTTCTTCACCTACATTCTAAGACAAGAAATTTAAACACAGCCAAGCCAGGATTAGACTGTCTGACTTGCTGGGTAGAAACTTGAAGAAAACAAAACTGAGAAGGCATGGAATTCTGCAACTGTGAAACATCCTTCTTTCTTTCTTGTGACTCAGGTTTTGAGCATATTTGAGTCACTTCTTTCCTTTGCTGATCCAGATTTTGAGCTTGTTTGGATCAGCTATTCTGCTTCCTTTTGGCTCAGATTTTGAGTTTATTAGAGCCAATCCTTTTGCCTCAGAGGTTCATGTTTTGAGCATGTCTGAACCTCTCTTTTCATTCTGTTTTTTGGAACAATTTCTTCTCTTTTTGCTGAAAATGAAAATTTGCAATGGTATATACAATGGAAATGAAACTGGAAATGGAGAATTAGCAGAAATAGTGTTTGAGCATCCTGCCATTGACAGGACCCCCAAACAACTCGGAACCATCAAGTTCTTGCAAGAAAAACGCATTAGGACCCACAGTGGCTTGAATGATGAAGGGACCTTTCCACAAGCTGTCGAATTTGCCATGTTTGCCTTTATCCTCTCTTCTTGAATCCCACTTCAGGACCTTGTCCCCAACTTTGAAATTTGCTGCTTTGGTTCTTTTGTCAAACTGTCTCTTCATGTTTTCCTGCACTTTGACAGCTCTGTTATAAACCTGCTCCCTTGTTTGCTGAAGATGGATTGTTTCATTAATTCTCCTTATCATGCTGTCCTCTTCTGATTGGATTTCTTGGATAAGATTTACCACTGGTATCCCAAGGCTAGTAGGAAAAACTGCTTCTGTCCCATAAACCAGCTGGAAGGGTGACATGCCAATAGATTTCTTTGTAGTGAGCCTGTCTGCCCACAAGGCTTGTATTAACTTTTTATGCCATGACCTTTTGTTCTCTTCCAACAGCTTCTTAATGATTGTAACCAGGATTTTATTTGATGATTCAGCTAGGCCATTACCCTAGGGGGTAATAGGCAGTTGAATGCCCAAGTGCAATTCCGTACCTGTGACAGAAATCAATCATTCTTTTGGATCCGAAAGCAGCAACATTGTCAGTGATTATTTTCTTTGGGCAGCCAAACCGAGATAGGATAAAGTCTTCTAGGAACCTAATGATGACAGAATCAGTGGCATTCCTAGTGGGTATGGCTTCAATCCACTTAGTGAAGTAATCAGTAGCAGTCAAGATCCATCTGTGTTGCCCAGAAGAAGAGGGGTGGATTTCTCCAATGAAGTCTAAGCCCCATTGCATGAAGGGACCTTCTATGGTGATAGGTTGTAGAGGGAGGGGAAGGAGCTTTCTTTTGCCCTCAAAAATTTGGCATTTGTGGCAGGTAAGGACCATTTTATGAACATCACTAAAGAGTGTAGGACAATAGTACCCAGCCCTGAGTATCTTATTTGCAGTGGCCTTCCAACTCAGGTGGCCTCCACACTCCCCAGCGTGGAATTCTTTCTTGATTCTTTCAGCTTCAGTTTCAGGCAAACATTTCAGCAAAAGACCATTCGGATTTTTCCAATATAGACTCTCATTCATAATGCAGTAATTTCTAGCTTTGAGTTTTATGAATCTGGCCTTTGTTTTGGATAGTTCTAGAGGGGCATGGAGGTGAGTGAGCACGTAAAGGATATCAGTATACCAAGGAGAGTTCTGAAACTGCTCCTCAACAGTTGGATGGGGCAATCCTCATCCAGGGCATTCATCATGTTATATCAAGGGCATGTAGATTAGATTCAGCCATCAATTGGGCCAGGCCTTGACCTTTGATCAGCTTGGTGGGTTTGATTTCAATGTCATATTCTAAAATTGTAGCAATCCATTTGCCCCTTTTCCCATCTGGGTCTTGGGACAAGATATCTTTGACCACTATGTTTGGCACATAGGCAATGGTGTGAGAATGCAGAATGTACACCCTAAAGTCTTTTAAGGCCTTAATCAGGGCATAGGCCTGCTTTTCCATGATGTTGTACTTTAAGGGTGCATCTCTCAAGGCTTTACTGAAGAAGGGCTATAGACATTCATGCCTTGAATTTTTCTGCAGCAAAACTGCAGCTATTGTGTGTGGGGAAGAAAATGAAAAGATCAGAAAATCTTTTGAAAATTCAGGGCTGATAAGGGCAGGGGCCTGGGTAAGTGCAAGCTTTACTGACTCAAAATATTTCTTGGCTTCGACAGTCCACTTAATTCCAGCATCTTTCTTCAGCATTTCAGTCATTTTCCTAAGATGCTCAGCAAGGTTGGGGATAAATCTTCTAAGGAAATTGATCTTCCCAATGAAGGATTGTAGCTCCTTGATGTTTCTTGGATGCGTAATTTGGAGTATTCCCTCAACTCTCTGGGGGTCTATCCTAATCCCTTTCTCAGATATAATGTGGCCAAGAAGCTTACCTTCTTGCAGCCCGAAAACAGTCTTCTTAGGATTTAGGGACAGACCATACCTTCTACATTTTTCAAAAACTTTCCTCAGATGTTTTAAGTGTCCTTCTTCTGTTTTAGAAAATACAGTTAAGTCATCCAAGTAGATAACTATGAAGTGTCCAATCTCATCTAAGAAAGCAATATCCATTGCTCTCTGAAAGGTGGCTCCAGCATTCATCAATCCAAAAGGCATTTTCACATACATGAAGGTGCCCCATGGAGTGGTGAAAGCTGTTTTGAGTTGATCTTCTGGGAGTACCAGAACTTGGTTGTATCCGGAAAAATCATCAAGCAGGGAGATTCTTTTAGAGCCTACTACCTTCTGTAATATACGTTCCATTCTAGGCAAGGGGTAGTTGTCTTTCAGGGAGGCTTTATTCAGGTTTCTGAAATCTATGCATAGTCTGATCTCCCCTGTCTTCTTCCTTACAGCCACTAAGTTTGAAACCCAATCAGAAAACCTTACAGGGACAATTATGCCTGCCTCATACATCTTTTTAATTTCCTTCTTTACTGCAGGCAATTGTTTTGGATTAATCCTACGGAGTTTTTGTCTAAAAGGTTTCTGATTTTCCTTCAGTGGTATCTTGTGTTGTATGATGTTGGTGTCATAGGCCTTTAATTCTTCGTAGCTCCATGCAAACACATCAATGAATTCCTTAAACAAGTCAATGTATCTTTTCTTCATGTCTGCAGGTATAGACTTAGCCAGTTTTACCATTTTGGGTTTGTCTTCAGTGCCTATGTTGCATTCTTCTACATCTGATTCTGCATGTTCTATTGTGGGCTTCTTTGCAACATCATCGAAATCAAAGAGGTCCTCTAAGGGTGCTAAGCCTCTTGGTATGTTCTTGTCTTTGGCTTGCAGCACCTCCATTTCTTCTCTATCTGCGTTTTCACGTTTTATGGTTGAATCTCCAGTTTCTTCAGAAAAAGAATTTATTTCTATACTACAAGGTGTTTCTAGTTCATCTGGGGAATCCTCACTTGGGCAGCTGTCATCCGATTTCGAGTCTAAATCAGAAAATTCAAACTCATTTCTGCCCATCAGGAAATCTTCAATCTATTTGTCTCCTTCAAAGACCTGCCAGTATTTTTCATTGTCTGGCACTGCAGGGCTGAATTTAGTCTGAATGATGATTTGTTGGTCAACTGGGGCCTTAGGATATGAGCTAGCTAGGCAGGCTAGTCCATTTGCAATAGCGTTTTGACCCCTAGGAATGGATACTAAATCATATTCAACAAACGTTTTCAGCAAATCTAGAGTATCATTCCTATATGCCCTAAGCCTGGGGTGTTTTTCCGAATACTCACCATTCATCTGTTTGATCACTAACTCAGAGTCTCCTCTCATGACTATCCTACGGGCTCCTAATTTTTTCAACAGATTTAAGCCCAAGATTAGAGCCTCATATTCTGCAATGTTATTCGTGCATTTGAAATGCAGATTGATAGCGTGGCTCTCTGCGTGGTCATTTTTGGTGTTACGCAGCCACACTCCTTCTCCAACGCTTTTTCTAGTATAGGACCCATCAAAGTTCATTTCCCACATGGGTTATTTGTTTACTTCAACTTCACTTTCTCCCTTACAGCTGGGTTCGCCATTAGGTTGAGTTGGGAGGTCTGTACTAGGTTGTAAACTATCTTATTGTTCATAGAGGCCATGGATGTTAGGGAGGTGGTTAGCTTGTTGTTCTTGTTATGTCTCTATTTCACTTGGAGTGAGAGGTTCTCCACAGATCCTACAGGCTTCATTGCTGATTTCCTCTTCATTTTCAGTGTGCTGCCCATGGTCTTCCTGATCATATTCTTCCAGAGTGGCCATTATGTGGAGGTCCATAGGCTCGGTGTTCTCATTTGTATGCCTATTCTGGGACTCTGGCTCTTCTAAGGATTCATTATTACAAAAGATGAAGGAGTCAAGGTCGGTATGTACAGAATATAATGGTGAATTTTCAGGTTTCTCGGGGCTTCTGACTAGGAATTTCATTTGGGATTCTCTATATAGTCTTCTTAATTGGCCAAATATAGGAATAGTGGCATATGAGCCATCCATCTGCATGGTGCCTTGCAGCTTGGCTCCCCATGATCTAGATAATAACATGCCATACTTGGGTGGCACGTCTGCCACCACTACATCCATGACCATACATTTCGCAGGAATCTGAGTCAAACTCACACACAAGTCTTTGATCAGGCCAAGACATTTTACTCTACTCGAGTCAAAAGAATACAAGTATTTATAGGGTCTGGTGATTTCTAGGCCTAACCTCTCCATAACTACCTTGGGCATTAAGTTGTGTGATGCTCCTGAATCGTGCATTGCATTGTGGAGTATTTTATCATGAATGTTAAGACTAATATAGAAAGGTGGTACTACCCATTCCTGAAACTTACCTTCAATCTTAGGTCCAAACAAGAGGGCAGGTTGATCATCATTCAAGTTTACAGAATCAGTGTATTCCCCTAAATTCAATGCTTTCAAAATTTGGCCTTTATATACATCCTGAGTGGCCAACTCAGATAATGGTACAGAGATTTTAATTTTCGCAATCTCACTTTCTAAACTGAAAGTGGATTGACTCTTGGAAATGTTCAACTCTGTTTTATTTGCCACTGTTTTAGTGGCTGAATCAGTTTGTGTTTTCTCATTATGTACATGTGTAGGAACAGTTTTATCAGGAGCACTAACTGAGGTGCTAGTGCTACTGGCTGGTTGACTTTGTCTTTCGTTGTTTTGGTTGTCCTTTTCTTTGTTACTCTCAGAACTCTTGGCTGTTGAATTGTTGTTCACAGCAGTTACTTTAGAAGATTTTTTAGGCCTTTTCTTGATGGTAACCTCGGGAGTTTTGGTTTTGGAAGTGTTTTGGTTCTTTTTTCTCCTGAGCCCATATTGTTCTCTGACCTGTAACATGGCATCTTGGAACCCAAGTCTGTACTCTTCAGTTTCTAATCTTTCCTCATCCCAATATGAAGATGAGGGTTGATCTTCCTCTGAGTCACAGTTCAGAATTGAGTCCTCTATTTCAAACATGTTAATAGTATTCCCTTCAGATTCCTCAATGACTCCCTCATCCTCATCTAGGAAGTTTTGAAACGGGGGAATGATTTGTTGATCTGACTCTTTTTGTCTGTTGGGAGTGTTGTTGTTTCTTCTAAAGTTTTGATTTTGGTTCCTGTTCGGAGTGACAACCATTGTTTCCACCATTTGGTATAGCTTATACACATTCTTAGACAATCGGTCAACATTTGGATCTGAAGTGGAGGCTATAGTGTCATCCTTGTATGTTACTCTCTTCTCAGCTCTCAGTTTGGCCCTTTTCTCAATCAAATTTGCCTCTATGTTTACTGCCCCTTTCTGCATATCCTCCAGGGTGGTGTACTATTTATCTCTAAGCTCATAGGCCATGTCAGCATCAAATCCATCAGGATATTTTTCTAGGGCCATACCTTGTGGAGGTTTCATGTGTGGGGGAAGAGCGTTGTAAATGTTGTTGAATCTAGTGGTATAATCATGAACACTCTCTCCTACGTTCCTCTTAAGGGACATGTATTATGCTAGGAGCTGGCGAGGGTTTGCTCTAGTTTCCCATTTGTTGATGAAAATCTGGTATAAAGCAGGGAGGTCTTGGATACTACCAGCAGGTAGGTTTTTAAACCACTTTTTAACCTCTCCCCCCAGGCTCTGCGTGAAAATTCTCATTTTGATTGTTTCATCATCAATTTCCATATAGTCAAAAGAGTCTTCCATTTTATCAACATGCTGCTGTGTTGTTGTAGGCTCTTTAGCAGGGAAGTGCGGGATCTTTGATTGATAATCATTTGGTAAGGGCAGTAGAGGCTGAGGTAGGACTAGAGGTGCATACCAGGCTGCCATGATGATGTTCCGGTGGGGTATAGGGTTGGCTTGAGCAGCTGGTATTTGGATGACAGGGATGTTTGGACCAGCAGAAGTCTGTTGAGAAGATCTCGGGTGAGAAAGCCCCAAGTTTTGGAGAAAGTGGGGATCAGGTGGTGTGGAAGGAGGGGTTTCACTGTCCCTAGGGTCCGGCTGGTCTGAAACACTGAATGACCTAGTTCTAGGTAATCTGTTTTGAAGGTCTAGGTCGAAGAAAGGGTCTAATAGAGCTGCAAGATCTTCGGGTGCAGAATTAGCTCTATGAATGTTGTTGGAAATGGTCGATCTCCTACTTGCAGGTGTTCTTTTAAATATTTTCTCAGGATTATCAACTATTTCGGGTGGGTCTGGATCAGGGAAAGCTCTTGTATGAATGATTCTGTGAGCCAGAGTGTTATTTTTAGCCAAGCAGCTTAACCCTACTAGTTATTTTTGTTGTGGTTGATGTTGTCTCAGGGCTGGTCTCCCAGTGGAGCCTTCATTATGTTTTGAATCTGGTCTCCCAGTGGAGTCTTATCGGAAACCAAGGTAATCAGCAGGCCTACTGATCACCAGTGGAGTCTTTCGTTTGGGAACAATGGAGTCGCCAGGTGGAAGGTTTAGGATGTTTCTAGGGGGTACACTGTCCACCACAGTGATGAGGCAATATTCCCTTTCAGGAATATGCCGCAAACACAGCAAACTCTAACTAGAGATGGACTGGGAGGGCATTTACCAGATGTGTCACCTCCTAAAGAGGGTGAGATCCGGAGGCTACCTGGCCCTTACCAGGCCCTGTCTGAGAGTAAGGGGTAAAACACACCAGAGGTAAGTGGAATAGGAAGGATAAGTGTTTTACTACCAGCCTAAACAGACATTCTAGGTTTTCTAAGGCTTGGAGATGAAACAAGATGAAAGTACTCAGAAATTCTCCAGTGGAGTAGCCATTATGTTGGGGTTCCCATGTTTTGGCAAGGTTGGAAATACCAAAAGATGAGACAACATAGAACCACTTTTAGACCTTAGGATCTAGCCCTCCTAGGTCCAGAGAGGGATCTCTCTATGATTATCAAAGGATATATGTCTTTGAAGTTCTCAATTGTGATTTTAGGCTAGTTATAGGCTCAAGGTTGTTTGTTTGATTGTTTGAGTTTGGTTGTTGAGAATCAGGAAGGAAGGTTTCACCATAAGACAAGGATAGGTAAAGAAGGAAGCTAAGCAAGGATAGATAACTCAGGGAACGTCAAGGCCATTGGGAAATGGAGTCAAGAAAGGATTTACTTATGTTCAATGTGTAAGCTTCAGTTGGGCTAGTCATCTAGAGCATTTGGATCTCAAAGACTGATTGGTGGGATGGAACATTAAGGAATGAGAATGAAGGATGGAGAACCATCTGATTCCATCTATAGATCAGGCCAGAGGTCATTTAACTCCAGGCCTGCTTGGACAAAACCATAGGCAACACAAGGGATCTTGAAAAGGTTTATATGGAAGGGGTAGGTTATGAAGAGGCAGAGACAGGCTTTAAACCTCCCAATGTTCCTAACCTCTTTTAATTAAATCTTAACAAAAACATCTGAACATTGATTCTATTAACTTGCACATCAGAGAGCAGGCAATAATCATCCACTACACTGGTTTAGTCAATTAAAAACAATATTCAGATACACATATGAGCAAAAAACATTAAAGACTGAGAGAGCTGGGACATAAGGTACCTAACAAGGGTAAATCTTATGTCATGCGTTCAGATGCCAGTCAGAAGAACATGAAATGAAATGGAAATAAACGCAGAGATGAGAAAAACATCACCAACTGTTGTAGATCAGGATCCAATGAAAACTGCTTATCATGTTAAACACAATACCAATCAGGTACATCACTACCCAAAGCTTTTACATTCAACCTGAATACATCATATTTCTCAGTCTATCATACAATCATTACACAGGGAACTTGGCTCAGGATAAAAATGCTTGCAATTCACTGATAATGCATCAACAACCATTACAATGATATCCTTCTGTGCTTTATAGCAGAAGAGACACAGAGGACCGACTGAGGAGGTAGGTGAATTTTTAAATGTTACATTTAAAAACAACAATGAATGCAGGGCCGAGGCCCATTCCGCTTGATATGCTGTATATTTAATATTTGTCATCTCCCCGGTGCAATAGAGATCTGCTTCGAATATGATTTGACCTTTTGGCTGCAGTACTCCAGGTGATTTGAACAAAATGAAAGAAACTGTTGGGAGGTCTGCCTCATAGATGTTAGATTATTTTGAACTATAGCTGGGACGAAAAACTCCTTCAGGGGCATGGCGCATAATAAAGACTGTATGGGAGACCTGTCCTTTATGGAAAAACATTCTGCTGATAAGTAAACCTTGATATTACCTCTTATTGATGTTCAGGATCTCCAGATCAATCCTCGGGGTCTTCAAAATGATGCTTTTCCTCTTTAAACCCCTGGTTCAGAGCTCAAGATATTCGTTGATGGGCACTAATCCCTCTGTTCTGTACTGAAACTCCTTGCTACTTCATTACTGCCTCCGTTGAGTTAGCTTGATCTTTAAATGGCGCCGACAGGACTTTCGGCGTTTGAACTCTGCTTTCCTTTAATGTAAGTCCTGACAGCCCCATTCCTTGACTTTCTTGATGGTACTGGCTCATTAGATTTGATCCTGACTGCGCCGCTCGCCATCAAGGTAGTACACCAAACAGCGGCAGGTCTCATCCTCTAGAAACTCTGCAACACAGCAAAACTTATGAAGAAAACGGTGGACAGAGCGATGGATGCAGGGTGGGCGAAATGGTAGTGCGGCAGTGGTGGAAACAATGCTATTGTGTAAAAGAACGATGAAAATGCAGTGGAGTGGTGGAATGCGCGGACAATAGGGTTTGGTAGAAATATGCAGCGCAGACCGTTGGATTCAGGCCTGGAGATGAAAATCAACGGTGGAGATTGGGCGGCGTAACAATATATGAAACGAACAAGAAAACACACAAAACGCATGAAATGCGACGGAGATGAATGTAAGAGTGGGACCCAGTGGAGGCGGAGGGCGATTAGATCTGAACCATCGGATCCAGGGGAGGATCAATGACCGAGATTGAATCGGAACCATCGCAATCGGGGGTACCAAAGGGCGACACACATAAAAAATTTCGATTGCAATCAGGGAGGACGAGCGATGACCGTTGGATCTGGGAGGAAACGGATGGACGAGATCAAATCAGAGCAATCGCAATCGGGGATGGGAAGATAGGACATGCGATTGTGATCAGAGGTCGGAGCGCGATTGAGCGCTGACCATTGGATCGGGGATCAGATCAATGGTTCACGTTCAATTGGAGGGAGAGAAGAGGGGCGGCGGAACGACGATGCGATTAGCGCTGAGCCGTAGGATCGGCAGGGAGATGGACGGCTGTGATTGAATCGGAGCATCCCAATCGGGGACAGAGAGATGGGACCTGCGATTGCGATCGAGAGGGGAATTGCGATTGAGTTCTGACCATTAGATCTGAAGGTTAGATCAACGGCTCAGATGTAATCGGAGGGGCAGTGCGATCGGGGGATCAGGAGTTGCGATGACCTTCGGATCAGCGGGAGGACGGACGATCAGGATAAGGTCGGAGGATCGCAATCGGAGATCGAAGGGAAGGGCTTGCGATTGATCGGAGGGCACACACGGAACGTTGCGATTGCGATTGAGCCGAGGCTGCGATTAGCGCTCCGCCGTCGAATCTCCGCGGAAGATCAACGGCGCGGGACGCACCGCGGGACTTAACTTTATAGACAAATCGCATCGGGGTTTTTGATATTACAAAGGAAATTGTGCACCCGCCCGACCTTCCGATTGCGATTGGCCCCCAAGGCTTAAGCGCTTGGTCTTGGGTGACGGACATATGTGGGGAAGTGGTTGAAGGGGCTAGGCCTTTAATAAGGTCGGAAGATGGGTTTTTTTCCCATTTTAATAGATTTTAAGGGGTTTAAAGGGAAACGATAAGGGGAAAAATGGGGAATAAAGAGTAAGGGAGGACTTAAGGGGATTTTGGGGGGGATTTGAGGGGTAAACGGGGAAATAGAAGGGGAGACAAGGGGGGATAAAAAGAGGCTAAATGGGGGTAAAAGAAAGGGAATTCGGACAAAGGGAAAGAAGGGGAATTGATGTATGTTGCAGGGGTAAAGCAGGGAATAATAGGCCCTTTTTAGCAATTTACTAGCAGAGGGGGATTTGTATTAGGCACAGCAATTGAGAGACTTCAAGGAGGATGGGTTTTCAGGGGAAAGGCATTCCTTGAAGGCTCAAAACAATCTAGCCCCCAGCTGACTTGTCAAGAATTTCATAGGGGGGCTAACACCAAAGAAAAATGTACCTCTATATACTTTAGAATCTAAAGAGGTTTTAGTTTCAAAATATTCTGTTGAAAAATCTCAAGTTGAAGCTACTCCCTTATAAAATAAAGTGGATGTTGTTAACCTACGTTCAGCTGAAATTTTTTTCTTACTCATCACCTAGTAAATCTGAAATACGTATTGTTCTAGTCAAAGAGGAAGAAACTGAATTTCTTAGTGTTGAAAATAAGTCATAAGAGTTTGTGTTGAATGAAGGGGAATTAGAACAAGTATTGGCTATTGCACCTTTCCTTGATAGGGATATTTTGACTGAAGAAGACTTCAAGACTATTTTAAATTTCCTTCAGACTCATCCTGAATACCAATCTCTTATTACCCCTCAGCAAGAGTATTTTCCTTTTTCTCCAAATACAGTTGTTGGGTCATCTTCCTCTCATCCTTTTGAAGAGTCTGTACCTGAAGGTCTTACTTTTAACTTATCTGATTTCCTTGCTCGGAAAAATAAGGCTGAATTAACTCCATCCCCTCAAGAGACAACTTTAGATTCTGATTCTTCTACTGAAGGAGAAGTCAAGACATCCTCTGTTCATCTTTTTGAAAACTCACTTTTCTCAGTTATAAAGCCTGAAAAATCAGCTCAAGACCCCCAATTTTTTGCTATCCTAAATCAGAATTAGAATTCACCAATTGTAATTCCTATTTCTCAAACAACTACATCAGTTGTACATTAGCAAAATATGGCCCATCCTGCCCTTACAAGGATGCAGCAGATAGTGGGTACGAGATATGCGCCAATTGTTCTCCCTCAACCCTTGAATCCACTTCCTCAAGGAGATTACTTGAAATATCTTCCAAAATACACTGGGGAGGGAGAAGGAGTTTCTGTTGAATAACATTTAGTGGCTTTCTATAGTTATGCTGACAATCAAAATATTGAACATGAAGATGTCTGGTCAAGACTCTTTGTTCAGAGCTTGTATGGTGAAGCTCGAAAATGGTTTAGAAGTTTGGCTCAAAATTCAATTATAGGAATTTATGAATTAGATTATATATTTGTGAAGCATTAGAGTGATAGGAAATACTATGTTTATTATCTTACATAATTTGGAACTCTGAAGAAGAAAGCAGATGAGCCTTTAGTTGATTTTACTAAGAGGTTTAATAATATTTATTAGAAAATTCCTGAAGAAATTAAACCCACTGAAACTAAAGTTATGATAAATTTTGAAAGTGCTTTAGGTTTTGAGTTTTCCTTATGGTTGAGGGCTAAAAAAGCACAGACACTGAAAAGTATGTAAGAGACTGAAATTGGAGTGCAGTCTAATTTCATGGCTTCAAATAAATTAAAAATGGAGGAAGAAAAGGAAGCAAAATATAAAAAGAAGATGAAAGAAGAAAATCCTTCTTCTTCCAAGTCTCTTTCAGCAGAAGAAAATATCGATCAAATGTCCAATTTGATCAAGGAACTTGCCTCTAAGATGTCAAAATTAGAGGTAGAAAACAAACCAGTTGCTAGAGCCAATCAAAATGAATCTAATAGAAATCAGGCTCCCTTCAAGAGGCCTTTTCAGCCTCAACAAATCCTACAATGCCCAAGAATGAATGTTGATGATCAAAATGTTCAGTCTCCTTTGAATAATTTTGTTGAAGAAGAACAATAAGGAAATGAAGAATAAAATGAAGAAATAAACCTTGTGGGAGAGACATCACAATCAACATATTTGACATTGTAGGAATATGAAGATAGATTAAGGATTTGTTTGTTTTCTGATTATATGAATGCTCAAATTTATGCACATAATGATAAAAAACAATAGGAAGTTCAAAACAGAAATTACCCTTTGAGATCCAAAGGTCTTGTTCAGAATCAGATTCAGATAAAAAAGCTGCTAAACAGAAGGCCAAGGTAAATGAGGTTCCTCCACCTCAAAATTTTGCTCCAATGGTCAAAATTACTGTAGAAAATAAGGAATTAGTTCCAATTTATTTAAGTTTCAAATCTAAATTGAATAAAATCAAAATTCTAGTTCCACTCATGGAATTATTGAAAAATCCAGCATATAAAGATACTTTTAGGAGTCTGATGCAGCCTCATCTCGCTCCTGATTCAGTCAACCTTGAGGATGAGCATCCCACAATTTATCTAGGTTGTCATTTCCAAGACCAAAATGATGATAAATCACCGCATTTTTACTGGTCACTCAATATACATGACAAATTGCTGCATAATTGTGTTAGATTCTGGAGCTTCCCACAAGATCGTGCCAAATAAAGTGATGGATGAATTGGGATTAGAGGTCACCAAGAAATACCATGACCTTTACACCTTTGACTCCAAAAATGTCAAGTGTCTAGGAGTGATTAAGGATTTGGTTGTTTCCCTTACCCAGCTACCTAGGAAGAGCTTAGTGATGGACATTATGGTTGTTGACATTCATTCTAGATTTGGGATGTTACTTTCCAGATCTTGGTCTAAGAAATTGGGAGGTACCCTTCAGATGGACATGTCATATGCTACCATCCCAGTATTTGGAGGGGAATTCAGAAGGTTGTATAGGGAAACTCAAATGGCCTACATCAATAGTGATCAGCACAATCCATCAAACCATCCCTTATATGCTGAAGAAAAGGAATTGGGATCATCAATTCTGCTCCTTGTTGTTGATGATAATGATTTATAGCCTGAGATAAGTGAAAAACAACACTTTCAAGGTGAAAATGAGCAACACTCAGAAGGAGGACAGATCTGGAAATTTTACTTTGATGGAGCCTATTCAAGAGAAGGATCGAGAGTCGGTGTAGTCCTCATTTCTCCTACTCAGCAGAAGGTGACCACATCATACAAACTGCAATTTTCTACCACTAACAACATTGCTGAGTAGGAAGCACTTGTGTTGGGTATGAAAATATTTGGGAGAAAAAAAACTAATTTCCTTTGGTGATTCAGACTTGGTGATTAAGCAAGTGAGAAAAAATTACCAAGTGAAAATTTCCAAATTGAAGAATTATAGGAATGAAGTCTGGGATTTGATTGAGCATTACTTTTCAACATTTAATATAAATTTTGTCACTAGAGAAGAAAATCAAATTGTTGATTCACTAGCTATTGTTGCTAGTAATTTCAAAGTTCCTCTAGATGTCAAGGCAGTCTATGATGTTCAAATAAAAAATAGACCTTCAATTCCTGATAAAATCAAGCGCTGGCAAGTATTTGAGGATGATAGAGAGATTCAGAAATTTTTAGAGTGTGTAGAAGAGTTTGCAGACATACAAATTGATGATGAGCAGGAGATTGTTGAAAACCAAAATAGCAACCCTTTTAAGAAAACTATGGCTGGGAAAAACATTATAGATTGAAAACTAACTTTATTCCTAAGGGTTTAGTTCCTTTAGAAAGACTGTTTGATAATAATGATGTTTTTCTCAAGCCTGAAAGAAAAGTTGATGGAGAGAGTAAAATAGAATGTAACATTGGTACAGAAGACCAACCAAGATTAGCCAAAGTGTCCAAATTCCTTCCTCTGGAAACCAGAACAAAATATATCAAACTACCAGGAATTTCTGGAATCTAAGTTTTTGTGATCCATCATATAAATTAGCAGAATTCTTTCGGTAATAATCACATGAAATGGAACGTGTTCAACGCGTTTCGAACCAACTAGTGTGAACCACACTAGTTGGTTCGAAACGCGTCGAACATGTTTCATTTCATGTGATTATTACCGAAAGAATTATGCTAATTTATACAAGGAATTTGCTGATATTTTTGCATGGTCTTATAGTGAGTTGAAAACTTATGATAGGAGCATAATGGATCACAAGATTCCTTTGAAAACAAATGAAAAACCTGTAGCACAAAAAATCAAACATATCAATCCCATGCTGCTCCCAATCATTGAGAAAGAAATCAAAATATTATGGGAAGCCAAGATAATTCTTCCTTTGATATTTTCTAACTGGGTAGCTAATATAGTCTCGGTCCAGAAAAAGAATGGAGAGATAAGGATTTGTGTCGACATTCGCAACCTGAACCGATGTTCATTAAAAGATAAATATCCACTACCCAAGATGGATTATATCTTGCAGAAGGTTGTAGAATCCAAAATACTATCAATGATTGATGGCTTTTCAGGCTATTATCAAATTTCAGTTGACAAGTAAGATAGAGAAAAGACAACATTACCACACCCTGGGGCACATTCATGTACAAAAAAATGCCATTTGGTTTAATGAATGCAGGTGCAACCTTTCAAAGAGAAATGGATATTTCCTTTGCGGGAGAAAAGGACAGATTTTTGGTCATATATTTGGATGGCATCACAGTATATTCAAAATTTGATGAAGATCACTTGAAACATTTGAAGCAAGTTTTTGACAAATGTGGAAAGTTTGGTTTGTCCTTAAACCCAAAAAATTCATCTTTTGTTGTCCAAGAAGGTAAGTTATTGAAACATATTGTAATATAAAGTGGCATCTGTGTTGATTCAGGAAGAGTAGAAGTTATTCAGAAGATTGGTTTTCCAAGAAATAAAAAGTAATTGCAGTCATTTTTAAGGAAAATCAATTTTCTGAGTGTTTTGTTCCTAAATTTTCAGAGTTGATTAAACATATAAATGTCTTGTTGAAAAAAGATGCAGAATTTAAGTGTCGAGATGAAGAAAAGAATTATTTTTCAGCAATTAAGTCCACCTTGATTGAAGCACCAGTTTTGATTAGTCCTGGTTTTGAAAAGGATTTTCTGATTTTTCCATATGCTTCAGAAGAAACAATTTCAATTCTCTTACTACAGAAGAACAAGGAGGGTTTGGAGTAGCCAATTTCATTTTTCAGTCTTGCTTTAAGGGATGTTGAATTAAAGTACAACTTGACTGAAAAACAAGCAAATGCACTAGTTAAGGCTTTGAAGTATTTTCGAGTTTATGTGTTGCATTCAAAAATAATTTCTTTTGTGCTCGATATCACTGTTAAAGATGAATTGCTACAGCTAGATACAGATGGAAAAAGGGGACGATGTCTGACCAATATTCTATAATTTGATGTGCTATCACCCAAAAAAATGAAGCATCATTTGACAAGGTTAAATAGGTTCATGTGTCAAAAGTAGGGTTGTAGGATTCATTTTTTATATGCTTGGTCAAGCAAAATATTAAATTTTTCTTGTTTAAGTTTACCCTAAGGTCTAAACCCACTCATTTTCAAATCCTCTCATGTCACATCACTCATTATATTCTGACAGATTTCAATTCCCAAGGTTTCTTTACCGAAAATGTCACTTTAGCCAATAAACCACTGTTTCATAGCGAAATACACTACGAAAGGTCACTTTTCGCTACGAAACTGCTGATAGATTCGTAGCAAAAACAGCCAAATTTACACTAGATATGTTACAAAAGCACAGTTTCTTGTCTGTCTTATCAGATTAGCTGTTAGGTGTCAGAATATTGTTGGAGAAGTGTAGGTTAGATGCCATTCAAGTCATGGAGGGATAAAATCAAAGTACATGGTCAGGTCTGAAGTCATCATCATCAGTTTTGGTATGTAGAAGTCATCATTGGGTCATGAGAAGACATCAAAACTTCAAAATCTTTCCTAATTCAGTCATTTCTCATTCCTTCTTGCGTGATATTGAGCTCTGTAGAGCTATTGCATTAAGCCAAAGTTGTGGCTGGTGTTTTCAAAGTTTTACATTGAGCACTATCAAGCGAGGCTGCAAAATATCAAGCGAGGCAGCAAATCATCAAGCGAGGATGTGAAGACATTCAAGTAACCATGGCAGAAAAAAGAAGGACAAACAAGGGTGGACAATGCATGAGATATGAACCAGCAGATATGAATTTGATCAATGAAGACCCAACAACAGCGGAAGTCTTTAGAAGGATACGTTGCTTACATTTTTGTGAGAAATTACAAGGCTGCCATGTACATGGTTTCCAAAGAGTTTGCTTTAAATTTCAGTGGAACAACCACCAAAGTGGGAATGCTTAATATTTCCATCACACCAGAGGTTATTGCTGCAGCTACAGGAATTCCAAGAGGATAGGAGAAGTGGTTCAAAGGTTTCAAGTTCAATATGGAACAGTGAAAAGAGTTTATGAAGCCTGAACATACTGAAATGGATCCCACCAATGCCATTCCGAGGAGCTGCATAAAGGACAACTACTCAAAATTGTTGCTCATCATCCAAAAGTACTTTAATTGTGAAGTGAGATACCATAAAGTCTACTCATATCATTTTAAGTTACTTCTGCACTTTACTGGTAAGATTTCCCTTGATTTTCCTTTCTATTTACATAGAAGTTTGTCAAAAATGGCAGATAAGGTCCAAGAAAAAACTGAAGGGAGTGAGACTTCATTGTTTCATCATGGTTTAATGAAACTGTTGGTTTTAGATGAAATTCAAAGGTTATGCGGAGGCTGGTCCTCATTTTTTTTTGTTAGTGGTTTTGAGTTGGATGCTCTTACTCCTTCAAGAACTCCCAAACCTAGGAGAATTCCACCACCAGTAGTGGCAGAACAGAGTGAACCATTGGCAACAGAACCAAGTGAACCTGCAAGAGTAGAACCAATGGAACCAATCATAATGGAAATAGAGCAATTTCAGAATTTTGAAACACCAAATCTCCCACTTGCAAAACATAATTCAAAAGTGGTCAAACCTGCAAAACAAAAACAAGTTGTGAGTAAACAAGGAACGAAAAGGATGACAAGAAGCCAAACAGTGGCCTTAGAAGAGAAAACTGTGGTTGTAGAAGACAAATCAGTAGCTAAAGGAAATCTAGAAGACATTTTACATGCCATTGACATAGAAGAAACTCCTATAGTCCAGGCTGAGGACATAGAGGAAGGTGGACAAAAGTTAAAAAAGGCTAAATCTGCTAAGAAATTAGAATTTGAAGGAGAAGATGCAGGTTTTATGTTCCAAGCAAGAAAGCCTATGACAAGGCATGCTAGGAAACTATTAGAAAGCAGTAAAGAGGTTCCACCACCTACTGACATAGTTCATCCACCACACGATATCATTGACCTTTCATCACCTGCAGAGAAAGATACAGTTAGCAAATCAAAGAAATGAAAAGAGAAGGTTATGGAAAAAACAGAGTTATAAATCCTTGAAGAACAATTGAAATTGGCCATTCATGAAATTTTTGTTATGAAAAGAGAAGCAAGGAAACACGGTGTAGAGAATATTCAGTTTGAAAAGATGAAGGCAATTTGGGAAGAGCAGGTTGACAGTGTTTCCAATACTTTGGATAATACACAACAGCTTATCAAATGGACCATTCCATTGAGAAAAGAGGCCAAACATGTCAGTAGGATGAACTTACATTTTAAAGCCACCAACAGGAAGTTAAAAGATCAGGTTAAGGACCTCCAGGAGTATCTTGAACTGATTCGTGAGGAGTTAGAGAAAAAAGGCCTTAAAATGACAGTGCTTGAAGAGCCAATAGCTCAACCCATCATAAATGAGGAGGAAATGCCTCAAGGATAATAAGGTGAGATGTTTTATGGTTTTTAAGGTTAATGGCATGTTAGAAACAAGGTTTTGGCACTTATGAGGTTTATTTTTCAAGTTACACAAAAATCTAGAATTTTAGCACTTTTCAGTAGTTTCGTAGTGTGCCTGGGCTTGAAGGACAACAAAACGCTACAAAACTACTGTAGCTTTTCTTTTTCCTTTTTGAAAAAGTTTTGGGAGCTTTCATAAGGTTAAATTTGTATGGGAGATGTGTCTAAGGATGATTAAAATCATACCAAAGGAAATAATAAAAAATATTGAGGGAGAATGGCTTTTTTGCAGCGCTACAAAAGTATGCTACGAAACTATCTTACTTTTGTAGCGTACTGTGTGGGAGATTTTTAAGAATATTTTTGGGCATCTATGAACAACTGGGTATTATCCAAGTATTAGAGGATCATGAAAATAGTTATTCAACACTTAAAGACCACGAAATGAATACAAACTACCAGCCAAAGCATTCGTTGAAGATGAAGACCAATTTGCCTAAAAAACAGGGTTTTGTTTCCAGTTTTAGAGGAGGTCAATTAAGTGGTCATGTAGTGATGAGTCCCATCACCCCAATTCAAACATGTGAAAGCATATTTGTCAAATATGTAATTGCTTTAGAAGATAAGGTTGTTAAATGTAATAATGAACAGTTTGAATCCTTTTAGGAAAAGGACTATCAAGTGGGATAGCTGTCATTTTGTCATTAAATAGATATTTTATGGTTATGCAAGGTGTCATTAGGAAAAAATTCGATGAATCTATCCAAGAGGTAGATCATCTCATGATGTAACAAGTCTCTTAAAGGGCAGAGAGTCAAATTTGTCAAGGGTTGGAGATTTTTTGGCAAAACTGTAGCTTTGTGTAATTTGATTGTTTCAGTAATACAGAGACTTGTTTCTTGACCAACCTGAGATTCTGACTGAGTTTTTAGTGCCTATATTATCTATATCTTTGATGTGTACTATTTGCAGTGGTTTTCATCTTTAATACTCATAATTCATTCATGTAATGCTCTGACTTCCTTTATAGATGAATTGACTGTGTGATTTCATGTTTCATGTGTGTGTGTACTTCTGCTAAAAACTCTTACCTACCTCAGCTTCCATGTCAAGTGAACTTACTTCTGAATCACTGAAAGTGTTGAATCCATAAGCCCAATGTTTGCATATTGATAATATTTTCAACCTATACTCATCATAAGCAAGTTGTTTTCCAAGTAGAGTTAGCCATCTAAATACATCTTTATTCAATATCATTAACCCTTTGGGAGAGCCCTCTCATACTGAAGAGGCTAAGATTCAATCAAAAGATTGGTTTGAAACAGTTACATGAGATTTTCCGATTAGCAGTCTGTCAGGTGCAATTTTGTGATAACATGATGTTGAAATCAAACCAACTAAATTGATAAAGGGTCAAGGCTTGGCTCGCTTTATGGCTAAATATAATTGCAAAGCTTTAAATCTGAATGTAGAGTCAGCTGAAGGAGAATATGGAGAAGGTATTGCTAATTATCCTGAAATATTTAATTCATAGTGGTACAAGATATAGTTAATTTTTTGTTAAATTTCAATTATCCACCTGAAATGGAGAAATCTAAAAGAAGAGCTTTTAAATTGAGAGCTGTGAAGTATTTCATTTTGGAAGACTATATTTACTGGAAGGATCCTATTGGAGGCTTGTTAAGATGTGTAGATGAAGCAGAATCCCAAGAGATTATGACATAGATACATGCACGAGTATGTGGAGGGCATTTTTATTGGAGAGAAAATGCAAACAAAATCTTAAGAGCTGGCTATTATTGGCCAACTCTTTTTCTCTAATGTTTTTTCCGAAGTCAAAAGCTGTGTCGAATGTCAGAAATTTTTTGGTAAACAGAAATTGCTACCATTACCTCTCATTCCTATTTCAGCATATGTTCCTTCCAGTAGTGGGGGCTAGACTTCATCGGTGAAATTCATCCACCTTCGTCAAGATAGCATAGATGGATTCTCACAGCGACAGACTATTTCACTAAATGGATTGAAGTTTTACCAACCAAGAATGTTACTGATACGGTAATTATCAAATTTATGTTAGAAAATATTATTTCAAGATTTGGTTGTCCACAGAAATTAGTAACTGATAATGCAATGGCCTTTAATTCTTCTAAGATGTACAACTTTTTCAGCAATATGGGATTGAATTGACTCATTCCATGCCTTATTACCCTCAAGGTAATGGATTGGCTGAGTCATCCAATAAAATTTTGGTGAGGATTATTAAGAAAATGTTGCCTAAAAATAAGATGAATTGGGACACTTAGCTGATACATGCTTTGTGGGCATATAGTGTAAGTGGTAAAAAAACATTTGGAATGTCTCCATTTAAGCTTGTATATGGTACAGATGTTGTAATGCCTTTGCAATTAGCTCTTCATGTGATGAATTTCCTACAAGATGAAGTTGATCATGAAAACCCATTCCAAAGGAGAATGCTACAATTGATAGAGGCACACCAAATCAGAGAATCATTGTTGGAAAAAGTTCAGAAGTATCATGCTAAAGTCAAATTTGTTTTTGATAAAAGAGAAAATCAACAGTTGTTTCAAGAGAATGATTTGGTGTTGCGATGGGATGCTAGGAGAGAAGACCATGGAAAGCATGGTAAGTTCGACAATATGTGTTTTGGGCCATTTATAATTGCTGAAGTTTTGGAGAATAATACTTTTCTTCTTAAACATTTGGATGATGATCAGCTGACTGGAGGCCCAGTCAATGGTCATTTTCTTAAGAAGTTCTTTATTTAGTAAGTCAGTTGAGTCACTCCATTGTAAATATTTGGTGTGATGTGTCAATAAACTCCATGCCTAATGGTACTTATGTCTGTATATATGGTCAGTCTTGAGTCCAGTATGTCAATGGTCAATCCTAGTCTTTATTTTCAAAAAGTATTCTGAGTTTCAAGAGTTTTTGAGGCACTGATTCTACAGTCCTTGAAGCCTCATAGGGAGGAATTCATCCCCAATAGGAGCCACTGTTAGCACTAAAAATGTTAATGGTGTAATTTCCATTGTATCACTGTTTTAAAATTTTTATTGTGTCCTAGTCCATGTCCAAAGTTTGAGTCATTTCCAATAAAAGTTAAAAGAGTCCCAACATCAAGGTATTTTTAAGTTAATAGGTGTCATAGTGTTTTAGAGTCCTAAAATAAGTTAAAATCTATATTTTGACTTATGTTAGTGTTGAAGGTTATTCATTGCTTTGGTAATAAAGTTGTAGTCATCTGGTCTGGAATAATAGCTACCTTTGTTGCAAATTCATTGTCAAAACAGTAATGCAGTAAAAGGTAGCTATTTCTCAGAAATGGAAGTCATATATTCCACACATTGAAAAGCGCAGCTATTTCACTAAGATTTTGGTTATCTCAATAAATAGGCTACAGGTAAACAGGTAATAATTTTTCAAAGCAGACAAATTAAGGCTTCATGGACGGTATTGCAACCAGAGTTCTTTAAAAGCAAAGCGCGGCATGAAGAAAACAGATTGACCAACAGAGAGGAAGATCCAGAGAAGAGAAATATAGAATGTTTAAAGGAATCTATCCAGGAATTAGACTAAGGAATGAAGCGACGGAGAAGAACTTCATGCGGGATGAGCGGACGGCCATGATCTAATTGCAAATTCGAAAGGGAAGAAATCGAGGGCTAAGATTAAAGCACAAATGGAGCAACATCGCAAATCGTAGTTTTTAAATTTTACCTTTAAGGCAATCACATCATATGTTAATTGATTTGCGATGTGATGTGACTAAGGGGCAAGCAAGGAAGACCATTAGATATGGGGTGCAGATCAACGGTGGAGATTAAAGCGCAGATGGAGAAATTTCACAAATCGCGGTTTTTAAAGTTTACCTTTAAGTCAATCGCGTGGTATGTTAACTGATTTTCAATGCGATGAGGTGAAGGGAACGTGTCGGCGTAGCGCACCAGCGCATATCTCACTTCACATAGTTTATGGTTTAGTCGTTTTCAGCGTAGAGTTAAACTTGTGGGCGATCGATTTGCGATAAAATAGAAAGTTGCGATGTGTGATTACTTCCCATTGGTCAACTGGTTGTGGGGCCCAAGAACCACATTTTCGTGTATAATGCATGTTAAAAAGTAGTTTCGTGTTGCATTAAGATTTATACAAGGAAGAAAGCATGGTACGGAGAAATAACATGTGATGATAAGGTGGAAGCGTGAAGCTTAGTGGGATGACTTGGCGCCGACTTTTGAATCATTTCAAAAATGTGTCATTTCTCCTTGTCATAATTGCAGGCACGAAATTAGAGAAGAGAGCTCAGAGATCACTCAACCTGAGGCCTCTGTGTATGATATAGGTAAACAAAAACCAATCCTCCAACAAGCAGTCTCAGGTTTCAAAGCAGGCAGTCGACATTGCAACTAGAGTTCGACAGTTGTATTCATGAGCAGTTTAGTTGTCGGAAAATGGGGAAAGGAGGAAAGGTAAATGGGCCAAAGCCTGCTAACACAATATTTCCGGATGCAAGGGAAAAATCACAATTCAAATCTGCAGGTTGGTATAAATTCCTCCAAAAAAAATTTGGGGAGAACGTGGCACTGGCTCAAGCTTTTGTGAAGTATTTCGATGGTGAAAAGGTCAGGTTAGGCAGAAAAATATTCAGCATTTCCGAGGCTATCATAGCTCATGAAACCCATACTTCTGCAACCGGTGAACGTTGGTTTAAAAGCAAAGCGCTACCTGAAGAAGTAAGTTCGTACCTTAAGCCCGAATATGCTGATATGAAATGGAATTCAACTGCTCACATTTCTTGTTTTAAAGCCGAGTGGCAGCATGTTATTACCTCAGTCCAGAAATACATCACATGCGAAGGGAGGTTTTCTTCTGTTCATCGTTATCAGTTGAGACTCCTGACCCACATTTCAGGAGTGAAACCTCTGAACCTACCCTATTTTCTGTATAAATATCTGCTTAAAATGTCCCTCAAGCTACAGAAAATTTCAAACTACCTCTTGCATAATTTGTATCACGAAGGGCTCATTAAAATTTTAGTTGTCAATCATCTCAGAAAGAAGAAAATTACTTGGGATAGGTTTTTAAGAAAGGAAGGGTTTGGCAATATTAATTCCAGAAGAAAGGTAGGGAGGCAAAAGAAGAAAGACATCCATGAGAAAACCAGTGATGCCCCTGTTTCACATAGTTCACCATCTTCTACTAAGAAGCCTATGTCAAAGAATAAAGAACAAATTGCCTCCTCTTCACGAAGCTAGCCTAAGAAGAAACTTTTCATGGAAAAATAACCAGTGGAAGTCAACCTTGGTCTTCTTGCCCCTAAGCCTGTTTTCTCACCAGTGGAAGTCAACCCTGGTATGAAAATTTCAAGCCAGATTCCTGAGTCATCTCATCAAGTGTAGCCAAACAGTGGCACATATCTCACTGAATCCACCCTCTCATAAGTTTTGCTTTCTCTCAATAAAGGAAAAAATAAAATGACAGAGCCTACCATTGAAGAAGAGCCTACCTTCGCTGAATTAGTATCATCCATTTTTTCTTCAATCAAGAAGAGGAAGAAAAATGACATACATTCATATTCCTCATTTGAAGACATTAGTGATCCTAAGTACATAGAGTTAGAAGATGAGAAGGCAGAGTCTAGTAAATTTATACATGGAGGAAAGAGGTCCAAATTCACCCCTAATCCTTATGTCAAAAGACCTCATACTAGACCAAGAAACAAACTCAGGCTAAACAACAAGTTGATTGCCAATCCTAAACTGAGGGATGAAATTATCAACATTGAAGAAAGTCCAAAAGACAAAATTGAAAGAAAGAAGAAAGCTCAGTCAAAGAGCCAAGCACAAAAAAAGAGGTCAGATAAAAGGGTAACTAAAGCAGGAGCCATAAGAATATTTTCTTCTATTCTGGACCTTTGATGAATGAAGAACAGAGATGACTTGGCGAAATTTTTTTGGCCAAATGTTCCATGTTTTCCAATTATTGCTACCTTTTCTATGAAAGTAGAAATTATTTTGAAATATCAGCATGTGATGGAAATGGGCTACTTTTTGTTTTGAATCATGATGGTGACATTAAATAGATGAAGTGGAGAGGTTATTCAGTTGCAATGGATGTTGCCAGGTGTCTTATATCTAGCCTTCTCTGAAATATAATGTTTTTGTTTTGCACATTTAATAGGAGACAACCACATGTCATTCCCACTGTTTTTACACTTTTCGCTGAATATTAGTTGCATTAAAATAGAAGAGTGGTCTTCAAATAGGCTACCACCTCACCAACCATTTCGAAGTGACAACCTTCATGATGCCTTCATGATGTTTATCTTGTTTTTAATATATCACTTTGTAATTAAGATTAAGGGATAAGCCTCGCCTCTTGCACAAGGTTGTAATGACTTTTGAAACATATTTACCTTTTTCTGTGGAAGATGACAGTATCATATTTTGTATATATATGCCAGACTGATATGAAGTCATGGTTGGTTGGTGGTTATAGAATTTTGGCTTATATGATCTGTAATCTTTTTTGTGAATGAAATGGAATGATACCACTGAGGACTTATTACGAATTTGTTGTGTGTATTGTCTACTTTACTTGTGTTTCCATATCTCCTTTCTTCCAGTTCCAGTTTGAAAATCATTATATTGTTATGTGTTTTTAGTCTCTTAAGCATGTTATGTGTTTTATCAGTTCTTGTTAGTCTCACACAGTGAGCTTTCCTAATAAGATATATGTTATAACAGTGGAAGATCATCACTCATGATAGTTATTCTTCATGATATTTCAGTGAAAATATTGTCAGACTAGAAATAGCTCTCTCAATGTAATATTGTCAAACTGATACTTTTGTGAATTTCTACTAAATTTAGTAGACTTCTGTTTTACAGACCTATTGATTCTTCTCTCATCTCACAATTTCCTCTCCTCATAGACTACAAACTTGCACCTTGCTACCACATAAAATTACAATACCCTCATTAGTACAACTGTGGATTTGACTGAAATCTCTTTTCAGTGAATCAGAGTTTGTACCACCTACCAATCTCATAAAACAAATCATTAAATTGCTTTGTATTTTAAGATGTGTATGTTCAAGTGCTTGTTGTAGTCCAAGTGTTGATTCCAGCACCAACATTCACAATTTGAAAACATTGATGAGGTACAACCCTTTTTCACATGTGGTTGATTATGTTCTTCATTTTTTATCTAAGTCAGGTTCCTAACAAAGAATCATTTGACAAGTCAAAATGTTTGAATACAAAAATTATGTACTTGGGGGCAACCATTTTATATAATCTCAAAGGAAATTAATGGAGGAATATCCCAATAACCCGTGTTTTGAAACAATGAAATGTATCATTTATGTTGGTTTAACAGATACATATGAAAATTTATTGGCATGGTATCATAATTCAGATAATGAGTATAGGATGTCTATGAATTTCATCCAAAGGGTCAAATTTATTCATAGTAAATTTGAAGAAAAATGTGGTGGTGATAAGACAAAGGTTTATCATGCATTCCGGAAGGAAGGTTGTATGGAAATCGGTTACCAAATCGAAGAAAAAATAAGTTCAAAAGGTGGCAAAGTAAATTATGAAATATTCAGAGGTATGAATAACATTTTCCCATTGGAATTTAGAACTAGAGAGATATGGGAATTGATTTATCATATTTTTGAGTTGTGGGAGAACGTTGGCATCAAAAGTTAGAAGGTCAGAAAGTCTAAACCGTTGATATGTACCAATAGTAAATCAGGTCCTGAAATGAAGCTCCTTCCAGAAGATATGACTATCACACCTTGGAGATCAATGCAAGGATTGAAGGATGAAAATCTTGTCAAAACAATATTGTCTCGTGTAAAGTCAGGAGAATTATCAATGGAGGAAATTTCTGAGGAATTTCTAAAGTAAGTTTGTTATTTTTACCTTTTTTTTGGATTATAACTTTCTGTGAAATATAATATATTGTTGTTGGTATTATTTGATATATAGAACATTATATTAACATTGTTTACTTTATTTATTCAGTCACAAGTTTTATATGAGAATACAAGAACAAATGGTTAACTTGTTGAATGAAGATAGTTGGGATGATGTTGTACGCAACTACCCAAATTCAAGTTCTACATCAGTGCTAGAAGATTTGTATCTTGCATTAAAAAAAGTATGTTCATTCATACATTCATTTCTATTCATATGTATAATATTTTTAATTTATACCTTATACATTGCCTTTGTTTATTTTATTAAAGACGAAGAAGGATGTAAATGGAGCACCGGATAGTTTTAGAAGCTTTATAGAAAAAATAAAAATGGAAATAATAAGAAAACAACATCTTAGTGATGTTGAACTTGATCTCAGTCTTAATCATTTCATTTGGAATGGGCTCCACACTATCCAGTATCAAATAATATCAGGTGATTGTGAAGACATTGCAAAAACTCATACCTAAAAGGGATTATTCCCTACTTATTGTAGATATTCCTCATGGTTTCAATATCCCAAACATTGAATATGATAGTGACTCTTATACTTATCAAGAATTTAGTAAATTGGTTGTGAGATTTCTAGAAGTCACAACATCACCATTTTTGAGATTTGTGACATTTAATTCAGACACACAATTAGGGTTGTTATTATTAAGCTTCAAGGGAAAAACAAAGTCAAGGATGCAGCTTACATGGTAAGACGTTGAAATTTTATGTTTGATTAATATTAAAAGAATCACTTATGTACAAGTTAATTTAAATTTTACTATTTCATGTTACAGGAAAAATCCAAATCTTATTTGTGGCGAAAATCAACCAATTATAAGTGACTGTGAGTTCATTCATGTTGAAAGTTGGACAAAGGATGATAGCTACAAGACTATTCTTTTCAATCAAGTAGATGGAAAGAATCATAGCCCAGTACTGGTCCATGATGTTGTTCTAAAAAAACTAACATATGAAGATAAAGAAGCAAAAGGAGAGATAGTTAACTGATCTAAAAATAGTCTGGATAACTTGTATGTATTTTAAGAACCTACCACTCGGCTTAAATTAAATGATCTAGCTTGTACTTGACAATTTTGCGGAATTATTTACTTGAAAGTGGTGTATGAATTTTTAATGTTTATGTGACTTAAGTTCATTTATTCTTGTTGAAATTTAACATGTATATCAGCAACATAATGCAGCAAATAAAGCATTTAAACACAACAACAAACTTAATCTAGGAGTTCACCCGAAATCTCGTGGGCTATGTTTCCTTTGAGTTTGGTCATCTTGACTCGGCTCTTTGGGATAAAATTTACTATGTGTGTTGTATCCAACACACATGAGACACGAAATTCCAACTAATAAATTGATCAAATCGAGCGCAGCATCCCCAAACTAGGTTATCCTCCATGGTTTGCCCAGGGCTGCCCAAAAATTCACATCAGATTATAGAGATCTAGAAGTTCTCAAAATGTTTTGAAACCACTTCCATTGGTTCCAAAATGTCTTCAATAGTCAAGATATACTTTTAATTCATCAAAAATGGCCTTCGGCTACTCTTGTTTCGCCTCAATCACCTATCGGCACCCCATGGCACTAAGGTCAATGAAAACTCCTTTGCTGAGTTTTCGACCTCTAGAAGTCTTCAACACTTGTTGAAACCTCTTTCATTAGATTCAAAATGATTTTTTTGGTCAATAATGACCACTGGTTCACTGCATATGGTCTCAAGCAGCTCTGGCTAAGCCCTACACTGCTGCTGGAAAAAGCTAGCACTAATGGCCCCTGGAACTTTACTGAAGATTTTATGCCTTCAAACGTTCTCTATAGGCTGTGAAAACCATCTCATCAGATTCAAAACATCTTAATTATCCAATTTAGACTATTGGAACTATGGAAAAGGACTCTAGCTCCCCTGGCTAGGCCTCAAACTAATTTTGTCTCATGGTGGCCCTGATGGCCCCTTCATCTTTCTTGAAGCAAAAACTGTTGAAGATGACCTCTTTTCGACCTGAAACCTATGCCAAAATTCTCATAATGTCAAATATACCCAAAATTGATTAAAATTTCACCCAATTTGGTTCAATAATGAGGGATTTATGGCAGAAACAAGAAAATTGTCCAATGTCCCCTAAAAACCCCACTAAAAGTGGAATAACTGCAGTTAACTACGCTAAACTTGGCAAACCGCCGAAAATGTTGGACTGCGCTCCAAACTTGGCAGACCGTTAGTGGTTGGAAATAAATTTCAGGGTGGGGTGGTCACATGACCCCCTGTCGAACCATCGGAACTAACCGCGTAAATATCGTTAACTAACAACAACATTTAAAACTTGTTCTTCGCGCTATCGTGGTCACATTACACATAATACGGTTTGATTAACCGTATGCTCTTGCTAGTAAGGGCCTTTGGACTGTGGTCTCAGCACCCGGTCACGAACCTATGGGGCTATCCCTCCACCTTTTTCCGCCCAAATAAAATTCAAACAATAAATAGAACGTGGTTGCATACCATTGTAAGAACTAATGACGGTAGCCCGGTTGGTTGGGCACTCTTGCATGCGAAGAGAGGTTCGGGGTTCGAAACCCGTGGACTCCATAAAATTTTACCACCCACCTTTGACTTTGGCCTGGGGCCGCGTGGCAGCCTCCAGGCAGGCCACATGGCGCTCGCTGATAGGCCCTCAAAACCTTAATTTAAAAAAAAAAATTGCATAATATATATATATATATATATTTACAAAATTTTCCACATAAGGTCAAACTGAGTCAAAGGTCAATTTTTGGAGTTTATTGGAGATTTCAAACCTCAATAACTTTCACATACAACCTCGGTTTTGAGAACCGTTCACGGCTCCAGAATCGTAGTGACGAGACCTTTTCAGTCGTTCAGGTTCGGCACTCTTCTGAGCACTTTGAATTTTGAGCTATCATTCTGGTCCATGATCCAGTTCTGATCATTATCATATATCAAAAACCACAGTCATTGATTAACTATATTTTAGATTTATGTTCAAATGAAGGACATTGGGTTTTGGATTTATTTTCAGGCTCAGGTAATTTTTATTATATAAGAATGAATTTCACTATTTTCTTTTTTAAATTTTTTGTGTTTATATTAATTTACTAAAAAAATTATTTTGTACTTGATGATTAGCTACAATACTAGCATGTTGCTTACAAAAAGGAAGAAATTGCATTTCCATTGAAAAAGACACAGTACAATGCAAATTTATTCATCGAAGAATAAATGCTCTTCAATTTCTTCCAGATGAAATGCAAGAAGTTGGTTTGAGAAAAGGGGATTTTAATGAATCTCGTGTGGCAAAAAAAGCAAAAGAACCTCAACCACCATTAGATGGAATGATTGGAAAGGCATACTTTGGGACGTTCGCAGATATCAAAGATCCATCAGAAGAGGAAAATGATGAAACTCAAGCCAATGATGAAAATATTGTGGAAGAGGACAATAATGATACTCTTGAAGATGAAGAGTTTGGGTCACATGATATTATTGATTAAATATTAAGTTAAGCTTCGAAAAGAAGCTCATTTTTTGTAACTATTCATAAGTTATACTTGTAATTTTTTTACTCTAACATTTTCTAAGAAGAAATAAATATTCAATTATTATCATTATATGTTTATATTTTTATAATGTGATTTTCACTTCATTTTTATGTGAATCATGTAAGTTTTGGAAAAAAAAAAAAAAAATTATTATTAACTTTTCACATAAAATTCACAAAAATTGCTAATTTTTATACTTTTTTGTTGATTTTTTCCTATAAAAATGGTTTATTTGACATGTCATTTTTAGCGAAAAAGACGCAAAATGTGTATATTTTCAGTTATTTCTATATTGAAAATGTGTTTTTTTATGTAAATTGTTAAAAAATATTGCTATTTTAGTGGCAATTATTTCATGTGAAATGAAATACTATTTAACAATATATAATTAGATAGAATATTGACACTTTAAAATTTTGACCTTTTTTATTTTTTTGCCACTGCAAAAAATCAAATATCTCACTACAAAAAAAAAAAAAAAAAACCTAAAAAACACTTAAACAAAACATGTAAGTGAAGAGGAAGAAGTCGAGTACCTCAAAAATTGTTAAATTTAGAAAATAATTATTAGCATTTAATAGATTAGAAAAAATTAAGTAAAAAATAAGTCTTATGAAAAAAGGGGATGATGTTGGCATCATCACTTTTCAAAATCAACATAAAAACACTAACATTTTAAAAATGATGTCTATACTTGGTACATAAGAAAATTAAATGTGTAAAAAACATGCTAAAAAAAATTAAGAGTATTCTGAATCAGCACTTTTCAAAATCGGACCATTTTTTCCTCTCAAAAAAAAGTGGGTGCTCGTTTCCGTTTCCATTCCCGTTTCAAAGTTTACATTGTTGTAGTCTAACTTATAGATGAAATAGACATTTTCATTGAAATCCGGAAAACTAATTTCAAGAAAGAATGTGATTTTTTTGTTTTTTAAAATGCATTTTAAACAACAAAAAAATCACAATCTTTCTTGAAATTAGTTTGCCGGATTTCAATGAAAATGTCTATTTCATTTATAAGTTAGACTACAACAATGTAAACTTTGAAACGGGAATGGAAACGAGCACCCGCTTTTTTTAGGTAGGAAAAAATGTTGAGTGCATAAATGGATTTAACACCCTAAAAAACCACTAGGGCACTCAAATTCTACATATTAAACAACTTAAACGCAAATTTTTAAAATCGTGTTGCCATTGATGTTGTGATGGTTTGTTTGGTTGGCATTCATGTCAACCTAGTAACATGGTGTTGGAGGCTGCATTGATGTTGTGATGAGGTGATAGTTAATGAGTGATGATTGACATTGATGTCAACCTGGAATTGGATTGGAGATGGTATGCATATGCTATGATTTCTAGATGGTATTGGTCTCCATGATTGCTATGAAAAATGTTTATGTGTAGTGTTTCCTTTAAGATGTTCTTTATGCTCCTGAGTTGTGGATTGGAATTATGATGATGTCTAAAGGTTGAAGAGGTTTTCATGATACCATCTACAGTTGAGATTCATGTTTTATGCCACTTGATATAGTTTCGACTCTCATGAGTTGGTTATTGCACTTATGATGACTACAGCATGTTTGAACTCTTCAGAGGTTACAAAGATGGTTTTGAGGCTTTTCATGGCATGGAAAAGCTTTACAGATGTCAGATATATTAAGAAAAAATTTAAAAGCAGTTATGAATTGAAGATCTTGTGCTTCTCTTTCATCCCCTACCCAATCACATGGATGATAGGTCATCACAGTGACTGAGGAGCTCCAACCACTCCCTGGTAGGCTTGTGCAAGTGAATATGGATCCCAGTTGCATGGAGAGTGTGTTGTGCCTATGCCTACTGATGAAGTTTCTCCAGATTTATCTCGCTCCTCGGATGATTTAATTTGTTTTCATGGTGTTTCTTTTTCTGGTATTTTCATGGAAGATTCTAATTGACTAAATCAACATGTCTTAATTTGGTTTGAAGTGTGAATGCATTAATCAAGTAAGTAGAGGAGAAGATGGATAATTTGTTTAAATGGAGGATAACCTATACCATTTGTGAGGTTACATAGGGCACATATTGGAGAGTTGAAGCCCATGTAGAACCTAGAGCATGAGTTCCTATTGCAGAATAATTTCAGAGGCTAATGCTAGAGTTTAAAGCATGTTTCTATTGCAAATTTTGAGGGCTTGATGACAGAGGAGACGAGGAGAGAATTACTCCTTGATCATGACTGATTTATTTGTGTTTGCAGGGGCTAAGAATTTATTTACATAGTTGTATAATTAGTTCATATTTATGTTTCTCATTTAAGATTATTTGCATCTAATATATTGTGGGCATGTGCATTGAGTTTGGTGTGTGGATGTGAGAGAGAACTATGAGTCGTTTGATTGATTGTGTGATGATATTGTGAGTGGGTGTTGTAGTGATTTGAGTTGAGTTGCAACTATTGTATTTGCAGTGTTGGGTATGTTTTATTGATTTATTTTCTGATGTTTTCATATTTTCAAAGAGAGAAAGTTGTTGTTTCTTTGTGCAGGGGTATAGTTTGAAACATTGTGAAATGTGGCCCTATAGGATCAACATATCAAGATAGCTTGGTGAAGAAGGGATGGATGTCACTTGCCAATGGGTGTTGGTAGACTCAGTATAGGAAGTAACATTCCCATAGTCCAATGGGAGTTGGGTGAGGATTTTAGGGGATAGGGGTCTCCAGTGGATGGGTGTTCACTTAGTCGATGTTATACGAGAAACGTCCTTGCTGGACATAGCGAGCTATGATTATGTAAATGATTTGTTTTATTAATGAAATTTCAATAGCTCAACAACAACAACAAAGGGCGATTTTTGTCCCAGAGGGGAGTTTCCCACCAGATATCATTGTGTCCTTTGTTCATGGGATTGTTTTGATTATGTTATGGTTTTCACATGATTATCATGGTATTCATTATTTTATTTGCTGGTTAATCTACTAATGGAACAATTTGTGAATGTGTTTTAGTAAATTGAAAAATAAATAAAAAAGTTAAGATATATGGTCACTATTGATTCACCCCCCTCTCAGTAGTGAGCACATTTCCAACAATTGGTATCAGATCACGGTGCCTTTGTTGTAGCTTCATCGTTGGAAGGTAGATCATGTGAAATCAAGGAGATTTTGGAGCATATGGACTTCTTACTCTTCATGGATCAAATTATGCATTATGGAAGGTAAATTTGGAAGCTTACTTCATTGATCTTGATGAGGATTTTTTTATCTCATTAGAATATAATACATATGATGAATCAAATGAGAAAGAAAAAAAGGTCATTTTGTGTAGAAATTAATTGTAGATTCAATACTGCTCATGTAATGTTCTAAAACATAAGACTTAAATCTACTCTACTCATCTTCGGAAAGAAAATAATGATTGAGAAACAATATCAAAAACATGTGACATCAATCAATTAACACACATAAAACGAAGATATATTTAGGGTAAATCCACTGCTCAAAACCCCTTCCTATATGTATTTCATTAATTAGAAAATATAGAAGAAATACAATGCTTGTTCAAGCCTGAACAATATCTGCACAAGTATTATCTATCTCACTAATTCACAAGCTGACTCTGGCCAATACTTAGCCAATTATGTTTCCTTCCAAGCTCCTATTTCCTTGAAATATTTCTCAAGGAAATAGCCCCCTACTAAATAGGTAAATCCCCATCCTGAACTATGCAATCCCTATACGTCCTTCTCTAACTGCATGCACCACCTGTACAACTTGGATAATTATACAACTGATAGTACATTTCCCTTGAACTCCAATATCAACTGGGTAACTTGTATTTCATGCATGCAAGAGTTAATAATGGTTCATTTATTAGTTAATTGGTTGAACACTGACTACACACCCCACTACTATACCTCCCACTAGTTCCTCCAATAGTTGGCACTAGTTTAACTGACTTTAATTCAGTTTAACTAAATTAAATTATTACAACTCAAATTAAACTCAACCTAGGCTCCTAAAATTTAGGAACCACTCTACATGACTCAAGTTAGGCCCTTAACTCGAATTGACTAAGCCAACTATGTGAAGCTAACTTAATTAACTCGTACAAGTTGTCTTGTGATGTGGAATTACAACTTTATCCTCATTTAATTCAAGGGAAAATTAAATCAAGATTTTCTTATTTTCATTTTCAACACTCCCTCTCAACAAGAAAGTGATTATCAGATACCCCAATCCCACCTCTACGGAACTTGAATTTTCCTCTTGACAATTCCTTTTTCAAAATATCTGCATTATGTTCCTATGTAGGAATTTATTCCAACAACATAATCCGCCTCTCCACATAATCTCGTAGATGGTGATACTGAATGTCGATAGGCTTGGATCAATCATACAAAACTAGATTTTTAGAGAGTTTGATACAACTCTAATTATCACAGTAAATCAGAGTGGGATCCATCATCTGACTAAATAACCCAACAATAATCTTCCTCATCTAGACAACTTCACAAGTTGCTTGACTAGCATCCACATACTCTGCTTCTGCTGAACTGAGTGCAACTGATCTTTGCTTCATGATGTACTAAGAAACTGATGCTAACCCAATATTGAAGACTCATCCTAAAGTGCTCTTCCAATCTGATGGACTACCCACCCAATCTACATCTATGAAGCCTTGAAGCTTCACTCCCTCTACCCGTATGTACCAAATATCATATTGAGTAGTGCCTCTAAGGTATCTTAACACATGTTTGGCCGCTTTCCAATAAAATTTGGTTGGATTAACCATTTCTTGACTAAGATGTTTAACTTCATAACATATTTTTGGTTCTATGTTCACTAAATACATAAGTGAACCCACAAGCTTCCTATAATAGTTTCCTCCACCTCCTCACCTGAAGTGGCATCCTCTTTCCTCCAACTGCCTGCTAGAGGAGTGTCCATGGGTTTATTACTCTCCACGTGGAAATTCTTCAGTATCTCATTGGTATACTTTCCCTAAGAGACAAACCATTCCCCATCTCCTTGCCATACTTCCAAACCAAGGAAATAATGGATGAGTCCAATGTCCTTCATATCGAATTCTCTTGCAAGATCCTCTTTACAAGATTTTATCAACTTCTCATCACCAGTTAAAATCAAATCATCGAAATATAATACTATAATGAATAATTTACCTTCAACAACAATATGGTAAAGTTTTGCATCTGCTTCACTTTTGGTGAAGCCCAACCTAGTGAAATATTTTTTGATCCTAGTGTACCAAGCACGAGGTACTTTTTTCAATCCATATAATGCTCACTTGACTCTACACACATGCAACTCTCTATCGAAGGTCTCAAATCCTTTCAGTTGTTCAATGTGCACCTCCTCCTCAATCACTCCATTGAGGAATGTTTCCCTCACATCCATCTGATGGATCTTCCATCCCATATGCACTGCAAGTGCTAGAATTGATCTAATAGAAGAGTACCTTTCCATTCTAGAAAATGTCTCCTCGTAATCAATTCCCTCCAGCTAAGATAACCCCTTTGCCACAAATATGGCCTTTTGTTTCTCGATGCTTCCGTATGTTGCTTGCTTCACCTTGTAGATCCACCTCGAACCTACCACTGACTTGTTCTCTGGTCTTGGGACCACTTCCCAAACACTTTTTCTGACTATGGAATCATATTCCTCTACCATGGCATCAACCCACACTAGATTCTACATTGATTCCTCAAATGAGGATGGTTTTGTCCCAACTAGTTCACTCATCATATCCATGTACCCAGCGTAGTGATTTGGTGACCTCCTCTACCTACACTTTGATGTGTGTGCTCCCACATTATCTCTAGCATCATGCAATAATCTTTCAGCGTCCCTGGTGCACTTCCTTCCATCTTTGGATGTCTCTATATGAGTAAGTGCTTCCACTCTCTGCTCATGTTCTTGTGGCTACTCCACAACATCCTAAGGTTCTTCCTTTGGAGCTAAAAGCTCCGCATCTGCATGCAACTGAAGCTCCCTCTCAAGGGAAAATCTCATGGTATTCTCTTCATACAACTTCACATGTCTACGAACAAATGTCATCTTGTGAGATGGAAGGTACACCCAATAGTTGTGAGGTGTATCAGTGTACCCCAAAAATATTCCCAACTCAGATGTCAACTCTAGCTTTTTCCTTTCATCCTTGGAAACATGACAGTAAACTGATGAACCAAAGATCCTAAAGTGTGAAAAATCTAGTATATTCCCTAAAAAATATTCTTATGGTGTACTCATCCCGAGAATCTGATGAGGACTCTTGTTCTGCACATATGTCATTGTGTTACATGCTTCAATCCACACGTGAAATAGTAGGCCTTGATCATGCAACACCACTCATTCAAATCCCACAATACTTTTGATGTTCCTTTCAACAACCCCATTATGTTGTGGGTTATGGGGTGTTATTAACTCTCGTTGAATTCATTCTTTTTCATAGAAGTTATTGAACTCATTCGACACATATTCACCACCGTTATCGCTCCTAAGAGCCTTCACTGCCAATGTCTTTCTGAAAAATTAATTTAAATTTACAAAATTTGGAGAATTTTTGTTCTTTCTTCTGCATGAAGAAAATCCAACACTTATGTGAGAAATCATCTACAAATATAACATATACCTATTCTTGGCCATGGAGGATGTCGAGAAAGGTCCACACACATATGAGTGAAATATTTCGAGGATGTATTGCACTCTACTGCCCTTATCATGAAAGTTTGCTTTGGTGTGCTTCCCCAATTTACGCCCTTTGCATGTATCTCGTTGCTCTAGTACACCCTTGGGAATCCCTATAGAAATATGTTGCATGATATTAAAAGCTCCATGGTGAAAATGGCCAATTATCCTATGCCATAATTTGATTTCTCGCCTATGAACCATCTCTTCTTTCAAGCTCAAAGCAACACAATATTCTACATCCAATTTGTAGAGGTTCTTCACTTGAACCCCAATCCGCTTCACTTACCCAGTGGTGATGTGATGAAGTAAATCCTTTCCTTTGCTAAATATCACATCGTAGCCATGATATTCCAACATATCAATTGAAACTAAATTATTCTTCATACCTGGAACATATATAACATCCTTTAATGTGATAGGAGAACCAAACTCCCTCTAAAAAGTAACTTTATCGATGATGGTCATGTTATACCTTCCATCATCTCCCATCTCGATGTGCATCTGGAGGTCCTTCTCCTCCAAGTCACTGAAAAATTCTTTGTTTCCCCTCATATGGAACGAGGATCCACTATCCAGATACCACACACTACCCATCATTGATTTCATCATCCATGCAATGAGTGTGAAATCCAACTCGAATTGTGAAGTTAGAGCTTCACCTACCGCTCTTCCTCGGGGCTTCTTGTGTGGACACTTCGTGGCATAGTGTCCCACCTCATGAAAATGAAAACATTTAATCTTTGATAATTCTTTCTTCTTTCCATCTTGACCAGAATTTCCTTTGGATTGGGATTTATTCCCTTTTCCTTTCTTTGCCTTTCTAGCCAAGGCACATTTCTCCTCATCCTCAACCTTGGATGAGGTATCGTCTTTGGTGTTCCACCTGAACTCTTCTTGTACCAAACCTGACCATAATATTTCCCAATTTGGTAGCTTCCTCCTCCCATTGACCAAATCCTAGTAGTTGTGCTAGCTCTTGGGAAGGCCTAGAAGTGTTAGGCTTACCAGATTATCTTCTATAACCATAACCGCAACACTCCCAAGTTCATCACAACATTGTGTGAACTTGCCCAGGTACTATGGTATTGTGTCACCCTTCTGTATTTTGACATTTTGAAGCTTATCTTTGAGTGCCATCTTCCTGTGGTCACTATTGTTCTGGAAAAATTCTTTCAATGTCTTCCACATTGCATATGAAGTTTCTTTCCCATGGATATTGGAGACAATATGGTCTCATACTCCCTTCAATATGATTCTCCTTTCCTTGGCTACGCTCTTCTTCCAATATGCTAGATCTTGGGCATCAACTGGTGATGGTTTCCAGACATCATTATCAATGAATTCCTTCAGTCCATTATCTTCCATGACTCCTTCCATGTGTTCTTTTCAAACAATATAATTCGAGCTACCCTTAAGGGAATACTCGAGCCTTAGACTATAGAACGCCATCTTGCTAGATATGAAGAATAGATATGCAAACTCATTCCTCCTGTAAATATAACTTTGAATTCTCTTATCTACTATGAATCTAGCTCTGATACCATGTAGAAGTTAATTTTAGATTCGATATTTCTCATGTAATGTTATAAAACATAAGACTCAAATCTAATCTACTCATCTGTGGAAATAAATTCACGATTAAGAAGCAATATCAAAAACATGCGACATCAATCAATTAACACACAAAACACGAGGATATATTTAGGGGAAATCCACTGCTAAAAACCCTTTCCTATATGTATTGCATTAATCATAAAATCAACAAGAAATGCAATGCTTGTTCAAGCCTGGAAATATCTCCACAAAGATAATCTATATCACTGCCTCAAAAGCCGACTCTAGCCAATACTTAGCCAATTTTGCTGCTTGCCAAGCTCTTATTTCCCTGGATTGTTTCTCAAGGAATTAGCCCCATATTAATTAGGGAAATACACATCCTGAACTGTGCAATCCCTATGTAGAAATTATACAAACTTATGTATATCAATGGATTTAATCCGATCAAGCAATGTACTAAAACTAGATACTGAATCCTTCTACAAATCAATTGCGGAAAATAAACACGATCGCCAATCACAACAAGTAAAGAAAGAATCAAATCAAACCACAACATAGGTAATTTCTCGGGGAAATATTACTGCTCAAAACCCCTCTATCATATATTGTATATTCCACAAGGAATCATGAAACAATTACATTGCACTCTTCTCACAAGAGTCTCATGCAATCTGCCTATCGTCTCACACTGATCCAGAAAAAACCGGGCCAACACTTAATCAATTATCAGCCTGTCTTCAGCCTACCTTTCTCATGCAATTCATGAGGAATGCAATCCATATTCCTTAGGAATTTCAGCCTTTCTCAACTATGTTGAGTATCATGGGCATCCTGTGGTGTTTTAATTGCATCTGGTCAGCCTGCTAAAATCACAACTGATAGTTAACTTCCCTTTAACCTTTGTCTCAACTAGGTCTCCACTGGAACTAACATGCATGCAGCTATTAATATTAAATCATCAGTTGCATGGAAAATCACTGATTGTGAATTAAATAATATTTAGTTCACTTGATCTCTCACTAGTGCAACAAACAGTTACAACTAGTTCAACTAAATTTAACTAACCTAACTGAGTTAACTGATTACTCATGCATTTAACTGCAACTTGAACTCTAAAACACATAGAATCACTATGTATGCCTCACCAACCACCCTCAACTCGAAATACATGAGCTAACTGAGTTTATCACACTCAGTTAACTATTACAAGTGATTATGAGATAAGATTACATTTTATTGTCCAATTTAATTAAGGGATAATTAAATTTGACACATCCAATTTATTAAATAAATTGAATTTCACACTAATGTATTTCTATGACCCATCACTACACAACCTGTGGTCCCACACTAGTGCATGTGTTGTCATGTTGCTTTTGGATGTCGATTTCACTATTTCTTGTTGCAAACTTCTACACTCCTTCTCGTTAAGAAAGGAATGTCCTTGCATGTGCACATGCACCTCTTGCATGCGACATGAAAATCTTGCATGTGACATGAAACTCTTACATGAAACACTTCTCTAGTGTTTCTCGCACATGCAACTTTTGTATGCAACACTTTTGAAACTAAATAGCCTCCAAACAACGGAATCAGTATAATGCATCTGTCATCAGAGTCTTTTGACTGCTTGTACCTACTACAAATGTCTACTAGATTCTCTGTGTTATTGACATCTGCATCCATGCACTCTGCACTGCTGCCAACTTTGATCTGCGCTCCAATATCCAACACCTGTCACTCTGATTTTTGTCTTCTTGAAATATGACTGCATCAATCGAACTGATCCTGCTACTGTTGTATTGTGTGCTCCTCGTAGCCAGGTTCGATCCATGAGACGCACCATCTCAATGAACCCTGCCCAAATTTATTCTTGGGATTAATTATGCACATCGCCCCACCTCACACCTGGAGGTATAGTTGCGAATACTCCCTCTACCCATCTGGTTCAAAATTTCTCTGCTTGAGTGGTTTCTACCACTCCATGATCCTCCGCATGTGGTTGCTCCACATTTTGAGGTATTCTTTTGAACCAAGAGTTCCTCATTTTCATGCAAATCAAGCTCCCTCTCAAGGGATAATTGCATGGCTTTCTCACACTTTCCCATGGTACATCCCTTGCATGTGTCTATTTGCGCAAGAGTACCCTTTGGAAGCTCCGTAGAAATCTGTTGCATGACCTTCAAATCTCCATGGTGTAACTCACCCTCATCCCAGCTCACCACTTTGTCTGCTTTCCCCATCAATGTTGCACAGCCATATACATCAAGTTTATAGATATTCTTCACACGAATCCCAATCTTATTGGCTTGTCCTGTTGCTTTGTGTTGAAGGAAATATTTTCCTTCACTGAAAACAACATCATAGCCTATATCCTCCAACATTACGACTGAAACTAATTTTTTCTTCAAGCCTGGTACATGCATTACATCTTTTAATAAAAATGGTTTACCTGACTGTCTTTGGAAAGTAGATGTACCAATCTCGGTAGCACTATAACTCCCGTCGTCACCCATTTCGATATGCATCTGGAGGTCCTTCTCCTCGAAGCTACTGAAAATTTATTTGTCTCGCGTCATGTGGAAAGATGCACCACTATCCAAGTACCACCCTGATCCCATTGCACTTGACACCATGCATGCAATCAGTGAGAAGTCCAACTCAAATTGCGAGGCCAAATCATCACTAGTTTCAGATCTTGAATCCTTCATGTTCTTATTCTTTTGTGGACAATTAGTGGCATAATGTCCATGCTCGTGACAGTGAAAACACTTCACTCTGGACATGTCACGCTCCTTTCCTTCTTCGTCATTCTTAGATTTGGAATAGGATTTATTTCCCTTCCCCTTCTTTGCCTTACCAGCGAAGGCGAAATTTTATTCATCATCTTCCTTAGATGAATATCCATCCCTGGTATTCCTTCTGAATTCTTCTTGCACCAAATCCGACCAAAGTCGTTCCCAATCTAGCAGCTTCTCCCTCCCATTGACAAAGTCCTGATTACTATGCCAACTGTTGGGAAGTCCTAGAAGAGCTAGACCCACCAAGTCATCATCCACGAAAGTAATTCCTACACTCCCAAGCTCATCCCGACATTGGACAAACTTTGTTAAATATATCAGAATAGTGTTTCCTTTCTCCATTTTGATTTTCCTGAGCTTTTCCTTCAATGCCAATTTTCTATGATCATTGTTGCTCTGAAATAGATATACAAAGCCTTCCACATTGCATATGGAGTCGCTTTGCCATGGAGACTTGACACAATGTGGTCTCATACTCCCTCCAGTAAGATCCTCCTTGCCCTTGCAACCTTCTTTTTCCAAGCATCAAGATTTGCAGCATCTGCTACAGCGGGTTTGGGAACATCATTATCAATGAATTCTTTCAACCCATTTTCCTCTAGTACTGCCTACCTCCTGTCTTTCCACACAATATAGTTAGAGTTGCCCTCGAGTGAATACTCCAATCTCAAGCCATTGAAAGCCATTTCAATCCTGAATCGCCTGTCATACTAAGAATGTATTTTTAAAATTCGAATTCTATTAAGTCACAAACTGAGCTTCTCCTCCACTATAGTGATTTCTTGTGCTCCGATACCATGTAGAAATTATACAAACTTATGTATATCAATGGATTCAATCTAATCAAGCAATGTACTCAAGCTAGATATTGAATCCTTCTACAAATCAATTGCGGAAAATAAACATGATCGCCAATCACAACAAAAAAGAATCAAATCAGACCACAACATAGATAATTTCTCGAGGAAATATTACTGCTCAAAACCCCTCTATCATATATTGTATATTCCATAAGGAATCATGAAACAATTACAATGCACTCTTCTCACAAGAGTCTCCTACATTCTGTCTATCGTCTCACACTGATCCAAACAAAATCGGGCCAACACTTAGCCAATTCTCAGCCTATCTTCAACCTGCCTTACTCACGCAATTCAGGAGGAATGCAATCCCTATTCCTTAGGAATTTCAGCCTTTCTCAACTGCGCTGAGTATCACGGCATCTTGTGGTGTTTTAACTGCATCTGGGCAGCCTGCTAATATCACAACTAGTAGTTAACTTCCCTTTAACCTTTGTCTCAACTAAGTATCCACTAGAACTTACATGCATGCAACTATTAATAGTAAATAATCAGTTTCATGGAAGATTACTAATTGTGAATTAAATAATATTTAATTCACTTGATATCTCACTAGTGCAACAAATAGTTACAACTAGTTCAACTGACTTTAACTCACCTGAGTTAACTGATTACTCATGCATTAAACTCATGCACTTAACTGCAAATTGAACTCTAAAACACATAGAATCACTTTGCATGCCTCACCAACCACCCTCAACTCGAAATACATGAGCTTAGGGAAAATTTTAAGAACCCCCCTAAATTTATATGTATAATAAATGGGTGAATCCCCATGATACATAGGAAAAATGGAAGGCGATTTTATTAATAATATAATATGTATATATAATTTTTTTGGCGAATCTCTCACGAGATTATACTATCTTGTAAAATCATAGAGAATCACCAGTACAAATGGCGAATCACTAGTAAAAAATGGTGAATCGTTGTCTAGTGGAGTTTGGGGTGTTGGTTCCAATGAAGATATGGTAGTTGAACCAAGAGTTGAAGGAAGCGAACCACCAAGACCAAGCATGGCACATGGTGACTCGTGAGGGAAGTAGTTCTCGTGTAGTTCGGAAAACGTGTTCTAGTTCTACTAAGCGTAGTGTTTCTTCTCATGCTACTAATATCACTGATATTGAGGTTGGAGAGGAGTTTGAAGAAGCATGGAAGGTAGAAGTGGTGAGAATTACAAAGAGAACCCCATGATGGGCTCCATTTTTCCCTTTGGTATTTGGGCCTGCAAGATCTTCTGTCCATTGAACCAACAATTAACCGTTCAACCAACAATCAACTTGACTGATTTGATTAGGTACGAGACAACTTAGACTAATCTTCAAAACTATGCTTTACACTATCCCATCTTTATCACACTAATGCAACACAACATTGAGCATTTGCACCCAACTCTCATGCATGCACACAAAAATTCATTAACATCTATAACCCTAACCAAGTGAGAATTGATCAACAATTTGCACCAAAGTTTGTTACAGTGTTGAAAGTTCATAAGAAATTTAGATCCATGGTACCTTAAATAAATTTTGAGATAACATCCACAATTTCGACCACAATAGAGAAAAATTATGATAAATTTTAAACCTACAAAAATTAGGATTCATGTTCCTAGGAACGATCATAAGAAGTAGTTGACATATAGGTCGAGTTTTGAGCCTTGACACATTGATAATGCAATGTCTTAGGTCAAAACTCACACATTGAAAAGTCGCCAATGAAGAGAAGAAAATATCATTATAAATAACACATACTCCAAACTTCCTACCAAATTCTACTTAGTTGTCTGCAACTCAGCTATACATAATCTTATAGTAAATGCAAATTCCACAAATCCTTTTTCACATAGCTAATAAATGGCCATTGGAAGAGCAATCAATAGATTATTTCATATTGAACTTCATAGCCATAGCACTCCTATGTATTGTATGATGTATTGTATCATGTTGACTGCTATAACTTGTACTTTCTCTCTCTGCATAATTTGAAGAATAATAAGAAGATTTGATCAAAGGGTTTTTCTCACATTGGAGATTTTCCCTGGCATCCGCCAAAATATTGTGTCCTCTTGTCTTGGCTTGTCGTCTAGTTATTTTCTTATGTTCTATCAACATTCACTGTCAATGTTAATGTGATTGCTAAATAGGAAATTGAATATCAGCTAAAAAATAAAATATAAATTATAAAAATTAATTTAGTTATGTAGTTAATATTAAATCATTTAAATAAAAAAAAATTATTCTAGTTTCGAAGGAATGCATGAAAAGAATATTTTTGTGGATATTTTGAATTGAAATTAAGGTGAAATATTTCAAGACCAACAATTTAGTAAAATGTTTTCAAATACATTTTAGACGAAAATTTTGCAGGGAAATATTTCAAATAAAATTTTTGGAGGGAAAACTTTTAGTGAAAATTTTGGGGGGGGGGGGGAATTTTGGATGGTAGCGAAATTTTTTGGGGAGAAATTTTAGAAGGAAATTTTCGGTCTTTAAGCTATATATTGTCATTGGAAGAGAGTGAATTTGTACCATTCAACATCTTCTTGTTGAAAGTCATGGATTATTCTGATAGTGAAGTTTTTCTTTCCGCAACATCAACATCTTTGTCACGCAACAATTCTATTCAGATTGATGAATATAACAAGAGTTCGTTCACTATGAATAAAGAGCCACATTTTTGACTTGGTCGTAATCCTAAGGATGATGAGAAATTTTTTTATGAAGGGGGGGATGAAGAATTTCCAGAGTCAAAATTTCCACTTCGCCCTAAACCTAATGATTATGAGAGCTCCACTGATGAAGGGGGGGTGAATTATTTCCAATAAATAGAGATTCAAAGCGTCCACTAAGTCCTAATCCTAAGGATTATGAGAGAACTAGTGAGGAAGGGGAGGGGGAGGATTAAGAATTTCTAGTGAATAGAGATTCAAAGCTTCCACTTAGGCATAATCCTAAGGATTATGAGAGCAACACTGAGGAAGGGGAGGATAAAATTTCCATTAAATAGAGATTCAATGTTTCCACATAGTTCTAATCCTAAGGATTATGAGACCACCCTGATGAAGTTGAGGATAAAGAATTTCTTTCAAATGATAATTTGACTATAAATAGAGAGTCATATTTTCCAATCATTCCTAATCCTAAGGATTATGAGAGCACCAGTTATGAAGGGGAGGATGAAGAGTTTCTTCCAAATGATAATTTTAGAGTCATAGATCTAAATAATGCATTTTCTCTAAGTGAGCATTTCAAAGGCACTCATGGTGATGAAGAATTGAATCCTCCAAGGGAATATTTTGAAAGCATGGATGAAGATGGTGAAGAATTTTGTTCGAGTCGAGATTTCAAAAGTGCAGATGATGGTAGTGAAGAATTTTCTTCAAGTGAGGATGGTAATGAATATTTTCCAAGCAATGATGATGATGAATTTTGTAACTATGTTCAGAATGATCATATTGAGGATAATATTCCTCCTAATGGTGATGGAAATGTTTCTACAAAGGATAATGGAATGATGAAGTCATTGCAAGCAAATATTGTAACTAGGAGTAGGATTAGACCTTTTCATATCAATCCAAAATATTCTAATTATATCAGGGTTAGGACAACATATCTCACACGCAGAAGTTTTATCGTTGATCTGATTTCAAATGAATGTTGTCGAAATAATTGCTTGAAAAATATGGATTTCAAGTATGCTTTGGAGAAAATGAAAAGATGTTTTTCAATGAATAAAAACATGCAAAATTCATATGTAGTGGGTTGCATGCAATCTACACTAGCAGGTTATGATTATCATATTGAGAATGTATTGCTCTCCAAAAAGACTTTGAAAATGTTGCATTCAATTGGTAATTTTCGTTTTTTCCTAGATATTAAGAAATACATTATAGACAAGAAGTTGAGTCGTTAGCAAATACTGCTATGTCATGGATGAAAGACTTATTTTCAAAGCATGGAGAGTGTATGCAAAATAAATACATAATACATATTCCAGATAATTTCTCGAAACGAGAAATCTACATCCTAAACAACGAATATGCAGAAAGTGTTGAAGGAGTTGGTAATTTTATTACATATTCATATTTTACAAGCATATGGAAGAACGAATTCAACAATGTTCGTATTCCTGAGAAGACAAGGATGGGGGTTTGCAGTACATGTGATTCTCTTAAAGCAAAAAGCGATAAATGTCAAGGGGTAGAAAGAGGTATGCGTTCATAACATTATTTTTAAAAATTGGATTGTTATAAACTATGAAAATATATTTATTAATAGGTTTATTTTATTTTATATACAAATTCTGTTATCAAAGCACTTCAAGAGCATCACAATCAACAAACAAGTGAAATAAAAAAATTTTATAAACATTGAAATAAGTGTTATGATAATCCAAATAAATATTTGGGTTTGATAATTGATGGTATGGACCAAAAGAAAACACTTCTGCCACATTTTTTCAGTGCAACAAAATACTTACAAGAGGAAATTTTTATTCAGTTTCACTTGGTTGCTTGTATGGTCTTTAATGGGAAGACGTTGCCAATGGTTTACTTCACAACTCCAAATATTCATAATGATGCAAATATGACCATAACTATAATCCATGATGTGGTTACACATTGGTCTGGTATTATTCCTAAAGTTTTTTATGTTCAATTAGGCAACACAAGCCGTAAAAACAAAAATCAAGTTCCTTTTGGGTATCTAAACATGCTCATTGAATTGAGAATTTTTAAAAAGGTAAAGGTTGGTTTCCTTCTTGTTGGGAATACTCATGACCATATTGATCATATGTTCAGTCTATTTTCAGTTACATTGAGGAGATAATATGTTGAGATCCTACCATCATTAATTGAATGTATTAAGAAATCATACATTCCAGAGCCTATTTTCATGTGTTGGAAGAAACTATTGACATGTGATGGTTTATTCTGGGATCACATGGTGAGGAGAAATGCATTGAAAAACTTAATGACATTAGCTTCCAACATCAATTTCATATAATAAAAAAATGATGGGATAACACTTATATTGGGCAAGAAGTATTCAATTGTTTCAGAGTGGGGGTTGTCATCAAGCTTGACATTTTTGAAGTTCACTCCAGAGCATCCAATATTTGCATCAAAGATATTGTTACTACAATCAGTTGCTGAAATCCATAATGCACGAAGGCATAAGAGAGATATAAATTATTCTTAATGCCTTGAAAAAATTAAAATATGTACTAGAGACACATATGAGTACTTTGATGTTGTTGATTCAATTTGGTAGGAGTCTTTTTTTAATAATCAAAGTTATATGATTTCGAGATCAATAAATGAGGATACGATTTTGAAGACTCCATTTATTTGGCCACAAAATATGCAAAATGAACATGAGGAAAGACACATTGTTGAACAACAACAGTTTCAAGGTATTATTAATTCTCCAGAGGTAGAGGAAAGAGAAATCTATATTGGTTCTAGAATGTCATGCGTAGCCATGGAAGACCTTTAAAGGGATTATGTGCGGGATGTTAAGGAGGGTTGTATGATAGCAGTGTTAGAAGATGGAGATCCACTTGGATATCCGTTCTGGGTTGTCAAGGTTATAAAGGTCATTAAATAAAATGAAGATATTATCGTTGTTTAAGTACATTAATGGTATGCCACAAATACCCACCCATTCAATTGTGGGTACAAGCTAGAGATGGTAGTTGATAAAAAATGGCAAAAAGAGAAAAAGAAAGGGCACAACTATAAATCGTCGCTACACAAACCTCTTAAAATTGGAGGATGTTGAAATACCTATGTATGACTTAAATTTAGCAAAGAGATGAACTCTTCTCTTGAATACCATATAGATTTTAAAGAAATTACTACTAGAAGAAATAGTGTTGAGATGGGAGTCTTTTGTCAAATCTAGTCATAGATCTAGAGGACTTTTGAAACCTGAAACAGTGGCATGCATGTTGACTCAGATGGAGCATTAGTTGATGAAAGAGAAGAATATGGATAATATTCATTTGCATCCAGTCATTCATCTGAAGATGTAGGTTCTAATGGTGTGTCAGAACCTATGACTAATTTTGAATAAATGTCTAAGACATTTTATATAAATGATGTTTGCATGGTAACTTGAAATAAATATTTTGACTTCCATATGATCTTACATGAAGTTATGAGTCATTTCTACGTTTGTTGGATTATATGTTTTAATTATGAAGAATTCATCTCTTTAGAATATCCACAATGCAACAATGAATTACAAAAATAATTTATGTTATATTCAATATATCAAAGTTGATATTTTGATTAAAGGTAAAAAATATTAGAAATTAATGTTGAATTTTTAAATTATGCAGTGATATTGCCATGATATTATTGTTGTTATCATTTTTTCATATTTTTATTAAAAGTAAAAAATAATATTAGAACTTAATGTTGAATTAAATTATATAGTGATATTGCCATGATATTATTTATTGTTAACATTTGGTATAATATACTTTTAAATTTTTTGAAAATTTAATGCCTCATTGAAAGGGGACACTTCGTTTTGATAGTTTATTTTAGGTTTTTGTTGTAATAATATAAGTTTTCTTATGCTAAGATTTGAAAAGAGCTATACTTTTAGCATTTAAAATAAAAATTACTCTTGGAATAATAAATCTTTCATTTACTTGTTCATTTATAAAAATTGTTTTAGTCATATAATTTGTCCATAATTTCATGGTTCAAATATGTTAAAAACTTAAAATTTCCAATTCCATGGTTGAAAACTTGTCAAAATATTAAGGTTTTTTTGAGTTATGATATTTTATCTTTAATGCTATGGTTGAAAAGAATTACAATTTTAGGGTTGTTTAGAGTCTAGATATTTTATCTTTAACAAGATGGATGAAAATTGTTGGAAATTATAAGGCTTTGAGACATGATATTTTTATCTTTAACATCATGTCTCAAAATTATTGGAATTTTACAATTTTTCAAAGTCCTAATATTTTATCTTTAATTCCATTGTTAAAAAGTGTCAAAATTGTGACCCGGTTTTTTTTTTTTCCAACATCAACACTTTTTGTTTCGAGGATGTTTTGTCAATCCCTTTTTCAAGAAAAAAATTGGGTTTTAATAAAATGTTGAAAATTTACCCTAAAAAAAAACATCGTTATGGAATACACACTTTTCGTTTTTGGGGTGTTTTTTCATGTTTTCTGAGTTTTTTTGGGCTATAGTTCTTAGTTTGAGGTAATAGTTCCCGTTTGATCAGTAACTTTGTTTCCCCCATAGACATCACTTCATTTAGTTCAATATCCTCGTTGAAATCCAAGTTGATTGGAGAGTTATTCTTCTTCACACATTTTTTATGCTTACAGGTAATATCCTCACCTCATACTCCCCTACTAGATACATAAAGCTAAAATATACCTTTAGAAAGCTTATCATCTTTTATAGGGCTTCCTCCACTCAAGCAAAAAAAACTATAAAAGAACCAACAAAACCCTATTCCACTTCTATAAAAACTTGATAAAGATATATGAACAAGGACGCATCCATGTGCTTCCTCAAAAGTGATGGAGAAACAATCTCCTCACCTAAGGAGGCAACAAAAAATATATTTGTGAGTTGAATATGCCCTATCGATATTTTGATAATAAACCCTCCATTTAATTCTAATACACCAAAAATGCATTTCACTCAAGGATCACTAAAATTGTAACTTTACCAACCAAGGATTATTTTGCATGCCCTTGCGATTAACATATCCATTAAATGACTTGTTAGAGGCATGAACTAAACCAACAAACAAATTGTTTGTCACTTTTGACAAGGTTTCCAAAATGTATTCTTCCAAGGGTTTTGACCTCATGGGACTTTTCCTAACGTTTCTAGTCCCCAAGGAACTATGAGAACCTAAGATATAAGTAATAATACATACATTGAAACCTTTATTTAACTCTACTAAATAATTAAAGAAACTTGTCTCCATACTCAAAAACCTTTGCTACGTCATCCAACTTAGCAAATCCTATAGATCATGTTAATGACGCTCACATCATAACTCCCTCAAAAACTAGAAGATCACACACACACACACACGTGTGTGTGTGTTTACAATGAAATGTGTATGTGAATAAGATACAATGACAACAACAACAACAAAAACAATAAGTAAATACATATAACGTGTGAGTGGGAGCCCTAAGAAAGGGGAAGGGACATGTATCCTCAACCTATTATAGCATTCACTCGTGTCCTTTTGAGGAATGTTCACTGCAAAAAATTCCTGCGATAAGCTTCCTCTTTACTCCCTCTTTTTCTTCCATTGGCTGTTTATGTATTTTTCTCCACCTTTCTGAAAAAATCGACTCTATTTATCAGGATGGTGCTAATTTTGGTGTTTTTTACGTCGATCACATATAATCAATGCTAAATTCGGCATGATTTTTCACTGACTTTAGCACCGTGTTTTACGCCCAGTGTAACCTCGCTTTTAGCTCCTGATGCAGATCCGTATATAGATTCTAGTGTAAAATCATTTTTAGCTCTTGTTTATGGAATTTCTTTTACCATTCATTTTAGCTTCCTTTGTAACATCGTATTTTGCTACTCGTTATTTCATTGGATATGACTTTTTGTTACACGTGTCGAGGACGAATTTCATAATTAAGTTGGGGGGGGAGGAGTGTATGATAAGCCAAGTTCGGCAATTACCATTTGGTGGATGCACAATACATGTATACTAAATCAGTAATTACCAATATCGCCCTTACTCCTGTTGTAATTGGTGAAACTCAATGCGACTACTTGGAAATCATTCTTGGTAGTTGTCATTTATCATTGAAAACTCGAATTCATTGAAAGGGTAACCTTAATTATTCCCTACCCATTTCCAAATTTCATTTGACTAATATTCTCTACCCAAGTGTTTGTATTAATCAAGTGCCACCATGTAACCGTCTCTGAGCAGTAACAGTCTCTGAAATAGCCATGGGAGGAGAGATAGTACGTCATGAACCAGAATCCATTGATGCATTGCGACACCATCCAGAAGTCGTATACATATTTCGGAATGCATGGTGGTTTGTCTACTTTGATAAGTTGTATTATTTCAACAAACATATTGCAATGGAATTCACATAGGCTCTGTAGGAGGAACATTCAAAGGTTAGAGGATTCAGAATTATTGTTATAGAGGACATTATTGATAGGTGATAGGTTTACCTCAGACATGGGCCCGCTGGTTTTCAAGGAAAATAAAAATTCCAACAGCTAGGGAAAAAAATTTACGAGGAGAGGAAGTAAGGAGAAAGGGGAGAGGTATTGATAGAACATTTGTTCCTCACCCTTGGGATGATGTGGCTTTATTTATATAGTATTCAATTATCATTTTCAGTTATTAGCACATCTTCGTAATGGAAAGCCGATAAATTTTCCATATTATTGGATAAAATATGTACAACATATGGAAGAGGTGGTGTGTATAGAAAAACATGCAAATAGATTCTTAACCAACCATGCGCTTATCAAGTTAATCATAATTCATTCATTGTGTTATCACTCATAATTTTGTGAGTCATTACTTGACATGGTGATACAATTCACTCCTCAAAAGGGTAAGGACTCCTTAAACCTTTTTCAAATTGGCATAGAAAATTTCATTTTTTCATATTTAACTTATCCTAAGTTTCAAGACCACCCTCATTTCATCTCAAAATCACCTCCATATAGGTCACATCATGTCTCATCAGTCATAATTTGCTGTTAGTTTTCATTTCCCAAGCATTTAAATCCGAAAAGGTCATTTTAGCCAAGAATCCCTACTTTCATAGCAAATTCAGGGTAAAATAGGTAGAAAACGCTACGAAACTGCTGAAAGTTTCGTAGCGAATATGAAGCATTTCTCAGTTTTATGACTTTGAGAAGTCAACTTCAAGGGCGGTTTTTGGGCAAACAAAGAAGTATTTTAAGAAACTGAGAGAGGTTATTTTCAAGTGTAGGTATTAACCCTGTACATAAATTATCTGCAAATGAATCTTAAAGTTAGAACATAAACATTAGCGAGAGCATAAAACATAAAACAGATAAACATAGAGATTTTCCCCTAGATCCCAAATCGGGACGACCAGCTTGATTTTTCATTATATTCTTTTTAGTGTTACAACACATATACATACATGCCGAAGCATACATAAACCCCAATCCATTAACCCTGGATTAGAACATAACCATAGTTCCCTTGACCGGATCTACAAAGTACCAGGGGCCGAAAACCATCATGCCCCAAAACCATGTGCAAATCCATGCACAAAACCATGGGCAGGTCCGCCCACTGGAAAATAAGGACTATAAAAAAATTTCTGGGGCGCTGCCCCAGACCCCGACCGGGGGGGCTATCACCCCACCCCCCCCCCCCTCACACACAGGATTACTGTGAAAGATGGTAACATAAACCCAACATTTCACTTGTTGTTTTCTTCTGTCAGGGGCCACAGAGAGCCGAGTCATTAGCCCAACTTTGCAATGCCCGGCTGTTTCTAGTGCCACCAAGAAAGAGAACTTTTTCGAGTGCTCGTACTTTGTCAATGCATCCTCGCAACATCAAAGTGTCCACTCCCTACCAACAACACCTTTAGCCTCAACCATATATCTTCACAAAGCAGGTCACACCAATGTTCTTTGTCTTTGAATGATAAGCAAGGTTCTTAGCGAAGAAAATTGCACTTTGGCTATCACAAATACCCTATAGCTTGCCGCACCAACCCCATACTTGAACACACACCGCAACCAAATCGTCTTTGCTTACCATAATGCTCATGTATTCACCGTAGTTGAAAGAGCCACTACAGACTGTCTTTTACTCATCCAACTGACTGAGCCTCCAAATAAGCTAAACACATACCCACTTGTAGATCTTCTTTGGTCCAGATCTCCAGCCCAGTCTGCATCAACAAAACCACGAATGTCCAACATTCTTTCCAATCCTGGTCTTCCCTGGTAGCACAAGCCATAATTACTAGTGCCACGTAAATATCTGAAAACCCGCTTCACTATTATCCAATGCTCCTTCCCTGGGTTTGACATAAACCTGCTCAATACTCCCACTGCATGTGCAATGTCTGGTCTAGTACAGACCATTGCATACATCAGGCTACCCACTGCACTTGCATATGGAACACGGGACATATACTCCTCTTCTTCTTGCGTCTTGGGACACTGTTCAGCAGACAGCTTTACACCTACAGGAATAGGAACATTCACCGGTTTACTATCCTGCATATTGAACCTCTGCAATATAGTCTCGACATACTTCCTCTGGTTTAACCAGAGCTTTCTCTTTGCCCGATCTCTCTTAATTTCCATGCCCAAAATATAATTTGCAGCACCCAGATCCTTCATGTCGAATTTGGAGAACAGTTGGGTCTTCAAATCTTGGATAATTTCTTTGTCATTTCCAATCAACAACATATCATCCATATACAAGACCAAATAAATAACACGATCACCAATTAATTTAAAATAAACACAGTGATCCTCCTTGCTTCTGGTGAAGCCAAGTCCCCGTATATAGGTATCAAATTTCCGATACCACATCCTTGGTGACTGTTTTAACCCATACAGAGACTTCTTCAACCTGCATACTAGTTCTTTCTTACCCTTCACCATAAAGCCTTCAGGTTGCTTCATGTAGATCTCCTCTTCTAGATCCCCGTGAAGAAATGGTGTCTTCACATCCATCTGTTCTATCTCAAAATCAAATGCAGCAGCAACAGATAAAAGTAATCTAATAGAAGTAACTTTGGCAACAGGAGAAAAAATATCACCAAAATCAATTCCCGGCACCTGGGAATAAACTTTGGCTACCAACCGAGCTTTGTATTTCTCCACCTTGCCTTCTACATTCATCTTCTTCTTAAACACCCATTTTCTCTCGATGGGCTTCCTTCCAGCCGACAACTCCACCAGATCCCATGCCTCATTTTTATGCAAGGATGCCATTTCATCAACCATGGCCTCCTTCCAGAGTTTTCCATCCTCTAAATCTACTGCCTCCTTGACGGTTTTGGGATCATCATCAGTTATAGTTAAAGAAAAAATTGAACAGAAAGCAGATGGACTATACCTTTCTGGTTGTCTTATTTCCCGAACTGATCTTCTCATAGTTGGAGTTTGCGGCTCTTCCTCTTCTGAGTCTTCTTCTGTTGTAGAGTCTGATTCATCCTCCTTTAGCTCAAACTCTATCTTCTCAGGTTCCTTTGGTAGGACTTCATGTTTAACAATATCTTTCACCTCTCTAAACACCACATCTCGGCTATACACAACCTTCCTTTTTTCCAGGTTCCAAAGCTTGTAACCCTTTAAACCATCCTTCTACCCAATAAAGATGCACCTTTCAGAATTATTATCCAACTTGGTCATTTTCTCCTTTAGAACATGTACATATGCATCACATCCAAATACCCTCAGATGTGAAAGAGAGGGTTTCTTACCAGTCCATACCTCATGTGGAGTCTTATCCTCCAACGCTGATGAAGGTGATATGTTAACCAAGTAACATGCAGTCTCCACTGCCTCTGCCCAGAATTCTTGTCCTAACTCGATACCACTGAGCATGATTTTTGCCTTTTCCATCAGTGTTCTATTCATTCTTTCTGCAACTTCATTTTTCTGAGGTGTGTATGGAGTAGTCTTCTGTCGTGCTATACCACACTTCTTATAGAGCTCTTCAAATTCCTTCTTGCAGAACTCCCCACCATTATCTGTCCTCAGCACCTTTATCTTCTTCTCTGTCTGGTTTTCCACCAGAGCCTTAAATTCTTTAACTCTGTCAAAGACTTCAGATTTATTCCTCAAGAAATATATCCCTGTATTCCTTGAGAAGTCATCTATGAATGAAACATAGTACATAGACTTACCCAGTGATGGAACCGACACAGGTCCAAACACATCACTGTGCACAAGCTCTAATATCTTGTTCGCCCTCTTAGCACCAGAAGGAAAACTCACCCGATTCTTCTTCCCATATACACAATGTTCACAAAAATCGAAATCCAGAGAGCTATTATACATACCTTCTACCATACCATTTCAATGTAGTATCTGAAGGCCCTTCTCTCCAATATGTCCAAGCCTTTGATGCCATAGCATGGTCTTTTCTCCAGATACCTCTAGGCTTTCCGCTCCACTTTCGAGAACCACAGAACTGTTGCACCTAGCAATAACAGTGCTTCCATGAAGCTTGTATAGAATTCCAATCCGAACTCCCTACATTAATACCAGTGCTCCCTGAACCATATTATAGGTATCTTTCTCGAACACTGTTTTTACACCTGCATCATCTATCTTGCTTACAGAAATCAAATTTCTGGCCAATGCAGGAATGTGCAGAACACCAGGAAGTGTTCTAATCCTTCCACCTTGCAGCTTCAGCTTGACTTTTCCACTTCCGACGATTTTGGCCTTCCTATCATCCCCTAGGAAGACATCACCGCCATCCTATTTCTCATACTCGCGGAACCACTCCCTATGGGGAGTGAAGTGAAAAGATGCACCCGAGTCAATCAACCATGACTCGTGATCTACATGTGTATTTGAAGAAGAAGCCAAATACACATCCCCACCTTCATCCGAGGTGGTTTTTTCCTTTGCAGAAGGAGCATCATCAGATCCCTTTCCTTTCTCAGCAGCCTTAGATCTGCATTCCTTTTTGTAGTGCCCTTCCTTTCTGCATTTCCAGCACACCTTTACAAACTTTCCAGGAGATCGCCTAGTCCTCCCTCTAGATTTAGATCTCCCACTCGAAACCTTTATTTCGTTTCTATTTTTGGGACCCTTCTTCTCGTACAGACAAGGCATCTATCTCCTCGACCCCTCCATATTTCTCCATCTCTATTCCTCCGACGGCAAGGCCGAGACAATGTGGCAAGGCTGAGACAATATCATCAAAATTCAAGGTAGTTGTATTGCTACCTAATGCAATAACCAGACAGTCCCACGAGTCTGGTAGAGAACACAACAAAATGATGCACTTATCTTCATCTGAGATTTTAATATCAACAGATGACAGCTGACTTACCACAGTATTGAAGGCATTTAGATGCTCTGTCACCAAGTCTCCATCCTTCATCCTCAGGTTATACAGCTTTTTCCGCAGAAACAATTTATTCACTAGATATTTAGATTCGTACAAAGTCCCTAGCTTGTCCCACAAGGTCTTCGTCGTAGCTTCCCCAAATACATTCAACAATACTAAATCTGAGACACACAACTGTATTGTGCTCTTTGCCTTCCGATCCAGTTTCTTCCAGTCTTCATCTGACATTTTCGTTGGTTTAGTACCTGGATCTATCGCGATCCACTGATCTTTATCCACCAGCAGATCCTCCATCTTGAGCTTCCACAACTCAAAACTCTGACCATTAAATTTCTCGATCTCTATCTTCCCGCCGATCGCCATCGTCTTTCACTGCAAGAATCGATCTCGCAGATCTCCCACTGAACAGGGTCTACCTCAGGCTCGAGCAAAAAAACCCCTCAGTAGCAAAGGCGTCCCCTTAAAGCCGAAACTTCTCTGATACCAAATGTAGGTTTTCACCCTATACAGAAATTATCTGCAAATGAATCTTAAAGATAGAAAATAAACAGTAGCGAGAGCATAAAACATAATATAGATAAACACAGATATTTTCCCTTGGATCCAAAATCGGGACAACCAGCTTGATTTTTCATAATATTCCTTTTAGTGTTACAACACATATATATACATGTCGAAGCATACATAAACCCCAATCCATTAACCCTAGATTAGAACATAACCGTAGTTCCCTTGATCGGATCTACAAAATACCAAGGGCCGAAAACCATCATGCCCCAAAACCATGTGCAAAACCATGCACAAAACCATGGGCAGGTCCACCCACCGAAAAATAAGGACCAAAAAAAATTTTCAGGCATTGCCCCTAATTTATATAGCTGGCCCCCCCCCCCGTTACCCCCCCCCCCCCCCCCCCGCACGTGATTAGTCGTGGAAATAATATACCACAAACCCAACATCAAGAACATATCAAATAACAATAACCTCTTTTACTTTTCTCAAAGGTGCTATAAATTGGGAGATACAGGGATGTCTTTCAACCCTATTTTCAGAATGCAGAATTTTCCTGTTTTTAGAATGTTGATTCTGGATAGTTGGAGATGTGTTTCAAAAAACCTGAAGAGGTTTTTCTTCAAGACATATTGACCTAGAAAAACCTCCTTCCATTTTTCAATATTTATCAAGGATAGGGAGAAAAGAGCTCATCTCTTAACCCTATGTTTTTATAAAAAACAGAGTCATTTTAGTGATGAAAAACTTGCTAAAGGTGAAAAGGATGTTTTTTGAAGAAGAAACACCTCAAGACTCTTAGGTTGAGTTGGTTTATGTTTTGAAAGGTCAATGGCATGTTGAAAATCAAATTTGTACAGCTGGAAGGTTCCTTTTTGAAACAAGGCAAAAATATGGAAAAAACACAGTTTTCAGCAAATTTCATAGTGTTTCCTAGGCTTGAAGCCAGGAAAACGCTACGAAACCAGCTATAGCTTTCTTTTCGCATTTAAAACCATTTTGGGAAGCTTTCAAGAGGTGTAAATGATATGGAAGATGTGTCAGGGCATGATGAACACAATGCAAGAGGAAAGAAGCAGAAATTTTGATTGCAAAGGTCATTTTTGGACACTACAAAAGCACGCCACGAAACTGTCATGTTTTCGTACCAAATTGTTTTTTTAAGGTTTTTGAGCAAATGAAAAAGTATTTTGGAAATATGAAAGAGGTTTTTCTTCAGCACAGGTCCCTCTACAAAAACCTCTCTTAGTTTTTACAAATCCATCAGGGATTGAAAAATATAAACTCATCTTTGAATCCTATTTTTTCATAATTTTCACTAACCAGATTTGTGAAAAAATTGTAAAAATTCGACTTGGAAGAGGTCCAGCACAGTATCCACATGGAATAATGACACATCAACACTCTATTACACTTAGAAAATTAGTTGGTTGCAGTTGATAAGGGTTATTGAATTGGTTTTTTGAACTATTAATGAAAGAAGAGTCATTTTTGTATTCAAACTCTCCAAAACAGAAATATCCCTAGGAAGTCTCCAAGTGATAGAATCATGTTTGAAATAGGTCTCTGAGGTGGGAATTCTAAGCTAGCAAGGTGGCATATCATTTTTATGAGTTATCATTCTATAAAGAATAGAGTTTTAGAGTTAGAAAGGGTTGTTGGGATATGTTATGGCTGACTGCTACTATTGTAAACAGGTTTTTATATCAATAATACAGAGTGGTTTTCTTCTTGACAGACCTAAGATTCTCATGGGTTTTTTAATGTTTTATTGATCTACATCTTATGTTTTACTACTTGCAGTAGATTTCATTGCTATTACTCAGAATTCATAACTCTATGCTCTGACTTCCTTTAATAATGAGATGATTGTTTTTTCCTATGTTTTATGAGTGAATTGCCTTTGAACCACTAGCAGTAGATTTCATTGCTATTACTTAGAATTCATAACTCTATGCTCTGACTTCCTTTAGTAATGAAATAACTGTGTTGACCTATGTTCTATGATTGAATTTCCTTCGTTAAAAACCCCTATGTGCCTTAGCTTCCATGTCAAGAAACCTCAATGGTAGCAAGCCTTCATCTTTTCAACCTGCAAACATACAAAACCAAGACACAATTCATAGAGTTAGCCATCTAGTACTATCATTATCTAAATCATAAAACCCCCTTGAGAGAGCCCTCTCAGACTGAAGAGGCTAAGCTTCAGGCAAAAGTTGGTTTGAAAGAATTTTTCCAAGTTGACCATTGAAGCAGCCCAACATGACTCAATTTGGTGATAACATTTGGCGTCGTTGCCAGGGACTGAAGTTGTAAATTTTCCCTGGGAAGAACGACAAAGTTTCAGTTCTAAGGTCTGAGAGCAGCAGACACTTAGACACATATTGGTTATATTTCTTCTTTGGCAACTCCACCCATCAAATAATCAATTGGAAGGTGCATCCACAACTTGAGGATCAGTAGCTTGATGAAGTTCCAAGATGAGTTCTATTGCAAGAATAAATGTCAGGTATGCACCTATGAATCGGTCTCACATCCATAGTTTTCCAAATCCTATGCCAAAGGTCGAATGGTTAACTGATATTCCTATATTTAAATATGAAAAGAAAGAAAATGTTGCTCTTCATTTGGTTACATTCCATATGCATGTACACGGACTTAAGGTTCAGTTTCCTGAGGATTGTCTCATGAAGATGTTTATGGCCACTTTAGAAGGAAAAGCATGGTCTTGGTACGAAAGCCTGCCACATGGTTCATTATATTCTCTTGCTAATTTCCATGTTGCATTTTATAAGATGTGTGAAGAGTGTCATCCCTTCTTATTGTTGGTCAAATACTGCAGTAAACATTGTGTGAGTTTTATTGAATATTTGGAGAATTGTTATGAAGATAATGAGTTCATGGATGAGGAAATTTTAGAGGCCCTTCATGACAGTGCCTTTCATCACCAAGAAGAAAGGACAGCCTCTCTCTTGGATGAAAATGAAACCCAGCAGGAGTTTATTTATGAAAAACATGTTACATCCTCTGAATTTGATGAAAAGTTGCAGCAGACTTGTTAGTCTTTTGATCATCAAGAATATGAGAATAATTTCAAACAACAGGAGGAAATACTAGAATATAATTGCTATAATCCTCATGTAAAGGAAGAAATTTATTCTTCATGTCATTCCTTGCATCAGCCTACATCAAATAATGATCACACTAATGAGGAAGTGGATGAATTTTTTTTTTTATCCTTGTCTTGTAATCTGAAATCATTTGAGTGCAAGTCAGAAGATAAGATTCAATTTGTGGATGAAGTTGCTAAGACCATTGAAAAAAACATTGAAGTTTTAGAAGATCAAATTCAATCTTATAGTCTTCATGATCAAGATCAGCCTTTTCAAAAGTTTTTAATGCCAGAACACAAAGAGAGGGTGTTGCTACCTTTCTCTTTTGAGATTGAGGAAGAATACCATGTTTTTTAAAATCAGTTTGATAGCACACAACTGAAACCTTGTGTGGTTGAGCAAAGCGTATATGAGTTGTCCAAAGCTACAGAATGTCTTGAGAATCATCAAACAGATTATGTCTTCTATGATCCTATAGCCGACTACATGGAAGAGTTCTACAGTCCAAATTTCCAGTTATTTTTTCATTATGATGACCAGATACATTTTATGTTGCCTTGGTCATTTCAGTGTCATGCTTACTTTTGGTTCAAGTGCAATCAAGTGGTTCAAATGTCAGATCAAATCAATGACTGGCTTCATTGGAATTTACATGTTGCTTGAATTAAAAATGGAGATTGCAGTTGTTAGGGTAGGTACGAGTGTGTGAATAAGCTCAAAGTTGACTGAGCATATTTTCAGTAGGTACAACGTTAGCTTTTCAGCAGTAATAATCAAGCTTGAGCCAGAGGAGAAGGCCATAAGAGCTTGGCAAAATCTTCATAAATTTCAGAGTTTTTATTTCCAAGAAGATGGATGGAACTGGAACTACAGGGTCTTTGGTGTACCACAGGGGCACACCATCCTAAGTGGAGCCACTGTTATCACTCATAATTTTGTGAGTCATTACTTGACATGGTCATACAGTTCACTCCTCAAAAGGATAAGGACTCCTTAAACCTTTTTCAAATTGGCATAGGAAATTTCATTTTTTCATATTTAACCTATCCTAAGTTTCAAGACCACCCTCATTTCATCTCAAAATCACCTCCATATAGGTCACATCATGTCTCATCAGTCATAATTTGTTATTAGTTTTCATTTCCCAAGCATTTAAATCCGAAAATGTCATTTTAGCCAATAATCTCTACTTTCGTAGCAAATTCAGTGTAAAATAGGCAGAAAACGCTGCGAAACTATTGAAAATTTCGTAGCGAATATGAAGCATTTATCTGTTTTCTAACTTTGAGCAGTCAACTTCAAGGGCGGTTTCTGGGCAAACAAAGAAGTATTTTTAGAAACTGAGAGAGTTTATTTTCAATAACATATCACATAACAATAACCTATTTCACTTTTCTCAAAGGTGCTACAAATTGGGATATACAGGGATGTCTTTCAGCCCTATTTTCAGAATGCAGAATTTCCCTATTTTATACATGTTTTTAGAATGTTGATTCTGGACAGCTGGAGATGTGTTTCAAAAAACCAGGAGAGGTTTTTCTTCAAGACATATTTACCTACAAAAACCTCCTTCCGTTTTTCTATATCTATCAAGGATATGGAGAAAAGAGTTCATCTCTGAACCCTATGTTTTTAGAAAAAACGGAGTCATTTTAGTGATGAAAAACTTGCTAAAGGTGAAAAAGATGTTTTTTGAAGAAGAAAAACCTCAAGACTCTTAGGTTGAGTTGGTTTATGTTTTGAAAGGTCAATGGCATGTTGAAAATAAAATTTGTACAGCTGGAAGGTTCCTTTTTTAAACAAGGCAAAAATCTGGGAAAAAACACAGTTTTCAGCAGTTTCGTAGCATTTCCTAGGCTTGAAACCAGGAAAACGCTATGAAACCACTTGTAGCTTTCTTTTTACATTTAAAACCATTTTGGGAAGCTTTCAAGAGGTGTAAATGATATGGAATATGTGTCAGGGCATGATGAACACAATGCAGGAGGAAAGAAGCATAAATTTTGATTGCAAAGGTCATTTTTGGACGCTACGAAACTACCATGTTTTCGTAGTGAATTGTTTTTTTAAGGTTTCTGAGCAAATGAAAAAGTATTCTGGAAATCTAAAAGAGGTTTTTCTTCAGCACAGGTCCCTCTACAAAAACCTCTCTCAGTTTCTGCAAATCCATTAGGGTTTGGAAATTATAGACTCATCTTTGAATCTTATTTTTTCAGAATTTTCACTAACCAGATTTGTGAAAAAATTGTAAAAATTCGACTTGGAGGAGGTCCAGCTTAGCATCCACGTGGCATAATGACACATCATCACTCTAGTACACTCAGAAAATTATTTGGTTGCAGTTGATAAGGGTTATTGAATTGGTTTGTTGAACTAATGAAAGAAGAGTCCTTTTTGTATTCAAACTCTACAAAACAGAAATATCTCTAGGACGTCTCCAAGTGATAGAGTCATGTTTGAAATAGGTTTCTGAGGTGGGAATTTGAAGCTAGCAAGGTGGCATATCATTTGTATGAGTTGTAATTCTATAAAGGGCTGAGTTTAAGAGTTAGAAAGGGTTGTTGGAATATGTTATGGCTGACTGCTACTATTGTAAACAGGTTTTTATATCAGTAATACAGGGTGGTTTTCTTCTTGACAGAACTAAGATTCTCATGGGATTTTTAATGTTTTATTTATCTACATCTTATGTTTTACTACTTGCAGTAGATTTATTTTCTATTACTCAGAATTCATAACTCTATGCTCTGACTTCCTTTAGTAATGAGATCATTGTGTTTTCCTATGTTTTATGAGTGAATTGCCTTTGAACCACTAGCAGTAGATTTCATTGCTATTACTCAGAATTCATAACTTTATGCTCTAACTTCCTTTAGTAATGAAATGATTGTGTTGACCTATGTTCTATGAGTGAATTGCCTTTGTTAAAGACCCCTATCTGCCTCAGCTTCCATGTCAAGAAACCTTAATGGTAGCAAGCCTTCATCTTTTCAACCTGCAAACATACAAAACCAAGACACAATTCATAGAGTTGGACATCTAATACTATCATTATCTAAATCAAAAAACCTCCTTGAGAGAGCCCTCTCAGAATGAAGAGGCTAAGCTTCAGTCAAAAGTTGGTTTGAAAGAGTTACTCCAAGTTAACCATTGAAGCAGCCCAACAGGACTCAATTTGGTGATAACACACTGCAATAGCACGAAAGCACATGGATTTATTTATTTAAAAATTCACATGCAACAACCACTGAAACAAAGGAAAGTGAAAGTGAAGAACAAGAGGTAAGTGTTGAAACAACACCATAATATAGAGACATTACACCTCCCAGAAAAATTAGAGCAGTTAGAATTCCTAGACAAAGGAGAGCGGTTACCCCTCCTAGACCTCGCCATGGAAATAGTAAGAGATGGATTTCCATAAGAACATCTACTAGTAGATCGTAGATCTACTAAAGGAAAAAGAGAATGCACTAAATAACCTGTGGATATATCCACTGGACAACCTGATGATAGTTATCATGAATTCCCTATTGAGGAAGAAGGTACTGAGGCAGAGACTACTAAAAAAGGGGCACCTAGAATAGCGTCCGCTGAAGCGGGGGTTCTTGAAATAGAAATTCATAGGGGATCTAAGGAAGTATCTGAAAAATCTACTTCTATAAAAATTGCAGTGAAAATGAGGAAATTGAAGAAGTCAAAAAGTGAAGAATAGAAGGTAAGTGTTGAAACAACACCAGAAGATAGAGCAGTTACACCTCCTAGACAGAGTAGAGAAGCTACAATTCCTAGACAAAGAATAGCGGTTACACCTCCTAGACCCTGTCACATAAATAGTAAGAAACAAAGTTCCATAAGAATGTCTGTTGGTACATCCACTGAAGGAAAAATAAAATGCACTAAAGAACCTATGGATATATCCAATAGACAATCTAAGGATAGTTATCATGGATCCCCTATTGAGGAAGAAGGGACTGAGGCAGAGACTACTGAAACAAGGGGACCTGGAACAATTTCAGTTGAAGCAAGGGTTCCTAAAGTAGAAAACCTGAGAGATCTAATGAAGTATCTGAAAAATATACTCTTATACAAACTACGATGAAAAAGAGGAAATTGAAGAAGCCAAAAAGTGAAGAACAAGAGGTGAGTGTTAGAACAACACCAAAATATAGAGCAGTTACACCTCCCATATAGAGTAGAGACACTACACTTCCTAGAAAAAGAAGAGCAGTTACACCTGCTAGAACCCATCACAGAAATAGTAAGAGCCATAATTCCATAAGAAAATATGTTGGTACATCCACTGAAGGAAAAATAACATGCACTAAAGAACTTGCCGATATATCCAGTGGACAATATGAGAATAGTTATTATGGATCCAATATTGAGGAAGAAGGCATTGAGGTAGACTTATGATACAGGGGCACCTGGAACATCGTCAACTAAAGCAGGGGTTCTTAAAACAAAAATGTCTAGGGAATCTAAGGAAGTATCTGAAAAAATATACTTTTGTACAAACTGCAATGAAAAAGAGAAAATTGAAGAAGCCAAAAAGTGAAGAATAGGAGGTAAGTGTTGAAACAACACCAGAAGATAGAGTAGTTACACCTCCCAAAAAAAGTAGCAGCTACACTTCCTAGACAAAGAAGAGCAGTTACACCTCCTAGAACCTTTCACAAAAACCCTAAGAGATGGAGTTCCATAAGAACGTCTGATGGCACATCCGCTGAAGGAAAAAGAACATGCACTAAATAACCTATGGATATATCCAGTGGACAATATGAGGATAGTTATAATGGATTCCCTATTGAGGAAGAAGGGCCTTGTTATGAAACCAACTCACAAAATAGAAGAAGAGATAGATCAACGACTTAGAAATCATCTTCTTCGAGGGGGGAATTTCCTTTACATTACATAAATGAACAATTCTTGGATGATACAAATGAAAAAACCTAATTTCTATATATAGGAGTCTAAGGGTTCCCAATATATTCAAAGCCTACATAACAATAATAATGTAAGGGCACAACAATAACAATTGTGGGCTTCTATGGGGCACAATAATAACAATATGGGGACTACATGGGTACAACAATAACAATAAGGGAATACACTAGTATTATAGGGACCTAACATGCCCCTCTCCTTCAAAAAAGTCTTGTCCTCAACGCTTGAGTAGTTCTGGATGCTTCTGTATAAAATTCTCATCTTCCTATGAGGAATCTTCAGCGGGTAAGTTCTTCCACTTGATGAGATACTCTGAAATTGATCTATTTCATAGTTGTCGAGTTCTTGTTTACGTGATTGCTTCATGTTCCAATATGATTTTTCCTTTTTTGTCAAGTTCTAGAAATATTGTTTGAACTGGGAGATTGTCACCTATAACCTTTTTAAGCACGAAACATGGAAGACTAGGTGCACTCGAGAAGATGTCGAAAGCTCTAATTTGTATGTCATAGTACCAATATTTTGCAACACCTTGTAAGGACCATAATACTTTTGTGATAATTTATTATCCTTATTAGCTTGCTTGACGAACATTTGTTTGTATGGTTGTAGCCGTAAAAATTCTCAGTCTCCTACATCAAAACTTATTTCGTTATGATGTTTATTTGTCTGTTGTTTCATTCGATTATGTGCCAAAGTGAGGTTATCCTTTAAGAGTTGGAGAACTTTTTGTTGATGATCGATGTGATCTTCCACTGCTTGAACCTATAGTGGGCATAATTGTGCAATTATGCCTCATTGTTATTTCTTCATAATCTTTGTCATGACATTAGAACTGATTATCTTTCATGGTTTCTCTACAATACCCCGTAATTCAACTTCCTTTCCTTCCGAAAAAAAAATTCAATAAAAGTTCTTGAAAATTAAAAGCTATAGTCCTTAAGGAATGTTACCATTGGACTCCTAGTACAACATTAACACCACCCATTGGAATAGAAAGAATTGGGCTATTCAATACATATTCCCCCATGGTTAGCTTGATATTATGGCACTTTCTAGATAAATTTATATTTCCTCCATTTGCAACCATCACTTGACACTGGTGTTGGATATAGGAAGAAATTCAATTCCTTGGATATATTATAATGCCAAGCCATATAGTTTATTTGTGGGCCCCCTTACCCACTTTATTTTCTGCTAAACATTAGAAAGGCCAAAATTTGACAGAATTAATATTCCAATTAGCTACCTGCTAATTTGGAATATTACAGTCCTCCCTGCCAAAACGTTGCTTGTCCTCAAGCAACTGTAAAGATGGATGTTGCAGGATCTTCCCCCCTCCCAAGTGGCATCCTCATCTGGAAGGTTTCTCCAACTGATCATATATTCTTTTACTACCCTTCTCCTCAAATGCCTCTCCCGAGTGTCCCAGATGGCCTCCGGCTGTAGCACCAAATTCCCCTCATCATCAGTAGGCGAAAGCTCCATGTTTGTTGTCACCTGTTGTCCCTAAGCCTTCTTCAGGCATGAGACATGGAAAATGTTTTGAATCTTGCTCCTTGATGGCAGCTCCAGCTCATATGCTACCTCTCCAACCCACCTAATCACCCAGTATGGTTCATACAAGCGTGGCTTGAGCTTCTTAGCCCCTTTCTACGTCAGTGTGGATTTCTTATATGGCTAAAGACAGAGGTACACCAAGTCATCCACCTCAAACTGCCTCTCCATGCAGCCCCTATCTGCGTATAGATTTTACTAGTTTTGGGTTGTGGCCAAGTTATCTTTGAGAGCCCGGTGTATGTCTTGGCTCTCTTGGATCCAGTCCTTGGCCCTGGGGGCCTTACTAGATCCAAACATCACATCAACAATGGTCAAAGCATTATAACCATACAAAGCATAAAATGGAGACATATCGATCGACATGTGGAATGTCATGTTGTAGCAGTACTCTCCCAAGTGAAGCCAGCTTGGGAGAAGCCAACATAGCCAAGCCTTTTGCTCACCCGTGACATAGTTCCTCAAGTAGCCCTCTAGCCACTTGTTCACGATCTCGGTTTGCCCATTCGTCTGTGGGTGGTAGCTGGTGTTGGGTGTTAACTCTGTGCCCACCAAACGGAACAGCTCCTGCCAAAAGCCTCCCATGAACCGATTGTCCCTGTCACCGACTATGGTCTTTGGAAGACCATGGAGTCTGAAGATATTTCGGAAAAATAGCTCAGCAACTTGCGAAGCAGTGTACCGTGCTCAAATGGCGAAGCAGTGAGCATACTTCGTCAACTAGTCAACCACTACGAAAATGCAATCCTTTCCCTGCACCATGGGCAATCCGGTGATGAAGTCCATCGAGATTCTTTCCCATTTGCCCTCCGGAATGGGAAGCAGTTGTAACAAACCCGTCGGATGATTCAACTCCCCCTTATTCTGCTAGCAAAGTACGCACTCCCGGACATGTCGAAGTACGTCCTCCTTGAGGCCCTTCCAAGAGAACCTCTCCTTGATGGCCCTATACGTCTTGGTGAACCCCTGGTGACCTAAAAGCGATGAGTCACGGGTTGCGTGCAAAATCTTTTCCCTTAGCTGGGAGTTGCCTATCAAAAAGACCTAGTCATGGTAGTAGATGACCTCATCCATCACCTTGTACCGGTCAACCATCACCTGCCCATCTAGAATCTCGCATGAAAACCGGTCTTTGGAGTACTCCACCAACAACTGGCTCTCCAATCTGCATCAATGCTCATTAAGGGCAGCGTTGCAGGTCTCCGGGACAACGCATCTACTACCACATTGTTCTTCCCCTTGACATACTCGATGTCAAAATCATATGCTTGGATCTTACTAACCCATTTTTGTTGCTTCTCCTGCAGTTGTTTCTGCTGAAGGAAGAATCTAAGGCTGTTGTGGTCGGTCCTCACCTGGAACCTGTTCCCCACAAGATATTGCTGGAACTTGGCTAAAGCATGCATGATAGCCAACATTTCTTTGTCATAGTTGGGGTACAGTCTCTCATGTGGCAGTAGCTTCCGACTCTCGAAAGCTATGGGATGCCCCCCTTACAACAATACTGCGCTACCCCCTCTCCTGAAGCATCACACTCCAACACAAAGGGTTGTGTGAGGTCAGGCATGTTGAAATTTGGTACCGGAGGACAGGTGGTTCCCTAAGGCTTTGATCTTTGGCCTAGGGAAAAGTGTCCAAAAGAATTTAATTTTTCTCCTAAAGTGACTTTATAAAGTTATAAAGTCAAATCTAATTTAAAAGTGACTTTAAGTGATAAAGTTACTAAAGTCTAATTTTAAAGTGACTTTAATAAAGTCAATATAAAATTAGAAAGGAAAAAGTGACTTTGGAAATAAAATACTAAGTGGGTCTTTATTAAAGTGGGGTGAATTAAAAAATAGAAAGTGAGATTTAAATGAGCATTTAATCTCAGCCCTAGATCTCAATCTATCTCAGCCATTGGATTTAGGGATTCCCCAAAAGTCACTTAGGGTTAGGGTAAAGGAGGAAAAGGAGGAAAAGGTCATTCATTCTTTCATGAGCAGATTGAGAGAAGGAGAGCAAGAGAGCAAGGGAGATTTCTGGGCAGTGAGGAGAAGGAGGCAGCAACTTGGCACGTATTCAAAGGCAGCATTTCAGCAAGACAAGTGCAGCAGATTTAGCAAACAACAGGCAGATTTTTGGCACGGTTTTCTAGGCAGGGAGGCCGTACAGCAGAGCCGTACAGCAAGCCGTACAGCAATATTGGGCACGGAAATCGAGGCAGCAAGGGGCTGTACCGTACAGCAGAGTTTTGCAGCAGTTTTGGCACGCAAATCGAGGTTTTGGACAGCAGCATTAATTGTTGTTTGCACAGATTTTGAGGAGGCCGTACAGCTGCATTTATTGCAGATTTCTGGGCACGCAAATCGAGGAGAACGTACAGCATTTATTGCTGTTCTGTTTTTGTTGTTTGTACATTTTCCGAGGCGGTCGTTAAGCACGGAAAACGAGATAAGTTGTAAAAGTCTGTTTGCTGATTTTTATTTTGCTGAATATTTCTCTCACTGTAAAAAGCATTTTTCCATAAATAAGAAGGAGCTTTCGAACTGGTTTTCCCCAAGAGTTGTAGGGGGTTTTTCCAGGGTCACCTTGACCAAAAATTACCGTGTTATGATGTGTTGAATGGCTGTTTGTTACTGCTGTTTTTTTATTTCTGCATTTTCCAGCATTCTGAAAAATTTCCAGAATTTGTGTTTTCAGCAAAATTTATTTTCCAGTTGTTGAATGTATGGTTATGGGAAAGGGCATTTAACTATTTTGGAGTAATAAGGTGAAAACTGAAAACCGGGGTGGGAAACTATAAATTTCTACAAGGCAGTGCCAAAACCGGGCAGCTGCTCATCACCTCCTTGAGCCTGTCAAAGGCCCTCTACTCAGCCTTTGTCCAGCTGAAAGCCCCCTTTTTGGTGAGGTCTGTGAGGGGTGTTGCTAGCTGTGAAAATCCCTTGACGAACTTATGGTAGTAGGTGCAGATCCCCATAAACCCCTAAATTTCGGTCACATTCTTTGGTTCTGACCAATCCCGGATGGCCCTAATCTTCTCCTCGTGGACTCTCACTATGTCCACCCCGATGATATGTCCCAAGTAGAGCATCTCTGTAGCCCAAACTCGCACTTGGACAACTTGGCATAGAAATGTTGCTCCTCCAAGATATGCAATACGGCCTTTATGTGTTGCAAATGCTCCTCCCATGTGCGGATTTAAATGAGAATGTCGTCAAAGAACACCAGCACAAACTTCGTCAACTGACCACAGAAGATGTGGTTCATGCAAGACTGGAATGTAGCCGAAGCGTTGGTCAGCCAAAGGGCATCACCAAAAACTCAAAATGGCCATAGTGACAGCGGAATGCAGTCTTGGGGACGTCCTGGTCCCTCACCCTAATCTGGTGGTACCACGATCTCAGATCGATCTTGGAGAATTGTGCTCCCCTCAACTCATCCATCAGCTCATCGATCATGCCGATAAGGTAACGTTTCTTCATGGTTTTCTTGTTCAAGGCCCTATAATCTATGCACATCCGTAGTGTGTCGTCCTTCTTCACCAGAACCACTGAAGAAGAAAATGGGCTCGTGATGGGCCTAATATGTCCCAATGCCAAGATTTCATATATAGATCTCTCAATCTCATCCCTATAGGCCTTGGGGTGCCTGTAGGGAGTGGTGATCACTGCCTGGATGCCCTGTTCCAACTCAATGGTGTTCTCAAACCCCCGATCTGGTGTCTACCCTGCTGGGATCTCCCCAAAAACCATGGAGTAATGGTCTAAGATAGCCTGCACATCCGAGTGCACAGTCTGACCTAAGACACCTACCTCTGAAATCCTCAGCTCCACTGCCCACTCTATGTCTCCCTTCCGGAAATTTGCCTCCATCGGATGCACAGAAACTGTCTGTGGAGGGTATGTGTGCATGCCCTTGAGCATCACGTGCTTCCCACTCTTCTTGTCCGTCCACTCCAACTCCAGTGTCTCCCAATCTGTAGTGACCTTCCCAAGGGTGATAATCCACTGAACACCCAACACTACGTTAGTGTCTGGAATATCGACCACGAAGAAATGATCTGTCAATATATATGTCCACGTGGTAAATGTTAGTGCAGGGACATAACGCATGCACTGCATGGTCCTGTCCCCTGGAACCAACACAGAAAACCCATAAAAGTTTTATGTTTGTATTCCCCTCCTCTTAACTAGCTAGGCATCAATAAATTTGTGTGTGGCCCCGTTGTCCACCAACACTGAGACACGTTGCCCCTGAACTATCCCTCGGACCCTCAGCGTTAGGTACTTGGGAACTCCCCGCAAGGATGCAAGGACCCCTCTTGTAGGTGCAAACGTTAACCCTCCTACTGTTGGGGGAGGTGGTGATGGATGGTCCCCTCCTGGTGCTTCAGTGCTAACATCTCCTCCCAACTCCTCATATGCCTCCTCTTCTCCTTCATTGTCAGAGAAGACCTCAATGTAGTGTGCCTTCCCTCCGACACATCTGTGACTCGATGCCCATGGCTTCTGACAGTTGTAGCAAAGCTTCCTCCGTCTCAAATCTCTCAGGGTATCATCATCCAAAGGCCATCGCCCCGGGTTCCCTCTCGGTGGTGGGGCTCTCACGTCCTTCCCCTTTTGTTGGAACACTTGTCTGTTGGGCAAGGGAGCCCTCGTCCTCGGAAAAGCATCCTACAAGTCTCTGGTTCTCCCTAATGCGTCCTGCAGTGTAGTGGGCCGAGTAGATTTCACTAGCCCATGCAAGGGTTCAGCCAGTCTGTCAATGAACATGTATACTCTCATGGGCACAGAAAAATCTTGAACCATCAATGAAAGCCTCAGAACTCAAAAATGTAGGTTTCTGGGTACCCCGTATGTTTGAGCTTGGTTAGCTCAACAAAATGTTCCTTCGGATCTTTCCCATCAAACCTTTCTATCAACCTCCGGGTGAACTCATCATATGTTGTCACTGTTGAGTGACCCAACGTAGCCATCCCATGGAACCACCAGTCATGGGCTTCCCCCTCGACGCTGCCACCTTTATGGCCTCCACATTCGCCATCTAGTTAAGCTGGAAATAAATATCTAGCTTCTCCACCCAAGCCTTGGCTAAACATTTCGATGACTCATCGAAAGTAGGTAAGAAAATTCTGCCCACGGTACATTGCAAGTCATTGCCCTGCGTTTACCCTCCTCCTCTGGTTTGGCCTCATGGTTTTTTGTTGTTCTTAAACTAACAGAACTCATTAAAGGTGAGAGAATCTCTGAACTCCATCCCATAAGATTGATATTCTGCAAAGTATTTGTGAAAAAATTTGAATATTACTTATGCAGAAACCCTACTGTTAAATCTCGTTATACTTTGCCTACTTAAACAAGTTATTAATCTAAAATATTAAGCATTAACATTGAATTAAACACATTAATAGTCTACACAGATGTAGATCTAAACTGAATACATGCACAATGACAAAGTGACACACAGGATTTTCAAGACAATTGTCCCCGGAAAAACCCAATGCAGGAAAATCGGTCTTCTAGTTGTTGGAGGGTTTATATCATTAAGTAGATTCTAAGTACAACAAATCTGAGCACCTTACTGGTTAACCCAACAGAGAAATACCAAAATCTGCATCAATGCCTCTGTTCCAAAGACAGAAAACTGGACTGATTCATACCCTCAAATGGGATTTACAGAACTCAACCCTTTTCTGTCTTCAGAAAGCCCAACACTTCTATGAATCCCTCTGCACCAACTCTATTAGCCTGTGTGTGCCTCTACGTTGCTCAGGAGAGGCCTGCGTAACCCCAGATTGGGTTACGTTGTCCCTGCGGTACCCTAGCTGGACCTGCGTAAGCCCTGATGGCCTCTTGTTGCCTCTGCGTTGCCCTTTCTGAGCCTGCATAGCACTGAAGCACTCTGTGCTGCATAGCTGCTACGCTACTCTAACCGCTGCTTCTCTGCCTCTTGCTGACTCTTGGCCTGGGATCAGATCATCCCTCTCGCCAATACTACTCCTCGCTGCAGCTGAAACACTTCTGGAAATTCTTAGCAAACCACGCCCTAGAATTCCAGCGTAGTCTTAGTGCTCTGCCACTGTGTGTATTCTCCAATTGACCCCAAGCCTTTCCTTTATACTTCTCGTTGGGAAACCAACGGTCGTGATATAATCTTGAATCGATAGCTAAGATTAAAAGAAAGCTTGATCCATGTGACTTAGTCATTTCCATCACATGTTTAAATTAATTACCTTTAATCTTTTAATTTTCCTAAGTTAGACTTAGGGTTCTTAATTAAAAAGATTAATTAAGTAATTTTCTCTTAAATAGGATGGAATTTCTCAAATCCCTTTCTAGGTCTTGGAGATCTCATGTACTCTAGTCCCTTCACAAAGTTTGGGAGCTAGAGCACATCCGATGCTACCCCAACACTCAAAAATCTCAACACTCCCTCTTAGCGAGGAATATGCTCTAGCACAACACTTCACCCCGAAGTTCTACACTGATCTCTGGCGTGGGTCTCTGCACTGATGTTTGGCATGCTGCCCTTCATCACTGCATTGTTGTTGCTCCCTCGTACCACTGCCCATGATGATGCCACCGCCACTACCACATTTGTACTGCAGCTCCCTCTCAAACTGTTGCATCATGCTACCAATTGTTGCACTGCAACTCAATTGTTGAGAGAAACAACTGAAAACTTTTGCCCAATCTTTGATAGACAAGTCAGTTGGGCTCCATCCTCATCACTGAAGCTCCATAGGTTGTTGCTTTGTGCTGTCATCTAGAGGTTGTTGCACAGCTACAGCTCTGCACTGCATAAGCATACCTCCTCTACGTTGTTGAAGTCACATCAATCCCTCTGCGCTGAAGTCCCCTACGCTGCGCAGTCCTCCTGAAGCCTCTATGTTGTTGCAGCTCTTCTATGTGTAAGCAGGCCTGCTCTGCATTGTTGAAGTCGCATCAGCCCCTGCGTTGTTACTACTGCATCTGCACTGCGCTTATCCCTCCAGCTTCTAGCTCTGCCTCTGCTTCATCTGTGATTCTCTGCACCCACAGCTCCACTTGTCTCGCTACTTTCTTAAGGCTCCCGTAGCTCATATGTGATCCAAGAGTTGGGCTACTCAAGGATCCTGCCACCACTCTGTAGTTGCTCTAAATATCCATGTCGCCCCACTTTCGTGGTTCATGAGCGTGCATGGCTACGTCATCTTCAGAGCCATCGTCCACCACAGTAGCCTTAGATCTAGAAGTTTCCTTGTCCTTCTTCTTCTTAGGATAATTTTTGGCGAAATGTCCTAGTTCGCCGCACTGGAAACATTTGATCTTTGACAGATCCCGCTTCTTTCTCCCTTGTTGCCTCTTTGATGCCAAGGCTGCATCTTCTTCCTCTTCCTTCTTCACTTTACTTGATCCGTTGTTGTACTGTCTCTTGGTGAACCGACGGAGTTCTTGTTGAAGGATCACCCACATACTGTCCCAATTGGGAAGGGTCGCTCTACCCAAGATACTTTGGACAAAAAATTCCCAGTCCTTTGTGACCGCATTGAGTGCAGTCCTCACCATAACATCATCCTCCACTTTCACTCCCATTGCAGTCAACTGATCCTTGATCGCTTGTACTCTGAAAAGGAAGCATTCGATCTCTTCTCCATTGCCCATCATGAATAACCTCATCTTATTTTCTAGAAGCATTCTCCTCTCGACATATCTTCCTTCATATAGTGAGATCAGAGCCACCCACATATCATGAGTCGTTGTCTTCTCGGCTATGTGATACACTACATGATCTTTGACTCCGTCCATGATGAAGCGCTTGGCGTGTGCCGCTGCTTCTGAGTGCTTCTCCAGGAGCTTTGCATCGGTTGGTGTGGCCAGGACTTTCTCTGCATGCTCCCTCAGACCGTATGCCTCCATGACTACCAGGATTCTGCCCTTCTAGACTACAAATTTGGACAGGTCATCCAACCTATCATGATCACGTAGTCCTTGAGGTGCCATCTACGCAATAAATATGTCGGAACTAATCCTTCTCTCTATGCTAGAGACTCGGATCTAGGGTCCTTGGCGAGAAAGGCACACTTTGCTCCCTCTGACAATTGACTTCCTCTCTTGGAAGTCTGCCAAATCACAACAAATCAGCTCTCTTCAATCCTCTGATCAAACTACAGATTTCTTTGGTTGGAAATATTATGAGAAGTTGTTCTCCTCCCGCTCTTTGTCAACTAGTGCTTAGGCTAATTTCTGCACCTTCAGACATTTAACCCCACCAGCAACTATTGCAGCTTTGCAGCACTGCTTCCGACACTCTAAATCAGCAGCAACTTCAGGACTGCGTCAACTTGGTTGGCCTTTGCGTGAGAAAACAATCCCAGCACAGCCTCTGCACTACCTCTGCGCAGTAAGTACGTGGGCTTGTGTGGAGACTACGTCACTCTAGCCTCTACATGGCTTTGCTCCCTTCTGCTGCTATGTTGTCCTTTCTGGTCCGGCTTTTTGCGGCTATTGCTGCTTTCTGCAGCAAGGATTCTTCAGTCTTCTTGTTGATGATTCAGCTAGATCTCTAATCACTCTGATACCATGTGAAAATTTCTGAAGATTACTTATGCAGAAACCCTACTGTTAAATCTGGTTATATTTCTCTACTTAAACAAGTTATTAATCTGAAATATTCAGCATTAACATCGAAGTAAACATATTAACAGTGTAAACATATACAGATCTAAATTGAATACATGCACAATGACAAAGTAACACACAAGATTTTCTGGACAACTGTCCCCGAAAAAACCCAATGCGGGAAAATCGATCTTCTGGCTACTGTAAGGTGTATATTATTAAGTAGATTCTTAGTACAGCAAATCTAGGCACCTTACTGGTTAACCCGACAGAGAAATACCAAAATCTACAGCAATACCTTAGTTCCAAAGACAAAACTGGATTGATTCACACCCTGAAACAGGATTTACAGAACTCAACCCTTTTCTGTCTTCAGAAACCCCAGCCCTGCTCTGAAGCCCTCTGCGTCAACTCTGCTAGCCTGTGTGTGCCTCTGCGTTGCTCAGGAGAGGCTTGCGTAACCCCAGATTGGGATACAGTGTCCCTATGCTGCCTTAGATGGGCTTGTGTAAGCCCTAATGGCCTCCTGTTGCCTCTGCGCTGCCCTTTCTAGGCATGCGTAGCACTGAAGCCCTTTGCGTTGCGCAGCTGCTGCTCTAATTGTTGCTTCTCTGCCTCTTGTTGACTCTTGGCCTAGGATCAGATCATCCATCTCGCCAATACTACCCCTCGTTGCAGCTGAAACACTTCTGGAAATTCTTAGCAAACCACGCCCTAGAATTCCATCTTAGTCTCAGTGCTCTACCACTGTGTGTATTCTCCAACTGACCCCAAGCCTTTCCTTTATACTTTTCTCATTGGGAAACCAACGGTCGTGATCTAATATTGAATCGACGGCTAAGATTAAAAGAAAGCTTGATCCGTGTGACATAAGTCATTTCCATCACATGTTTAAATGAATTACCTTTAATCTTTTAATTTTCCTAAGTTATAATTAGGGTCCTTAATTAAAAATATTAATTAATTAATTCTCTTAAACAGGATGGAATTTCTCGAATCCTTTTCTGGGTCCTTGAGATCTCATGTACTCTAGTCCCTTCACAAAGTTTGGGAGCTAGAGCACATCTGATGCTACCCCAACACTCAAAAATCTCAACAGTATTCTCCGTAGTGAGCCACCTCCAGCTCTTGTGGCCCTCCTGCTCCTGCTCCCGAAGCCAGGAATGTGGGCATGGTAGAGCGTGGTGGAGTGCGTGGCACCACCTGCTGTGCAATGTTAGGCTCAGGTGGGTGATGCGAGATGTCGGATCCCTCTCTGATCTGGAATTCCCTTGGAATTTCCCACTGCTTGTTATCTCCGACAAACTTCTGCCCCATCTCCTCTATGCTCTTCGTGAGCTCCTGCATCGACTTTAGAAGGAGGCTAGCAAACTCCTTTCCATCATCTCTTTCCTCTGCCATTAGTGCTTTTCACTTCTACTCTTCCTCCACAATGTTGTCTACTTGAACGAGCGTGATTTCAAGCTCCCTTTCCTTGCTTATGTACCACTGCCTTCGGTATATGATGTTTTTCCTATCCTCCGGTGTCATGCACCGCGTGCTCCACGGGTTGAGCCAAGTATATGAGCTCTGATACCACTGTAATATGCCAAATTGGGAACAAACAGTAATATAAAGCATACAAAGACTAAAACTACAGCAAACAAAAAAATCAATTAAAAACATTTGAGCCATTTTATTAAATCTCTGATGGGAAAAGGTACAAGAAGGTGCTTTTTAAGATGGCACCTTGGGCTGCACAAGGCAGGCTAAAATAACCCCTCAACCCTGCTCAGAAATATCTGCTACATTGCTGCTCTGCATGGCTCCTCCTCTACGTTGTCCTGGATGAAACTACTTTTGCTCGCTGAAAAGGGACTGTGTGTTGAGGCTGCTCTACTGCTCATAAAACTCCAGGAATTCGACACCGGACTCTCCTCAGCAAACCCAGAAAAACCCGCGAAGGGTTTCCAGAAATCCTGACCCCAGAAATTCACCCACTTGAGCTTGGCACGTTGCTCTGCTAGGCTCTCTAGTTTTCTGGTTGAACTGTTGGAAGAAGCTGCTGGAAATATGCCCAAGAACTCTGATAGGAAGTGGCTAACCTCCTCTCAAGCTCCCGACTGCAATATGCTCTTTCTGCTCTCCCAAGTGTTTCTCCTCACTGCACTGCGTAATTCTCCTGCTACCTGTGTGACCTCTGCGCTATTCTGGAGGGACTGCGTATGCCTGAATGTGTAGCTGTGAATCCTCTCTCGAAACTGGATGTGATTCCTCTCCTAAGCAGGCCCTTGAAATCCCCCGATGATGAGGTTGAGATCTCCGCTCGGAAATCTCTGTGCTAAACAAAACGACAGACTCTGCTAAACAAATCAAGTGTGCTTTCAGTCTATAAGACAGAAAAATCATTGGATGAATGAATGAGGAATGAGCTGGTCTCATCCTCTTTTACCTAGTTGAGCCCCAATGTTCCCTTGGGCCCCACTGGACTGTGCTGCCACCTCTGCCAACCAATCACTGCACTTCCAATGCATTGTTGCCTCTCCCAAGTTGTCACTGCGTTGCCTACATTGCTACCTCTCCTCTGCTGCCACTAGGACCTTGTCTTTGACATGTGGCTGGCCTCATGGGTCCCACTCCAACTCTAATATTTGTCTTAATGCCTTTAGGAAAGTAAGCTAGCCATATAATTTATTTGTGGGCCCCTTTACCCACTTTATTTTCTGCTAAACATTAAAAAGGCCAAAATTTGACAAAATCAATATTTCAATTAGCTTACTGCTAATTTGGAATCTTATAGAAAGGCGCCCCCAAACCGCAGAACAAAGCACAAGGCCAAGGCAGCGTGGCCCAAGACAACCTGTCAAAGTCACAAGTGAATAACAACACCACGAAGCCAAAGAAGGACAAAGGAAAGTGGTGTGAGTTCCATAAGAGCTCCACTTACAACACAAGTGAGTGTCGGGCCAAGCAGTGACTGGTGGTCGAGCTGAAGGCTTCCGAATCAGATGCATGTTTCAACTCTAAATCAGAAACCGACAAGGGGAATTACAAAGGGAAGCAGATTATCGATGTGAGCCCAGTGCCTGGTTGCCACCACCAATATCCAAAAGAAAGAACCCAAAGATCCAGAGGAGGGGGAGCGCCTCTTCCATTCCCAGATGTGGGTGAAGGGTTCCACTCTGCAGTTCATTGTCGACAGCGAGAGCCAAAAGAACCTCATTTCAGTAGAGGTCGTGAAGTGGCTGGGCCTGCCGATCACATCACACCCACAACCATACACCATTGGGTGGCTTCATCAAGGACGGGATCTTCGTGTCAGCCAGCAGTGTCGCCTTCACTACAGCATCAAGCCATTCATGGATGAGGTAATATGTGATGTTGCTCCTCTTGAAGTTTGTGATGTATTATTATGCCAACCATACTTGTGGAAGCGGCATGTTATGTATGAGTCTCGGCCTCGCATTGTTATTGTTACTTTGGGTAATAAGTTGTACAAGATACCGGAGGTAGCACCGACTACTGCCATCTCTTTGATCACCGTGAAGCAATGTAGTAAGCTCATTTCGCAAGACGGGAAATTTGGTTTCCTTATGATCCGCCCTTGAGGCAAGAAGAAGATAGTGGCCACGACCTCTAGACAGGGCTCCTCCGCACGGCAACAATAGATGGACAAGGTCATGGAGGAGTACGAGGACATCTTCACCTCACCTACAGGGGTGCCTCTGCACTGTCAGGTCAAGCACTCCATTGATCTGACCCCAAGCGCGCTACTACCTAATGGACCAATCTATTAGCGCTCTGTTCTGGAGAACAATGAAAACAAGAGGCAGATTCAAGAGTTGTTGCAGAAAGGTCACATTCGGCCCAGTTCATCGTCCTATGGGAGCCCGATCGTGTTGGTGCAGCAGAAGGATGGGACTTGGAGACTCTGTATTGACTATCAGGCGCTGAACAAGATCATTGTTCGGAATAGATATCCGATCCCACGGATTGATGACCTTCTGGACCAACTGAAGGGGGCCTAATATTTCAATAAGATTGACTTGAAGTCCGGGTATCACCAGGTACCAATCAAACCTTCAATGTGTGGAAGACTGCCTTCAAATCCAAGGAGGGCCTTTTTGAATGGCTGGTCATGCCTTTCGAGTTGATGAATGCTCCTGCAACCTTCATGAGGCTGATGGATGACATCTTGCGACCATTCACTAACTCATTCGTGGTGATGTATTTGGATGACATCCTAATCTTCAGCAAGAGTTGGGAAGAGCACCTCCACCACATTTGATAGGTACTCCAAACACTGCGGCAACACAAGTTGTGTGCCAATTGGAGAAATGCGCTTTTGGCATGACCTAGGTTCAATATTTGGGGTACATTATTGATGAGCGGAGGTGCATGTGGACCCAGCCAAGATCCAAGTAATTCGGGATTGGTCAGCCCCAACCACTCTAACAGAGCTCCACACCTTTCTGGATTTTTCCAATTTCTACCGCAGGTTCGTGTTGGGGTTCTCTCATATCACTTAGCCTTTGAGTCAAATCGCCAAGGGAGGAGCGAAAGCAAAATTCTTTTGGTCTAAATCTCAACATAAGGCATTCGTAGAGTTGAAGCATCGCCTCTGCTCTCCACTAGTGCTCACATTAGCGAACTTACAGCAACCATTTGAGAACGAGATATATGCCTTTGACTATGCTATTGGGGCAGTACTTACTCAGCAAGGGCATCTAATGGCATATCACAGTGAGACACTTTCAGACACAATCCGCAAGTATCCCACCTATGACAAAGAAATGTATTCCATTGTACAGGCCTGTTGACAATGGAAGCATTACATTTTGGGGAAGGAAACGATCATCCACACAGATCACCGACCCTTGCAGTTCATACAGACACAAGGGAAGTTGCAAAACGATCGCCATCAGAAATGGGCCACATACCTACAATAGTGCCATTTGAACATCAAGTACAAGAAGTGCAGCACCAATAATGTCACAGGTTGCCTCAACCGACCGCTGATCGTGGCATTAACCACTGTGTTCTACCCTTGTGGGCACGAGACTTCGGGTTGGCCACATCTCTACAAAAGTGATCTAGAATTTGGCAACACATACCAGACGCTCTTGGAGGGTAAGCAAGTTCCAAATTTTCACCTCCAAGATGCATTGTTATGCCACCTGGGACACGTTTGTGTTCCTTCAAGAGAGCGTGCCAAGATGATTTGGGAAGTGCACTATAGTTGGGTCGCTGGACATTTCAAGGTCGAGAAAACAGTAGCAATACTACAAAAGTATTTCTATTGGCCGAACCTTCAACATGATGTTGGGAATTACATCAGATCTTGTACTTCCTGCGCCATATCCAAACTGACCATCAAGAAACAAGGCATATATACTCTGCTGCCTACCCCTAGTCAGTCGCGGGAATTTATCTCCATGGATTACATGTCGAGCCTTACTTCTACCAAGCATGGCAACGACTGTGTTTTTGTGGTCGTCGATAGATTCTCTAAGATGACCATTATGGAGGCCTGCAAGAAGAATATCACAACAAAAGCCACTACTAAACTCTTCTTTGAGCGAGTGTGGGTACACTTTGGGATCCCACAGTCCATTATCTCAGATCGGGACAGCAAGTTCCTTGGTACATTTTGGTCAAGTCTTTGGTCGACGCTCGACAAAAGCTCACTAAGTCCACATATTTCCAACCCCCAAATTGATGGCCAAACAGAGGTGGTCAACCGGATGATCATACACATTCTGCACATGTACAATTTGAAACATCCAGGCACATGGGATGAAAGCCTCCCTTATGTCCATCATAGCGATAACTGGGCTCTCCACAACTCAACTGGCCACATCCCCTTTCAGGTGGCCTTGGGATTCCAGCCACTATGTCCCAATGATGTGGCCATAACATTTGTAGCTACACAGGAAGATTCGGCTCATGTCCAATCCGAAGCTGACAAGGTGAACAGCTTCATTGAGCGCTTTCAGCACATTCACCAATAGGTCCATGACATATTGGACATATCCAATGCTAAGTACAAGAAGCGACATGATCAGCATCGGGTGCCACACAAGTTCTAGGTGAGGGGAAAAGTTTGGCTACATTTGCATAAGGATCGCCTCGTTGGAACCCACCACAAGCTTCGTCCGCTCCGATATGGGCCATACACCATCACCAAGGTTGTCAGGGACAATACCTTCGAGCTCAATATTCCACCATTCCTTGGTTTGCACCCATTGTTCAATGTGGACCACCTTCGGCCCTACTTTCCACCATTACTGGACACATCAGACATGGCAGAACAACTCACACCAACAGAGCTAATCCCCGACTGCATGGAATGGGCCACAAATGATCAGATCATGGGCAAGCAGATCAAGAACACTCGCATGCAAAATATCCAGTTGTATCAGGTTGTCAAAGCTAGCAAACTCCTGCACCAAGGCAAGTGGCTCACCAGGGACCTAGTTCAGCAGAAGTTTCCTCATCTCATGGAGGAACTCAACGCAATGGGGACCATTGCTTCCTAAGGGGGGAGGATTGATCTAGGTGGATATTGGTGGTCACCCGCCTATTCCACTTGGGGCCCCACCATTGTTTCTTTCAGTTTTTCAGTTTCCTTAATTGTAGCACAATTTACTATTTTTGGCAGTTTTTCGGGTCCTAAACTTCCAGAGCCGTTTTGAGGTCCTAAACGACGCTTTTTGGGAAAATTGGGACCAAAATTGGTGTTCAAACATGTTGGTCACTCGAAAGTTGGAGTCCTCGAATAGATCTTTCTAACGAGATATTGCACGCATCAAACGAAGATTGTATGCCAAAGTTACGACCCTGGGAAGTTGATGTACCAATTTGCCCAAACGGGGCCCATAGTTTTGACGCTTCATCTCCTATGCTTAGGTTTTTGGATGTTTAGGGTTTTACATTGTTTCTCAATAATAAATAGGCCTTCGAGCCTCATTGTAACACAATTCAGAGGCATGTAGCCACCACATCTCTTCTCGTAGACAAGCTACCATCACCCGAGCTAGTTTATTTCCATTATGTCTGTAAGCTTATTTCAGTTATTTGATATTAATGAAAAGAAGTATATTTTTTGTTGCATCTCCACGTTTATGTTTATTTATGTATTTTATTGCATTCCTGCATAACTCTGGATCAAATTAACGGGTTCCTAGGAGGGTATTTAGCCAAGGATTCCTTGGGTTACTTAATCTTTGAGGCCTGTTGGGGAATCCTCCCATATGGGGATAACACAAAACCACAAAACTGTAGGGAAACAACCACTAAGGTGACAATGGTGGTTGATCTCACTGTTTCGCTAGACCTGGAGTGTCTAATGAGGCTTCGCACTAAATTGTCAAATTTTGTGGTGACAATCACACTACCACTTTGAAGTAGGTGGTGTGTTTATGTTTTCTTCTAAATTTTCAAATAACTCTCATTATAAAAATAAATGCATGCATAAATAAATACCTTGCTCTTTTAAACCTTACCAAAGTTCGTAAGAAAATAGAGTTAGTTGCAAACACCTTGGACCTCCTCTACAAAGGATAACAACAAAATAAGTTCAATTTATCATTACTTGTAAATTATTTTGGCTTCATCAATGGCCACCACATCAATTTGTCAACTTTCGCTTTTAGACCTTACCAAAGTTTGTAAGAAAAAAAGGAAGTTGCAGACACCTTGGACCTCCCCTGCAAAGAACAACAGCCAAAAATGTTCCATGCATCATTGCTCATAAATTGTTTTGGCTTCACCAATGGCCCCCACATCAACTTGTCAATGTTGGATTCATGAAGGCCATCCTTTTTGGACCTTGTAATAGTTTACAAAAACATAGCAACTTTGCTCTCAATCCACTATTAAGTACCTTATAATTAAGTGGAAGCAACTTCCATATAAATATCCACATGGGATTCAACAATTTCTATGAATAAAATCCACACTTGTCTATGCTTTGAGGCCAAGTCATCTTAGTTAACACCAATGAATAAAGGTAGCGTGTTTTATAATTTCATTAATAACAGATAGTGATATAATAATTAATTTCATTAATATCAGATAGTGACTTAAAGACAACGATACTCAAGGTAGTTAATATTTTGTTATTATTTCAGCATTATATGATACCTAAAGACAACATAACTTTTGTATAATAAGACCCTTGAATTCCATATGATCATCACCTATTTGTACTTGTATTGAACCTCTTATGTTAAACTTTAAAGACAACAATTTTTATCTTCATATCTATCTCCTTGTATTTACACCCTTGTTCTCTTCTATTACATCTGTAAGGCTGTGCAGATGTCATTAATTCTAATTAATTCGTTATTACTCCTGGAAACCCTTATTTAAAATTATGATAGTGAGAGAATCTTACATTACTATCTCATTGAAGAGACAATATGCATTTAAGGCACAATATATTACTATATCATAGAAGAGACAATGTGCATTTAAGGCACAATGCAATGTTAGACATCAACCAAACTGAATTTGATTCTTTTAAAAGCAGAAGGATTCTCCAAAGGTGAATCGTTGTTTCATTTGTATAATGAAATGTCAACATAGAGGCAAAGTTTGGATTTGCCATAAATGAGGAGTACTTGATGCACCTGAATATATCAGCTTCAATTAATATTGCAAGCAGAATCACTGATGCAATATGAAGTGAACATGAAGTTATGGCCGTAGACAACTAGATATCAGCTTACTGACTTCTTTGTGAGTATATACAAAAACAGATAATATCCCTCTGTTAAGGTCCCAATTGAAAATTACCATTGACTATTTTCATTTGAAATGGGCAAGCCCAATATTTGGAAGCCACACAACTGAGAAGCAAAAGTTGTCTTGAATTCATTTACGATCTGTTTACTATTAATATCAGCCTATTTACAAGCCATTGAAATATTTTGATGTGGTTTATAAGCCACACCCCATAATCGCTCACAGGCATGTGGTCTAGCAGTGAGGTGATCCAGCTTTTTTCAATGCAACGACACAAGTTCAAAACCCTCCAATAGGGTGCCAATGAGGCCAGGTGCAAATCCTAGGTATTTGAAAACATAGAAATGCCCCTCATAGTAAGGAATCTTAGCTAAAGGGGCCACTGTAAGTTACTATAAACAGCATTTCCCCCCAAAAAGATGCTGCACAGTTGTCAACAAATTCTCCTTAATATGTACATAAGCCATATCACCATTTCAACGCCATGAACCTAGTATATGATTAGGTTCGACAGAAACTGCATGAAATGGAATAATTACAATGTGTGACCATGTTTATAACTATGCTCATATTTGACTACAAAAAGGTCATTATAAATTTACAGTTTGTGCTGACAAACCTCAACCAGCTATTAAAGGCATGGCTCAGAAACGGCAGATATATACAATTACGCTGTTACTCCATTGCCCCTTCAGAGGTGTGAAGGATATACACTAATATACTAACTGCAACATTGAAGTTATCAAACTGGAGAGATACTGGCCCCGTGTACCTCTTCACATTTGTCCTTTGCTATTCATTATAACCATCCATCCTTGTTGAGAATGGTACATGTGATCTATGGCCTATATACATGCGCAAAGTATCCCTCAAATCCTCCACTTTTTACAGATGAATAAAAATCTGTACCTTGATCTGTTGACTATCTGATTCAATGTCATGCGATGTGCTCATTACAACAAATATAATTTTGATTATATTGAATGCCTCACAATTGAACGTTAAATATATATAGCCAACTTAACCAAACAAGAATGGGAAACTTTCACAAACTATCCTGAATACTTTTAACCATGTGAACCAGCAAAAGAGGGCTTAGTCTTGAAACACTAAAGCCACCCCAACTAATGTAAGCCACATAGCAACACCCACCCAAAAATAAGGGCTGCGTTCCCATTGTGGAGGGTTCCAAACAAGAAAATCTGAAAAATAGTCTCTTGTAGGTGTGGTTTCTTTGTTGACAGCAGTTTTCTTCTTCCGATTTACGTACATCTGGCCCCGTGAACTCTTTGAACTGGGACGAAAAACAGAGAGAGAATAAACATAACCAAGAACATGCTGAAGTTGTCAGTCATATATTTTCAACTGTCCCATTTCTTAGTGGAGTTTAAAAGAAAGTATCTATAACAAAAAGACATTTCAAGATTCATTAAAAGTTTGAAAGTCAGAGGTAAGCTTACCTGTCATAGTTTGAATTCAGTAGAGGAATAGTAACCATCTCATCCTCTGTAATTTTCAACTTTGGTGCCTCAAGAATATAACGCAAACCAGCAGCCTTCTTACGAATGCCAGCAAATGGATGGGTTTTCTCTAAGGTTTTGTAAAGGGAAATACAATCACCATGGCGATTATGAGCATCGTAGGCCATAGCAAGCCAGAGTTGAATCTAAAATGACATCAAAGAATCATGTTATACATTTGGCCTATGATAGCTATATGGTGTTTCAATCATTACTGTATTCTTCAGTCAATAAGTAATTTTTGTATTACAGAAACACACAGGTAGAAAACATCCCCTACCAATGTTAGAATCAATCAAATCTACATATAACAATCGAATAAACCTATAAGTTAAAGTTGAAATTAGTTTAGCAATCTTCTGAATTCTAGAGTTCATATTAGCGTTTACAAATATGATAATATCAAGTTTTGCATGCTTGTTGAAAAAGATAAAATCCTGTTTGGGCATCACAATAAGTACCCCATGATGGAAAATGCTGTACAGCGTTGTCAAGAAGGAAAGAATTAATCTCACCTCACCACCAAAGAGTGATACTTTTGAAACATTTGTAAGTGCGCCTTCAAGCAGTTCTACTGCCTTACCGTACATGCCCTTTCCATAGGCCCGCTGACCCATCTGAAACATCACCTCTGCTTCCTTTCTCTTTTTAGCTAGCTCCTTTGCACGCTGTAACACAGATTTACACCATGTTTGAGAAATTTTCTAAAATATATATCATCTTCACATATTCTTGGTTGCTAACGGAGATACCTTGAGTGTCAGAATAGAAACTAGTGCAAACCACCCAGTTCATAGTTACAAATGAATGACAGGTATCATCTTGAGACTTGAACCTTGCTTCTCTGGCTTAGTTCCTAATACCTATTAATTGGTTAAAAAAATTCAAATGCAGATATAACAATCACATGCAAAGATTGTACAATGATAATATTAAATAATCTTGAGGAAACAAATATATTGAGTTCATTTTCTTTCTTATGTGCAAAGAAGCTATCCAGTTAAAAGTCACTAATCCAAGGGCTCTATTGAATTTTCATAAAAAATAATTTACTTCCTGTTTGGTTGCCACTGGGCAAGGTTTTGAGAGATGGATCTCAAGGTTGCTAATAATATAGTCTTAGCAGTTAATATTATGTTTAGGAATTTATAACATAATGACATGGTTGATTTGCAGAACCTATGAACAGAGAGACATAGACCTCACTAAGCCTTTCATTCAGACAAAATGCTATGTTGTTCAATAGCCAGACAATATGATCATATTTTAGAAACACAATATACAGTTTCCATCGACTCTTTGGCCGGTACAAAATATTTTGGAGAAGCATAATTCACAATATAAATAACTTTTGCAGCAGACATCTCACTTAGCTGTGTTGAAATATGTAACTAGGTTCGGTCTTCATAATGATATATGTAATCATGATTTTATGTATTTATTGAAAAGATAAAAATAAATTTATTATTGTCATTCTTGAGGCATGGGGTTTCATACTCAAGGAAAATTTATTTTTAGGTCAAGCACACATTGAATGCTTCTAGGTTTGTCATAAAGTCACTGAGTCATCGTCATGTATTAACGACCCTTTTGGGCATGTTACATATTAAAAAGAAAATTTTATTTGAGTCAAAATGGAATCAAAAGACTCTCCAAGACCTTGTCATGAAGTCGGCCTACACAAGTGGACAAGACGGCCTAAAGGAAGCAATTCATACCTGTCAAAAGCCTATAAATAAGAAGGAACTCGACCTCATTAGCACACTCACTCAAGCAAGTTCGATCTCCTCAAGAAAGAAGCTGGAAAAGGACGAAAAAGGAGAAGAAAAGCAAGTTCGAATTTTGGGCCCCTCTCTCTCTCTCTCTCGTGTTAGGGTTTCCACTGTTGTTAGACAAGTCGAAGTGTTGTTGGGGAAGTCGAAGTGTTGCTGGGAAATCAAAGTGTTGCTAAGAAGACGAAGTGCTAGGAAAAAACTGCTGGGTCAAAGTTCTAGAAGAATTTGTTGGGCAGGTCGAAGTTCCAGAAAAATTCGCTGGGCAGGTCGAAGTTCCAGAAGAATTTGCTGGGAAGGTCGAAGTTGCAAAAGTATTTGTTGGGAGGTCGAAATTGCAGAAGTTGCAAGAAGGAAAGCTCGTTAAGAAAGAAAGGTTTGACTTGATCTTGGAGGGTCTTGGTCAAGGGTCATAGGTCTTGGAATTCGTCAATTGAAGATTCTATAAGAAGAAGAATTCTTACGGGTTTTCCTCTCAGTTGGAGAGGTTTTGGCCCTGGCTAATCGCCTACATCTTTTGTCCTATTGTCTCATTGTTCTTTATGTTTTGGTTGTTGTTTGATGATAGAGAACATTAATTATAATAAAGGAAAGAAGAAGTAAATCAAGAAAAGTAGAAATACATCACCAGCAATTATCAAAGTTAGAGAAATCACCTTCACTTGTTGAGAAATCTCAACATGATATCAAAGCTAAGGTGACAAGTCAAGGAAAGGGCAACTTAAAGGACACTCAAAGGTCAAAGCACTAGAAGATCATCAAGAGCATCAATCATCAAAGGTCCACTCATGTCAAGGGCACTTGAAGGATAAGGATTACATCATCAAGGAAGTCACTCAAGAATATCCCAAAAACCCTAGTTCGTTCAAAGAAGGATTCTACACTTGAAAGCATTTTAGGGAACCTCGCCCAATCATCACCTCGAAAAAGGAGACCGCAAAGACCCTACCTCTACTCAAATAGAGAAAATCTACAAATCAAAGCATCTTGAAATTTACTCATCCAAGGGAAGCAAGAACAAAGGTGTTGCCATCTTCCATCAAGGATTCAAGGTGATCTCCCTCCCCTTGAGTCAAGGATCAACTTTTGAAGGAAGACATCCTCATCAAGAAGACATCTTCCACTATCAATATCATCATCAAAATCAAGAAGGCAGCAGGTTGAAGATATTGTCATCAAGGAGTATCTTCACAAGTATCTTTATGTCCACATCTGAATCTATCAAAATGCCTTTTTGCAAGGAGAGCAACATGTTGGTTGGGTCATCAAAATTTCTTGCATGGGAGAAGAGGACTGATTTGATCCTCATAGAAAATGAAGTTGTGGAACATGTTAAGGGCTCAATCACTACGCTTCCATAGGAAGAAGCTCAAAAACTTGCAAAGTACATGAAAGGGGAAGTAAAGGCTCAAAGGATTCTCATTGAGTCCATCAAAGAGCCCCTCATACCATATGTATCAAAGTTGGAGACATCAAAAGAAATATATGACAAGGTGGTAAAATTATTCTCCATAAGTACTGCTAGAGAAGTGATATCATTAAGACAATAACTCTACAAGATGAAGATATCAAGAGAAGAAGGAATTGCCTCATACTTTATGAGGGTGTCAGAAATAAGAGACCAACTACAAGAGTTGGGAGAAAAAATGTCTCTGCCATAGTGCTCAATGTACTACCAAAGGAATGGGGCAACTTCACATCAAGCATCTATGGAAAGAAGGAAACTACTCCATTCAATGAACTGTGGTCATTATGCAAAATCAAAGAAACCAAGCTGAAAGCAAAAATTGATGTGGGATCAAACAAGCAAGCTCAAGCATTTGTTGCCATGGCTAAGACAAAAGGGAAGTTTGGTCCTCAAAAAAAGAAGAATATGTCGAAAATCCAATGTTATGGTTGTCATGATTATGGGCACTACAAGAGGGATTGTCCAAAGTTCAAGAAGGCCAACAACAAAAGAGGAAGGGAAGAAGCTCATATCACTGAAGAAGTGGAAGAAGCTGAAAAGAAGAAATCCAAGAAGGAAGAAGTAAAAGATCTCTACTACGATTGAGATGATCTTCTTCATCTACTTCTTTTCAAGTCTTTGTTTCAAAGTTTTTGGTAAAAGTATAGCTATCAAGGTAGAAGATATTAGAAGCATGATAGGATGCATCATTTTTTAAGATGGCATCATAAGAGCATACTATGAAAGCAAGAGCTCATGACATCACCATAAGAAGATTGAAAGATAGTTGAAGTTGAAGTCTATGGCGATCACCAATAGAAGGAAGTAGCTCCTGGTAACCTCATTAGAAGTATAAGTAGTACTTATGGATAAAAGAAAGTCATCTAGTATAGAGCTCATCTTACATCATTCGAAAGGAGCATATGTAGGATGAAGATGATCAAGTTCCTCTCTTGGAATCTTCATTGGAAGATTCATCTATTGGAAGAAGCGAGTGTTTCGCCAAGAATTCCATCTTGTATGGGATTCATGAGATGATGGTATGATGACAAAGAAGTAAAGCAAGTCAAAATGATTGAAGAACTTCCAATCAAGGAAGTTGTCGAAGGAATTCTAGATGACCAAAAGGAAGAAATGAGGTATGTATGCATAAAATTGAGTCATGTCATATAATTGCAAATATCAGGGATAAATACTCTACCTCTTGAGCATGATCAAGGGATCTCCTCCTTTGGAAGGATGCATGAAGGCATGGTTCACATATTGGCTAGACAAAAATCAACATAATAAGTCCTCATATTGAATATGAGGTGGTTGACAAAAATGGAGGAACTATGGATAGAAGTTCCGGGGGAGCAATATGTGAAGAAAATAAGGAGAGATCGTGAAAGATGCAACTATGGTCACATAGAAAAGGAAATCAACATTTGATGACTAGAAGGATTGACAGTAACATCTCAATGGAAAAGGTATGAATACTCTGATGCAGTCTAAAAAAGGAGACCCTTGACATTGTATATCTTGGAGATGTGTCAATATGTATGCAGGATGTTGATGACACAAGAAGCAGATGTCACGATGTAAGGCCATCACAAAGGAAAATTTGATGTTCATTTTTATATCTAGATGGGATAAAATAAAGGGCTACCAAAAGAGAGTTGCGGATGTCACCTACAACTGGTACTCATGTGGAAGGATGATCAGATCCTGAAGAAAACATGATGTGGAAAAGGTAGTTGTATGAAGAAAAACCAGATATGGATTAATGGATCACTTTCCGATGAAAGAAAGGATGACATGACTGACATAACTCACGAATGAAAGTGATGGATGGTCTATGCCCTACAAAGAAGTCCCAAAAGATGAAGGCTCCATAATGATAAAGATGAATTTCATGACATTGAAAGAAGGAGCCTGCAAGCAGCTAACAATCCCATGATCTCCACCAAGAGCAAAAAGTTGTTGGAAGCAAGTCCTTGGTTAAGAGGGAGCTTGGTCAAGTCCCTCGTTAAGAAGGAGCTTGGGAACATTTCTTCCATAGGAATGGGTACATTCCTTCATAGGAATGGATATATCCTGCCTGGTGGAGAGGGAGAGATGGACACATCATTCTTGTCTTCACTTTGGGAAGAAAGAATGGAGGATTGGTAAGCATCTGGCATCTGATACTCTTTGAAGATTTGGTAGAGAATCTAAGATGAGAGTAGTCGTAAAGGACCGATATTCTTTGAGGACTGGGAATCCAAGATAAGAATAGTCTTGGTGGAACATACTCTGAGAGAACCCGGGTGGGCTATGTTTCGAGAGAGATAATGATGATGGTGTCTATAAATCATTTTATCCAAGTGGATATTGGTAGCCACCCGCATATTCCACTTGGACCCCCACCATTGTTTCTTTCAGTTTTTTATTTTCCTTAATTGTAGCACAATTTACTATTTTTAGCAATTTTTCGGGTCTTAAACTTCCGAATCCATTTTGAGGCCCCAAAAGTTGTAGTCCTCGGATAGATCTTTCTAACGAGGTATTGTACGCGTCAAACGGAGATCATATGCCAAAGTTACATCCCCGAGAAGTTTATGTACCAATTTACCCAAACGAGGCCCATAGTTTTGGCGCTTCATCTCCTAGGGTTAGGTTTTTGGATGTTTAGGGTTTTCCATTGTTTCTCAATAATAAATAAGCCTTCAAGTCTCATTGTAACACAATTCAAAGGCATGTAGCCACAGCCCGCAACATCTCTTCTCAAATATAAGCTACCAGCGCCCTAGCTAGTTTATTTCCATTATGTCTGTAGGCATATTTTTGTTATTTGATATTAATGAAATGAAGTGTTATTTCCGCTACATCACTATGTGTATGTTTATTTCTGTATTTTATTGCATTCTTGCCTAAATCCAAATCAATGGTATCAAAGTGGTCTGCCCTTTCTCTGTTTTTCTTTGCATGTCCCCAACAAGGTCAGGGTATAAGGAGTTAGGGCTCGATTTCGTTGAACCCTTGTAAGATCAGCCTCGCAAACCCCGATGACCTCCCATGGCAGAACAAAAGAAAGACGAGGGAGCAGGAGATCCTATCGAAATATTGCTCGAGGAGGCCCTCGAAAAACAGAGGAACGCGATGATGGATAACTTTGCCCAGATTCTTCAACGGCGGCACATCTACATCTAGCAGCCACTCTGGAGGCGCCACTCCTTTCAAGGTACAAGTCAACTTCAACATTCTTGTATTTGAAGGCCAGATAGATGCCGATGTCATAGATAGATGGTTGAATTTGCTAGAAGGGTATTTCTCGGTCCATGATTTCTCCGAACAAGAAAATATTACTTTTTCACTCCTCAAAGTCGCCCCCCATGTCAAAAACTGTGGGAAACGTACTATGAGCAAAAGGACGGGGGGGAACCCTCTCTATTCTTGATCGCACCCACTTGGAATTCATTCCGAGATGGCATCAAGGAACAATGTTACACCTTGGGGAGCTATGAGGACAAGTACATCCAATGGACCACGCTGCGACAGCAAAGGGATCACAATGTGCACGAGCTGACAAATTTGTTCCATACCTTGCACACAAAGTTGGGTATTAAAGATTAGGAGAAAAATTTGGTGCTCAAGTACCGTAGTTGTTTGCACATATACATTCAGGAGGAAATGGAGTTCCTCGAGATTACCTTGCTTGGCACGGCATATCGATATGTCGCAAAGATCGAGCAAAAATTTAAGCATAAGAAGCGATACTTTGAATCCGCGAATCCGAAGTCAGGGAAAGGTGCCCCCGAATAGCAAAACAAAGGGCAAAGCCAAAGCGGGGCAACTCAAAACAACACCACAAAGCCAAAGAAGGACATGAGGAAGTGGTGTGAATTTCATAACAACCCCACTCACAACACAAGTGAGTGTTGGGCCAAACAATCGTTGGTCGTCAAACTAAAGGCATCTGAATTAGATGCATGTTATGATCCTGAGTCAGAATCGGACAAGGGCAATGAAAAAGGGAAGCAAATCATTGAGGCGGAACCCAGTGCCATCGTTGCCACCACCAAGCTCCAGAGGGAGGAGCCCAAGGATCAAAAGGAGGGCGAGTGCCTCTTCCATTCCTAGATGTGGGTGAAGGGTTCTCCACTACAATTCCTTGTCGATAGCGGAAGCCAAAAGAACCTCATTTAAGAAGAGGTCGTGAAACGGCCTAGCCTACCGACCACAGCACACCCGCAACCGTATACCATTGGGTGGCTTCACCAAGGAAGCGATCTTCGCATCCGCCAGTAGTGTCGCCTTCCGTACAGCATCAAGCCATTCACGTATGAGGTATTGTGTGATGTTGCTCCTCTTGATGTGTCTGATGTATTATTATGCCAAACATACTTGTGAAAGCGACATGTTGTGTATGAGTCTAGGCTTCATTCTGTTATTATTACTTTGGGAAATAAGTTGTACAGGATAACAGAGGTAGTACCGCCTTTCGCCATCTCTTTGAGTACTGCAAGACAATGCAGTAAGATTATTTCCCAAACCAGAAAATTTGTTTCATTATAATTCGCCTGCAAGGCAAGAAGAAGATTGTGGCTACAGCCTCCAAACAGTGCTCCCCTGCGCGGCGACAGCAGATGGACAAAGACGTGGAGGAATACAAGGACATTTTCTCCTCACCCACAGAGGTTCCTCTACACTATCAGGTCAAGCACTCCATTGATATAACCCTAGGCGTGCCACTGCCTGATGTTGCCACACCTCATGCGACCACACAGACAAAATCCACTCATGTACTGTCTAAGGCTAATAAAGAAACCAGATTTATTGAACGCATCCAGCAGGTCCACGACATCTTGGAGAAATCCAATGCCAGGTACAAGCAATGACATGATCAACATTGGGTGCCACACAAGTTCCAGGCGGGCAACAAAGTTTGGTTGCATTTACAGAAAGAATGCCTAACCGAAGCTCATCGGAAGCTCATACCACTCTGATATGGGCCTTACACCATTATCAAGGTTGTGGGAGATAATGCATTCGAGCTCAGTATTCCACCATTCCCTGGTCTGCACCCAGTGTTCAATATGGACCGCCTTTGGCCCTACTTTCCACCTCTACTGGACACATCCAACATGGCAGAACAACTCACACCAACAAATTTAAACCCAGACTGCATGGAACAAGCCACCACTGATCAGATCATGGATACGCAGATCAAGAACACCCGACAACAAAGGATCCAGCTATATCGAGTTGTCAAAGCAGGCCAACTCTTTCACCAAGGCAAGTGGTTCACCAAGGACCAAGTTCAACAGAAGTTTCCTCATCTCATGGAGGAACTCAACGCAATGGGGACCATTGATTCCTAAGGGGGGAGGAATGATCTAGGGGGATATTGGTGGCCACCCGCCTATTCGACTTGGACCCCCACCATTATTTCTTTTAGTTTTTCAATTTCCTTAACTGTAGCACAGTTTATATTTTAGCAGTTTTTCGGGTCCTGAATGTCTGGAGCCGTTTTGAGGCCCTAAACGACGTTTTTTGGGAAAACCGGGAGCAACAAATGAGTTACCAATCTAACTCTTCTTATGATAATTCTTCAGAATGAGAATGTCCAAGTACCTTGTATGGATTGTGAATACCTCCCTAGTTAAGAGGGAGTGTTGAAATATGTAACTAGGTTCGGTCTTCATAATGATATATGTAATCATGATTTTATGTATTTAATGAAAAGAGAAAAAAAAAAATATTATTGTTATTCTTTAGGCATGGGTTTCATGCTCAAGGGAAATTTATTTTTAAGTCAAGCACCCATTGAGTGCTTCTAGGTTTGTCATAAAGTCATTGAGCCATTATCATGTATTAAAGACCCTTTTGGGCATGTTACATATTAAAAAGAAAAATTTATTTGAGTCAAAATAGAATCAAAAGACCCTCTAAGACCTTGTCATCAAGTCAGCCTACACAAGTGGACAAGTCGGCCTAAAGGAAGCAATTCGTACCCCTCAAAAGCCTAGAAATAAGAAGGAACTCGACCTCATTAGCACACTTACTCAAGCAAGTTCGATCTCCTCAAGAAAGAAGCTGAAAAAGGACGAAAAAGGAGAAGAAAAGCAAGATCAAAGTTTTGGGCCCTTCTCTCTCTTTCCTGTTAGGGTTTCCATTGTTGTTGGGCAAGTCGAAGTGTTGCTGGGAAGTCGAAGTACTGCTGAGAAGTCGAACTGTTGTTGGGCAAGTCAAAGTGCTAGGAAGAAACTGTTAGGTCGAAGTTCCAGAAGAATTTGCTGGGCAGGTCGAAGTTCCAGAAGAATGTACTGGGCAAGTCGAAGTTCCAGAAGAATTTGCTGGGCAAGTCGAAGTTCCAGAAGAATTTGCTAGGAAGGTCGAAGTTGCAAAAGAATCTGCTGGGATGTCGAAATTGCAAAAGTTGCAGGAAGGAAAGTTTGATAAAGAAGAAAGGTTGACTTGGTCTTGGAGGGTCTTGGTCAAGGGTCATAGGTCTTCGAATTTGTCAATTGAAGATTCTATATGAAGAAGAATTCTTGCGGGTTTTCCTCTCAGTTGGAGAGGTTTTGGCCCTGGTTGATCGCCTACATATTGTGTCCTATTGTCTTATTGTTCTTTGGGTAGTTATTTGATGATAGAGAACACTAATTATAATAAAGGAAAGAAGAAGTAGATCAAGAAAAGTAAAAATACATCACAAGCAGTTATCAAAGTTAGAGAAATCACCTTCACTTGTTGCCCCTAGATTTCTCAACAAGCTCGAGGAACCAATTTCAAATTCTATAGTCTCCAATTTGATATGTTAAAAATCATGAAATAAATCATGCATTGACATTAGCGCTATCCATAGTTGCAAGGGTTCTTCTATCCTCCCTAATGTCACACCCATACCCACAAGAGACTAGTTATAACTTATATCACATTATGGAGTTGGGAAAGCTAAAATTTTGATCGGGGACTCTCAATCTTGATTTTGGATCAAAAATACCATTTGCATTATATACAGTGTATGTGTGCATTCAAACTCAGTCAACCTAGGTACAATATTGTGTTGCATGGGAAATGCGCCCGGGGATTGGGAGATTTGTTCCTACCATTCCCCATTCCTAGGAACTTGGAATGGGTACAAACATTCCCAATGCATGGGGGACGGTTCCAAGAGCTTTGAGAGCCTGGAGGGAGCAATGTCATTTCCATGACGTTATCTATGGCTAAGAAGGCACAGAGGTTCCTGGCTAGGAGGGGCCTTTTAAAGCCCTATTTTTGCTTGTTTTTCTATAAGACTATAACACTAGATCATTCCAGTTGGGCCCACAAAATGCCAGCTATCTTCTTGAAACCCTAAAACATTTTTGGTATTAAAATCATGAAGCATAAACCCCAACCTAAACCCATAAAAATGCCCACACAAACTACTCTCAACATCGTGCTTGAAGAGATTGAGAGTTGGAGCAGCTTCAAGAAACTAGCGTTAGAGGTTCTTGGGGACCTGAGGATTGGCATTGGGCGGCTACGTAGCGTGATCAGACTGTTGTGAGTGTATTTTCCAGATATTTTTAATGTTTACATACATTGAGTATTATTATGTTGATAAATGGTTGTCATTGATGTCAACCCAAGCAACACTAGGAGATGCCCCACCTCTTGTCGACTAATATGACATGGAAATTCATGGTTTTTGGTGTCAGGATCATCCTTGATGGATTCTCCTCAGAAATATGTTTCCAATGGTTATGTGGCACGCCACGAGAGGTCTCACAGTTTGTGAGATATCCTGATTTGAAGATGATGCCCCCATCATGTGGAAAATAACCCCAAAAGTCGAAAGGTCAGAGTCATGATAGGGGTTTAACGTTTTTATTGAGTTCCAATATTATAGCTCAAGTAAAAGTTAAAACCCCAAAGGTTAATTGACCAAGTCAAAGGTCAAATCTAGACAAGGGTTTGAAGGGCATTGGATTTTATTAATAAATAAAAACAAAGGTAAATCTCTCATCTCCAAAACATGGACGGCCTACTCAAATAAAATGTAAAATCATTCCTCCCTAAAATTCAGCCAACGTTCATCTCCTTGAAACCCTCTTACAATATATAAAAGGATTGGGATCTATCTCTCCATAAATGTAATGAGCTTAATGATTATCTTGTGAACAATTGATCTCTGAAATATAACTTTGGCCCTAAGGAAGAACGAAGACAGCAGAAGAGAGGCAGAAGAGTACGATTTTCTTTGTTTTATTTTGTTAAGGGATACATTTGGGCAAAAGTTTGTTACAAATGGACAATTGAATTTATGGGCCAATAAATACACAAGGAGAAAACCTATCGAACTTTCTAGGGCATCAGTTTTAAAGCAGGCATCTATAAGTACTGGTCAGCGAATAGTATTTTTTGTTGTTTCTAGATTACAAGGTCTCTTGGCCTTGAAGACCAAGGTCTATTGGAAGCATTTCAAAATCATTGAAAGGGTTCTCGGATATGTTGACCGACACTAATGTAAAGCATATAAAGACTACTTATGATTGATTTCCTACGGTTGGAACCTCCCTCTTGTGCGAACTTGTGGCAGATCTTTAAGGCATAAAATCCAAGTCCATGTGTGAAGTCCTGAAGTCAATCAAAAAGATTGAAGGTAGTCCTTTGTTTTGACATTTGTTTTGGTGGTTCTATTACAGGCAGGTCTTGGCCCTCTAGGGCACCAACATCTTGTTGATTTTTGTAGCATCAAAAAGTGCTCTAAGCCCCAATTTTTGTGGAGAGGCTTGGACACTGGTATTCTGAAGAACCCAGAAACCATTTGTGAAAATTCCAATTGATTAATGTTTTATTAAAATAATTAATTATTTTAATGGAGACCCTAAGTCTAAACTTAGGGAAATTAATAAAACAGAGTGAGAATAATATAGAAAAGGCGGAGATCAAGTTTAATATAATCTTTCCTTCTTCTTTTTTTTGGATCTAGGGGAATCAGTAACTTGTGGGGCTTTTCCTGAGCCAGGCCCAAGTTCAAATCCAACTGGCTGCCACTATAAACCTAGGCTAGGTGCAACAGCCTGCGAGCCGCACTGTAGCATTTAACTTATGCCTTAACAAGAGCCGAGACGTCCACTATGGGGTCGCCTACTCTTCTAACCAAGACACAACAGGCATATGTCTCCACGGAGGTTTGATCCTGGGTGGACCGGGTGAAAGTCAAGTGCCTTCCGCCGTTGTAAGTCTAATATAATCTTAGTCGTTGATTAGAGATCTAATCTTGGTCGTTGATTTCTCAACGAAAAGATTATAAAGGAAGGCTTGAGGGTCATTTGGAAAGAGACACACGGAGTGAATCTTGAGAATGAATTCTTCTGACGGAGCAGTGCTCGAACGAAGATCAAATCTAAGTGATTCAGTGTAGTGTGGGGCAGAGTAGCTTTCGGAGAGAGAGATTTTCTCAACCCGGGAATCATCAGCAGAGAGAAGCAGGAAGACATCTAGCAGAGCCAGCGCACATCCATTCAGGCTGACGCAGAGCCATCACAAAGCCACACAAGGCTACGCAGAGGCTGCACAGAGGTTCAGAGGGTTTCCATGATTCAGTTGTCGGATCAGATCCAGAAGCCGGAAGCTGGGGTGTGAGATTGGGAGGCCCAGATCTGAGATTCCGAGAGTCAGATCAATCCTTTGTTGGGGTGACACAATCCTTAGAGGAGGTGACGCAGTGACTGCGCAGAGACTCTAGAGGCAGTTCTTCCCGTGTCCGGATCAGCCGGATTTTCCAGTGATTGAGTGAGGTAAAACTCTCATTTCTTTCTGCCAGTATTTCTCTCTGTAACTGAGTAACCCTTGAGGTATTCATCAATGTATTCAGAAATTGCTACTGCTTAATAATGCAAACCCTCAAATCTGCTGCACCGGTTTTCCTGCATTGGATTTTTCCGGGAACTTGAGTCCAAAAATAATTGTGTCCTATGTGTGATTTATTTCTTGCTCAGTTTTCTTGTTTCAGAATCATATTTTTATTCAGTGTAGGTTGTTTCAGTAGTTACTTCTGAATTAATTCTGTAAAAGTAATTTACATAATAGGAGAATTACACTCAGTTGTTGCAGTAGGATTCCTAAGATTGTCAGATCTAGGAATTTTCACACATCTAACAGGTTGAGGCCATAATCAAACCTTGTAAAGGTTGTGGCCTAGCTTCTAAGCAGAAGCCAAAGAAATCTGGCAAGATTCAAATTGAAATACTTCAAGCAGTGCGGCCTTCTTTTAACAGCAAGAAGAAATACAAGTTCACATCCATTTGTGTATAAGGCATTGAGTTGTAGTTTGCTGTGGCTCATTCTGTAACAATATATATATATATATATATATATATAGTGCTGGAGTAACTGTGGTTCCCGAATATAAGAGACTGTTTATATCTGTGTCAACTTTACAGTTGAAGGATCTGTACACATCAGAGGCATTGACAGAATTCAAGTCCTATTCTCGGTATCCATTGCAACCATCTTATTGTGATCAAAAGAAGCATTAATACATAGCTATACTTACAGATCAAGGCGAACTTGTTTGAAGCAGTTCGGCCTACCTTCCTGAGCATGATCTGATCTCACACTTATTACCGTGATCTGAAGACTGGAATTGTCAACAATTAAATATTCTGTGAAGGTTGGAGCAACACTGGTCTGTGCAACTGTTAGCAATACAGAATGTACTAATAATGCTATTAAACCGTTGGGCAGACATTTAAGCAGTCTTGTGCAGCTGAATCTGGCACTCAGGAATTTGGTGGACAGCTTCATAATAATAGCATCATTAACCATCAGCATCTAAGCTACAGTCAGAGATTTGTCAGTTCACAGATGTGTCTTGCTTCACCAGATAAAGCTATAATCTTCAGCAGTGTCATCAGTAAGAGTATCTGTCATTTTGTAACACTTTGTTGAAGGAAGGGTTTTGGAAGTGTAAGGACAGAGCAGCTTTATCAATAAGGACAGAGCAGTTTCATCATTGAGGGCAGAGCAATTTCATCATTCTCCACAGCAGTAAAGGCAGATAAGTACTCAAGGTTTCATCATCAGCAACATCCTCAAGAGACATTTTCATTGTACAGTTGTGGTATGTAAATTCAGAGTCTTGTGGATTTTTGTAAAGGCATTATTGTACAGGGAATTGTAGGAGTCATATGGTCTTAGGGTTTGTTGTTGGGACAAGGGTTTAGGTCTTAAGGTTTTGGACAGTTGAGTCATTGTATCACTGTAAGTGGACCATTATCCCTAGTGCAAGAGTCCACAATATTGTATTGGTTTTTTGTCAATTTCAGGGAGGTTGGGTGGTGCTAAGGAGGTGGTTGAAGCCACCTTCAGGTTCAAGCCTAAAAACACTTCAGGTTGGTAGGGTGGTGCTAGGGCAAGTTGGAGTTTGCTAGGGTGTTGGAGCATCCTTTCAGCTGACTGCTGATAAAACTAGGGTGTTGGGGCATCCTTCCAGTGGGAGCTGGAGAATGAGTGTTTTCTAGAGTTTTAAGGAGTTTGGGCTTTCTTTTCAGTTGAAGCTAAAGATTAAAAGAACTTATTAGAAAAGTGTTCAGTGCTTTTTAACCCGGAGGGTGTTTTCCACCTAAAAAATTGTGTCCACTGTCTACTGCTTATTTATGTTTTTGAAACACTGCTGAAGATTAATTAATGCTCTGAAAAAATTAATAAGTTGCTATTACTAATTGTTTAGAAGTACTAATTCACCCCCTTCTCAGTATTTCCAACATAATCAACAATGAAATGCAAACATATATTCATATTGCATCAGTAAAGTACAAGCTACCATACCTAGGTTTAAATTTCAAGGCCATAATCCCTCTATGACCCATTGAGGGTATTTACCCTGAAAAGGATATTCATTCATTTTTATCTGCAGACAACTATAATCCTTGAAAACAGAAAATATAGAGAACTTAGATCACTTAATTAAAATTATACTTGCAGCAGTCTTTACTGATCTTCTGATTCTTTGTCCAATGCTAAAATTCTTCAGTGTAGCAATTCGAAGTTTTGCTATGCCTGTCCGCTGCAACAAATGTTGAAAATGGGTTCAGATTGGGTCTCTGAGAATTTGTCTGTTTAAACTTTAGCCTGCATTATCCTTTCGAGCAGGAAAATGCCAAACTTTTCATTAAAGATATTAAAGTGGGCCTTTACACTCTAGTCTGAGCTGTATTTCTACTATAATAAATTAATAATGCCTCTACGGTGTAGAAGTTGGAGAATTAACAATAAGGGTGTGTATATACTAAAGATCTTGGATGCTTGGATTCTGGTCTTCGGTCTAACTGACTCCACACCTGCGGAGCAAGCCCCTTAACTTGCAATACCAGAATTACTTGTTCAGATTGGTTTAATTGGATTCTTTCTTGCTAGGTGTGATTTTTTTTTCTAAAATATCAAGGAGATCTGAGGTTAATTTCTTTAAATTTTCATTATTATTATTTGATATTCCTTGTTTAAGAAAAACCTAGCTCCACTTGCCTGTCCTGCAATACATTTTTTATGAGCTCAAATATGCTATTGCCTACATACAGTTCTGGGATCCTCCACAAAGAGCTGGTATATTCTAATTTTTCAAATAAGTAATAATTCGTGACTCTTGTTTTAACTTTTCTATATTCAAATGCATGTTTGAGTATTACCTTACGGCAAAGTTCTGACGTTCCAAATAGTGGGAGTTATTGTCATTCCCTCTAGTTTTGGCACACCTTATATTTTGGATGCACATATTCTGCCCCTCTTAGGTACCTTTTAACTTCCGTTCCCTGTTTTAGGTGGCCCTTTATTTTGAGTACAAGACACTTCCCATTCCTTGAATTTGGGCTGTCCATATCACTTTTATTTTGGGCACTTTTATTTTGCTTGTTTTTAGCTGAAGGCAGGCGATGAGCAAGAGAAAATTAGAAGAGATATATAGTTGCATGCATGCATATGTTGAAAAATAAATTATATCAGATTTCAGATCGGATATTTCGTTTCAATGAAATTTGAAAAAAAAAAAATTAAGTTTTAACCTTCTTTAAATATATTTGCTTGTTATCTGTAATTCAAATAATATTTTTTAAATATCAGAATTTTAGTTCACTATTTCAGATTTAAGAGTTGAATTTTGTTCAGCAAACAATAACAATCTTTTTCTTTTATGGGCAACAAGCATGTTGTAGGTTGAGTTTTTTTTTATTAAAATCTTAATTTATGTCTCCTTATTTCTATTTTTAGTTCTACTTCTGCATTTATCAACTTTACCATGGAGAGAGGGAGCCATCTGTTGAAAGCTGAAGCAGAGACACTGCAACTCCGATTTCAACTCAAGTCCAACAAAACATAAACCCCAAGAAACATTTGTTACAGTTTTTGAAGAAGATAACCAAAAACAAATAGCAGGGGTTGTGAGAAATAGGAATTCATTTTGTGCACCTATGTGCTTAAGGGCAGCTACACTAGGGTGTGGCAATAATTTTTGTCCATAGTTGGTGAAAGAGTCAAGGCTTGTGCATGCAGTCTTGGAAAGAGAATTGAGATGACCAAGCTTCTCATGGGTACCTGAAAAACTAATGAAACTCACTTGGACAGAGCCCCTCCCTTTAAGCAAATTTAGGCTAGAAGAGTCTTCCCAGATAGGCAAGGTTCAATATTTGACAATCGGAAAAATCAAACTCAGTTTGCAGCCGATCTACTTCTCAAAAGAAGTCTGTTATTGCTTAACGAATTCGTCAACTGTACAATGTGGTGCATATGGGTAAGGTTGATGATGTTCAACTTGAACCTTTTATGGCCAATGGGATTTCATTTAATGCCACCTATTCCCCCTACTATAAAGAAATGGTGAGAAAAATTAGAATTAGAGCCGGTAGGATTGGATATCGTGTTAAAACAGAAAGAAAACACTGTTGATAGATAGGGGGTGACAAGAATCCAAGTGGTTATGGAGAACCTTGAGAAAACATTGAGTTGTTTCAGGTTGTTCAATAGTCATAGACAGTTGAACAGACATTCAGCAAAGACCATTGCTGAATATTATTGTCACAGTTCTAACCAGGCCCTAATTTTAGAGGAAATTGATTGTAGTGGGAAAATGAAGGATGTTGTCTTCGAGTTTGAGGTGTTCAAGAACACAATAGAAGAGGTCTGTCCCTTAAATGTATTACGTATTATGACAGATGCAGCACCTGTTAGTTGAGCAGTGGGATTGATGGTCTAAAATGGTACAAACACATCTTTTGGACTCTTTGTTGTGTATATGCATTTAACAATGTCCTCAAAGACATTGGCAAAATACCATGGATTGCAAAATTCATTGAGGGAGGAACAAATGTTCATTTGCAACCATCATGCCTCACTGGCAATTTATAGGATGCATTCAAATAAGAAATTCTTGAAACCTGCAGAAACGAGTTATTCCATATATTTTATCTTCATTAAGTGATATGCTTGAGGTGCACATGGGTCTACAAGCCATTGTTGTTGCTTCTAAGTGGAATGCATGAGTTGAATCTATACCAGCGTAGATCCATCTTAACTCTGGATCTACCAAGCGTCGAGAGGGATCAAATCTTTTTTTCACTCTAAAAGAGGTTTGCACCTCAAGAGATTTGATCCCTCTCGGCGCTTGGTAGATCCAGAGTTAAGATGGATCTAGGCTAGTTTAATTATTAATTATAATTATAAAATAATTATTTATTTTATTAATTTTATTTTTATGTAATTTGACCGAGTCAAAATGTTTAACAAGACATTACAGCGTCTCTTCCATACTAGACTGGAGAGCGCCCCTCGACGCAATAAGTTCAGAGGAAGAATTTAAGAACAATGTTTCTTAGTGGAGAATGGTTCCTGAATGTAGATATGTCATCTCTTTTACATCTTCAATTGCGGAGAGGATCAAGAATGCAGACGCAGAGTCCGATTCCCCTACTCTCGGGGAAATATATGAATGTATAGACAATATGGTGGGCAAGGTAAAGTATATCATTCATTAGAGAGACCCTTCTTTGAGCTTTCAAAAAAATCCATATGTTGATAAAGAAGAAATGGAACAAACTGAACACTACTTCACATGGTTGCATATGCCCTGAATCCAAAACGGTATATGGTGTTGAGTAGTAGAATTAGGGTTTGATTCCTCTTTCTTGATAATTACTTGTGAATTATGTTGCCTTCTTTTACTTCTTTATTATATATAATTATTTTTCATCAAGCAATTACCAAACTATGTGTGTATAAAAATCACAAAACAAGAGAGACAAAATATAGGCACTCAGCCAGAGCAAAACCCCTCTCTAGGGGAAATCCCAGTCAAACCTCTTCCTTCAATAGTTTTCACGAGATAATCCAAGACTCTTTGACCTAGACACGGACTTTCTCCAATCAGCAAGTCAGCCCTTCCTTCCAGCAGCTTTGATCTAGACCTTCGACCTTGTAGCAGCAGAACTTCGATCTATGTAGCAGTAAAACTTCAACCCCAACAGCTTCGACCCCTGCAACTGCAAAACTTCAAACCCTACAACTGAAGAACTTCGAACCCTGCAACTTCCCAGTAACTTCATAGGAAAGAGAGAGAGAGAGAGAGAGAGCCCAAAACTTCAATTTTCTTCTTCTCAATCACATCTCCTTCTTATCTTGGAACTTCGAACTTTTTTCTGCACTTCTTCTTGTGTATATCGAACATGTTGAGTTGATGAGCAAATGGATCAAACTGCACTTTTATATATAGCCTTCTTGTGGGTCGAATTGCTCTTATGTAGGCCGACTTCATCAAGCAAGGGTGGACTTTGTGTGGAGGTGACAAATTACATTTTTAACTCAATAATAATTCTTTTTACATGATTCAAAAGCCCAAAAGGGTCTCATTAAATGGACAATGACTCTAATGACTCAATATAAAACCTAGAAGTCCTCAATGGGGACCTTGACTTATAGAATGATGACCCAAGCATGAAACCCATGCTTTAATAAGTCATTGTAATAATAATGAAAATTTCATTTTTCATTATTTTGATAAATACATTTCATAATGACTCAAATACAAATATGAAGACCGAACCTAGTTACATTCTTCAATACTCCCTCTTAACTGTGAAAATTTCTAAATCCAAATTACATAAACCCTATTGCAGTATTCTGATTTACTTCTCCTACTCGTTTGATTTAATTAACAAGTTAATTTTCTGAAATATTCAGTAAAACATCAAAGTAAACACTACTACAGCCTACACATACATACAGATCAATAACTGGAGAATAAAGCCCACATGACAAAGGACACAATATTTTTCGGAAAAATGTCCCCAGAAAAACCCAATGCGGGAAAATCGGTGCAACAGCTCTTAGAGGGTTTCATTATTATGCAGAATTCTGAATACATTCAAGGGCACCAAACATGGTTTTCCAAACAGAGAAAATCTCGGCAAATGTACCTCTATCACTCGGAGACAGAAAATATGGTTGATTCAACTGAGGCATCACACCTTCTGGATCTGCTGAAAACGAGCCCTTTCTGGCCCACTGGAACCCTGGCGCTGCCTCTCACGACACTGCGTCAGCCTTACGGCCTTGCGTGAGCTTCTGCACAGCACAGGTTGGCCCTGTGTCACCCTAGTTGAGCCTACGCTGCTTCTGCGCAGCTCTAGCTTGGCCTGTGTCACTCTAGTTGAGCCTACGTTGCCTCTGCACTGCTCTGGCATGGATCTACCTCTCTGTCCATGTATCCTCGACCTCGGATCTGAAATCCCACTGTCAATCTACCCCTCACTGCACTGCAAGCTCACTCAAAAATTCTCAGCAAACCGCGCCCCAGAATTTCAACTTAGCTCAAATGTTGCTACTATGTGTGTATTCTCCAACTAGCCCCAAGCCTTCCTTTAATACTTTTCTCGTTGAACATTCAACGGTCGTGATCTAATCTCTAATCGATGGCTAAGAATAGAAACGACTTGACCACGTCACTTAGAACATTCTCACCCACATGTCTAAATTAATTCACTTTAATTATTTAATTTCCCTATGTTAGACTTAGGGTCTCCATTAAAATAATTAATATTTTGAATAACTTAGGTTCCGGGTGGAATTTCTCCAAACGATTTCTGGGTTTTGGAGATCTCATGTGTTATAGCCCCTCCACAAAGTTTTGAAGCTAGAGCACATTTGATGCTACCCAAAATCTCAACACTCCCTCTTAGCTAGGAATGTGCTCTAGCAACACTTCACTCTAGAAGTGTTACTCTGATCCAAGACATCGGTCCCCTGCGTTGTTGATGCTCGGTTGCTGCCCCTCATCCATTGCGTTGTTTCCTTCTATATTGTTGCCCATGACTCTGTCATAGTCACTGCCTCATCTGTACTGCAGCTCCCTCTCAAATGTTGCATCATGCTGCCAAGAGCACTACCACTGCTAACTGCTGCAGTACAATTCAATTGCTGAGAAGCAAGTGACTGAAGGACATCACCCAAAATATTGACAGACAAGTCAGTTTGGTTGCATCTCGAGACTGAAGCACCCTCTGTTGTTACTCTACTCCGACCCTCTGAAGCTTTGTGTTGTCTGTTGCTCTGCACTGTGTAAGCACTGCCTCTGCGCAGCTGAAATCCCACTAGCCTCTATGTTGTTGCTTCCACGCTGCTTCTACCTCTCCTTTGCTTAGCGTCCCAGCACTGCCAAAGTGCCTCCATGATCCTCTGCACCAACTAACTCCAGTCATCCAGCTACTTGTTATTGTCTGTCGCCTACGAGTTAGTGAGAAAAGCCTTTAACCCCACAAGGTGTGGTTGGTGGCAAGGAACTCAAAGAAGGGGTTGTCACACTAATACTGACTCTCTCCGTTTAAGCTATCTCCTAGGTTAACTATGGGGGGTGGTCCCTAAAGAAAAACTAAGTTAGAGATGTGAGTTTTCTAGGAGAGTTGTTAGAGTTAAATAGATTACTTATTCAGATTTATAAGTAAAAATGTGATATGAGCAATATCCATCAATACATAAAATAAGCATGAAACATATGAGAAAGCAATGTCTTCAAAGTATTGCTCTTAAAATGAAATTGTACTTGCTTAAATGAAGTGAATTGTTTTCAAATGCAAAGCAAAAGTAATCCTGAAAAGTGAAACAAGAAACTGTTCGCACAAAAAATTATAAATGCAAGATACAAGAATGTTTTTAAGATATATAAATTGGTGAATCAAAACATGTGAAGATATCTTGCCAAAATACAAACAATTAGTAATTTATTTTGGAGAATGCAAATGAGATGATAGACAAACTCAAATGTTAGACCAAAATAACAACATGCAATTAGCCTTGCAACATGCAATAAGAGTACTTGAAAAGAAAATGAGACTCATTAACCATTCATAAACATGATGATCATTAAACATGAAAGGGAGTTTGCTAAAGTAGACAATGTTCCAAGTACAAGAAAACTAAACCAAACTTGTTGCAAAAGATATTACAATACTTGCATGAAAGGAAATGCTTCTTGAAAATAGGAAATGGCGTTGCATGTGAGACTCTAAACCATCAAGAAAGCAAAAATTTAGAACTTGCATATAAGGTAAATGTGATGAAAAATGCTCTTGGTTTATCTTATTAATTAGTTCTAAAGCAAGGTTACAATTCAACTCTTCAGTCCTTAGACCTCACCCTAGCCCAAAGATATGGATCTCAAAGTGAGGAGTTAATAGAGGAGTAGAGAGTCCCTAAAATGTATATTCAACCAACTTATGTTCGAGGTAAAATTTTAGAGGTTGCCTGGAGCATGTAAGTGAATTAACCAAACATGAAAACTAACTTTAATTTGAAATGTACTTGTTTGACATGAAATAGAATGTTACTTTATGGAGAAATCTTGCCCAAATACTTGATGCATGTAAGATGTAATTAAAGGTGAAGCATAAATAGACTTGGAACAAGATTCATGACAAATTAAATTCAAGTTAAAAGTGCATGCATGTCAAAGTTTGGACTTGCTATGAAAGTGAAAAGACTTGAAACTTGTAGCAAATTAAATTAAAGTGCATGCAAAATGAGTGTAATGCATGTAGTATTAATTTCTCGATTAGATGTTATGCATGCAAAATGAAATAAACCAACAAAATCACAACACCAATCATCTCCAAAAGATGGAGAGATAGGGATACCAATGGGTAAAACCCACGCTCCCAAAACCAAGAATTTTATTAGTTGTTACAAGAAGGAGAAAACTATGAAGTCTTCTCTAAAATCCAAGGAAAGTCTTCACAATTTAAACTTGAGCCATTGACCTTTCCTTGCTAAAAATTTCTGCAATTTGAGACCTACAAAAGCTCAACAAAATGCAGATTTTTCGAGGAAGAAGAAAAGAGGCAAAGCCTCTTTGAGTTCCACGGCCAAGAGAGAGAAATAATCTAGAAGTTGGAGCCCTAAGGTCCTACATGCAAACTTGTAAGTAGTTTTTTGAAGATGAAACCCGCAAGTAGCTGCAAGACAACAAGTTAGAGCAAATCTACAATAACAAATCATTAGGAGAATTTTGAGGTCTAAAATGGGCCTCCTGTAATATCCCCAAAGGGGGAATAACCAGTAATAAACAGAAATATGCCAGACAGATATAGAAAATACAATGCTGAACCAGATCACTGAATCATTACACATGGGATACCAGAAACTGAGCCATTTTATTAATCAGAAGGTACATAGAGAGGAGTACAAGATAATCAGAGTAAGTGCACCTATCCTTGCCCTAGGCAAGTGGAGACCCTCTCAAACAGATAATGGCTGCAACAAGGACAGCGTCCTAGCTGCTCTGAAGACTGAAGCTGGACCACACTGTGTCAAGACTGGAAAATAGCTGATCTCCAACTCCAAACCCTCACCAATGGAAAACGCTGTCTCTGCTAGTGACAGCGCAGAAACAGATGAAGCACCAGTCACCAAAACCCCCAGACAGATGGATCAGCTATCTAAGGCTAGAAAACGCTGTTGAGCCTATCCCACACAAGCCTGCTCATCAGATCAGCGTCCTACCAAGTGGATCTGCCTCCCGAATGCTCAGATCTGTTGGATCTGAAGCCTCCAAACCAGATCTGCGTCCTTCCCTTCCTGATCTGCGTCCTCCTAAGTCAGATCTGCTGCTAACTCCTCAGATCTATGCTGGATCTGACAATGTCTCTTCAGATCTGCAACCTCCAAGGCTGGATCTGGTGTTATCTCTTCAGATCTAGGCCAGATCTGCCAATATCTCCTCAGATCTGCAATCTCCCAAGCTAGATCTAGGGTTGAACCTTCAGATCTACACCATACAGAACCAGATCTGCAAATCACTGCACAGATCTACCCTCTCCAAGGCTGGATTTGTCACTATGCCTTCAGATCTGCAACCTTCTCTTCAGAATTGGACAGCGTCCTCACTCCAAGGCTGATCAGCGTTCTTCCTTCTCCTGGACAGCGCTCGCTCGTATCCGGATCGCGTCCCTCCCCGGGAACGCTCGTCCTCACCCTCTCGGATGAATCGTCCTCTCCCCCCCCCGATGAAACAAACACCTTCCTCTCCCGAACTCGCGGGCAGCCCGTCAAAGAGGGGCTTCTCCTCTCCGCATATGCACCGTCCAGAACCGCCGCTACTCGCTACCGAAACCGAAAAGTGTACTCGTAACAAACCTTACTAGGCGGGCACCGAAGTCCCCCGAAGCCAAGGGTGAAACCGAAATAACCTTACCAAAAGGGGTACCGAAGTCCCCCGAGGCTAAGGGTGAGATCTCCGACCGGGAGACAATTTCTGCTGTACTCAAAACAAAGGCTTGCATCGACTACAACCGGCGTGCGTGCGTACGTGTCTAGCTCTCAATAATAATATCAAATCATGGATGATCCAAATGAGGTGAGAACCTCTCCTTTTATAATGAAAAACTCCCTCCAAAACTTAACTCTCCTTTGACCTGCGCAGTTTACCTTGGGTCAGCCTGATGCCTCCCCCATCATACCCATGTGGACCCCCAAGGCCCCCTCTCTAAGTTATAACGTCAATCTACTAGGAAAAGAACACTTTATTATAAAGTGAGGTGACTAAAGTGAGGTGACCCCTCTTATTTCTCACTTTATTTATTATTTCTAGCTAAAGCGGCAAAATAAAGCAAAAATGAAATATTCCAACTAGCAAAGCTAGTTGGGAATATTACAGTCTCCCCCGGCAAAACGTTGCTTGTCCTCAAGCAACTGAAGTGACGGATGCTGTAAGATCTTCTCATCCTCCCAAGTGGCATCCTCATCCGGCAGATTCTTCCATCTCACCAAGAACTCTCTGATCTTCCTGCTCCGCAGCCGTCTCTCCCCGGTGTCAATAATGGCCCTCCGCCGTAACACCAAATGCCCCTCATCATTTGTTGGTGGAATCTCCCGGGACTGCCACGTGCCGGCTCCAAAGGCCTTCTTCGTGCATGATACATGGGAAGATGCTATGAATCCGGCTGCCTTGGGGCAGCTCCAACTCATATGCAACCTGCCCGATCCTACGTATCACCCTGTACGGTCCATAAAAGCGAGGCTTAAGCTTCTCTGCCCCCTTCTGTTTGAGTGAAGACTGTCGGTATGGCTGTAACCGGAGGTAGACCAGGTCCCCTACCTCAAAGTGTCTCTCCACCCGACCCTTATCAGCATACAACTTCTGCTGATTTTGTGCTGTGGCTATGTTGTCCTTGAGAGTCCGAAGGATATCTTGGCTCTCTTGGATCCATAACTTGGCTCGTGGAGCCCTGCTAACCCCAAACATCATGTCCACAAAAGATAGGGAATGATATCCATACAATGCATAGAAAGGTGTCATACCGATAGACATATGGTGGGTTGTGTTGTAGCAGTACTTGCCCAGATGTAGCCATTTCAGCCACGCTCTCTGCTGCCCGCTGACGTAGTTACGCAAGTAGCCCTCTAGCCACTTGTTAACTATCTCCGTCTGCCCGTCCGTCTGGGGATGATAACTAGTGCTCGGTGTCAACTCGGTCCCCACTAGTCGGAAGAGCTCCCGCCAAAATCCACCCATAAAACGGCTGTCCCTGTCACTAACAATGGTCTTGGGTAGACCATGCAATCTGAAAACCTCCCGGAAAAACAACTCTGCCACCTGTGCCGCTGTGTGATGTGCCGAAATGGCGAAGAAATGAGCATACTTCGTTAGCCGATCCACTACTACGAAGATGCAGTCCTTGCCCTGTACTGTGGGCAACCCCGTGATGAAGTCCATCGAGACACTCTCCCATTTCCCCTCCGGAATGGGAAGTGGCTGCAGCAACCCTGCGGGATGGCTCATCTCTCCTTTGTTCCGCTGACAAACCTCGCACTCCCTGACATGCCGGAGTACGTCCTCCTTGAGGCCCTTCCATGCAAACCTCTCCCGGATGGCTCTGTACATCTTGGTGAACCCCTGGTGGCCTGCCAATGGTGAATCATGTGAAGCCTGGAGTATTTTCTCCTTGAGCTGAGACCCCTCAGTCAAGAAGATCCTATCCCTGTAATAGATGACCTCATCGGCCACCCTGTACCTGCTATCTGCTACCTGTCCATCCAGCATCTCGCATGCAAATCTATCTTTGGAATACTCAACCAGTAGTCGAGCCTTCCAATCAGCGTCCAAGCTCATGAGTGATAATGTTGCTGGTCTACGGGAAAGGGCATCAGCTACCACATTATTTTTCCCCTTGACATACTCTATGTCAAAGTCGTAAGCCTGGATCTTGCTGATCCACTTTTGCTGCCTCTCCTGCAACTGCTTCTGCTCCAGAAAGTACTTCAGGCTGTTATGATCTGTCCTCACCCTGAATCTGCCACCTACCAGGTACTGCCGGAATTTGGCCAATGCATGCATGATGGCCAGCATCTCCTTGTCATAGATGGGATAAAGCCTCTCGTGTGGAAGAAGCTTCCGGCTCTCGAACGCAATCGGATGACCCTCCTGCATCAAAACTGCTCCAATCCCCTCTCCTGATGCATCGCACTCTAGGACAAAGGGCTGCGTAAAATCAGGTAGTGCTAACACTGGGCAACTGCTCATCACCTCCTTGAGCTTATCAAAAGCTCGCTGTGCAATATCCGACCAACCGAATGCTCCCTTCCTCGTCAACTCCGTGAGGGGTGCAGCAAGCTGAGAGAAGCCCTTGACGAACTTCCTGTAATAGGTGCAAATACCAATGAACCCTCGGAGTTCTGTTACATTCCGTGGCTCCGGCCAGTCCCTGATAGCCCGGATCTTCTCCTCGTGGACTCTCACCCCGTCCACTCCTATGATGTGCCCCAGATATAGCATCTCCGTCAATCCAAACTCACACTTGGAGAGCTTGGCAAAGAACTGCTGCTCCTCCAGAATGTGCAAGACCGTCTCAATGTGCTTTAGGTGCTCCTCCCAGGTCCTGCTGTATATAAGGATATCATCAAAGAAAACCAGCACGAACTTCCTCAGATGATCCCTGAAAATATGGTTCATACAAGACTGGAAAGTAGCAGGTGCATTGGTCAACCCAAATGGCATGACCAGAAACTCAAAGTGCCCATAATGACACCTGAAAGCAGTCTTGGGAATGTCCTGTTCCCTCATGCGTATCTGATGGTACCCGGATCTCAAATCAATCTTTGAGAAGAAACGTGCTCCTCTCAATTCATCCATCAGCTCGTCGATCCTGGGAATGGGGTACCTGTTCTTCAGGGTCTTCTTGTTCAGAGCCCTGTAATCAATGCACATGCGTAATGTGCCGTCCTTCTTCTTCACCAGCACTACTGAAGAAGCGAAAGGACTGGTACTGGGTCGAGTGTGTCCAAGGGCCAGCAACTCCTGAATGGCCCGCTCTATCTCATCCCGATAGGCCTTGGGATGCCTATACGGTGTGGTGATCACTGCCTGTATCCCCTGCTCCAACTCGATCGTGTGCTCAAACCCCCGATCTGGTGGCTGTCCTGGTGGAATGTCTCCAAAAACTACTGCATATCTGTCGAGAAGAGTCTGTAGATCAGGATGCACCGTCCGCCCCGTATCTACTACCTCCGAAGCCCGCAACTCTACTGCCCACTCTATATCTCCCTTGCGGAATGTCGCCTCCATGCTGTGTGCTGATACTGTCTGGGGTGGATATGTGTTCTGCCCTCGTATCTTCTCATGCTTCCCCATCTTGGGATCATCCCACTCCATCTCTAGGGCCTTCCAATCCGTCGTGACCTTCCCCAGAGTAATAAGCCACTGGACCCCCAATATCACATTGGTGTCCGGAATGTCCACCACAAAGAAGTGATCGGTCAAGGTATAAGTGCCCATTGTTACTGACAACTCGAGTACATACCGAGCACATGCCATGGTCTGATCTCCTGGTACCAAGACAGAAAACCCATCAAAGCTCTCCGTTGGTATGCCTCTCCGTGCGACCATCTGGGCATCAATGAAGTTGTGGGTAGCCCCACTGTCGACTAAGACCGAAACCCGCTGTCCGCGCACTGTCCCTCGTACGCGCAATGTCAGATACTTGGGGACTCCCCGTAATGCTGCCAGAGCTCCCCCAGTAGGTGCGAATGAGGCCCCACCTGCATCGGGTGGTGGAGGTCGTAAGGTACTCTGCGCTGCATAACATTCTCCTGCCTCCTCATCATCCACCTCATCCTCTTCCCCGCTGCTCTCGGAGAAGACCTCTATGAAATGTGCCTTCCCTGCCGTACATTTGTGTCCCGGTGCCCACGGCTCTTGGCAGGTGAAGCATAACCGCTTCCGTCTCAACTCTCTCCTGGCCTCATCATCAAACTGACCTCGTCCTGGATTCGCCTTGGGAGGCGGAACCCTCGTGTCCTTACCCCTAGGCTGGAAAGCCTGTTTCTGGGGATAACGTGGCCGAGTCCTAGGCATGACATCTTGTAGGTCACGAGTCCTACTGATAGCATCCTGTAGCATAGCCGGTTTGCTTGACCGGACTAGGCCACGAAGTGGTTCTGACAGCCCCTCCAAGAACATGTAGACCATCCGAGCTGTTGATACGTCAGGTACCATCACTGAAACCCTCAAGAATTCAGAGATGTATGCCTCGGCACTCCCCGTCTGTCTGAGCTTGGTCAGCTCACCGAAATGCTGCTCCGGATCCTTCCTGTCAAAACGCTCCACCACTCTCCTGGTGAACTCGGCGTATGTCGACACTGCGGAATGTCCCAATGTTGTCATCCCATGAAACCACCAGTCCTGGGCCTCACCCTCTAAATGCAATGCAGCCATCTTAATGGCCTCCTTCTCTGGCATCTGGTTAAGCTGAAAATAAATGTCCAGTTTCTCCACCCAAGATTTCGCCGTAGCCTTCTGCGAACCGTCAAACATCGGCAAATGGAACTTGCTCGCTGCACGGTGGTTATCACGGTGAGAGCCACGCCCCTTCTCCTGCTCATGGGCCTTGCCTCCACATCTGAACTGGAGATAGCGATCGAAGGGAAGAGCATCCATGAACGCCGGACCTAGGCCCTGCCAGTCTGCAAAAATGGCCGCATGTTGGGCTGGACCCCCATCCCTTGGGGCTGTCGACCCCTCGTCTTCTACCGGAAAGGTAGGCATGGTGGGTCGCGTGGGTGCGGTATTGACCCTCTGTGCTGTCACAATGGGAATAGCGTCTGGTATGTAGCTAGACACTCCCGATCCTTCTCCTACCTGGAGAACTCTAGGGGGTTCTCTCCGTGATGCCTCCATAGCTGCAACCCTGTTGTCTACATTCTGCATGTGACGGAGGATTGCATCCAACTTCTCAGCTAAGTCTCCCATTGGATTCTGTCGTTCTGTCTCTGAATCAGAATCACTTCCTCCGAAGAGACTCTTCCGACTGTAGGGGTTCATAGACTGCTAGCACCACAGGCTGGGCCAGATCTATGCTCTGATACCACTGTAATATCCCCAAAGGGGGAATAACCAGTAATAAACAGAAATATGCCAGACAGATATAGAAAATACAATGCTGAACCAGATCACTGAATCATTACACATGGGATACCAGAAACTGAGCCATTTTATTAATCAGAAGGTACATAGAGAGGAGTACAAGATAATCAGAGTAAGTGCACCTATCCTTGCCCCAGGCAAGTAGAGACCTCTCAGATAAACAATGGCTGCAAACAAGGACAGCATCCTAGCTGGCTGTAGAAGAGCTGCTGCTGGAATGCACTGGAGCTACAAACTGAAGACTGGGAAAGGGCTGATCTCAATCCTCCAAACCCTCACCCACAGAAACGCTGTCTCTGCTAGTGACAGCGCAGAAACAGATGAAGCACTAGTCACCAAAATCTCCAGATGAATGGATCGGCTCTGAATCTTTGGACTGCATTGTTAAGCCTCTCACACAAGCCGCTCCTCGAGATCGGCGTCACCACGGTGGTCTGCGCCTCCGTATGCTCGGTTCCTCTGCGGATGCGGAGCCTCCAAACCGAGATCTGCGTCCTATCCCCTCCTGATCTGCGTCCTCCTTGGCCAGATCTGCTACTAACCCTTCAGATCTATGCTGGATCTGACAATATCTCTTCAGATCTGCAACCTCCAAGGCTGGATCTGATGTTATCTCTTCAGATCTAGGCTAGATCTGCCAATATCTCCTCAGATCTGCAATCTCCCAAGCTGGATCTAGTACTATACCTTCAGATCTGCACTATACAGAACTAGATCTGCAAATATCTGTTCAGATCTACAATCTCCAAGGCTGGATCTAGCAATGTGCCTTCAGATCTGCGTCCTCCTCTTCCTACTGGAACAGCGTCCTCCTCCAAGACTGATCTGCGTCCTTCCTCCTCCTGGAATAGCGTTTTCCCTGCTCGGATCTGGACTGCGTCCTCCCTGGAACAGCGTCCTCACTCTCCCTGCTGATCAGCGTCCTCTCTTCTCCTGGAACAGCGTCCCTCCTCCTCAGAACTGCGCAGCCACAAGAGGGCTTCCTCCTCTCCAAATCTGCACCAGAAACTGCTGCTACTTGCTACTGAAACTGAAAGGTGTACTCAGAACATACCCTTACTAGGGCAGGCACTCGAAGTCCCCCGAAGCTAAGGGTGAAACCAGAAATAACCTTACCAGGGCAGGCACTCGAAGTCCCCCGAGGCTAAGGGTGAGATCTCCGACCGGAGACACTCGGTTGCACTAAACAGTGCTGCAGACCGACTAAACAACCGACGTGCTCAAGCAGACAGAAGTCTAGCTCTCAATAATAATATCAAATCATGGATGATCAAATGAGGTGAGACCCCCTCCTTTTATAGTGCCAAACTCCCTCCAAAACTTAACTGCGTCCTTACTCTCCTTTGACCTGCGCAGTTTACCTTGGGTCAGCCTGATGCCTCCCCATCATACTCATGTGGACCCCCAAGGCCCCCTCTCTAAGTTATAACGTCAATCTACTAGGAAAAGAACACTTTATTTATAAAGTGAGGTGACCCCTCTTATTTCTCACTTTATTTATTATTTCTAGCTAAAGTGGCAAAATAAAGAAAAAATGAAATATTCCAATTAGCAAGGCTAATTGGGAATATTACATGATGCTTCTTAGCTTCTCCTGGAGAAACATATCTCACTGCTCGAAAGTACTTTGATATAGTTGGACAAGAGCATACCACATCTCCTTGGCAGTACCTTTCCCAGCTATATGTGAAACTATATGATCCCTGACTCCATCCAGGATCAACCGCTTCACCTTTTCCATTTATTTTCTGTACTCCTTCAGTTGATCTGCATCTTGTTATTTTTTGTAGCATCGGATGTGTTATAGCCTTGAAATTTGGTGGAGTGGCTAGAATACACGAGATCTCCAAAACCCATAAATACTTTCTAGAAATTCCATTTAGAAGTGTCTCAATTAGATTATTAACTGTTTTTTAAATATTTCCTAAGTCTAAACTTAGGGAATATGGTTAATTAATCAGTATTAAATGAGATAAGGTGACAATCATCTAGAAACTCACACGGATCGATAGGGAATTAATTTGGGCCATTGATTATGCTTTAATCTTGGCCGTTGGTGCTTCAATAGAGGATTATAAGAAGAAGTCGATGGGTAGAATCTAGATGGAGGATACACTAGTGCAGATACTCAGTTTCCCAGGAAGTTCGATTTTCTCAGTGGCAGTGATTCAATAGAGAAGATAGAGCAAGAGGGTAAGTAGCAGGTGGTAGAGGAGGGTAGCAGCGTTGTAGGAGAAAGTTTTCCAGTTTCGGGAAGAGGCAAAGGAAGGAAGGCCGAAATCCCCATAGGATCTGCACAAGCACTATGCAAAAGGGTGATGAAGAAGGCTTTGCGTGAGGCTAGGAGGGTGATTTCGAGGGCAGAAATTCGCTGTGGGGTGAGAGAAAATTATCACAATAATTTTTCCAGTATTTTCCTCAGATTAGATTGTTAGTTGAGCATCTAAATTTTTGTACTTAGAATTGTTGTTGAAGAATAATAATAAAACCCTCATCTGCTGCACCAGTTTTCCCACATTGGGTTTTTCCGGGGACAATTGTTGAGAAATAACTGTGTCAAAATTCTTGTGTGTACTAGAATTTCTCAGTTTTCAATATTTTATTTTCCACAGTATTTTTATGGTGAAAATTGCAGTTGTGATTTTATGCATTGTTCATCGTAGGGAATAAGCTGCATAATTAAATTTACAGTTAGAAGAATAATTTCTAGTTACTGCAATAGAAAAATTTCACACATCTGGGGGTACTTCTATCACATTATCTGTATAGGATTTCAGACCATGTTCATCCAGTAGGAAGGACATCCTAGCCTTCCAGTTGATAAAGTTGGAGACTCCATCCAACCTATCTTGATCTCTTAGCTCAGCTATGGCCATCTCAAAAGCTGGTAAAAAATATTGCTCTTTGCCTCTACTTGGTTGTTGGATCTGCTGTTTTCACTCCCTTATGAAGTGAGAAAATCTGCCCATGACTTCTGCCAATATGCAACAAGAAAAATTAGATCTCTAAAACTCGAGATCCTCTAAGAGAAATATTCCCTTTGTGTGTGTTGTTTCTCTTCTACCCGACGCTGATTCTGTTGCTGCAAAACCTTTCTACATCCAAAATAGGAATCTTCTCAGTGAAAATATTAGTTACTACTGCTCCCTCTACCCGCTAGAATCACTCAATTGGCAAGAGGAATTTTTTTGCCAACCTGCATTGAAAAGTCGAACTTCCCCAAGAAATTCGATCTGCCTAGATCAGGGTTTGCGCAGCCTCCAAAAACTCATCTTGTTGCTCCCTATGAACAATGAATTTTTGTCTTTGATTTTGAGCTTCCCCATTTGATGAACCTAGCATCGATACCATGTGAAAATTTCACCACTGAAATCCTATTGCAACAACTGGAATTAATTTTTATAATTGTTAATTAATTAACAATTTATTTGCTACAACAAATATCGAATAAGTCACACTACAACCTTCAGAAATAAAACTGTAGAAAATTATAGCACTGGAAGCTAAGAAATATTCTAGCACACACACGTAAAATTGACACAGTTATTTTTGAACTAAAGTCCTTGGAAAAACCCCACTTGGGAAAACTGGTGCAACAACTGAGGGTTTTTATTGTTATGCAATAGTGAAATAATCTGAGTACAATATGGATGTCCAATACTGGTAATCCTGCAGATAAAATACTAGCAAAAATTACTTGAGGCAAATTACCCTCACTCCGAGCAATCTCGACACTTGACTGCCTCTGAAAAGCAAGTTGTCCACCGAGATCTGCATAGGCCTCGCGTCACCTTTGCGTAGTCCCTCAAATGCTTCAACTCGAGACTTTTGCAAATCAAGTCGTCCTGCCTATTGCTGACCGAGAAAACACTTCTCCGACCCTTTGGAACCTATTCCCGACCTCTGGAACCGAAAACATCTTCATCATTCAAAAAATCGAACTGCCCTTTGAAGCTTCTGCGTTGCCTTTGCGCAGTCTCCTGGAGAAATTTTGGCCTCTTTGCAAAGTACTCACCGGATCTGGAAAATCTTCCTCCAACTTCACTGTCCTTGCCCCTCTATGTCTCTGCTTCCCTTCCTAAGCTCGAACTCTTCCAATAACAATTGTTTCTCTCTGGAAAATAGAACTCTCCAAGGAAATCGATCTGTTGTGCGTGTTCTCCATCTTCCCATCGACTTCTTCTTATAATCTTTTGTTGGACCTCCAACGACCAAGATTAAAACTTAATCAAGGGCCAATATCATATCTGAGTTGATCCGTGTGAGTTTCTAGATGATTCACACCTTATCTCAATTAACACTGATTAATTAACTAGATTTCCTAAGTTTAGACTTAGGAAATATTAAAAAATAGGCTAATAATCTAATTGAGACACTTCTAGGTGGAATTTCCATAAATGATTTCTGGGTTATGAAGAACTCCTATGTTTTAGCCTCTCCACAAACTTTCGATACTAGAACACCTCTGATGCTACAAAAATTAACATTCTGCAATAATTCAGCCTCCCTCTGGCCTGCTTTTTTTCTCTCCCAAGCAACACGACTTGCCTGAAACTCTCACTACTAGCCTAGAAAAATCGTACTACTTGCTACTCAGCTCAAACTGAGTTGTCCAACCTCTCATTGTCTTTAGAAATGACTCGCTCTGCCTTACAGGTGATCTCCCGAACTCCAACAACTGAAATGAATCTTTTTCTCGCAAACACACTGGGGTTTCTGGCTACTCGCATTGGTTATTCGACCTCTTTTCAAAATAATTTCGGCCTCCTTTTTCTTACCTCTTCGGCGCTGGAAAAATGCTCGGAAATTCCTTCGAAATTCTCTCTGTTGCTCCCTCTCTCTAATGCTCTCCCTCTGGCTCAAACTCTTCCCTCGCTAGATCTCTGGGAACTGGGTAGCATGATTTGCCAAGGTAACTCGCTCTGCCTCCTGTGTCTCTCTCCATCCCATCGAATTGCTCTTATAATCTCTTGCTGGAGCTTCAATGACCATGATTAGATACTCATCAATGGATAAGATTATCTTAGACTCAATCCATGTGATTCTCTAGAGTTTTCTCGATCATCCTTAATTAATTCCCATTAATTAATTAATTTTCCTAAGTTAGACTTAGGCATTTTTAATTATTGATCAATTAATTAATTAAGGTGTTTCACAATCATATCTCGCGAAACATTTTCTGGGTTTTGGATGTCTCATGTTCCTTAGTCTCTCAGACACAAATGGAGACTAGAAAACATGTATGATGCTACCAAAGTATAACACTCCCTCTTAGCGAGGAATGTGTTCTCTCATAAACATCTCCCTTTTGTAGTTGGGCTACGCTATTATTGTTTGACACCTACAACAACCTGTCACTATACACCAAGCTATTGTGCATACTATGATTCATCTGCTAACCCTGTAGCTGAACCAATCTGCATTTGTGCTACTATTGACACTGCACTACGCCTTTCTACACTACTACCAACATTGCCTTGCACTGCATTTGATCTCATGTTGTTGTTGTTGCTGCAACTACTGCAACTAAGAATAGATCTATTGTCCCTGTAACTAGCTTCTACAACTGTCCCTTGATTACTAAATGCAACTAGCTCTGCTCTATCTACTGAGTATTTAATTGCACCCAACTATCTCTGCGCCCCTCTAGTATCTGACTGCAACTTGCTATGCGTTGTATCTCAAGATCTGACTGTGCCTTGCTGACATCTTGATCCTCTTGCTATTGAATACTATGAGCTCGCGTAGCCAACGTAATTATCTAAGACAAAACACTTGTCTGATGTTTTCCTCTTTGGACCCTTCTCGCACCTGCAACCTTGGAGCATGACGCTCCTTGTAATATTCCAAATGCAAAAAATTGGGGTTTTCTTGAAATTTTAACTCAAAAAATACTTCAAATAAATTTTCATTGATAACAAAAGATTTCCATGTAAAATATGACCAAAATATTTCAGCAACACAACAACAACATGACAAGGAGAAAATGATCTCAGTTTTTTATTATAATAGATAAACTGGGGTTACATGCATGCACAACCAAATAGCTGAGATGAGATGTTGGCCACCGAGATAATCTGCTACACTGCTAGGTGGCACTCCAATTGAACTGAGCTGCCACTGCTAAGCTCTTTTGTTAATTCTGGATGAATTCACCGAGGGGAGATGGGTGCTCACCCAATCTCTCTAAATCACTCGAGGGTTTCTGTCTTGGGGCTACTAATGGAGTAGAGAATCGGGTTCTCAATCTCACATATAAGAAGCAATACCAAATTCAAGATGTCCTCTAATGGCCTCTTCCTCCTCTTTTTACAAATCTGATAGACCCCTCTAGAAGCTCCTATTTTATTATTATTTTAATCATTTAGCGCATTTCCTAATTATAAATATTCTTTCTAATGTGGGAAAATGGTAAATTGGCCACCATGCCTCCTTAGGCCACTGAAAATCACATATAAGCATCCCATCATGTATACCTTCTTGTTCTGGTTCCAACGAGTTATTACACTAAGGCATTTTGCCAAGTATTCCTCCTAAAATGCCAATTTAAGCATATTTGATTGAGTCAGGCCCATTAATAACTCTATATTTTGAAAGTTGTCGGAATGCAATGAAACGAACAATAAACTATGCGGATGATGGAATATACCAGGTGAATGCCATCGGACCCGATAAAAAGTCCTCAAAACCCCTCCAAAATCCCCCACGGCCCGCCGATGACGCCAACTTGTACCTGTGTCCTGTCTTCCCCCAACTCTGAAATTCCATCCTAACCATGCCATAAGGAACATTATAAAAAGGAACATCACACTCCTCCATCTGGAGTTATAGCTACTATCAATGCAAACTCCTCAAACCTGGAGGTCAACTCATCTATCTTTGTTGAAGTCGTTGCCCCTTCTTGTCCTTCTTTCTTTTCGGACACTGGATGATGTTGATTTTTATAGCATCGGAAAGTGTTCCAGGTCTCAAATTTTGAGGAGAGGCTTGGACAACAGTATTCCAGAGAACCCAGAAATTGTTTGGGGAAATTCCACTCGGATTTTTCTTTACTAAAATAATTAATTATTTTAATGTGATCCCTAAGTCTAAACTTAGGGAAATTAAATAATTAAAGGGTATTAATAAGCAGAGTGTGAATCTTCTAGAAAACGAAGGTCAAGTCATCTTTTAATCTGAGTCATTAATTAAGGATATAATTTGGGTCGTTGATTCATCAATGAGAAGACTATAAGAGAAGGCTTGAGGGTCATTTGGAAATTAAGTCGGGCACATTCTCAGTACTCGAAGGAAATCGATTTTGAAGCAAGAGAATTCGATTTCATTGGGTGAGTTTGTAGAGGCGGGGTTGCAGAGACAGAAGGAGGAGGATAAAGATAGAAGGACGCAGAGAAGGCAGCCCTGAGTAGCAGCACTAGCCCTCCACGCAGGGTTACGCAGTCCAGGAAGGGACTGCGCAGAGAGGCTACGCATATTGACGCAGAGGGTTCGGGAGGTCATCCTGTGTGTCGAGAATTCTTCCGGATTGTCCAGAAAATTCACATCAGGTGTATGCTATTTTATTCTGCTCATCAAAACTTCTGTAAATTATATTTTCTCTGTTGTAGATAAATACAAACCCTCATTTGTTGCACCGGTTTTCCCACATTGGGTTTTTCTGGGGACAATTGTCCAAAAATAACTGTGTTCATGTGGTTGCTTCTTATGCTATACGTGTTATATTTGTTATTATGCTTTTGATTAGAGTGAAGAACTTCATTTGTATTTATTTCAAAATTTACTGAAGCATCCGTAACTAACTTATCAAATAAGTAAGCAAAATAAATCAATTTTTGCTGTAATAATTTTCATAGTGAAAATTTCACATGGTATTAGAGCAAAAGGAAAAAGATAGAAAAGGAGGTTCTACAATGGAACAACGATTCGACAGTGACACAGCTCAGAAGGACTCACATGACATATCTGTTTTGGCATCCAGACTAGAGGAGGATTTCGCTTGTGTGTCAAGAACGACCTCTCTAGGAGTTTGGTATATTGACAGTGGAGGATATGCTCATATGACGGGAGTTCGACAATGCTTTTCGAGCTTCCAAGAAGAGAAGATGAATTTTTAGATCACAATGGGAAACAAGGCGAAGTGTACCCCCGTTGGAAGAGGTACCATAATATTTCAAAGAGAAGCTGGCAACAAGATTCAGGCTACAAACGTTCTGCATGTACCGGGTTTGGGGATGAATTTACTCTCTGTGTCTCAGCTCCAGAACAAAGGGTATGACGCATACTTTATTGGAAATAAAGTTTATGTCAAACACCCTAGCTGGAAAAGAAAGGCACAAATCAGAGTAAGGAGCTATAATTTATATAAGCTCTAGCTTGATTCCCCAATGGCACTAATCAGCAGTACGTATGAAAGGGATCTGAATGAATTATGGCACAGAAGGATGGGACATCTACATCATGGAGCCTTGAAGATTCTCAAGAAGACTGTCATAGGAGCTCCAAAACTTAGCACGAGGCGAGATGAAGTCTGCAGGGGGTGCGTACTAGGGAAGTATGTGAAGGCAACATTTCCAAGAAGCAGAAGTAGGTCCAAGGGCGTATTGGAGTTGATACACTCAGACATCTGCGGTCCAATGTTCATGACTTCTCTCAGCGGTGCAAAGTATTTTTCCACCTGTTAGTGTCAGAATTTTCATTCTGCCATCGGTGATCAAAATCACTCTTTTCATCTTCATTTTAGGGGTCCCACTCAGAATTTTTTTATCATTCCACTAGGTCATGCGAAAAATTGATTCACTGATGGTAGCCCTAGTCATAAAGCCTTACTCTCCCTCAAAATTTCACATTTGCTGACCCACCTTCATGTCTTGCTGAGCATAAAACAATCTTAAAAGCTCATTTCACTATGTCATTATGTTAGTCAAATTCAACCATGGAGTCGGGTCATTCAAGGTCCCATTAGGTCAACTAGGTTTCATTTTTCAAGGTTCATAACACACCATTTCATCTCAATAAGGTCAGCAAAGGTGTGAGAGTGACTCAAATAATACTTTCTCAATCATCTGCGGAGGATTTATCAGCATGTAAATATGATTTTTAAAGGTTGTAATTATGGTTTCAGAGTATGATTTTCATACCAAAGTGTAATTTTATCTATAAAAAAAGATGTAATTTATTTTTAATTTTTACGCAATTTTATGCTTATTATATGTAATAAGTTGTTTCCCAAGCTGCCAACTCAAATTTCATATGCCAAACTGAAGATAAGCAAAGTCAAAGTGAAAAGTGCCAAACTCCAGCAACATCATCCTCCAAAGAAGAAAAATCAAAGAAGAAGGGTAATCAACAATGTTTTCAAAGGGTGAAATGAAACATTAGAAAAGTGGGTTTTTAATCTAAATTCAAATTTACTCAAGTATTAAAGACTTCTTGACATCATTTGAAACACATTTGTCTCCTACAAACACCAAGCAAACACTCCAAGAGAGCGAAATTTCGAGTTTCTGGGCGAAATTAGCAAAAAACGGAGTAGAGGGCGCATATCCTTCAGAGAGGGTGCAAATCCTTTAGGCATTGCGCACAGCCTTCTGCGAGAGCGCACAGTCTTAAACGAGGGTGCACAGCCTTAAGGCGTTGTGCATATGTCCAGAAAGGCCAGAATTGCTTCAAATTTCGCCAAATTTGCCTCCAAAACTTCAACAAAAGGTTTTTCGACCTCCAGCAAGTGAGTAAAGGTGTTTTCCATTAGTTATCTCCTCCTCCAAGTTCATTTGTTGGTGTTGTGAAATTTGTTTAAGATTTGGTGTTTAAAATCATTTAAAACCCTAGTATTTCCCTCTTACACTCACAATTCCTAATTTGCACTCCCCTACACCTTCATACCCTTCCTACATTGCAAAATACCCATTCCCAAAACCTTGTATTACATAATTTCCTTTCCCCTAAACCCTTTATCCCAATACCCTAAGCCCTAGGTGCTACATTTACCTAGGCTCCCAATCCCCAAATACCCATCCTAAATCCCATTATACTACCACTCCTTATCCCCTCCCCCATTTCATACATCCCTAGCACCATCTCCTTCATTTTCCCTTTCCCATTCCTCATTCCTAAAACCATATTCCACATCATCACACTTCCCTATGGTTTTGATAAAAACACCATGGCAAAAGAGGAAGAAAATAGATCATACAATGAGGGAGAGGAAATAGAGGTGAGGAGGCCACAAAAAGGGGTAAGAATACTCAGACTTGAACCTACCAGCACTAGGGAACTCTTGGCTTCTCCAATGGCTGTGACATGCTTCAAGCATGTCGGTTGTTATGAGTTCTGTGAGAAAATTCAGAGGGTCCAACACCATGCCATATTGACCAGACTTTTCATAGATAGACTCCATGACAACCAAGTTACTTTAGCTGGTGTCACCTTTACTATATCATCTGCTATCATTTCAGCTACCACTGGGATCCCAAATGTTGGAGAGAAGTGGTTCAAAAAGAGTGATTTGGAGAAACAATACTTTGAGCCTTTCCTAAAACCAAGATACAAGAATGAGAAAAATAGGTTCTTTTATTTTTTTTACCTCCAGGATAGATATGCACCAATGATGAAGATAATCATGAAATACTTTTCATGCAAAGGTAGATTTTCAAGACTTTATACTTATCATATTTGCCTCTTAATGCATTTCACTAGGGTAAGGATGCTTAACATACCCTACTACCTTTTCCGTAGCATAGAAAAGATGGGATTTATTGTCCAGAAAAGGGAGTATGAACATCAAATGAGAAGTCTTTTCCATCATTCCCTCATTAAAATCATAGTCCTCTATCATATTAATGACCTAAACATTGCATGGAGTACCTTCATAGCCAATGATATATTCAGAGAGCCATCTACTCAGCAAGCACAAAATGTGCCTTCATCATCTTAGCCATCCACTTCCATCCCTCCATCTCAACCCATATCACCTTCAACTCCATCAGATCAAACTCCTTCAGCCATTTCACCCCCTTCATCTCCATTTCATACTGAGATTGGATCACCTAGCAAGATTGAGGTGAGTGAGCCTAAGAGGGCTAGTATGGTTGAGGTTGAGCCATTGCCAAAAACCTAACAGAGAGGCCACATGCATGTGTTCGCTCCACACATAGTGGAAGGGGCCATGCCTTCTACATCAACAAAACAGGTGGACAAAGGCAAAAAGAAGGTGACAGAGGCAGAAATTCAAGCAGAGGTTAGACATGAGGAGAACCTCCATGAGACTGAGCATGATTTTGAGCTTGTTGACCTAGGTGAGGATGATGATGATGAAAACATCAGTATAGCCATCAAAGGAAAGGATGCCAAGATTAAGGAGCTCCATACTAATCTTGACAGGGCCAAATATGTCATAAACTTCCTTGAGCAAGAGAACGAGCAGTTGAAAATAAAACATACCATTGATGAGGTGAAATTCATCATTGCTCAAAGGGAGGAAGAAAAGGCCAAAGTTATGCTAGATGAGACACTTGAAAAGTATGGGGTGCTCGATGAACAAGATGAACAAGCATCAAGAGGAAAAGCTAGAACTAGAGCGCTGAAAAGAGCTCTAGCTCTAGAAAGACAAAAAGAAGCTTAGATTGCTGACCAGCTAACCCTAAATGAGCAACTTGCAATGGTGATCAATGAAAATAGGGAGCCATGGCTTGATAGAGCCAATCAGCATTTGGAGAAGCTTTTGGCAAAGGTTAACAGAGAAACTGACCTATTGAGGAGGAAGGTCAATCATCATGGCCAAAAGGAGAAAATTGCAATGGCCAAGCCCAAAAGAGCCAATGCAAAGGTTGAGGCATTGACCATGCTGGAGGAGAAAAGAAAGTTAGACATACTTGCAGAGGCTTCACTCCAAGCCTAGCCACCTCACCAACACTCTCTCCACCAGTTTTGATGCATTTCAAGCATTTTTTCAAAATCTGTGTTTTTCTGAGTTTTTCTGAACAAGCACATATGAGAAATTAGGTCATATGCACAACACCCTAGGCGTTGTGCAAATGTTTGGGGCACTTTTTGAGGAAAATGAGACCGCCAATGGATTCCTAAGGACAAATACATTCAAGAAAACCACTTTTCCAGCTTTGATTTGCAGATTTGACAAGTGAAAAGGGAAAAAAACTACCTAAAAATCAAATTTCTGCCCCTATTTTGGCCTAGGTGCTGCATACAGAGCAGTCTTGGGAGAATAAAATTTTGAGGGGTCAAATCAGCTTCATTTTGAAAATTGGAGGCATATTCAGAAAGAAGACTTGAAGGGATTTCCGACAAGCTATCTTGGGTCTGAATTGGACACCTACAAGTCAGTCAAAATCAGCCTTGAACAGGGAGGGCACATATTTGTTAATTTTGGACAACTAGGTGCAAACTCCATGTTGTGATGCTCAGATGAAGACACCAATATTTTTATTGGATTCCTCTTTCGGAGAGGTGCAATATCGATCTAAAAATCATCTTGATTCGATGAACATAACATTTATTTTGAATTTATTCAAAATATGTACAGGTCGGCCAGAAATGAAATGTAGGCTTGAAGCCCCAGCAGACTGCAGTTGTGTCACACACCCTCATTGATGGATATAAATAGGTCAACGTTGGAGGTCATTTTCACTCATCCATCATCACATGTTCTCTCTCCTCATCTGATTGGTTCAATCATCACTTGGAGTCTCTTCTTCTCCACACGTGGGAAACGCAACAAAAGGATTTTCTGTTTTCAACCTAGGGTTTTTCAGCGTAGATTTGACCAGTGTTGACTTTGGTCAAAACATTGTCAAACTAACCCAAATCTGTCCCAGAATTCCGATTTCTGCTGTCTACATTTATTGGCATAGATATCGAGGTTGGACGTTGACTTTGACTGGGCTGCGTTGACTTTTTGCTATTGTTGTTTTGCGCTGACCATTGACTAGGACAATGTTGACTTTTGTTGACTTTGGGTTGACTGATATAGCTGTCCGAGAGGGTTGTGTGACACTTCTGGTTGGCTGACCGTATTGAGACTTTGCTGGTTGAAGCATCCTGTTGATCGCCGTAACGCACCAACACATATATATTTTTGGCTTGTCTTCTGTCGATCTACTGGTATGTTCTATCAGCATTTTACTTTCTTGTTTATGTGATTGTTGTCTGATATTGGGGATAAAAAGTAAAGTTGCATCAAGCATAGAACATTTGCAAAATTTACAATATTACACAACAAGGGTGTATATGACAGAAAAATGGCGCATATGACCATTTGTTGATATTTTTGGTTTTTCACTGTAACTTTTAACTTTATCTCAGAAATTGATCTTTTTACCTATGTCAATAAGCATGGTAATTGTAACTATGTTGTGGATAATTTACCTAGGGGTGGATTCATTAGGTAAAAGTTATCCTTAAGTCAAATGAATCAATTTCAATGTGATTAGGATTGAGTCACTTGGACCATTCTACACTTCAGCTTTCAGTTCAAAATTTTGTGGATCTCTTCTTCACCTCATGGATTCGACCCCTGAGGATGAGTGAATGTTGTTTTGATGTCTATTTAGTCCCTTTATTCACACTAAGCAAGGGTTGGAATTAGTTTGGATGCTAATGTATTGATCAAGGACTATTGTACTCAGTTTGACTAGTTAATAAGGAAGAGTTGCAGCTATTTTTTGGGATACATGTGATAAGATGTTTATCATTGTTTTTCCTTCAATTTTATATGTTAAATGTGTTGTCTTCATGTTCATTACATCTCTATTTTATGATCTCTTTCAAGTTGATTGGCATAACACATTCTTGCTCATGCTCTGTTTAGGGAAAGTTATCATAATTTGTCCATTTTCCTCTATTTAGGAAGAATTCATCTCCCATGCTCTTCCTAGCTCCCAATCAGTTTTAAAACCATCTCATTGCAATCATCTTAAAGTGTTAAGCCTTATGTCTACCTTTCCCCATTGAATCTCTGCAACCCTATCTCATTTTCCCTGACCTAGCTCCCTTGACCATACTTTCATCCAACAGCCCGACCAAAATCAATTATCAAAGCCCCTAAACTCACACCTAGCCTAAAATCCTAATCCATTCAGCCTCCTAGGCTGTGTTTAGTGGAGAGAGCCCTCTCCAACTTGGTAGGGATAACTACCAAGTTAAAAGGTTGGTCTATGGTTACCTCTATTGGGATTCCTTCTTTAGCCTTGGGAATCTGGCGAGTGATAACACTACCTTTATTGGTGACCATTCTAGAAAAACTTGGATCTACTTTCTCAAAACCAAAGATGAAGTCTTCAAGCGTTTCAAAGACTTCAAGGCGCTAGTATAAAATTCAACTAGAAAGAAGATCAAGAAGTCGCGTTCAGATAATGGTGGAGAGTATACCGATAAGGACTTCACCAGTTTTTGCGCAAGGGAAGGCATCAAGAGAGAATGGAAAGCTCCATACAATCCAGAGTAGAATGGAGTTGCAGAAAGGAAGAATAGGACAATTGTAGAAGCTGCAAGGACAATGCTATATGACCAAGACATGCCCAAATTCTTGTGGACAGAAGCCTGCAATACAACATTGTATGTGCAGAACAGGGTGCCCCATAGAGCATTGGGGAAGGTAACTCCTGAGAGTGTGTTCATAGGCAGCAAGCCTGAAGTGAGCCATATCAAGATTTTTGGTAGTATGGAGTATTTCCATGTACCAGATGAGAAGAGGAAGAAGTTGGATCAGACTGCGGAGAAGGGTTATCTTGTGGGATATATTGAAAAATGGCTATAGATATATAGATTGAGGAGGATCCACTCGTACAACCTCTACGTCCTACAAAGGATTGGTCTAGTGCCTGTCCACAGCAGAAGGAGTCTGAGAAAATTTCCTCCAAAGAAGAGCATGTAGGAGAGCAAGTAAGACCACCCATCACCAGTGGAAGACCGAGCAGAGACCTCCAACAAATTCTGAGGGACGCAGAGGAATTTGTTCGAGCCCCTAGAGATAGAAAGAGGGTACGGAGGCAACCTGACAGATACTAGGCACTGGTAGCACAGGTTGGAGAACCCTCTAGCTTTCGGGAGGCAACTCAGCATCAGGTGTGGGTAGATGCCATGGTGGAAGAGTATAGCTCCATCATGACAAATGATGTATGGGAAGTAGTCCCTAGGCCACAAGAGAGATTAGTTGTAGGATCGAGGTGGATCTACAAGATCAAGTATGCTACAGACGACAACATAGAGAAGTTCAAGGCCAGATTTGTGGCTAAGGGGTATGTACAGAAAGAAGGTACTGATTATGAGGAAACCTTTGCCTGGGTAGCTTGATACACTTCAATCATATCCATCATCTCTCTAGCAACACAGATGGGATGGGAGATTCACTAGATGGATGTCAAGACAACATTCTTTATGTAATATCCTGTTTCGGGGATATCTCTAAAACATGGAAAACTCCAACCAGAGATGGACTAGGAGGGCATTTACCGGATATTCCGACTCTGGAAGAGGACGAGATCCGAAGGCTACCTGGCCCTTTCCAGACTCTGTCTAAGAGTGAAAGATAAACACACCAAGAGGTATAGAACTAGAATGCTCAGAAATATAAATAAATAACAGTGCAACAAACATATAATAACAGAGAAAGAAATTACGGCAACTCATCCAGAAAACATAGAGAGGAAATGTTGAGCCATTTTATTAATCTGAGAACATTATATGAAGTACAATAGGTGATCAGAGTGATGGCACCTAATCTTGCTCAAGGCAAGTGAAGAAACACTCTCAGAAAATACAGGAAATAGCTGCTCTATGAACTGCATCCCAGCTGCTGGAAAACTGCCGTGTAGCTGCTACTGCTGGAATGGAATGAAGACTAGGGGTTGATCCCCTTGTCGGAATGAGCTAAAAATCTGCAAACCTCTTCTTCTCACCAACCCGGACAAAACCCAGAAACCATATAAAAAACGGCCAACCCCCGAAAATCACTAGAAAATGCCTCCTCAGGGAATTATGCTAGCCTCCAAGGCTCTGCGCAGAGGCTAAATGGAAATAGCTGAAACACCACCTCAAACTCCGCCAAAATCCTCCTGCAGGAAAAGGCTGATCCTCTGCTCAAAATCTCAACTGGATCACCTGCAGAAACCCCAATCCGAAGCACCTCCACAATGGACTGCGTCCTCTCTCCCAGTGACTGCGCAGTCTCTATAAGCTCCAGCTCCGCAACAAACCCAAACAAAAAAACTACTCACAAAATACTGAAAAACTAACCTTGCCTGAGCAGGCACTCGAAGTCCCCCGGGGCTAAGGGCGAGATCTCTGACTGGAGACACTCAATGCACTAAACAGTGCTACAGACAGGCTAAACAGCCAGCGTGCTCAAGAAGACAAACGTCTCACTCAAAATCATCAACTCCAGAATGAATCAAATGAGGAGGCTCCTCCATCTTTTATAACGTTGGTTTCCCTCCAAAACCCCAACGTAGCCTCTCTCTCCTCACGTGCTCATCCTCATCTGCGCAGAAGCTTCTAGAGTGTACGTGGACCCCCTCCTCTATGTGGTGTTTGGCCCCCCTTGGCTCCCCTTAAGTCATAACTTTGTGCTACTAGGAGGACGTTTTATTTCACTTAAGTGAGTTAGACCCTCTCGACTCACTTTTTATTTATTTACAAACTATAGACGGCAAAACTATACAAAATCGAATATTCCAATTAGCTATCGCTAATTAGGAATATTACAGTCTCCCTCGGCAAAATGTTGCTTGTCCTCAAGCAACTGAAGTGATGGATGCTACAAAATCTTCTCGCTTTCCCAAGTGGCATCCTCATCCGGCAAATTCTTCCACCTCACCAAGAATTCCCGGATCGTCCTGCTCCGTAACTGCCTTTCTCTGGGATCAATAATGGCCTCCGGCTGCAACACCAAGTGCCCCTCATCATTTGTAGGAGGTAGCTCCTCTGTCACTGTCACCTGCTGCCCCAGCGCCTTCTTTAGGCATGATACATGGAAAATGTTGTGGATCTTGCTACCTTGGGGCAGCTTCAACTCATATGCAATCTGCCCAATCCTGCGTATCACCCTATATGGCCCATAAAAGAGAGGCTTGAGCTTCTCAGCTCCTTCTACTTCAGCGATGACTGTCGGTATGGCTGTAACCGTAGGTAGACCAAGTCCCCCACCTCAAACTGTCTCTCCACCCAACCTCTGTCGGCATACAGCTTCTGCTGGTTCTGTGCTGTAGCCATATTGTCCTTGAGAGCTCGGAGGATGTCCTAACTCTCTTGGATCCAAATCTTGGCTCTAGGAGCCTTGCTAGCACCGAACATCACATCAGCAAAAGATAAAGGATGGTACCCATACAAAGCATAAAATGGTGACATACCAATAGACATGTGATGTGTCGTGTTGTAGCAGTACTCCGCCAAATGCAACCATCTCAACTATGCTCGCTGCTGCCCACTGAGATAGTTACGCAAGTAGCCCTCCAGCCACTTGTTAACTATCTCCGTCTGTCCATTCGTCTGTGGGTGGTAACTGGTACTCGGTGTCAACTCCGTCCCCACTAGTCGGAAAAGCTCCTGCCAAAATCCGCCCATGAAACGGCTGTCCCTGTCACTGATGATGGTCTTAGGAAGACCATGCAGCTCGAAAACCTCTCTGAAGAACAGCTCGGCCACCTGTGCTGCTGTGTAATGCGCGGATATGGCGAAAAAGTGCGCATACTTTGTCAGCCGATCAACGACGACAAAGATACAATCCTTGCCCTGCACCATGGGCAACCCTGTGATGAAATCCATCGATATGCTCTCCCATTTACCCTCCGGAATGGGAAGACTCTGCAACAACCCTACGGGATGGCTCATCTCCCCCTTGTTCCTCTGACAAACATCGCACTCCCTGATGTGCTGGAGTACGTCCTCCTTGAGGCCCTTCCATGAGAACCTCTCTCTAATGGCCCTGTAGGTTTTGGTAAACCCCTGATGGCCTGCCAATGGAGAATCATGTGATGCCTGGAGTATCTTCTTCTTAAGCTGAGATCCCTCAGTCAAGAAGATCCTGTCCCTATAGCAGATGATCTCATCAACCACCTTGTACCTGTCATCCGCCACCTGTCCATCCAGTATCTCACATGCAAATCTGTCCTTGGAGTACTCAAACTAAAATTCGAGCCCCCCAATCTGTATCCAAGCTCATAAGAGATAACGTGGCTGGTCTACGTGAAAGGGCATCTGCTACCACGTTATTCTTACCCTTGACATACTCAATGTCAAAGTCATATGCTTGGATCTTACTGATCCACTTCTGCTGCCTCTCCTGTAGCTGCTTCTGCTCCAAAAAGAACCTGAGGTTGTTGTGATCATTCCTCACCCTGAACCTGTTCCCTACCAGATACTGCCGGAATTTGGCCAAGGCATGCATGATGGCCAACATCTCCTTGTCGTATATAGGATACAACCTCTCGTGCGGAAGGAGCTTCCGGCTCTCAAAGGCTATAGGGTGTCCCCCCTGCATCAATACTGTGCCGATCCCCTCTCCCGACGCATCACACTCCAAGACAAATGGCTGCGTAAAATCCGGCAATGCAAGCATTGGGCAGCTACTCATCACCTCCTTGAGCCTATCAAAGGCTCGCTACGTGGTATCTGACCAACTGAATGCCCCCTTCTTCGTCAAATATGTAAGGGGTGCAGCAAGCTGTGAGAAACCTCTGACGAACTTCCTGTAATAGGTACATATCCCAATGAACCCTCGAAGTTCCGTCACGTTCTTCGGCTCCGGCCAATCTCTGATGGCTCTAATCTTCTCCTCGTGGACCCTCACTCCGTCCACTCCAATAATGTGACCCAAATATAACATCTCCGTCATCCCAAACTCGCACTTGGAGAGCTTAGCATAGAACTGTTGCTCTTCCAAGATGCGTAGTACTGCCTCTATATGCTGGAGATGCTCCTCCCAAGTCCTGCTATATATGAGTATGTCATCGAAGAAAACCAATACAAACTTCCTCAGATGACTGCGGAAGATATGGTTCATGCAAGACTGAAAGGTGGTTGGTGCATTGGTCAGCCCAAAAGGCATAACCAAAAACTCAAAGTGCCCATAATGACACCTAAAGGCGGTCTTGGGAATGTCCTGTTCCCTCACGCGAATCTGATGGTACCCTGATCTCAAATCAATCTTCGAGAAGAACTTAGCTCCTCTCAGCTCATCCATCAACTCATCGATCCTGGGTATAAGGTACCTGTTCTTCAGCGTCTTCTTGTTCAGGGCCCTGTAGTCAATGCACATCCTCAAAGTGTCGTCCTTCTTCTTCACCAGCACTACAGAAGAAGCAAATAGACTCGTGCTCGGTCTGATGTGTCCAAGAGCCAACAACTCCTGGATGGCTCGCTCAATCTCATCTCGATAGGCTTTGGGATGCCTATAGGGGGTAGTGATCACCGCCTGAATCCCCTGCTTAAGCTCAATGGTGTGCTCAAACCCTCGATTTGGTGGCCGACCTAGTGGTATATCCCCAAACACTACCTCATGCCTGTCAAGGATGGCATGTATATCTAGATGAACTGCCCGACCGGTGGTCTCTGCCTCTAATGCCTGTAGCTCAACCGCCCACTCTATGTCTCCCTTCCGGAAGTTTGCCTCCATCCGGTGCGCCAAAACTGTCTGAGGTGGGTAAGTATGCATCCCGCGGACCTTCTCATGCTTCCCGGTCTTCTTGTCATCCCACTCCATCTCTAAGGCATCCCAATCTGTGGTGACCTTCCCTAGAGTAATCAACCACTGAACACCCAGCACCACATTGGTATCTGGCATGTTGACCACAAAAAAGTGATCGATCACGGTGTAGGTACCCATCGTCACTGCCAACTCTGGAACATACCGGGCACACTGCATCGTTTGGGCTCCTGGGACCAAGACTGAAAACCCATCAAAGCTCTCGGTCGGTATACCCCTCTGCTCGACCATTTGTGCATCAATGAAGTTGTGGGTCGCCCCACTGTCAACCAAGACTGACACTCACTGGCCACGTACTGTCCCTCATACGTGCAGCATCAAATACTTAGGAACTCCTCGCAAAGCTGCAAGGGCCCCTCCTGTGGGTGCAAAAGTTGCACCTCCTGTCCCTGGAGGTGGAGGCGACAACTGATCCTAGGCTGTCCGACTATCTCCTGCCTCCTCATCATCCTCCTCATCCTCTTCCCCGCTATCATCGGAGAAGACCTCAATGAAGTGTGCTTTGCCAACAGCACACCTATGCCCTGGTGCCCACGGTTCCTGACAAATGAAGCACAACCGCTTCTTCCTCAACTCCCTCCTGGCATCATCATCTATCTGTGCCCGTCCTGGATTCCCCTTTGGAGGAGGAACCCTCACATCCTTCCCCTTGGGCTAGAAACGCTATCTCTGGGGGTAAGGTGTCCGCATCCTGGGCAATGCATCTTGTAAGTCTCTGGTCCTGCTGATAGCATCCTGGAGTGTAGCTGGTCTAGTAGATCTGACTAGACCTCGAAGTGGCTCGGCCAATCCCTCCACAAACATATAGATCATCCGTGTCGTGGATAGATCTGGCACCATCACCGAAACCCTCAAGAAATCTGCAATGTAAGTCTCTGGGCTCCCTGTTTGCTTGAGCCTTGTCAGCTCAACAAAATGTTGTTCCGGATCCCTCCGGTCAAAACGCTCCATCAATCTCCTGGTAAACTCAGCATATGTCGTCACTGTAGAGTGTCCGAGTGTAACCATCCCATGGAACCACCAATCCTGGGCCTCACCATCCAAATGTAAGTCGCCACCTTGATGACCTCCGTCTCCGACATCTGGTTAAGCTGGAAATAGATGTCCAGCTTCTCCACCCAAGACTTTGCCGAACTGTTTGATGATCCATCAAACGTAGGCAAATGGAATCTGCTAGAGGCACGGTGGGAGTCTCCATCATGATAATGTCGGTGCCCTCTATGATGGTCGCGGGGTCTACTGTCCCGCTGGAGCTGCACAAAATCTCGGAATGAGAGAGCATCCCTGAACTCCTGCCCATAGGCCTGATACTCTGCAAAATACTCGCCCATGTGTTCGGGCTCTGCCTCCTGCTGGGCTCCTGCCCTTGTGTCTGCTCCCAAGAAAGTGGGCATGGTAGAGCGGGTAGGTGCACGTGAAGCCATCGGTTGAGGAGTATCACGCTGAGCAGCACCATGCTTCGGTAAATGATGAGATGTACCTGATCCCTCTCCTACCTGAAAAACCCGTGGGGTCTCACGCTGTCTGGCCTCTATAGCGGTGAATCTTTGACCCATCACCTCAATCTGTCTAGCTAAATCCTGCACCGATTTGAGGAGTGCCTCCCCAAACTGTTTGGCCTCTGTGTCATCTGCCATCGGCCCTCTCTTCTCTGAATCTAATACAAGCTCCTCCTGTTCTGCGTCTGTCACCCGAACACAATCGCCCTCCCCGTAGGTGTTCTCCAACCTACGCTCACGGTCTCTGTACTTCCTGCCTCTGTAACAAATATATGGTCTCTTCCATGGTTTCATAGACCACAGGCTGAGCCAGAACTATGCTCTGATACCACTGTAATATCCTGTTTCGGGGATATCTCTAAAACACGGCAAACTCCAACCAGAGATGGATTGGGAGGGCATTTACCGGATATTCTGCCTCTGGAAGAGGACGAGATCCGGAGGCTACCTAGCCCTTTCCAGACTCTGTCTAAGAGTGAAAGATAAACACGCCAAGTGGTATAGAACTAGAATGCTCAGAAATATAAATAAATAACAGTGCAGCAGACATATAATAACAGAGAAAGAAATTACGGCAACTCATCCAGAAAACATAGGGAGGAAATGCTGAGCCATTTTATTAATCTGAGAAATATAATGAAGTACAATAGGTGATCAGAGTGATGGCACCTAATCTTGCTGAAGGCAAGTGAAGAAACACTCTCAGGAAATATAGGAAATGGCTGCTCTATGAACTGCGTCCCAGCTGCAGGAAAACTGCCGTGTAGCTGCTACTGCTGGAATGGAATGAAGACTAGGGGCTGATCCCCTTGCCGGAATGAGCTGAAAATCTTTAAACCTCTTCTTCTCACCAACTCGGACAAAACCCAAAAATCATATCAAAAACGGCAAACCCTCGAAAATCACTAGAAAATGCCTCCTTAGGGAATTACGCTGGCCTCCAAGGCTCTGCGCAGAGGCTAAATGGAAATCACTGAAACACTGCCTCAAACTCCGCAAAAATCCTCCTGCAAGCAAAGGCTGACCCTCTGCTCAAAATCTCGACTGAATCACCTGCAGAAACCCTAATCCAAAGCACCTCCACAATGAACTGTGTCCTCTCTCCCAGTGACTGCGCAGTCTCTATAAGCTCCAGCTCTGCAACAAACCCAAACAACAAAACTACTCACAAAATACTAAAAAACTAACCTTGCCCGAGCAGGCACTCGAAGTCTCCCGGGGCTAAGGGCGAGATCTCCGACCGGAGACACTCAATGCACTAAGTCTTTGAGCCGAGCCTAAGCGGCCAGGCGTGCTTTGAGTCCTCAAAGCGTCTCCTCAAAATCCTCTATCCAACTCCAGAATGAATCAAATGAGGAGGCTCCTCCATCTTTTATAATGTTGGTTTCCCTCCAAAACCCCAACGTAGCCTCTCTCTCCTCACGTGCTCATCCTCATCTGCGCAGAAGCTTCTAGAGTGTACGTGGACCCCCTCCTCTACGTGGTGTTTGGCCCCCCTTGGCTCTCCTTAAGTCGTAACGTTGTGCTACTAGGAGGACATTTTATTTCACTTAAGTGAGTCAGACCCTCTCGACTCACTTTTTATTTATTTACAAACTATAGACGGCAAAACTATACAAAATCGAATATTCCAATTAGCTATCGCTAATTAGGAATATTACACTTGAATGGGGTGATAGAAGAGGAAGTGTACATAGAACAACCAGAGGGCTTCGAGAAACATGAGCAAAAGACTCACGTTTGCAGGCTTAAGAAAGCCTTGTATGGTCTAAAACAAGCCCCCAGAGCATGGTATGGGCGAATTGATAGCTATTTGCAGGAGATGGGATTCATCAAGAGTGATGCAGATCCCAATCTCTACTACTTGACAGTAGGGGATGAGCCGTTAATCTTGGTATTATATGTTGATGATCTATTTCTTACTGGATCATCTAAGCTCATCAAATACTGCAAGGAAAATTTGGCTACCGAATTCGACATGAAGGATCTGGGGCAGATGCACTATTTTCTTGGTTTGGAGGTCTGGCAGCAGAAGGGAGAAATCTTCCTTGGTCAAGGAAGATACACTACAGAGATCCTAAAGAGGTTTCAGATGGAAGACTGTAGACCCATGGCTACGCCAATGATTACAAACTGGAAGAAGTTAGACTCGACAGAGGATGATGAGGCTGATCCCACCTTGTACAGGCAGCTCATCGGATCATTGATGTATCTGGTCAACACTAGACCAGACATCTGTTATGCAGTGAATTCCCTCTGTCAGTTCATGGTGGAACCAAGGAGGGCTCACTGGGAAATAGCCAAACATGTTCTTAGATACTTGAAGGGGATAGTCGAGTATGGGTTGAAGTACACCAAGGGCAATGAAGTCCAGTTGAGTGGGTTTACAGATGCAGATTGGGCTGGAAGTACAGTGGATCGGAAAAGTACCAGTGGGTATTGTTTCAGTCTCAGATCAGGAATGAATTCTTGGTGCAGTAGGAAACAAAAGTCCTTCGCACTGAGCTCAGTCACGATAGAGTATATGGCAGTAAGCACAGCTTCATGCGAGGCCATATGGCTTCGTAAATTTCTCTTGAACTTACTCAAGAAGAGGATAGAACCGACCAGAATTATGTGTGTTAATCCAAGTTGTCATTGATGGCAACAGGTTGATGAAGGATTCCTTCTCATTGATGCTGCATATAGTTAATGACATATCACTGCACTATCTTGATGACATGATGACATTGATGGCATTCATGATGACGTATATGGTGATGACATATGACAATGAAGAAGCTCTTGCTGTCCTAATCATTTTCTGCACTAAATAATTCAAGGGCAGTCACAAAGAAAAATGTTTTTCATGAGCTTAGAGGTAACCTTTCAACATGGGACCTAGACCACCTTAAAGAAGATTTTTTCCTCTTTCCAACAAGCCCTTATTTGTCCCTAAACTCCTAGTGGTTTGTGAGATATTGAACTTTTAAGATTAAAAAACTATTATTTTTGGCTAGTCGACCTATGCACAGTTATATCAAGTCGGCCTCTCCTTAGAAAGACGTGTCCTTTCAAATATGATAAACTACTATAAATATAAACCACTGCTCCTCAGTTTTCACAATCATTTTCGGTCAGTAAATTCCCAGTATAACCGCAGAAGTGACTAAGAGGCCGAGAGGACATATAAATTCATTATTTTGGGTTAAAGGATTTATACTGTAGTGGACTGTCACCTTCAAAACTCGGATTGCAGAGACAAATTTTCAGACAACCTTTGAGGATTTGTGGAAGGACAGAAATTCGGTCATCAAGCACACACAGAAGAGATTCAGTTCACATCTCGTGAACTTAATATATAAAGGTGAAGATCAATTACAGAGACATACAACAGTTCACAACTCATGAACTAGGGACACCGAGAAGGATTTGAAGGGTTAAATCTAAAGGTTGGGTTATTCAAGACCTCGGTCAAGGAGAGCAGAGTTGTAGAGGATACCTGAAGTGTAGACCTGTGTTTCTGACTGAACAAAAATAAGGAAAATATTTGAGCTTGGATAGAACTCAGATTATTTGCTGGAGGATAAAGCTAAAACACAGAACTCGAATCAGCTAAACCAACCCTCGGACCTGTGTTATAGCCCAGTGTTAGGGCTCGGACTTGTGTTTCAGATTGTCCACACCACAGCCTCGGACCAGTGTTATTACAACAAGAGCCTTAGTATATTCTCTGGTGAATACCTTTCAGGATCTCAAACTGTCCCTTATGCACTGAAGCTTGGAACACCTACAACCCTCAGATCTATTGATTGCTACAATTACAGTCTTGGACCAATAACTTGTGTTATGGTTTGCAGTCCAGTTTTAGGGCACAGCCCTTTGAAAAGATAAGTGTACTGATGAACAATTAGACAGTAAAGAATTATGGAAAGATAAGTGCAGTGATGAACAATTAGACAATAAATAATTTTGGAATTAAAGTGTAGTGGTGAACAAGTAGACAATGATTTTGAAGTGATCAGACAATGAAGAATTTTGGAAGTGATTAAACAATGAAGAATTATGTCAAGGATGTTCAAGTAAATACTATTCACATTCTCTATTAAAAGGATACAAAAGGATTGGTGTCCTTGGAGTAGGAGCTCCTAAACACAAGGTTGGTGCCTTGAGAAGATAGGGCCAAAGCCCTAGAGGTTGGAGCCTGATCAAAGTCCAAGTTGGTGCTTGGCAACAGGTTGGTGCCTATTTCATTAAAAGGGTTGGTGCCCTCACTCATCTATTATATACTATTATTAAAAAAAGGGATTGAAGTTCTTATTAATCCTTAACATTATTATTATACACCTCTCTGTCTTTAATTGTGAAGAATCTAACTAGCAATAATTAACAATTGAAAAGAAATACTGATTCATCCCCCTCTCAGTATTTCCAGCAATTGGTTTCAGAGCCAGCGTCTTCATTATCAGCCTAACAACTGGAAGAAGGATTCTTAGGCACAATGAAGAACATGGAAGCAACAGGGAAACTGCTTATCTTTGATGGAACAAATTTTAGTTTTTGGAAAAAGAGGATGTCCTACTATCTAATGTCTCTTGGCCCTGAAGTATGGCACTCTGTTTTGGATGGGTACAAAGCTCCCGCTAGTCTTCCAACTGATCCAAATGAAAGAAGAGCCTACATTGCTAATGCCAAAGCTTTAAATTCCATCACTAGTGGAATTACTGATTCCGAATTTACGAAAGTCATGAATTGTGACTCATCCAAAGAAGTATGGGATAAGTTGGTTTCTCTATATGATGGGGACTCCAAAGTTAAGAAGGAAAAGCTTCAAACCTATAGAAGACAATTCGAGAGTCGGAAAATGGATGATGAAGAAGATATTGCATCATACTTCCTCCGAGTAGCTGAAGTGGTTAACTCTCTTAAAGGACTAGGGGAAAATATTGAAGAAAGCACCATTGTTCAAAAAATCCTGACATCGCTTCCTGACAGATTTGACTCCAAAGTAAGTGCCATAGAATAAATGAAGTACTTAGATACTCTCAATATGGATGAACTTCATGGAATTCTTATTGCCTATGAGATGAGGAAAGGGAGCCCAAATTTCAAAGAAACAGCTTTCAAAGCCTCAAGATCTACAAAAGAAGGAAAATGATGGAATTGTAACAACGATGAATCTGATACTGAAAATGAGTTAGCTCAATTTGTACGAAGACTAAAAAGGAGATATAAGCTAAAAGGTAAGTACCCTCTTATTTGTTTCAATTGTGGAAGAATAGGTCATTACGCTACAAAATGTCCTCATAAACATGATAGTGATGATGAAAAGGACTCTAAAAGAATGATGTACAAAAATAAAGGGTTTAATAAGAGGAAATTCTTCTCCAAACAAGATGAGTTTGATGAAGATGAATTTGCAGTCATCAAAAAGAAATCAACTAGAAATATGCGTCATTACAAAGAAAGTGATAATGAATCAGATGAGGAAAGTAATTATGTTGGAAGCAAAGAAACGTTATTCATGGCATTTACAAATGATGATGACTCAGAACTAGAAGATGAAAGAAACATGCATAGTTTGCTAATAAGTGCCATTGAAGAAAATGAGAATCTACAAAAGAAGATAATTTCTCTCAAAATAGAAAGGGAGGAAGCAAAAAGAAGGGAAGACTTCTTGAACATTAAGCTAAAAGAGAAGGATGATGTTTGTGAAAAACGTGAAGCTAAAATAATATCTCTAAGAAAGGAATTAGAGCAAGTCAAAAGGAGTTGGCAAAGCTCTCTAGCTCTTGACAACATTCTTAATACTCAAAAACCTCAACATGACAAGTCTGGAATTAGTTTCAAAGGAGAATCATCAAGTACAAAAAATAATGCCGGAAGTTATGTTGATGTACTCTCTTGCCATCCAAAAGAAGAAAATTCATCTCGTCAAGAACAAAGTCCCATCTTAAAACCAAGAATTGAAGAAAGAGAAACTCCAAGGAAGAATGTTGGTTCAAGCTATGGATACTACAACAAGTATCAAACTATTTTTCTTGGGCATTGTTACAATTGTAAAATCTTTGGGCATCAAGGTAAGCATTGCAAGGCTCATAAGAATGAAGCACCAAGATTGAATGATCAAACAAACCAACTACGTGGTCCTAAAGAGCAAGGACAAATCAAAACTTACAATTCCCTTGATCCTTTGGCTAAGTTTGATCCGTCTTGCTCATTATGTGATAATTATGATCATAATGAACAAAATTGCCCTCTCAAAAGGGAAAGAGCTAAAAAAGTAAATCTCAAAACTGATAAATGTGGCGTAGCTCTATGTGCTCATAGTGAAGAAAATCATTGGTTCGTGGATAGTGGATGCTCAAAACATATGACAGGTGACCAAAAGAAGTTTATCTCATTGAACAAGAAAAATGGAAATGTATCCTTTGGAAGTGGATCCGCTAAAATCAATGGAAAAGGAACTGCTACCCTTGTCAATGGACTAGGAAAGGCTCAAAATACCTTGCTGGTAGAAGGGCTCAAACACAATCTCTTAAGTGTTAGCCAGATTTGTGACCAAGGACATAATGTTGTCTTTAGTACAAAAAATTGTGAAATAAGAGACTCATCCTTAGGAGAACTTGTGGCGAAAGGAGTAAGAACACCAGATAATGTTTACATTCTCAGTAGAATCCAAGAAGATAAATGTTACTTAAGTCAAACAGATGAAAGTTAGTTATGGCACAAGCGATTGGGGCATACAAGTTTTGATAACCTAGTCAACATCAGCAAAATTAATGCAGTAAGGGACATTCCAAAAATGTGCAAACCAAATCAAGTTGTATGTGTCCCATGCCAACATGGAAAGCAAACCAGAACTAGCCACAAAACTAAGGAGTTCTCAACATCAAAACCTTGGAAATCATTCATGCAGATTTGTGTGGGCCAACTGGAACTCCAGCTCTTCAAGGTGAAAGGTACTTTGCTCTATTTGTTGATGACTATACTAGAATGATGTGGATATATTTCATAAAATATAAATCCGAAGCATTTGAATGTTTTAAGAATCTTAAGGCTCTCATTAAGAATGAGAAAGATTCTAAGATTAATTGTCTTAGAACGGATAGAGGAGAATTCACCTCAAAAGAATTTGATGAATTCTGTAAAGAGCATGGAATCGAAAGAGAACTCTCTACTTCTAGGACACCCCAACAAAATGGAGTAGTTGAAAGAAGGAACCGAACCATTCAAGAAATGGCAAGGACAATGCTACTAGCAGCTGATTTGCAACCAAAATTTTGGAAAGAAGCAATTGGCACCGCAGTTTATACCTTAAATCGAACTCAACTAAGACAAAATAATGAAAAGACTCCTTATGAATTATGGAAAGGAAGACCTGCTTAAGTAAAATATTTCAGGGTTTTTGGAAGCAAATGTTTCATAAAAATAAATGATGACTCATCAGGTAAATTTGATTCTAGAGTTGACAAAGGAATATTTCTTGGATACTCCATTAGGAGCAAAGCTTACAAATGTTACAACAATCGTCTACAAAGAATAGTGGAAAGCATTGATGTGAAGATTGATGAAGGCCTTCCAGAAAAAAGAATTGAAGATCATGAAGTTGAGCCTTTCTTTGAACAAAGTGAAGAAGAAGAATCTGAAAAAGAAGAGGAGAATGGAGAACCCCAAAGTGAACCTTCACAAACTCCCTCTAAGATCAAGTTCATTCAAAGACATCATCTGGAAGAACAAGTCATCGGAAATATAGATGAAGGAATTCAAACTCGAAGAAGGATGATAAACAACCCAAGAAAATATGATGTTGCTCTATTATCTTTAATAGAACCTGAAAAGTTTTCTCAAGCAAGCAAAGATCCTTATTGGATAAAGACCATGGAAGAGGAAATGTCTCAAATCGAAAAAAATGAGACTTGGGAACTCGTACCTCGCCCAAAAGATAAAAATATAATTGGAACAAAATGGGTATTCAAAAACAAGATGAATGAAGATGGACAAATCATCATAAA